>CM075653.1:10000000-11200000 GCA_037953625.1 Crotalaria pallida | reverse complement strand
TGGCTGAATACAATGAAAAGGCTATAATTTTCTCCTAGGAATTTATACTCTATTGTTTTATGAGCATTTCCATCATTTAATTCTTATGTTTATTTTAGGTATTATTGAGATAAATTAGTTTGTTATTGTATTAAATGAATGTTTGCAATGGAAATTGCTTGACCGAATAACTTAATTTCAACTGAGTTTCAGGAAAAAAATGAGAGGCAAATCAAGCTGCACAATTTATGTTGGTAATCTTCCTGGTGATATTCGCATGAGAGAAGTAGAGGATCTTTTCTACAAGGTTCTTATATTTTTATGTTTTTTTTTCATTTTTTTTTTCAATTTTCGATAAATAATGGTTTCCTTGCAACATTGGATAATTGTGCGGTTGGAAAGATATGTTCTTTTCATGGTTTATTAATTATTTTCACTTTCGTAGGTAGTTTAGCATTTGATATTTTATGGTTTGATTGATTGAACTGGCTTTAAAGAATTGATTGATGGCAACAAGGGGCCAAAGATAATCCTTACTATTCTCTATTAGATTGTTTTTTGTTTTACTATTCATTTTTTCTCGCCTGATAATATATAAGATTTATTTTGAGATCATGTGATAGAGTAGTTGATCTGAAATTCTGAATTTATATTTCGTTGTGCTCATAAATTGGTGATTGCGTTCTTCTCTGTTTGATTGCAGTTTGGTCCCATTGTTGACATTGATTTGAAGATTCCACCTAGACCACCAGGTTATGCTTTTGTGGAGGTATGTCCAGATTTTACGCTGCAAAGCTGTAAAGCTATTTCTCTTACTTTTTCAGTGCCCTTCTTTCCATCATATGTTTATTGGATTTTATAAGTTGCAGTTTGAGGATGCTCGTGATGCTGAAGATGCTATTTATTATCGAGATGGTTACAAATTTGACGGTTATCGGTTAAGGGTTAGTACATTTCCCCCTTCTTCTATTTTATGGTTTATGGTTCACTGCTAGACTAGCTGATGTTTTTGTGAAATTATAGGTTGAACTTGCACACGGTGGACGGCGTCGATCGCCATCAGTAGACCGCTACAGTAATTATAGTGGTAGTAATGGTAGCCGCGGAGTTTCCAGGCGTTCTGATTATCGTGGTATGTACTGTGTCTTGATACGAGTTTTGTGGTTTCTAGATTTATATTATGGTGTAGTGTAATTCTTCTGTTTTATTTGCTGTTTGTAACCAAGAATGAAATAATGTCTTTCTTGACCTCATTTTGTTCTTTTTGTAGTTTTGGTCACTGGATTACCTTCTTCAGCTTCCTGGCAAGACCTGAAAGTATGAACGGTTCATTCTTCTCGTGATTGTCTGACACATGGCTCCTTTTATGTTGAAGTCCTTGTATTGGTTCAAACTAAATGTAAAATATTTGCTGATTATTGTTCATTGATTAGGATCACATGCGTAGAGCCGGTGATGTATGTTTCTCTCAAGTCTTCCGTGAACGTGGTGGTAAGTGGCATAAATCTAATCTGTATTAAATTATATTTTGATTTTCAATAAGTTGTTGGGATTGATATGCATATGGAGTTATGGACTCTAATATTATGGACTAAATGGTCATAACTCTGAATCAATTAATTCTGACCAACATACTTTATGGGGTCCTATTTGCTGGTAATTTTGAATGGTGGTAGTTGATACGGGTGCATGAATTCTAGGTGACTGTAAGTTTAGGATAAATGCTAATTCCAATTGTCTTTGCATCGCAGCTTCCTATAAACTCATTCATTACACTCTTATATCCATTTTATCTTAAAATTTTCGTAATATAATTCTTTAACTGTGCTATGATTTCTTTATAGGCATGACAGGGATAGTGGATTATACCAACTATGATGATATGAAATATGCCGTAAGTTCTCAAAACCTGTACCTCAAGTTTTTGATTTCGTTTTTTACTTCCTTACTGTCATCTTTATAATCAGTGCTGTAGTTCCACCTCAATACTCTTTGCACTATCTTCTTACAGATTAGAAAACTTGATGACACAGAGTTTCGAAATGCCTTTTCTCGCTCATACATAAGGGTAAGTGAAAATTTATCTTGGTTACCTTCTTCTTTCTGTGTATATTTTTGTTTTTCACTCAAATAATTTCACTGGTTGGTCCAGGTGAGGGAATATGATCGACGGAGTTATTCTAGGAGTCCTAGTCGTGATTCAAGGAGGAGCTATTCTAGAAGCCCTACCCGCAGCCCGTATATGTCACAAAGTAGAAGTCGAAGCTGCAGTCGAAGTTATAGCTATAGTGACAGGAGTAGAAGGTAAACCTTGGTTGCATTGGATGCTTTTATTTTTCTTGCACATAATCTTGATTCTCACGTGTCTATTCTTGTTGAGGTTAATAGTTATCTAAGATCTTGTTTCATTTTTATGATTGTACTTGTGGTATTTTGAGTCATGCCTTAATACATAATAAAATGACTTTCCGCATAAACTCTGCCCAGCTAGGAATGTCATATCTGTCTGGTGGTATCCAGCCTTGTCTCCATCTTTAAAGTATATTTTTTCAACTTTGTTGGATTGGCTGAATTGCACATGACCTTTGAGACTAAGTGTCCCCTCTTCTAATTCTCTTTTAGGAAGAGTTGAAAACTTAGTTTGTTACAGTGGTACTAGCAGAGAGTTGTGGGCATTAAGTAATCAACTTACTCTAGAATGGCACGGTGGCTTCCTAAATGCTGTGGGTGATTGAAATTTTATTGAGATCATCTTGCAACCATGATAACAGTCACCTCATGCTTGGTACCTTACCTCTTTTTTTTGGAGCTTCATCCATTTTTAGAAGTTCTTTCCGCTTTTTCATAGATGACTCTGATGCAATTGCTCATTTCCTTCCACATCTATCTTGATACTTGGGTAATGCCAACTCTTAGAAGCGTGTGATTTCCTATTCCCATTATTTCAATTTCACAAATTGGCCTGAAATTTCCATTTCCCATGAAATTCTCTGATCTATATGGTTCACATTCAATTTCTTTTGTGGTTGGGTCGTGCTTCTTCTTTTTTCTTTTCTATAATATATTTGTATTTTCTAACGTTGAATGCCTCCTCTTTTTTCTTTTTTTCCCCTATAAATACTTTTTGAGCAAGCTCGTGGGGGCATCTCTTTCCTTATAGTTTTCTATTAATTATCTGAAAGTAAACATTTTATTATGCCATCCACAGTATTCTTCTCCTAAAACTTGATGACCATGGACCTGTCAGCACAATTCTTGGAATGTTTAAAGGTGGAGGGGCATCAAAAAAGAAGATAATTGGGTTGGCCACTAACTATATATTCATTAGGGTTGACTTGTTTGTTTTCTAGACGTGGCTTTGTGTGGCGGCCTGGGGACTGCATGTTAGGATCTTCATGGCATGTGGTGCTCTAACGCCTTCAACTTTGTGGTCTGAGGTAAACCGTTTTATTGATGAGCACCTATGGAACACCTTAATGCTTTCACAATGAATAAAAATAATTATTTTTGGATGTAACTCATGGTCCGCCATTGTTTTAGACTGGTTTACTATAGATGGATAAAAGCTGAATCACTGTGAACCAAAGTGCCAATGGTACCGACAAATGCAAATCAGCAGTGTTATAATCCAATAACTACTTCAACATAACATGTGCTCTAAGTTTTGGGGTTGATCTTATCTTCTCTTTAGGATTTTTCTTGTTTCTATACCGACTTGTTCATTCTCTTGTTGGTCCAAAGATATCATGGACAGCAGCAGTATAGCAATTGGTGATTGTTGAAACCATTAATATGTGATACTGGCTTCAAGTGCTTTTCCGCTTGGATGCTGGGCAAGAATTGTGGTAGATTAATTTCATCCTTTTGGTTTTGGTAACTTTGATGTGGAATGCCGGACTATTGGATCAAACATTTGCGTGGTGTATTCTGGACTGAGTCTGATCATTAAATTTTATTTTTTTTTGCAGATCCTTATCAAGGTCAAGATCTCCAAATCCATATGTAAGTGTTATACTGTAAAGAATAATAGAGATTGAGAATAATAATGTTGTGTGTCTAGAGTAGACAACACATATGATATTTATAGATGTAAAAAGATTACAATTAGGTAATACATTAATAGGTAATTAATCCTAATGATACAGCTAATCAATCTATGATACAGCTAATCAATCTATGATATAGTCCTTATTTATTAAATATACACATGTGATAAATATGCTATTTTCTACACTCCCCCTCAAGCTGGAGCATACAAATCATATGCACCAAGCTTGTTAAATTTATATTCAATCCTGGACCCTTTGAGAGATTTGGTGAGCATGTCAGCGAGTTGATCATTGGAACAAACAAAGTCAGTTGAAATTTCGCCTGCAAGGACTTTCTCTCGAACAGAGTGACATTCGATCTCTATGTGCTTGGTTCTCTCATGAAAGACTGGATTAGAGGCAATATGGAGAGCAGCCTGGTTATCACAAATCAACTTCATCTCCTTGACATCTCCTATCTTGAGTTGGAGAAGTAATTGTCGAAGCCATGTTAATTCACTAGATGTGATTGCCATGGCACGATATTCAGCCTCTGCACTGGATCGGGCTACAACTCTCTGTTTCTTACTTCGCCATGAGATTAAGTCCCCTCCTATAAGAACACAATAGCCTTATGTGGATCTTCTATCAAATGGAGATCCTGCCCAATCAGCATCTGAATGGCTCACAATCTTAGTATTGCCTTTATCCTCATAAACTAGCCCTTTACTAGGTGCATTTTTAATGTACCTGAGGATACGGATTACACCAGCCCAATGAGCATCACAAGGGGCAGTCATGAATTGACTTACAACACTTACAACAAAGGTAATATCAGGTCTGGTTACTGTAAGGTAATTTAGTCTGCCGACCAAGCGTCGGTATTGGCTCGGGTCTTTCAATGGCTCCCCTGACCCGGGACCAACTTAACATTGGGATCCATAGGAGTATCCAAGAACGTGACATCTGCAGATGTAATGTAGCGCTGCAAGGCAGGAGAATAGCACCGATAGCCTTTCTGCAATCGGGAGTACCCTAGGAATAGACATTTGAGAGATTTAGCAGCCAACTTGTCTTTGCCAGGGGCGAGATCATGTACAAAGAATAATAGAGATTGAGAATAATAATGTTGTGTGTCTAGAGTAGACAACACATGATATTTATAGATGTAAAAAGATTACAATTAGGTAATACATTAATAGGTAATTAATCCTAATGATATAGCTAATCAATCTATGATATAGTCCTGATTTACTAAATATACACATGTGATAAATATGTTATTTTCTACGTACTATTATCTGACTCGCATTACCTTAATTATAAAAAGGGGAGGAGCGGAGTGAAAATGCACAATCAAATTTCTCCCTCGACAATTACATGATCTTATTATATCACTTCCGCCAAACCATAACCATGGATGACTCATATGATGAATAGTCTACGTTAATGTTAATGCACTCTTATATGATTTTATGCTTTTTGTACTGTGCAGCCTCGCAAGAGTCGGAGTCCTAGCCGAAGCCCAAGAAGCTTGTCGCAATCTCGGTCACCTTCGGTATGTTCATTGTCCCTGAATTCCTATTTATTAATGAAGTTAATTATAAATTCTTTACTTTTTTTGAAGAATTTTTCAAGATTTTGATGTTTGCATCCTTATTGATAGGTGAGATCTGAACGCAGCCAATCTGTTAATTCTGGAGACCGCTATTGAGGACACTTTTTCAGTGAGCATTCAGGACACCCGATGTTGTTATCCGTCTTATATTAATATTTGAAGTATAGGTGGTGTTCCTGACATGCATTGAAAGCGGATGATCGGAGCAGAACTGAATTGATCTGTAATATTTACTCTATTTTTTAGTGATTAGTGAAACTATCAACTCTATAGATGCTAGCTTCTTGTTTCAATGTTTGGGCTATGTTACATTATGACCCTGAAACTGAATGGACGTTTAGTTGTGTGGTAGTTTTGTTATTATTGAATTTGGTTAGTAAAGATATTGGATGTTATGACTTGAATCATAATCGAGGAACCTGAATAATGATATATTATGTACTAGTTCTAATTAGTTTTGGGTTGAGATGGGTGGGTTAGCAGGATGGATCGGGTTTTATTTGTTCTCCATTGGTTGCCATCTATTTTTTTGAAGTTGGATAATCTTGTCTGTTGCTAGTAGTTTTTGTGCCGATGACAAACATGCTAATGTTGATCTGTGAGGAAGCTCGAGAATTTCAGAGCATTGTTAGTTTTGCAATTTTACAAGAGTTAAGAAAATGACTGTCGAGATTATATACATTCCTCAGGACTATTATTTGATATGATTCTCAGCCTAAGAGGATTACAAACATGCATCATTGGTAGTGGATCATTACTTGATCTTCCAAAGATGGAGTTTGCTCATAGTGATGGGTGAAAATATTGTTCGGAAAATTGTTGAATAGGTAAGTTACCTAAACACCTGATTGAGTCGTATAATCAGAAGTTCCTCTGCAGGGCAGAGAAAAAGATGCGAAACCAAATAATTAGAAGTTCCTTTGGAGGGTAGGGATTAAGGTATGAAATATGTTAAAATCGATGAATTTACAACTACTTAGTGTAGTGTTAAATTTGCAAGATTATGTGTTTGATTGATTTGGTAATGGATGGCACTTGCAGTATGAGAGGGGTTGAATTAAATTTGTTTTAATGGGCATGAGATGGAGAGCTTTTAGAGGTGGTTGAAAGCCTTTATAAGAAAAGGAACCTAGGAACCTTTTCGAGTAACGAAATGTAATCTTAAAGTCTTTCGAATAATATTATCAAAAAAAAAAAAAAAAAGTCTTTCGAATAATGTAATGTGAAAGTTCTTCATTATATTATTAAAAAATTATAAGATTATGAATTATGTAAACATGTTCATTCTTCTTCAAACACATACAAATGGGGACAGGGGAATGTGTTGTAAAATTATTATTATTTTATTTCAAAAATATTGTTGTATTATATATATTTTTCAGTTATGGTTGAAAAGGTGTATGGTTTATTCTGAAACAGTGCATACATTGGTTAAAAAAGTTTAGTTAATATTTTTCACCGTTTGAAAAGATGGCCAACGGATGCATTCTTTCATCTTTAATATCTATATATAGAATAGAAGATAGAAACAAAGTTTTTTCTATTCTTTGTATGCATTTAGAGCCAAAAAGGAAGACAATTGTTAAAAGCACTGAAAGATGAGAAAAACATTTACTGCACATTTCTTTTTTACACACTAGATAACTATATTTAGTGCACTTATTCAAGATTCTTAATCCCCAATTTAATCAATTCTGGGTTATGTCATTAATCAATATACTGTTAGTTCTATTCCTGACTTATGTCAGAAGGGTTGTAATAATAGCGTAAATTGACGATAACAGCAGGAATTGTGGGTTGTAGTGTGACTGGTAGGATCCTTGTTTACATCCGTGTGTTGTTGGTTCATAGAGCCCACCCCTACCAATGCACCGTATGTCAAATTCTATAGGTCTAGGCTTGGTTCATGCGTATCAGGTATGATGCACTACACCCGTGATGTTAACCCAGGAATTTTCTTAAATTATTTTTCAAATATTTTTGAAATAGTGGGGGATTGTTGTAAAATTTAGTATTTATTATTATTATTATTATTATTATTATTATTATTATTATTTTTATTTCAAAAATATTTATTCAATTTTTTATTATATTTTCTAAAACTACTTACTTTGATAATTATATGTTATATACAACAGTTTTAGTTAGTACTTGATATACACCTTCGGTTCTAAAACTACTATTTTATATGTAGTAATGTAGTATATGAAGGGGTAGTTTTGTTTAGTACTCCTATATAACTATATATATTATGCTTTCAAGTCAAGATGTGCTTCAGTTTTAAAAGTTAAATAGAACCGCACCACTAGTCACTTTGAGAAGGGTTGCACCGGTTGGAGAATTCAAACCGGTTGCACCGGTTGGACAAAGTTTCATTTTTCCTATTACATAAAAGACTCTAGCGTGAAGATGAGTAGAGAATAACATGCAAAATGCAGAGTTTAGTTTTCCTGAAATTTTACTACACAGTTCATTTTCAAGTGTTATATCATTATTTAATACATTGTCAGTTTTGTTATCTGACTTATTATATCAGAAGGGTCTACAGAATCCTGGGGAATCATCGCGGTGCGTGAATAGATTCTTAAGGACAGTGTCTTTGACACGCCTCAGATCATGTTCTTATTTATGTATATTTGTAGTGTATATTCTCCATATTTTTCCCAACAATCTCAAGGACAGTGTCTCCGGCACCGGCACGCCTCAGATCATGTCATTACTTTATGTATTTTTAGTGTATATTCTCCATATTTTTTTCAACAATCTTAAGAATCTAATTTCAATGGAGAACATACAAGAACATTTGTGATAATTGTTCATCTGGTGGCGAGGCCATAGAGGATAAACCAATATTTTTTTGACTGGTATTTTGATGGAGGATGCAAGCACGATGGACTAACTCAGGTTCCTTGGTATTATGTTAATCTTAAGTAAGATTGTTTCTTTTTCAAGTCCATGAAAATATTGGTACACTTTCACTTTACTCTTTCTTGATGGTGTTTAATATTTGATCCATGAGTATGTCTTCTAAAATTGTTTTTGTATGTACTGAGATTATGAGAACTTGAGTATTAATTAATTTTTTCGTCACATAAATTGTAATGAGAATAAAAATTATAGATATTGAGTGAAGAACAAAGGTTCATTACTGGTAAAAGGAAATCAAAGAAAGAAGATATATTGAATGCTTTCTTCTACAAAATGTTCAAAGAAGGTTGCATTTTAATGGACACAGCGTTTGGTGACAGTGATGGATCCTATGTGCTATGTGGAGTTTTAAAATTTTACATTTGCTATGATTCAATGCTTATAAATTTTACATCAGTGTGTTTGTCTTGGCAAGGTAAGTGATGCTTGAATGATAATGCCAAGTTATACGGTGCATTTGGCACTACCGGAGGGGTTTTGAAATCGGGGTTTTAAAATCGGTAGTATGAAATCCGGTTTAAAAAAAAACGCGGTGGCAATTTTGTAAATAAATTCTAACTTTTAAAATCGGTCGTTTTATGACCGATTTCAAAAGTATTTTCTAACTCGATCATTTCATTGGCCGAGTAGAAAGTCATTATTATTTATTTAATTTTTTTTATTTTTAATACTTTCTAACTCGGTCATTTCTTCGGCCGAGTTAGAAAGTCATTATTATTTATTTAATTTTTTTTATTTTTAATACTTTCTAACTCGGTCACTATTGACCGATTTTAAATATTTGAAGGATAATTAAAAAATGAAAAAATGAACTTTCGAATTCGGTCATTTTGACCGAGTTAATAAGTCCTTCTGCAAAAAATGATAATAGGCGCGCATAACCCTCCACCAGCCAAAAAGCCAAAACCTATAAACCAAATAAAACCTCTCTCTTTCTCTCACACCCTCCTCCGTCGCATAACCCTCCACCATCTGCTCGCAACCGCCACTGTTCGCTCGTGGCTCGTGGCTGATCTCGTCACTCCTCGCACGTGGGTCGTGGCTGCTCTTCTCTCGTGGCGGTTCAGTGTCGCTCGTCGCCGAGGAGAAGAGGTCGCCGCTGTTCGCTCGTGGCGGTTCGGTTCTTCTCCGTCGTGGCGGTTCGGTTCTTCGCCGCTGTTCGCTCGTGGCGGTTCGGTTCCTCTCACCACTGTGACTTCATTCGCTGGAGACATTCTGAAGAGGAGGAAGTGGAAGAAGAACCTGAGGTTGGTGTTCACTCACTAGTGATTTATATTCTTGCTAATAGTTCTGAAGTCTGAACTTCTGATATCTTATGATTACATTCAAATGGTTTTTGGGTTCTTATGTTCATAAGCATAAGCGCAAAGGCACTGCAGGAATTATTGAGATTGAAAATCCTAATTTAGAAAAGGCACTGGTTTTTGGTTTTTGCATTATTGATTTCAAGTTGATAAGTTTTAAACATTAGTTTGTAGTTATAGTGTAACCTGTTTGCTATGATTGTTTGTACTTTGTAGTGACTGTGATTCTTTATGACAGTATTTATTAGCTGAACAAATTCTGTTTTAAATGGAAAAATCTTATGTTACCAAAGTGAGTATTTATTAGCTGAACAAAAATAAAGCTAGCAAAGAGAATGAGATGTCAAAAAAAAAAAAACTGAATATGTGATTGTTTAGCATTTTTATTTTAGTTTGATTTGGTGCCCAACTTTTGTTTACGGGCAAAACCCCACTGATTTGCTACTCGGTTTTAAGATTATTGGAAAAATAATGCAAAGATTATTATTTTTTTTAAATGAGGTGCGGTTACCCTGCTTTCCTATTTGATGATTATCAGAATCATGGAGTTTTATTTTTAGTTATCTGTTGGAGTGGATTATTATCTCCAGGGTTGTTCATTTGATTTCATTTGAATTTCATATGCTTGCTGCTTTCCTATTTGATGATGATTTGTGATTCTATAGAATTACACTTAATGGTTACATGTTTTGATTTTCAAATTCCCATTATTAAGAAGAACAAGAACATGTTTTGATTTGCCAGTTCGGAATCTATAGCATGCTAATTATTTTTCAGGTACAAGGAAAATTTTACTACAGAGTAGACCCCTTGGGTGAGGGTGCTAAGTGGCGGCGTACTTTTGGCCAGAAAATATATTCTCCACTTCTGTTAGCCTTTTCTGAAAAGGTAAGAATTAAATCCTGGAGAACGAATAAGTGCTTAAAGGACATAAATGTACTTCTCATTTGATGAATTTTGGTCTTTTTATAATGGTATCATGTATCAGTTACTAAAAGGTCAATTTCATTTGGCAGGATGATAAAGTTGACTGGCTGAATTCCCACGTACCAACGTTTTCAGGAATTGATTCTTCTTACGCATTACCTGATAACATTGCTATTATAACGTTACAGGTATGGCCTTGTCCCTGTTTAAAGGGATTCCATTATCCCTTTGGTATTAGTTCACCATATACAAGAGATAATTACATATTTGGGCATGCGTGCTCAACAGTTTTGCAGAAAGTTATCTTGTAATGTACATCTGTTTCCTTGGACTTTTCAGGAACTTGAGAATGGGACAACTCTCCTTCGTTTAGCACATCTTTACGAGGTCTCCTTTTTATTTTTGTTTAGTATTTGGATTTGCGCATGTGTGTTTGCTTTGACTTATTTGAAATGTGCAGTTTCATATGTAAGTACATGTTTGTTGGTTATATGTGTATTTGAAGTGGTTTTCTTTGTTAGAAGATTGTTTGGTACTCCTTTTTATTAATTAGCAGATCTCTTGCAAGGGTTTATTGTACCATTTGTCTATTGTTTCTATGTCTCTGATTCTGCTAGAATGAAGAATAAGCCTTGTCTCCAAAATAAGTGCATCAATTAATAAATGAATGAATACGTTTCATGCTAAAATATTGTAATTTTGTTGGAAAAATTCTTTGAAACTGTCACAAGCTACAAAAGTGGTAGGTTCCTGCCATGATGATTGTTTACCAAATTAAAAAATTAACCTTAAGGTTATAATACCACAGACATGCCATTAATATTGGTTTATAATGCAGAGGGTATGGTATTCATTTTAATTTTTAATTTCATGCAGCAGGGGATGTATAGATTATGTGGTATGTGGAAAAAAAAAAAGACTTTTAAAATCGGTTGTAGGAGAGACCGATTTTAAAAATACTTTTGAAATCGGTCGTTTTGCCCGATTTCAATAAGTACTTATGAAATCGGTCTTTTTGACCGATTTCTTAAATTATTTTTGAAATCGGTCATAAAGACCGATTTTAAAAGGTTCACTTTTAATTCCACCTTTTTCAACATCAACACAGCAACCGATTTCAAAAGTCCAAAACGACCGATTTTAAAACTACTTTTTCCAGTAGTGTGGGTTGATACTTGATACAATAGTATATATTAAGAAAAATGATTGATCAACCTACAAAATTAACCTACAAATAGACCTACACCACAAAGGAAGTGACATGTGTCACTTGCTTATTATTGATTGGTTAACAAGTGACACATGTCACTTTCTTATGGTGTAGGCCTATTTGTAGGTTAATTTTGTAGGTTGATTTATCATAACTCATATATTAATGGATGAAGTAATAATAGTAAACGTGAAGGGGAAGTAAATGGTGCGCGTAACACAAACTTGAAGGTTGGGTAACTAATAATACTATTACACAAATTGGGTAACGATGTATCCTGTGAAAACTTAATTTTGGTTACATTTGGTTTTGCTATATATGCATTTTCAATTGCATTTGCTGCTGTGGTAGTAGAAGCAATGACCTTTTCAGTTATGTTGAAATGCAGAAAAGCTTGATATAACATGAATTCTTGAATTTATATTTGTATTGCGATGATGACATGGTGGTATGATTGAAATGTGGGGTTGCAAGTACAATCTGTGTGATAATGTATTTTAGTGCATGAGAATGATACTCCTCCTAGCCGAAAGGAAAAATTGGTCTAAGGAGATGATATTATTGTTGCGACCATTCTTTAAACTCGTGTTATTTCTAATGTAGAATAATAAGTTGAAAATTTTGGAGTCTACCTCCTTTAATTTTTGGGAGATGAATTGTGATATTTCATATATTGACGCCTGGATTTTAGATTCAGATGAGACCAAACACGTGTGGTGATTTTCCTGACTATTATTATAGTCATTGTGAAAATTGGTGATAATCTCTGGGGCTATTGATATATTTGAATAAATAAAGTGTTGCTGCCTCCTAAATTTGATAGGAGATCAATTATGATATTTTATATGATGATACTTGAATTTAAATTTTGTTTGACTATTGCCTCCTAAATTTGATAGGAGATGAAATATGATAATTCTATACAACAATGCCTTGATTCTAAAATTCATATGAGATCGATAGTGAGTGGTCATGAATGTAACCTTAAAGAATGTGAAATTCATTGAAATGTTTAATAGTGTAAGACTAAGTGATTGATAAACTTAGCAATTATTCTATTAGGAGTTAAATCCTTTTGTGTTCATGTGATTAACAAGTAACAATACTTATTGTAAAGTATGAGTCTTTCAATGGAAGAAATAGAGATATCCGATTAGGATATAACGTGATTAAAGCATATGCTAAAAGAGATTGTGCACATTAACTATGTGAAGTTAGAAGTGATATGATCGATCCTCTGACCATACTTTTTGAAAGAAAGGTTAAGATACAAGAAACATCGAGGTGAATGGGACATATTTAAGCCAACTTGACATTGACGGTGATGAGAACCCAACCTTTGTGATTGGAGATCCCATGAATAAGGTTCATATGGGTAATAATAAGTCACTTGTCAATGCTGCTAGCACTATTATTTTTCTCTTCCTATGGTGTAGAGTTGTGCTATCCTGCATTCAAGAGAGGGTGAGTTTAAGAGCGTGTATGAAGTGCAGCATACACTTGATGAATCACCTATATGAGTATGAAGTGAAGCCGCTCCTATGAAATTGGTGGCACAATTTCTAGAGCACTCATGAACACCCAGGCACACGCATGACTGTAATAACGCAAATCGGCGATAACAGCAGGAATTGTGGGTTGTGGTGTGACTGGTAGGATCTCTGCTTATATCAGTGTGTCATTGGTTCAAAGCCCAGAAGGCATCAGGTTCGATGCACCACACCCGTGATATTAACCCAATAATTTTCTCAAATTATTTTTCAAATATTTTTGAAATAGTGGGGGATTGTTGTAAAATTATTATAATTTTATTTAAAAAATATTTTTGTGTTATAATTTTCAGTTATGGTTGAAAAGGTGTATGGTTTTGTTCTGGAATAGTGCATACATTGGTTGAAAAAGTTTAGTTAATATTTTGCACCGTTTGAAAAGATGGACAACGGGTGTATTCTTTCATCTTTAATATCTATATATAGAACAGAAGATAGAAACGAAGTTTTTTCTATTCTCAGTATGCATTTGGAGCCAAAAAGGAAGACAATAGTTAAACTTAACTTGGAAGATCTGAGAAAAACACTTATTGCAAATTTCTTCTTTACACACTAGATAACTCTACTTAGTGCATTTATTCAAGTTTCTTAATCCTCATTTTTATCAAATATGGGTTATATCATTAATCAATATACTACTAGTTCTATTCTTGACTTATATGTAAGAAGAGTCTGCTGAATCTTGGAGAATCATCGCGGTGCACGAATAGATTCTTAAGGACAATATCTTTGCACGCCTCAGATCATGTTTTTTTTCATGTATTTTTAATGTATATTCTCCACATTTTTTCAACAGAATGATGGTACTCAAGTTAAAGAGGCTGATGCGATTGATTCAAATGAGCAAATAGGAAAGGTATGGTGCTTTTTGGGATTCTACTATGTGGAAGGTTTTTTATTGTCTTTGGGCCCTTGGTTTCTCATCACAGTTTATGGTAGTTATCGCTTATCATGCTCATGTTGTCGTTATTTTTGGCATGATCTTATAATTGCTTAGAATGTTCATGATACTTGGTGCACGATAGGGGACTTTAATACAACTATTCATCCTCAAGACCTTATGGGTCGTCATTTTTCAAAGTTTTATTTGTGAGTGTAATTCTATCCGTGGTAAAAAAATCCAGGTACAATTAACTTAAATTGGGTGAGAAATTTTAATTTTTTATTGTACAATATCTAGAATTGGAAGCCTTTAGAATGATGGCAGTTTTTGGATACCATATGCTACACAACTTGAAGATTTAGATTCTGCCTATTTTAAGGGATGAGACCATTTTCAATTTTAGTGGGTGCTATTTTCTTCTAATGGAAAACCATTTGTTGCACCTTTATAAGAATGTTAGTGTCGAAAGACTTTAACAATGCGGATGTGACCACTTTTTTGAAGATTTAGATTCTGCCTATTTTAAGGGTATAAGGGTAAGAAATTAGGAAGGTTCTGTTTTTAATGGGTGATCTAATTGCACCAATGACTTGCAAGTTTTTTTGCCCCCCCCCCCCCCCCCATTCACAAAATTTAGATGAATCAGTCTTTGTACTATTACTTACGAGAAGTGCTTCTTTCTCGGTTGAAAAGGGTTATTATGTGGTTGGTCCTCTAATAGAATTTAGGGCCTTATCAACACGAGAGTGTTAACATTAGTAATACTCAAGAAGTTGTTCATTCCATGAGGGAAATGAAGAGTGAAAAATGTTTTCATAGCTATCAAAATAGATCTAATTAATCCGAATGGTGGTCTAGCCAAAGAAATTAGAAATGTTTTAAAGTCATTCTAGGACCATCCTTTAGTTCCATATGTAGTTTGCTAATAAATTCATCCTTAACTAGTCTTGAAAAAAGGGTTAAAGGCTTTGTTCTTCCAAATGGAGCTTGGGATGTGTAGGAAGTAGGAAGTTACTGATGAGTGTGTGCAACATAATGGCAATAATGTCTCTATATGTGAGCAGCCTTTGTCATCGTATTACTAAGAGAGTAATTAATGATGGGTGGTTCATGATTAGGACAAATTATGGAGTTGTTATTGGAGATGCTGTCATAATAGTATGAGGCTATTTCAAATGCTTTGAGAATAGAAAGCTCCTCATAGAATTTTGAACCTTGCTTTGGAGAATAGGTTGTAATGCTACTCTTCTCACAAATTGTGCGAGATATAGCAGACACCTAAAATTGGTTGGTGTGTGTCCAATAATTTTGAACTTCAGAAGGAAACATAGCTCCATGAAATCCGAGATAATCATGCCACTACTCAAGTTTAGAAGACAATGCTTCCTTTTGAGAGTTGGATTGTATTTTTCTTTGGGGGATAAAAAGGAAATATTATTGGTTGGCAAGAAAACATAGACATTTTATATTTTACACTGACATGTTGGATAGATGGATATATATTGTGCTCTGTATGAGACACATCCATTTTAGATACTCATAACTATTTTTAATATTTTACATTTTTTTTTTGTCGTTTTCTCTTATCCTGTTTCATGTCGTGTCCATGTCCGAAGTTATGTCTTGTTGTCCTACGCCATGTCGTATCCATGTTCCGAGTTGTGTCCATGCTTTTTTGCTGTAATTTTATTTAAGGCTTAATTATGTCACAGGTTCATAAAGTTTAGGGTACTTTTGTCAGATACTCTTATTCTTTTTTTTTTCCAATGTCTGACTCCCCGAAGTTACTTCTGAGTTTGTCATATACCACTACTACCAATTCTGCCCAATTTTGTCGGCATGTAACATCGGAATCCTGATCAGACGCAGGAGGTTAAGCACCTGGTGCCCCGTGGTCGAAAATCCTGTTTTCAAAAAATTTAAAAAACTAAAAAACATAATATTTTTATATTTTTAGTTAAATAAAAAAAGAGAAAAAAATTTGAAGAGAGAGGCCGTCTTCGCACGTGTGACATCACTCGACATCACATGACCAACCTCCTGCGTCTGATCAGGATTCCGATGTTACATGCCGACAAAATTGATCAGAATTGGTAGTATGAGTATATGACAAACTCAGAAGTAATTTCGGAGAGTCAGACATTGGAAAAAAAAAAAGAATAAGGGTATCTGGCAAAAGTACCTCAAACTTCATGAACTTGTGACATAATTAAGCCTTTATTTAACAGCTATGGTAGTTATGGTAGATCGTTTTGTTTTTGAGAATAAGCAAAATTTTCACTGTCACGTACTTTGAACTAAAATAAAACGTGTTTCGAGTGAGAGACTCTGGAAGACTTTGAAAGGGATGATTTTGTGGTTGACTACTAATATTGACAAAACCTTCTTGTTCTTTGGAAATGACCATTTGAGAATTGGAAAAGCTTAATTCAAATGGCTCATTCCTTCATGTGCAAAATTCATATGGCTATTGCATGATCATTGAGGTGCTTTGCTGTTGCTTATGCCTTGGAAATCCTCTTGCTAGAGGATTTCAATTCCTCTATTCCATCAGTAACTTTCTTTAATAAAGGGAATCAAATTTTTTTTTTTCCCCATGGGGTGCTGCTTAGCCCCTATTCATTAAAAAAATATGACATTATTATGTGAACATATTTTCAAATTCTATACGAGAAATCAACTTAACCGATACTTCTTTTAAATTTGCAAAAGAAGTTTAGTATAATTTAAAATACATTATATTTTAATGTTTACAATCACTTTAATATATATTATCAGCACTCACTTTTTCATTAATTATCTGCAAATTATTTTTAGAGGAGAAAGTGCTTGAACTCAGGTCCTAGTAGTTTAGGTCTCTATCCTATACTAAACTCAATCATCTTTAAGAAAAAGTTAGGGTATCTCAGATATTTAAAATGTGGGATATGAAATATAATTCCGGAATTCAAACCCTTAGAAATGTGTTGCGACCTTTTCTCATGATGCAAGGGATGTGGCACTACCAAAACATTTCTATTTTTCGATGGATGTATACTACTAATAAATATAAAAGAGTGATCAGATGTTTTTAATAAGTAACTTAATCGGTATACTTGTAAGACATAAATATAGTCGAGTATCTAAGTTCGATTCTTAGTAATTGCACAATTTTCCTTCTTTTAGCCGAGCTCATCACAAAAGATTAAAGTTAACATAATTGGTAAGTGACAAACAAAAAGTAATCTTTATATCTCAGAAGAAATTAAAATCCTAGATTAAATATATATATATATATATATATATATATATATATATATATATATATTAAAACAATTACTCTGTAAAATTAAGTTTCCAATTTTAATCAAAAGTGGATGGTAGAGATTATCGATGTGGATTTTGCCTCAATTAATAAAGTATTTTTCATATCTATGACATGGACCGAATCTCTAACATCATACTTAAGGAAATCAATCATCTACTAACTGTTCCACGTCTTGTTGATCTTGTATTGCGTATTTCACTCATTTATGAAAATGACAGAATGTAAAGATGGGAAAGTGACTATTTATAAAATTATTTATTTTATCGTTCTACACCAACATGGTAAATATAGGAATTGATATGCTATTGCAAAAAATCAGCTCATATACAAGGTCAAGAATTCAAATTCATCTACTAACTACTATGTATGTCTTTGGTACAGTTGAAGAGATTACATTATTATTATATTTATTTGTGAATATAATATATCATAATCTATGAATATTTGGGTTGTTCTTTACATATTTCTTTTTTAAATTTTACTTTTTTTTAATGTTTGTCATCAATTATATTTGATTATAAAAATAAAAAATGACAATATTTTTAATATTTTTATTTTTCAGGACAGTTATTGAAGACCAATTTGAAAGAATAAACAACGGTGAGTAAAGCTCAATTACTCAAATTGACTTATGCGTAAATAAGAAGAGGATCAAATAAAAATAAAAAGTGAGGACAAGATATGGCTAATGTCTAAATTATAAGGGAAGTGAGAAGATTTAAAAAAAAAATGGAAGGAACTGAGAGCATTTAATTATCAAAATTGCGGTGGTAAAAAAATAATGTGATATGTAGACGTATTTAAGGGGTATAATGGGAAATTAAAAGTGAGTGAGAAAAATAATCTCAAGTAGAAAAAGATTTAATCCAAAATACTGGATGAAAATTGTAGCTTTTATTTTCAGAAATAAAATCTTTTATAATCTAAGTAAGTTTCCAAACATGATTATTTTCTACGAAATAATCTTTTGGCTTATTTATGTTTTTAGTCTCTAAAAATTTAGTGTGTTTTGGTTTTAATCCCTAAAAGTTATTTTGATCATATTAGTCCTTAAATTTTCAAATGTTTTGGTTTTAATCCTCATTGTCAAAAAAAATATGTTATTTGATAATATGGCAAGCGGAACACCACATCAATAGCCACGTGAATGTGAGGTGGAGTCTAATATGTGGTATAACATGGATGATACAGACTCACGGACGTAGTCCTAATACGAGCGAAGAACTTATCATTTATTTAGCATTACCTCACACTAGGTGTTCCATTAGTTACATTGGAAAATAACATTTTTTCAAATGGTGCAGACCAAAACCAAAATATTTAGAAAATTAAGAACTAGTCACAGTCAAAATAATTTTTAGAAACTAAAACTAAAACACACTTAACTTTTAGAAACCAAAGACATAAATAAACCTAATATTTTTATGAATAAAAAAACTAAGTGCAATAATAAGGTCAACCAAACATATTCAACGTCAGACTTGCCCTAACTTTGACGAGCTTTTGAAATCCAATTCACCTCAATTTTCCTCTACCGAAAAACATACTTAATCTTTTACTGAATATCAATATTATATAGTTAAACAATCCAAATATATCATCTTATCCAAATAATATTTATTTTATATATTGAAAATGATAATTCAATTATATTTTATAGCAATATAACCACTTGACTGGTAAAACAAGCAACCTGCAAGTATGCTAGTTGACTAGTTCTCAAGCAAGCACTCAGGCCTGTTTAATCGCAGAAGTCGGTAATCACCACATTTGCCAAGCATATATCTTCAATACAAAGCATTTGCAGAGTGTTGATATCAAACATAGATAATTCGCCACTACAAATCCAGCCACTTGATATGAGAACGTCCCAAGTATCTCTTCAAAAACCTGGTTTTTTACCACATAGATAACAACATCTTATTTTATGCCCTTGAAGGCAAAGAAACTAGAGGAAGCCAATGTCAATCACACTGCCATATGGCTGCCAGAAAGATCAATTTCCGGGGCTAGCCAAAGTATAAATAGTCTGTCATAATATGCCAGCCATGCCAAACCATTATGTAACATTTCTCAAGCAGATATAAAATTTGATTTTACATATTAATGG
Organism: Crotalaria pallida; assembly: GCA_037953625.1. NCBI lineage: Eukaryota > Viridiplantae > Streptophyta > Magnoliopsida > Fabales > Fabaceae > Crotalaria > Crotalaria pallida. The sequence goes on along the minus strand of CM075653.1, from coordinate 11,180,156 downwards.
TAGTTTGCTTCACGGAGAAACGGTGGTATTCAAGCATGTCACCGATTTTGTGAAGGCATTCTTTCTGGACCGTGCCTTAATCGAAAGCTGCTGGTTCTGATACCCGGGTCTGACCCGCTGACTGCCTGGTGGTATGCTCTCCAACTTGGATCTCTATCAATATGGTTCAATGACAATGAAGGCAACTGCTCTCTGTCCCAAGGATGGTAGCGACTTGGCAGATGGGTTTCTTCTTGAAAATGGCGCCCCGAAGAACTAGACGGAACATAAACAAAGTTAGGACCATGGTCTGGTGATAAAGCCAATGGTGCTAATGGACCTGGCCCACTATGACTACTGGATCTTCGAGTGCCAGAAACAATAGGCGACCGCATTGTGGTTGAATTAGGAGGTTGCTGAGGTTGATAATAAGCTTGAAGAGCCTGAACTCTATCACGGGCACGAGCATTGCTGCCTGGATAAGGAGGGATCATTGAAGGCGCGATGGAGCTCCCAGGTCTAGCACCAGAACTGCAGAATTACATGTACCAAACGTCAACCTCATGACTACCCAGCAAAAGATGCATTGTTCCATCGGTTTTTATCAAATGTATTTGACACCATAGGACAAAATATGAACATACAATATGATTTGGCTCCCATTGTCACATTTTAACAATATGTTAACTTCAGCAATCGCAAAAGCATCTTAGTAATGTACACAAACGCTAAAGAGGTACCTGTGGCCAACAAGGAAGGGATGCATAAAGGATCCTGATCTTGGGACCTCTGAACCACCCCTGGCCGGCCTTTGACTACCGGATGATACTGAGGGCTGATCACCAGCACCTAGACGGCTGCTGGGTGAAAAGGAATGGTGTTCCCAACTGGAATAATGAAGATCCGCGGCAGGAAATGGGTATGAGGTTGGCATGTCATTAGGTACCGGTGGACCACTCCAGTGGTTGAAGTTAGAAGCTTCTGAAACAGTTGCACCAGAGTTGGAAGTAGAGGGATGTATTGGTCCGATGTAAGCAATATACGGGCAAGGATGACTAGCAGAAGATACAGCTGTATGTTCGGCAAATATAGCATGCTGTCCCAGTATCTCATGATCTGCATCTTAAAATTCCAATTATGATATTATTATTCAGTCAAATGCAAGCTGATGAACCGGAGGTTGATAAGCAGGAAAAAGGATCTTACATGCAGTTGATGAAAACTCCCCTTCCCTGGGAAAAATAAAACACAGTATCAGTTACCATTTTGTTGAAAGGTATTTGGCTCTTTACTTTTATCTCTTTTTTTTGGTGTGTGTCTCTCTGCATGGGCGTGGGTAGGGGCTTTAAATGTAACACTGTGAAACACCATTATCAGGAAGTATTTAATGGAGACCATGATTTTGCCCCAAATGATATATTACAAAGTACAAAACTGGATCAATTTTGGAGCCCAACATAATAATTCAAATGAATCATACAAATCATGTTAAAAATGACTAGCAATAACTAAATGCAGCGGAAATATAATAAACCAATATCTATATAAATAGCACATGGGCTATATATTTTTACTAATCAAATAAGATACTATTTCATTATAAGGAAAGGAGAATTACAAGCAAGGATGATAAGATATATGCTCCCAGCTCCCACATTTCTTATGGTAAATGGGATTCAAACCTGAAGACCTCTATTGAAATCCACAACTATGCCAACCACAAATTACCACCTGTTTTTAAAGCTCAGGTTGTCATCCACCTTGAACATCACAACGAAAGAGAAATTGACAACAAAATTTTAAGGATTTTTTTAACTCAGCCCTAAGGGCTGAGAATAAGCACCCTAACCTAGACATGTTTTCTTTAAAAAAAATAAAAAATATAAACTTTCTCTCTCCTAAATACATCATTCCTTATGAAACTTGGCCATTTTTGGATTATTAGGGCTGAGGTTAAGCAAACCCAAATTTTAACACTAAATAGCTCTCTATTCTCTGCTATATAGTAGCAAAGAAATGCCTTGAACTAACAAGAGTACAGAAACACGAAGGAGAGGCACAAAGAACCATCCAATCTTATAGCAATCGTAAAGATTAATTTACTGGTTAGCAATCTAAGCATTCCAGACCTACCGAAGTATAACAGCATGAATTGGACACATAAGCACATGAATCATATACACAAGTGTTCATTCTTCAGTTTTAACACTACCAAATTCCAAATGACATATATTTGCATACCAAGTAAATTACAGCAACCAAAGTTCTGATTGGAAGGGGATGCTCAAATGGAACAACTAAATATGAAATGGTAGCAGATAAATAATTCATGTTATTCAACATGATTTTCTCTCTGCCCCTCACATGAACAAAGTAGAGGTGATTACCCTATCAGTCCACCAAGTACTATAGCCTATAGAGCATAGGGTGATGATTAATTTTTTTAGATCTCATTTTTTTAAAAAATTATTTTTTCCTATAGGGTGATGATTAATGAACCCTGCTAATCTAACAATCACACATGAAGTCAGACCACATTTTGTGCATAAACACTTAGTTAATACATAGACAAACTAACTCTACCATATTTTATTTAAAAATGTATAAATGCAGTCATATACAACAAAGGTGTATATGTAAAGGAACATGACCAATAACCTGATTCTCCATATACAGCCTGCATTATTTTTTGTCAAGATTCAAAAAATGGGCAAAGACATAGGCAATATCTCAGTGAAGTGGTTGATGTTCATTGTTGTGAATCTAGTCTCTACTCTCTAGGATATTTTTCCTTCAATTGAATCTCTTTTCTTTTTAATTATTTTAGATTTAGTTTTATTATTTAATTTGGTTTAGATAATTGGCACTAGTAAAAAAACAATACTCTACAACACAGTCCTTGTGGAGACGATAAATCTTTTATACTAATACTTGACAAGATCCGTACCATTGGGGCACATCAAATTCCTATTTGTAATTTTCCATGAAAGTACTACATTTAACAAATCAGAAGTTTGATATACCAATCTGTGACGATGAGATTAAATTCAATAATAAGTATGCATTACACAAGTCTGTTATGGCTTATACAGCAGAAGAAAGGAAATAACGTCTTGAATCAATAAAAAAAATAAAAGTCTTACTGGAACAGACTTTAAGGAGAAGCTTAGAATTTAGAAACCAACTTTTCAAATTCCATTGACACTACTGGCTACAAGTTCTTAATGCTTTTCTCAAGATATTTATAAAATATAATCTAGTTTAGACTTCAGATGGTATCAAACTATCAATACCACCATTAGCTTTAACGAAATTTGTTTCCAAGTTAAACTTACCAAAAGTAAGTTCTTATTAACTCACGGCTGACTCAAAACCAAGTTTGGTTAGTAACAGACAAATGTGATTAAGGTCTACGAATTTAAACAGAGATTTGTAAGCAAGCACATTTGCGTATGTTAACTAAACTTACTCAAAAGATGAAGGAAGTCTGGTCAAGTTACTGAAGGGGCACCAGTGAACTCCAAAGGACTGCAGAAAGCAGTTAGAAGTCAAAAGTTTAGATTAAAATGGTAAGCAAAAAAATATTATCTATCCACATGCAAATGAAAAGCAATGAGATAAATACAATTTAAGTAGGTAATGCCATCCTTGGAATTCCAATTACTTACACATGAAAAAGGATTTTCTCTCACTATATATACTATATCTGGACATCTGGTAATGGAGATAAAGAATGCACTTTGAAGACTTGAAAATTGGCCAAGGTAAGTGAATGAAGTAGGCAAATGATAGAGAGAGTGAAACTTCAGAGCAAGAAAAAGAGTATGAACTAATTTTGAGTGGGTCAATGCACACAACTTCCAGTTTTTCTTCAATCCAGAAAGTATTTCTCTACTGTTTTGTTTGTCATATCAACTTTTCATACAGTTTTATGATAATAATACCTCTGGAGAAAGCCTATAGCTAACACCCTCTTAAAATAAGAACTTGATAAAACCTTGATAAAATAAAGCAAACTACATGATTACAATTTCCTGGTCCTACCGAATTTTAAGACAAACTAGCTAACAACTTCAAGTTACCCTGAAAAAGACCAAATGAATACTGGTTAGGATGATATGCGAACTAAAGTCCCTCAAAGGTCATGTCTTTCATCTGAACAGCAGTACTTCATAGCACTGATAATTGCAAATGACATGTTGCTTTCATAGAACAGGCACAGCTCTCTTCCGATGTGTTATGTGAAGGTCAAGTTAAGAAACAGTAGCTTAACCATGTTGCTTTCTACAATTATTAAAGATTCCTGGTGAGCACTGGGTATGTCTTTTCAACATAAAGCAGAAATTGCAATTTGTTTCAACTTTCAAAGGTTTTAGAAGGAAAAAAGACCAAGTCTACAAGTGTATCTCTTTACTCCAACACTTTTTAAGGGATAAGATCGTGCATATGACCACTCTTAACTCATTAGTCCTCTTGTCATGATTGTGCTTCAACAAGTTTTTTTTTGTTTTTTTTACTGCTAAGCAACAGGATTGGACAGCTTTGTTGCTTGGCATCAGCTACTTAGGCTCGGTATGTTCTTTACTTTTTTATAGTCAGGATAAGTTGCTATCCTTCTGCCAAATGTACTTTCTCTCCTTTCTTTTCAACAATACTTTCTTTTATTGTTCAAGAGAAAAAGAATCTATACCTATAAAAACATTACAAGACTAATGGGTATGTCAATGGAGCAATCAATTTATAAGTAGCTGGAAGGAAGGGAAAAAGTACTAACAATCAGATAATTAGACATGCATAGGCTTTTTCAACTTCTGAACTGCTCAAAATAAGTTCACATGCTCGAAAATGACAAACAACAAAACAATCCGTCGCTATTTATGCAAGGCTGTTTGCCAAATAAGACAATGCAAACACATGCTTGTGGCATAATTAAAAAAAAAAACATAATAGAAGAAAAAACTATATGCATGTGCGCAGCTGTGCCGTTTCAATTACCATTTCGGAGTAGCTAAGATCATAAAGATCCTCGTCATGTGTCCAGTCATCCATGCTAAATTCTGGATATGATCGGCAACCATTTGCATAAAGCCATTGACCTTTCTCAATCTTCCGACAATTAGGGCATTGCATTGCCCCTTTTACATTGAATGCTGAGCCAATGCAATCTGAATGATGTGAAGAAGGTTAGAAGCTGCTTAACATTATGATAGTGATGACATGTATATGCAGCTATCATGTTAAAATTGATTTGAGAAAAACATGAGACCGGGATATTGCCTTAAAACAAGATATCTATTTATGATACAAGTGTTTAGTGTTATGAATTAAATTACTAGTTGTTTGTGGAATCCGGACACCACAAGGGCTCTGACTAATCTGGATTCAAGCTAAATTACTTGTATAGGCCTGCAGTTTTCCATTTTCTCTTTTCCACGTGTCACCACTATACAGCACAGGTTTTTTTTTCATAGGTTCAAGTCAGAATGATGACACCTTCAATCAAGTCGAGTGACAATAAATATGTCTTCCTCTTTCAAAATAGTTAGCTTGTGCCAGTTTTAACAAGAAAAATGAGACTCAAGGGACTATCATCTGTAGCACATAAGAAACCACTTGCATATGTTGAAATTCATAAAACCACTATTGCGAGATAACAGGGACACAATATTGAGCCTCGTGAAAAAAAAAAAAAAAAACAAGGTCCATTCTCAAATGATAAGAACATTAACAAAAATAATAATACAACACAATGCACTCTCCCTCTCCCTCCTATATATCACCCAACATCCCGACCTTCTCGATCAACAAAAGAACCTACGTCATGACATTGAATTGATCACATCCAACTCAATTAGCACCATCACACCCTTCCAAATAAAGCTTATCGAAGATAATAATACTATTCATGCAAAGACCATAATATTTTAAAACCAATTCAATTCGGCAATATTGTGAACACAGCTTTCAACAACCATATATATATATATATATATATATATCATCACAAAAAGAAACATTCGGCGAAAACATAAATTCAGATCTCAATCAATCAGTCAAGTCCAATTCAATTCAATTAGTCTCCGAATTCAAATTCCAAGTCATAGACAACAAATTCCTATGATCTAACACCACCACCATCATCAAATTGGATGCCAAATTGAAATTTCAAGAATCAACAAAATTCAACAACAATAATCTAAAACTGCGGAGTAAGTTATTACCAAGATGAAATTGATGGCCACATTGAAGCTTGGCCCAGGATCTATCACCGTTATCAGCAACAACATCGAGGCAAATTGAGCAAGACACAGAAGAAGAAGCAAATGATTTCTTTGCATCTCCTCCGTCAACATCATCATCGGTTCCAATTCCAAGACCCATTGATTTCAATTTCAAATTCAAATTCAAAACCCTAATAAATTGGCATCACCGTTCACACAAACAAACACAGTATAATAATAATTAAGAAGGCTTTTTCTTTTTGTTTTTTTTTAAGGATAAATTAATTAAATAGAATTAATATAAAAATTTGATGAGGATGAAGAAGGTGTTGTTGATTGAGTTGGGATGATGAGTTTTGAGGACAGACAGAGAAGAGAACGTTGCGGAGAGAAAGGGAAAAAGGGTGGACGCGTGTTTGTTTCGCAAATTATTAGTATTTCAGATCTGAAATGAAATGAAATGAAAAGAAAATGAAAATTGTTACAACATGTTTTTTATTTTTATATTCTTGGGTGGATAGAATATAGAAGATAGATAGATAAAGAGAAGAGGAAGGAAGGTTGTCTGAGATTAGTTAAGGACAAGTTTTAAGTCCGTGCAATGCACGGGACATTTGTTTGCTTGCTAATTGTAAATAATTTTATGTTTTTGAATTAAATTAGTATCAACTAATTTATCAACATAAAATTATTTGATGAAATTCAAATGATTAAGTTTGTGAAAACATACTAACAAAATAATTTATATATATATATATATATTATTCACTTTGCATTCAATTGATGTCCCTTTCTTGTTAGAATCTCTTTTCATTGAAACAAAAAAAAAAAAAAACGCTTGCAATAACCATATGAACCATTAAAAAGTAAAAACATTTCTAAAAGGTAAAGTTAGGTATATGATATATTTGATGATTCACATCCTTATACTCAAAGTGAAAATATTTGCATAAATTGAACTATTTTTAGGTACATTCCTAATTATCATTTTTTATGATATGGATTTGCGTATCTAAAATGTATTTGGAATTTATTTTTTAAGAATAAAAAAAGAATAAAGTTATATTGGATAGCTTAATAAAACTCATGTTAAATAATATTTTTTGAATTTGAGTAATCATAACGCATTATACTATATGCATGGCTTTCTACTCATGGACAAAAAGTTAGTTATAAGTCTTTAAAAAAAAGGCTTATTTATGTCAGGTGTCCATGTAAATTTCACCTATTTTGTCAGCCACCCTTTAACTTTATTTTTCAATAAATATACCCCTACAGTTTGCTCCGGTGAGCCATATACCCCTGCATGCCATTTTCGGCCACCGGTGCTGACGTGGACCGCCGGAGTCAACAAGTGGTAAAAATAGGAGTCCTTGTAGTTTGAGTCTTTTTTTGTCATATACCCCTGTATATAACTTCAAAAATTCATATCTTTTAAATTGTAAGTCCAAAAATTACAAATTTTATGTCAAAACGATTGTATTGAAATATAGAGTTCTAAAATGTAATTATTTTATTTTTATGGATAGTTTTGTAAAAAAATTGTTTTTTGGGCAATTTTCTATACGAATTTTGAATTTATGAATTATTAAAAATAATTTATGAATTGGATTGCACTAGTTTTTATTATAATTTGAGGATCATAAAAAACATGAGTTTTGGCTTTTAAAAATAAATTGTAAAAAACTATAAAAAAAGATATAAAAAAAACTAAATTTAAAATCATCGAAGACTGACATAGTCAAAACTCATGATTTTTATGTTTCTCAAACTACAATAAAAACTAGTTCAATCCAATTCATAAATTATTTTTAATAATTCATAAATTCAAAATTCGTATAGAAAATTTCCCAAAAAATAATTTTTTAGAAAACTATCCATAAAAGTAAAATAATTACATATTAAAATTCTGCATTTCAATACGATCGTTTTGATATAAAATTTGTAATTTCTGGTCTTACGGTTTAAAAGATATGAATTTTTGAAGTTATATATAGGGGTATCTGACAAAAAAGACTCAAACTAGAAGGGCTCCTATTTCAGTACCGGTGGTCGGAAATGACATGCAGGGGTATATGGCTCACCGGAGCAAATTTTAGGGGTATATTTGTTGAAAAAATAAAGTTAAAGGGCGTCTGACAAAATAGGTGCAAACTACAGGGGCACCTGACATAAATAAGCCAAAAAAAAGTAGTTATTGCATAAATTATTTAGTTTTTCAGGAGGTACTTTTTTGAACAATCAATTTTCATTTAAACCATAGATTGGATTCCATTAACAGTTGTCCCATCATGAATGTGTATTAAGATGACAATTGAATTTCATTTGTTAGGATTGCAAGTTGGTATGTGTTTGTGTAACAAACTACTTAAACAAAATTTATAAAAATACCGTAGTCAACATATTACCGATTTTACTCTTCCAAGAAGTTGTTATGTTATGCTCTACTATCCCAGATAAGCATTGTTTATTGATGTATATAGGGATTATTAGATACGGTTTTTAGTCATATTCTCGCATTGCAAAATGGTATTGAAACTAATCTTTCAATTAGCAACTAAGAATGTACAAAATTTAAAAAGTCTAAGATCAACCAAGATCTAAGACTAATTTGCAATTCCTACCAAAATCACAATGAAAAATCCAATAAAAGCGTAGCATAACCCATAAAAGCAAATCAATACAGTCATTTTCTTTAACACTCATCAAATATATTTTTTATTTTTTAGAGACAAATCGATTGCAGGAAACTAACTAAGTTGGTTTCATTTATGATTCTATTACCATTATCATGCATAAATCATTTCAGGGTCTAAAATTTTATTTGAGATTTTATGAAAGCTCCTATGCAAATAAGTTTCAATGCTATGAAAAATAGTAATAGAAGTAAGGCCTACACCGAGGTAGAATCCGCTTAAATTGGGATTTACATATCCTTTATTTGAACATCAAATCATTAAGCATAAACTTGATCCGATAAGCCATACTATCACAAACAAAAAAAACACTAATTAGGCTTTTAATAAAAAATATATACTACTCTTCAAATTTTCTACCTTGAATGATTTTAGACAGACATAACAACTTCAGTCTTCAATATAACTAAATCGTTAAAATTAGCCTACATTTGTATAAATCAATTCTTTCTTATACGCTTTTAAAAAAAAAAAATCTTTCTTATACTACCATCTCCTTTCTAACAACATATCTCAACATTTCTATGCTTCAAATTTCAATAAAAAATGCATGAGAATTGATGACTTGCGATAAAAAATTCAAATGACATATGTAATAATTTTTCAAAAAAAAAATATGGAAAATAGGAACGATGATTGAAAAGAATGATAATAAAAATGCAAATTGACGGAAAATTAATAGAAGCCGGGTACAGTGATGGAAAACGCGAAGACCAGCATATGCATTTTCTCTCTGAGTATAGCCAGTTATCATAGTCCAAAAACAACATTTTTGGTCACAATATCATCAAAAAGGGTTCTAGCATGCATCACGCATGGTATCACAGCAAGTGGCATACATATCCATGAGTACATTATCAACATATATGGATGACCCTTGGATATTAATATTGATTGCCAAACCATGAACCAACTTCCCACATGAAAGAGCATTCAAATAGTGACCGAGAATGCGAAGCTAAGGGCGTTTTGGACTGAGAATGTGATGACTCTAAAATGAGTTGGGGTTTTAGGGACATCTGTGTTCCTGACGTGTATGGTCTGAAGAAGAAAACAGAGAGACGAACGTTGAATAGGAAAAGGAAAAATAAAAGAGAAAATAAAAGTGGTAGAGAATGAAAGAAAATAAATGGGTAATAGAGAGGGTGAAGGTGGTTGCTGGAAGTTGAGGCTGGATGTGAAGAATTGTTAATACTATTTGAATGACATGTGGCAGCCTCTAGAGTTGAGAATTCACCAACTTTTAATGAGGAGGCTCCATTTTGCTGAGAGTGATTTTGGAGCCTCCGTTTGAACGCGTTTTTATATATAAAGAAGGATTTGGGATGTCACCAAAATATCATTTTTCGTCTCTCTCCTTTTATTTTTTTTAAATTTAATTTTTGTAGGTTGAGACAACTTCGTCCAAACAAATCTACGGCTTGGATTCACTTTTACTTCTTACCGTATTTCATACTTCATATTTCCAACATCTTTCATGTAAGTATTAGTATCACATAATTAGAGTATTTTGATTTTTTTAAATAAATATTTGTTCTAATTTGGAAGTTCCGGATTTGATTATGTATCGTTTGATGAATTTAATTTACCTTCCCTTCCCGTTCCTGTAAAAAATAAAAACTTAAATTTCGTCTAGTTTTTAATGATATTAATTAATATTTTTCACAAATTCTCTTATTTACTCAATATTTTTTAAAGTTTTGATGTTAATTATAAGGGTAATTTTAAAAAAGTATATCGAATATTAATAATTCTAATATCACTAACAATATTAACTAACTTAATTAATTCATGTACAAATCAATTCCAATGATTTGTGGTTAGGGATGGAGGGAGTACTTTGTTTTATTTTATAAGTCACTTTCTACGAGAATTATTTATTCTATCCATAGGTTACTTTATATTTTCTAAGGGATATTTTTTTTTTATTATTTACACTTTGTTCATTAAAGTAATACTATACATTTGTAAAATTTATAATACAAGTTAAGAGAGTAAAACTATATTGTTAGGGCATCTACAATGGAATTTTAAGTTTTAACATTAAAATTATCATACTTTGACACATCAACATTACATCATCGTTATGCTATAACATTCAACTTCAGACTTTTCATATCTTTTACTAAAACATCAAGACTCACAAGACTTATACATCAGCATTACACCTGATGTACATTTAGACTCCATTTCATTTTAATATTGTTTTTTAAAATGTGATTTCAATAATGTTACTTACCTACTATTTCTAAAAATAATCTCAAATATTTATTTATCACATCAATAATTATAAATTTCCAAAAACTATATTTGCATTCAAACAATATTTAAAAATTAAAATATTCAATTTGGTACTAAAATTGTGTCATAACCATTTTTATAAGAAAGAAAATGGATTACAATAATAATTTCAATAGTTTTATGTTTTTCTATGTATCAATTTTTTTACATACTTTTTATATATTTTTTATTTGAATAAATATATATATTCAAATATATTTAATATATCCATTTACATTTATTTTTTTATAATATATTTAAGAATAAAATATGAAAAAACATATATTTAAGAATATTATTATTTATTATTAAGATGATAAAAAGTAAAAGGAGAGAAATAACAAAAGAATAGCATTACACAGAGTCTTAAGTTGAATATCTTATTTTACAGATTCAATTTAAGATTCTCTACCATATTTTGAAAAATAGAAGAGTCCTTATAGATAGTCTGATGTTAAGACTCTCCATCAGACTCTCTCAAGACTCTGTTGTTGTTGCCCTTAAAATACATTTTTTAAAAATTTCGAGAAATATAAATACTCTTTTTACTTTATGATTATGATTAAATATGACTTATAAATAAAATGAAAGAGAATACTAATCACAAGATTAAAATGTTGATAATTGATACTTCCTCAAAAATACAATGATTATCGAATTAATAGTTTTTAAGAAATATATATCACCAAATAAATTATAGAAAATTTAAAATGGTTACCATGGTGGTTCTTCTAGGATTTGTTGTACATATGAATTTTTGAGAGATTGACATTTACAGTATGCGATGCAAATTTTAAACTTTTAAAACATTATTTGGTGATTCTTGAAGAATTAAATTCATGATCATTATATTTTTTGAACCAATATGATAATTTACTCGATTTTATTAGCACTCCCAAGCATATTACTCATACCTTCTTAATTTTCACAAATTTTGCACCAAATTTCTAAAATTGTCCTTCATCTTCAAATTTCATCACACTCACCTTCGTCTTCATCTCCATCTTACTCAATCACACTCTCTGTCATCCCTTTCAGCAGCTTTGAGGTTCTTACACAACTGGCCACCACCTAGCCCCACGTAATCACCACTTCTAGACTTGTGTTTTGTTAGTGTACAAGTACAAATGCATTAATATATTGCATAATAGTTTTATAGTTTAAATTACTTTAAAAAGAAAGTTTTTAAGTTTTACTATTATTCATTATGGCTAAATTATTATATTGGTCCTTAAGTTATTTTTAACTTATAAGTTATGGCAAAAAAAAATTTAGTTTTTTTTTTTAATTTCAAAAAAGTCTTGTAAATTGCTGTCATCCAACAAATTAGTCATTTTCGTTAATTTTTTTTTGTTAAGTGATACATGACACCATAAAAAATTTGTATAAAAAAATTAGTAAACAATTTTTAACACGTATCATTTAACTGAAAAAATTAATGAAAATGACAAATTTGCTAGACGACAATAATTTACGGGACTTATTTAAAAAAAATTAAGGAACTATTTTATAACATAAAAATAACTTAAGGGAATAATCAAATAATTTTGCCTATTTATCATACTAGATAAAATACATACAATATTACACAAACATATGTTGGCCTAAGTAACCATTAACAAAGGGTTCCAAAGTGGAGTATATATAACTGAACAACTAAGCTCTCATTGTAGGTTTTTTTTTTTCTCTCCATTTGGCACTTGAACTCTATGCTAGGATTTGACAAAGCAAGGTTTTTTTGTCTGGTTCATCTTTCTTCTTGGATTTACCTTCTTACTTCATTCCTCCTAACTCATGGAGTGATGGAGAGAACTCAATTTAACATAGGATGAGGAGATGGTGATGCAAGTCCTAAAACAAGAGTCGCAATAAAATCAAAGGGAAAAGGTGTGACTAGTGGAGAAATTGCTTCAATATCACTATTATCTTGACATATATGGGTGGTTAAGATTGGCATGAAAATCAAGGACGTAGGGAAGAATCTTTTCATGTCCATATTCATTTGATAAAAAGGACTTGATTCGGTATTTACATGAATCACCTTGAAACTTTGGATTAAAAACTGATTGTCCTAACTCCTAAGGACACTTTTAAGGGATGAAAACCCTAAAGACATGGAGCAAAATCGGACCTTGTCTTGGGTCGAATAAATGTGTAAAACTAGTTGAATTGGAGATATATTAGGAGATCATAGACTGAGAAAGTCCATCAGAATACCAGTGGCTTGAAAATAAACCATTAAAGAGAGGGATACAGGTGAAAAGAGGATCAAAAGATCCCATCAAAGTTTTCTTCAAGTTTGAGAGATTAAAGAATTTTCTGTTATGCTTGTTCATTTCTAATTCATGTAAATTCATTTATTTTGATTTTAGTCAAAACTATTATCAAGAGTTTTTTAAGTGCTCATTGCAATATTACCATATTACGAAGACCAAATTTAAAACCTATAACAAATTTAAGACACCGCGTCATGTCACCTCACACTAAAAACTAAAATCAAGATAAACAAGTTTACGAAGCCCATTTTTAAATTTTTTTCCCCAAGTACTAAAAGTATGGAACCTCCACCTTGTGAACACTTCAAAAATTTTAAGCCTTGCTTCTTTGATTTCTTAATCAATGTCATAGCTTACTTTCTCCATAATCCAATGAGATTAAAGATTTACTTGTACTAAACGAATGCGTCGTCCTCCCATCTAGTAGCCTTCTGCAAAAACTAATTAAACCAACTGAAGGAGGAGAGTGGGGCTTGAGATGAGAGGCCAAAGGATTTAATATGACCGTTTTTTACGTCAAATCAATTAAAAGAAAAATTATCGTACTGTGCAAGCAGGATCAGCTATTCATAACGTAAAAACCGGATTACGATTCTCTAAAATGCTAGAGTAATATTAGTGTAAAAATTACTAGAACCCAAAATAAAAACCAAAATTTCTTGTTTTGGATTTTCTTAATTTTACACCAATGTTACTCTAATATTAAGTTAGAGAATCTGTTTCCATAAAACACACCCTATGAAACAGAACACAGCTTAACTGCTCGCTGTCATGCAATTAACCACTTAATCAATTTTGTTTATTTGTTTATTAGATAAAACCACATCCATCGCAAGGAATCTTGTTAAATCCAGGTATGACTACTATGATCAATTGTTGTTTAATTTAATCTTGTCCATAGGTTAAATTAAAATATGTTTTCAGCCCAAATCATTGGTCAATCCATACTCACCAAATAGAAACCTGACCTACATAAAAAATTTTAAAATAGCAAGTAAAACATCCCAGGCTACTTCTCTAAGAAATTGAGGACCAGATTGCTGTTTTAAGAAGATTAAGAGGGGACAGCAAGCTATAAGTCACATTGATTCGCGTGAAATTGGCACAAGCATACAAATGTCAAACATCAATCTTGGTTTTCCATTGCCTTGAGTCTCAGATTTATAAAAGCTTATGCATAATAATTCAAGCTTGCTTTCTTCTTCGCTTGGACTTGAATGATACCTTCATTGAAGTCTTCGTGGTTCACCTACAATTGGACAAAACACATGATCATTCCAACATAAGCATACAAATTCATATTTTACTAACTAGTCCCAAGCTTTGGCATTGAATTGAACCAGAAAATCACAAAAGCAAAGTGGAATTTGGTTATTTCTTAACCACTCAAACAACTATCCACTGCCAGCTAAAAACTGAGGGCATTATGCTGGTGCTTAGAAATTAGAATACAAGCAACCATGTGACCAACAAATTTCAGGCTATAAAGTAATCATATCATGTTTTAATTAAGTTTTGCATATCTGGATGAAAGCAAACCTCAGTGGCATCACGGCGAAGGGCCAGCATGCCAGCCTCAACACAGACAGCTTTCAGTTGAGCTCCATTGAAATCATCTGTGGACCGAGCTAATTCTTCAAAGTTGACATCAGGATGAACATTCATCTTCCGAGAATGGATCTACAATATTAATGGGAAAGAAAAGCAACCAGTAAATGTTCTGCCGGAAAAAAATGTACGCAGATATAGTTTCAAGATGTCAAACCTGCAAAATTCTGGCTCTTGCTTCTTCAGTTGGGTGTGGGAACTCAATTTTTCGATCCAATCGACCAGAACGCATAAGTGCAGGATCAAGAATATCTGCACGATTTGTTGCTGCAATCACCTGCAATTAACAGGAATAAATGAAAATGGCATTTGAATCATGTAAATCATAACTGGACAAAAGTCTAATATATTTGGTGGCCACTTCCAAGTCCTAAATCTAAATAATCATTATTCAAGTTGTTACACTTCAAAGAAAAAATAATTAATGTGATCGATCCCCAAGATGAGTTTTAAGAAGATATATTCTAATATGCTTTAACCGAAAGACAGAAAACATCGTTGAAGCTAAATTTTTAATCACATGTATTAGACACGAGACATAAAGATAAGAATAGAAGACAAACCTTAATCCGATCATCGCTACTAAAACCATCAAGCTGATTGAGCAACTCTAACATAGTTCGTTGTACCTCTCTGTCACCACTTACTTCACTGCAATCAACCACCAGATACATCACAAGGTTAAGGAACAGTTTTGATTGAAACAAAAATCACCACTCCCAAAAATGGAAAAAGAAGGGAAAATGCATATGGATCTAAAATCTTGTCTGGTTATACCTGTCAAAACGCTTTGTTCCAATTGCATCAATTTCATCTATAAATATAATGCATGGAGATTTTTCTTTTGCCAGCTGAAAGGCATCACGGACAAGCTTTGCTCCATCTCCTATGAACATCTGTAAAGTTCCAGGTTAGATAACTCCCTCAATCCAAAATTAAAGGCAGTAGTACCAATGTACTAAAGGTAACAATTCTGACTATTTAGATGGGTTGGAGAGATAGGAAATTAACACATACAACAACCCAAGCATGCTTGTATCCAGCATATAATAATGTAATATAAGAATAACTGATCTCCATGTAATCAACAAGTTTCAAAGACAATTGCTACTCAAAAGATTGGAGAATAATGAAAAGCCAGCCCATTAAAAATCAACCAAAAAAAAATAACTATTCGATCATATGAAAGGGGGCGGAAAGTTAACAAATGGCGACAATGAGATTATTGGCCATAATAAGAACATTGACGGGAAAGAAAAAGAGTGGGCCATACCTGGACCAGCTGTGGGCCTGCCAACTTCAAAAAAGTGGCATTTGTTTGTGCTGCACAAGCACGGGCCATTAATGTTTTCCCGGTGCCTGGAGGTCCATATAAGAGCACTCCCTTTGGTGGACGAACTCCTAATTTCTGGAACCGCTCCTTGTGGGTCATTGGCAAAACAATTGCTTCAACTAATTCTTGGATCTGTTGGCAACGACCAAATTATTGATGACAGAGTCCTAGTGACTTGACAATAAATACAAAAAAAGGTGGCTTCGATAAATTGCCAATAATTGAGCTCACCTGCTTCTCTAATCCACCAATGTCATTGTAGTCCTCCGTTGGCTTTTCATCAACTTCCATGGCCTTAACTCGAGAATCGTACTCAGAAGGCAGGGTATCCAAGATTAAGTAACTATCTTTGTTAACACCAACCAGATCACCAGGTTTTAACTTGTCAGGGTCAACAAGCCCAACAACAGGAAGAAAGATTGTCTGCAATAAAGAGAGAACAAAATTAAGTATATTATTGCAGTAATAAGTAACAAAAGGGCCTTTCTTTCCTAACTAACTCCAAACCCAGTGCAGACCAAAAAAAGAAAAGCAAAAACAATATTAAAATTAGGAACGATCTAAACAAAATCGAAACACCAGAAATTGATATTCAGAAACATTAAATCAAGTTGTCATCAGCAAGATATGAAACTAAGAGCTTTGTCAGTTGTCACCTGTCGTGTAGATGTCTTCAGCACAACACATTTTCCCTTTCTTTGGGAGTCAAGATCAATGTTGGCACCATCTTCTTCAGCCTCATCCTCTGGATTCATTTCCAATATCTAAAACAGAAAATTACCAAGTAAGAATTAGATAAAAGTGTGGAACATTAAAGTGGAAAAACCAAGTTGAATCCACCAAGAAAACCCTCCATATTCAGTAGATTATCCTGAACATAGAATTCAACAAAACCAAAGATATGCTGACTTCAACATGAAGTTAACAATTTCTTTTCAACTAAGTAACCTAGGTAGTCAATCCCAAATAGCGTCGCGGAGTGGTCACCCCCTAAAATGGGATAGCGGGTAGCGGGATGGCCGCTATTGAGACATATATGTAATGCTGAAAAATAAAAATTTTATGCTACACAAATACATATATAAGCTGAAAAATAAAAATACCCAAAATTTAAATAGTTGTAATATTTCAAAAATCAAAATTCAAATTCAAGCAAAAAGAAGGGCAACAATCAAGAAGAAAAAAAGAAGAACAGTGATGAAGAAGACACTGAACAGGGAGAAGAACACTGAAGTCACGTATGAATTAAGAACTAGAAGAGTAGAAGACAGTGATGAATCATGAAATATGAATGAAGAAGATGAAAGGAGTAGAAGATGAAGAACACTGAACAGTGCTCAGTGTTGCACGAATGATGAAGGAGTAGTGTAGAAGATGAACAGAGAGACTCTCTCTATGCTGCAGCTGCACGTATTCTTTTGAGTTTTTAGTTAAGTTTGATATGTATTGTGAAGGCCCATTTCACTTTAAGTTTAAAAAATTAGGGTTTTCTGTTTTATTGCAAAATGACCAAAAAGGGCACATTAAAATAGGTTTAACAGCAAATCAGGGAAGGGGTTTTTCGTCTTTTGCCCCTATCATCCCTGTCGCAAGCGCGACAGCCGCAACAGAGGCGGGATTCGCACCTGCGACGCCCCCGCGAAGGCCGCGACCAGGTTTTGGGACACGACTGGATTTCGGGCCGCAACCACCGCCGCTACGCTATTCCCCGATCCCGCCGCGATTCGCCGCTATTGACTACCTAGTAAGAAACTCGGAAGATTTCCCTCTAAATTCCAAGCCTTTTTTATTCATGAAAAGGGACATCAATGAATATGTCTATTCCCCGATCCCGCCGCGATTCGCCGCTATTGACTACCTAGTAAGAAACTCGGAAGATTTCCCTCTAAATTCCAAGCCTTTTTTTTCATGAAAAGGGACATCAATGAATATGTCTATGGAAGTATTGGAACCAAAAAGGAAAAAAAGATCAAATTGAAAGTCCAAAAAAAATTCAGTAATCAAATCAAATTTTTAAGTTAAAAAATGTCATTCATTATACATAATGCCACCTTAAAACTTGACAACAACAACAGCAGCATCAAACAACCAAGCCTCTTCTCACTAGGTGATTTAAGCAACAAGGATCAAACAATGTCACAAGGTCCTACTATAAATCATGTCTGCAGCCAAACCATTTATATCTAAATCCCTCTAAACGGGTTTTCCCTATAATTATTCTTATCCCCCTCTACCTCTTGCTATCAGGCTACCGTCAACTGTCTGAACTACCTAAGACGAGATTCTACCATATTTTCTAGAATAAGTGCTACCTCAACTTTTTCTCTGATGCATTCGTCCCTAATCCTATCTTGTCTAGCTAGTCAATCAATTCAACGCAATGGTCTCTCGTGACTCCGCTAAATTGAGCTTATTATCTACCTCAGGATTTCAATGAAACATAAATCAAACTAGAAATTAAATAAAATAAAAGACCTCGACGATGTTGCCGACGAGGTAGGGAAGCTGTTTATTGAGCTTAATCTTCTCCTGATTCTCTTTAATCTTCT
Organism: Crotalaria pallida; assembly: GCA_037953625.1. Taxonomy (NCBI): domain Eukaryota; kingdom Viridiplantae; phylum Streptophyta; class Magnoliopsida; order Fabales; family Fabaceae; genus Crotalaria; species Crotalaria pallida. The sequence goes on along the minus strand of CM075653.1, from coordinate 11,161,214 downwards.
CCTTGTACGATTCCAGTTCAAGATTCGTTCTCTGCAACTCATCCTTCATTCACAACAACAACAATTACAATCAATAAACCCTAGAAAATTAGGAGAACGAGATTATAAATTAAAAATTTAAAAAAAAAAAAGGAAAGTGAGAAGTGAAATTGAGAAGAGAAGAAGTAAGAGAGAGTGAACCTTGAGGATGCGAATCTCGTTATCGAGAAGACGAGAGGCTCTGACTATGTCATCGGTGGTCATAGATGCGAGTTGGTCATCTTCGAAGTTCGTGTCTTCTACCATCGCTGTAGCCATCTTTTTTGCTCTTCGATTTTCTCGATACTATGAATTGAACTGAATAACCTAATGCGATGGGATGAAAATGGATTGACAGAGAGAGAGAAAGATCTGAGGGGAGAAGAAAAGGGGAATGTGTTCAGTGTTTTTGATAACCAAACGACTTGTTGGAGAGGCAATCAAGTGTGGGCCGTATATGTGTGTAGTGGGCTTGGTGGCCCAGGCCCAATAACAAGTTAAGTGATGTTCCCCAGTAAGGAAATTGCTTTTTGGCCCCCTCATCCAACTTTTTGGCCCCATTTATAAATTCCAGTATAGCTTTACCAGAAATAATAAATTTGTTCCGGATATATAAAACCGGAAGTACAATTCCGGTTAAGCAAAATCGGAATTGTGTTTAAATTTGTTCCGGTTTTGCATTACCGGAATGTTTCTTCCAGTACAGTTGAACCAGAAATTTAAACAAACTCAAGGGTAATTTGGTCCACGAAATTTAAAAATGGGGGCCAAAAAGTTGAATGAGGGGGCCAAAAAGCAATTTCCCCCTAGTAATCCTATTTAGGAAAACAAACCCTAATCAATTTCAAGGTGATGTGGAGATTGCAAGAGTGAAAGAATTGACACTTAAGTGATGTTTCATAAAATATTTCTATACCACGTGTTCATTCTACCTCGTAAAATGTTGTATCTTGATATTTATTGGTATTTACCACATTAGCACACGATATCTATTTAAGGTGTTTAGATAGTGGTACACAAAGATTTTTATAAGCTGCTCTTTCATAAGCCGTGATGGCTCTTTTGAATAAAAGGCATAGTCTATGTCATCTTCCTTATTAAAGGAAATTACAATTCTATCCTTCTCCACCCTCCACCTATATTTGATGCAGGAGTCTTGTCAAAATAAACCAAAGTAACTCACATTCACATGGTCTCATGAGTGGAAAAAAGGGGTCCAAATAGAGGTCCTCTTCGGTTAGCGCCTATATATTCATCCAAGAATGAAGAAGGGGTAGAATTACAAAATGAATACGAGCTGTGGCTAATACCCAAGGCATAAAAGAAGCATTTTCTACGGGATCCTAAAACCACCAGCCACCCCGACCTAATTCATGATGAGCTCGCCAACTTCCTGGCATGATGCCCACGGTTGAAAACCACCGACATGTCAAGATCCAAATTCTAATCTTTTTCTGGTCCTGGTCAGATACCGATGTGTTCGCATCGGCGCTGCAACAAAGAGGCGAAGTAGTGGTCTCTTTCTGTTCATTACGAACGACATGCTTCGCCTGCTCCCTCCCAGTGTCCACTAGAGCTCCTGTTCAGAGCGAAGAGAAGGTAAAAAAGTGACGCCAAAGCTGCATGAGCAGGCTTCTATTTCTACGCAACAAGAGAGCGGGATAGCATGTTGCGACCACATCTTTGAATTTTTTGGTAAAAAGCTCGCTCGTTATACGGGATACAATGCATCCAGCAGAGCGAAGTAGCGTTCCCTTCTCTTCAACAGCATCCTTTGGCATTGGCGGCGAGTGGAGTGCCACAATCCCATTCATCATTTTTGATATACATAATCCAAAGCCCATAGCACTGGTGAAGTCTCTGACATAAATGCAAGGAGGATGTATAGCTGATATAGGATCTCGTGGAACTGGATTTGATTCTACAAGTGGTTTCAGTAATAACAAAGAAATCCTATTATTTGAATATCAAGAATTGACACTTAAGTGATGTTTCATAAAATATTTCTATACCACGTATTCATTCTACCTTGTAAAATGTTGCATCTTGATATCTATTGGTACTTACCACATTAGCATACGATATCTATTTAAGGTGTTTAGATAGTGGTATAGAAACATTTTTCAATTTGAAAGCTTATTGATCTATAAATGAAACGGTAAGTGACGCGATAAACAAACGCGTATGACAATCGATGTGGGGTTGTTCTAATTTAACCAGAAACCTAAAATTCAAGTCTTTAAAAATAATACTACATTATATACTTATTAAGGAAAACTCAAACATAATTGCATCAGGTGGATGAAAAATACTCGTGGTACCCAAAAAAGATTAAAGATGTGAGGAATTCTTAAAGGATTGTTAAGAGAACATTAAAACGAGCAAATGTGAAAATTGAACAATACATTTAAAGTTCATTTACATTCCATTATAGTAGATGCTATGACACATAAATCATTCGAGATTATATTAAATTTTTTTATCTTAAAACCTTAGTAGTTTGCATTTGAGGAATCATTTCTTACTTGCTTGTTATGGTTAATTCATTTATTCCCTTTTTAGATAAGAGTAGATATAACCAACACTCATTTATTCCCTTTTTAGTTTGTTGCGGTTTTAAGTGTAGTTAAACTGTTAAACAACAATTGTTGTAAATGTGTGTACATTATTATAAATCTGCCTATCCAGCCCCTCCCTCAACTACTTTCTGAATCCGTCAGTGTAAGGGTAGAGTTCTTTTAGGTGCAATTTTATCATCTTCAAAGCAATATTTAACCAGTTGGTAGGAGACTAACTCTTCCATCACTGTCCTTGTGAGGGGGTTCTCTTAAGGTTGTCTTCACCAAAGTTCCTTAACAAAGCAGTTTGTTATCCATGGCACACATTTCATGCTGGTGTTTTTTCAAGTACAATACTTTATTGTTTACTGCACAATTTTTCAGAAAATCACCCCAATTACAATTTACAAAAAACTTTTGCTACAAGGGCAGTTGACTAAGAATATTCACATTGAATTAATCAAAATGATTCTTCAATCAAGAAATATAGCAACAGCATGATATATGGTATAAGGCTAACACATGGGTTTTATTTTTAATATTCAAAGCTTCCAATATATGCCCAATCGGTGCAAAATGCCAGCAACTACAGCCCAGAATAGGATCTCAGCAAAGATAACATACAGCAGAATGCCTACTCTCCTTGAATGCCAAACGTTAATGAACACATGCTTCTGGATCCAATATACCTGTTCACAAAACAAATCAAACATTCATAAGTATTTAATCAGTTATATGTTCATTCAATTCAAACATAGCAAAGAACGAAAATAGAGATTCATCCAAGAATAATATTCCCTCCGGTCCTTATTATAAGCCCCCTTTCTCTCTCACAAAAAGGGTGCTTATAATAAGGACCGGAGGGAGTAATAATAAGCAGAAGTGAGGCTATCACCAAGGAGCCTAAAAGCAGATATAACCAATGAAGCACGGATATGACACGAGACACGGACATGGGGATATCACAAAAGAAATATAATTTTTTACACAATATGGTTAAGAGTGTCCAAAAGTGTCTAATACTACATATAGGTGTAGAGGATGCAACAATGAAATGAACACAACAACTATTGTGAATTGTCTTTGCTGGAAATAGCATAGAAAAATATGTACTTCAATTATTTTTCCTCTAAATCACAAGGAACATTATCAGATATAGATCTCATATTATAAGAAAGACAATACGGTCCTTAATCTTAAGGTTTCAGGAACTCAGTTCAAGTGAATGAACATATATAAATCAGAAAGAACCAGCATTTTATTCACATAGAGAAAATGTAAAAGCATAAATTTTTTCTCCTAAGAAGAGCAGCAGTTCTTAAACTTTTATAGCACCATAGTAGGAAACACATATGAATTAAAACAAGAGTGAGGGACCAAAGTAAATAGTGGATGAGAAGAATATACCAGAGTATTATGAGGATCTTCATAATACCACCCATTAATGAATCCTGGAAAGATTCCCTCAGCTTCCATGACATAGACAAGCATGGCATTCATGCCAATCCATTTAAAAGGCATGAAGAGCAATTTCAAATTCCAAATATCAACCTGTGATGATAAAGGTGAGCATTATTAACCCGAATAGCAGCAGGGGTAAAAAAATAGTCCAGAAGATAAAATCTACCCTAGTGGTATAGGGGTCAGTATGATTTCCAGTGTTCACCATAGAGACCGTGAAACATACCATAATATAGAAGGCTGAAAAAACTAATGCTGCTGCTCCAGATGTGACACAAACATAGCTTAGTGTATACAACTGTTTGTTTAAAGGAATGGCTGCAGTACACCAAAGAAGGAAAAAAGGACACGGGCACCATCAGAATAAATGAGGAATGGATGTATAGTTACTTAGTAAGTTCCAGCATAACAGAGTTAAGAGTTCAAACCATGAGTGAAGTGAAGAATAACTCCAAAAGTAAGGAGAGCTAAGCCCATGAGAAGCCAGTGCTTCAGTCTAGAAGAATGATCCTAAAATCTCATTAGTGAAGAAGTAAGCAGAACTGCAGAAATTAAAGAGATTCAAGGACTGACTACTTCAAGTCCCAGGCATCACCTGCATGTGTATGAGTACAAGTCCAAAATGCAACCCGATGATCGTGGAGAGAATAGCAGATATCGAGCTGCAGTTTCATATCACATTGCTCTAATGATCAGCAGAAAAGTTATACAACTGGTGCGCACAACAAGGGGGGCATAAATCAAACTAGTCAAACAAAAGACATGTCATCCTCAACTCTTTTTCTTAGTAACAATGTAGTGAAAAACATTTTCAATGATTCAATCAAGTATAATGATAGTGTCCATTTCGAAGAAAACAAAGCTAATGTAGTTAAGAACTGATTGAAATCTAGATAATAGAGTCGTCAATAATGTGTTTGTGATTTCCGAAGGTAAACCAAACATGCACTGGAGAATATGGAGACATCTACTGACCTTAAAATTCCTTCCGGTTCAAAAGGAGCGTAACACCAAGAAGGAGCAGTTTTTTTAAAAGACCCTTCATATGGGGATCTCTCGGTGCAATCCTGCAGCACTTGAAATAAAAGGCAATGAGTGTTTGAAATTGGCATTAGCCCTAAACTAAGTGTTTCAAATTTATGGGAAAAAAAAAAAGGTGTCAAGGAGAAAATGGCAACACACTTCAGATCTTCTCCATGCTGGACGCTTATACATGTGGTTAATTCCAAGCACCTCTCTGTCAATGTATCCCACAGCATTGCAAGGAGGATCTAGTTTCCCTCTGACACCACAGGTCACCTGAAATTGACGGAGAAAACAAATTAAAGATAGTAGAAAGAAGGGGAGATCAGAAGTATTTAAACCAGTCTATTTCTGCATGCTTTCAAGCATAGTAATTTGTAGGGATACACAACAATAATAACCAAGCCTTTTTCCAACTAGATGGAATTGGCTACATGGCTATAGAGAGTATCATATAGCCAGGAACTGGAAACTTACAGTAAATGTTTTGCCATTATATATGCTGTCTGGGTTATGGACAGTGAATTGCCAGTCTGGAACATGAATTCCATAAAGCAAAGCCAAGTAAAAGGTAAGTACACAGGCCCCGACCAGCCTGAAATTTTAGTAGAGACATCGTTCAGAAGCGTGTCATATCGGCAATCAAGTAGAACCATACTATCACATACTAACCAATGCCAATAATATAACTTGAATATTGAAAGCTGGGTGGGTTCCGGATCTATAGCTCGTGAACTTCTTGAAAATATCTCCACCAATGCTACAACCAAATATGCTAGAGCAATTCTCTACCAGGGATACAAGCACAAATCGTTAGTCTCTTTATACTCTTATTAGCTAATAAAATCTGCTCTACAACAATGAGCATGCAAAAAATGATCAAAGTCACCTGAAGAATGCCACACCACCTTATGTGCTTCATGTCAACTCCATATGTTAGATTGTCCGGAGCATGTGAGAAACCACCTTCATCATAGAGGTCAACCATCACATCGAAATAGGGCTTGAAGATGTTTTATCAGGTATTGCATAAACGCAAAAGAAAAATCTCGGAATTCTTCTATTTTATGGGTTTTGAGAAGTGTGAATTTGCAAAAAAAAAAAAATGATGATGTTATGATATGTCAGGAATTTCTGACGACAATCATTAGCGTCTGAAACATATTTTTATGCTTGACAGTTTGGAGAGGATGGCCTTTGCATAAAGACTACATCGCTACCGATTTTCATGAAATACGATGCTCACTAAATGGTTCAGATGAGAGTATTGTTAATGACATTACTTCTATTTTTAGCAGAAAAACTAACCTTGTAAGAGAAGACCCCAGAAGAGGAGTTTGATTGTTCTAACTAGCACCCTTTTTACGGCTATAAGTCTATTTGGTATTCTCTGGACATCAAAATAGAAGCATTAGAAATAAAGGAACTGTTTCACCAAATAAATAGAGGAACAGAAAATCTAGGCACTTGAAGCATTCTTATTCAGCCATCCCTTTTCTCATTTACAACTAACCTTGAGAGAAAGTGGAATGGCCATCCCCACAATGAACAAAAAGAAAGGCATGACAAAATCAGCAAGTTTGCAGCCATTCCATGGCGCATGAGCAATCACTGGCCATTGTCCTCCAGCATCATCAACCAAGATCATTAACTGCAATGCATATTATCAAAACAGCTTTAAGCAAAATTGATGGCATACATATAACAGTTACCTTCAGCAAATGCAGTTTAAGAACCTAATCATGCACACAAATTCAGTCTGGAAGCATTTAATCCAGCACAGTATAACTTTTTGGCTTAATACTTTATAATCATCACAAATACAATCAAATAGGTTGGTGACTGCACTTTCTCCTCTCATCCCCTAAAGAAAAAAATGTTTGCCTATTAATTTTTTTTTATTTTTTTATTTTTACCTTTAATAAATTTTCACAGCACTTTTTACTTTTAATGGATAGTTCTTTCTTATATAAATTTGCTACATAATAATGAAAGCAGTTGAAAAACACCATTGGGAAAAATATGCCAGAGTAAACAGGATGTATTTCAATATATTATTTTTTTTTGAAATGATATTTCAATATATTATTAGTCTTTCACATGTTACTAAAAAATTGAACGAATAAAAAAGAAGTAAATTTTGAAGGAATAAAAACATAAAAAAACAAAGATTCCGGGTTTTCAGCTCATATTACTGATCTATCTCAACACTTTGCATACATGCATGAGTAATTTAGTACTACCTCTGTCTCTATTCATATTACATGTATTTGGACATAAACTTACAAATCGATAAAACTAATCAATTCTAATAATTTGTAATTTTATTTTGGCTTAAATACTTTTTTTTCCATTATCTTTTTAGGATTCAATTCCATCCTTTATCTTTAAAAAAGAAACAATTTTTTTAAAGGAAAAAAAATCAATTTAGTCCTTAATGTTTATGACATTTGTCAATTTCATTTATGTTATTATGATGTTAAATTTTTACCGAAATATACTAATTTTGTAATAAATTCTTTTTCTAGACACCTGAATCTGCATTTTCTCGGTAAAATTTGCATTTCCAACATATTTGACACTTTAATTCATAAAATTCCAATGTCATTTCACTTTTTATGGTGAAATTTCACCCAAAGTTTTGACTTTTTATTTGTTTCAAAATTGTTAATTTTGGCGATAAGATCCAGATTCTGGTGACGGAAAAAGAATATCAAGCAAAAAGAGCATGTTCCGTTGAAAATATAACATCGTCGCAACAGAATGATGAAATTTGAAATATTAAAAACATATAAGACTAAATTGATATTTTTTTTAAAAAAATAAAGGAACAAAATAAAACTTAAAAATAAAATAAAAAGACAAAAAAATATTTAATCCTTTTATTTTTCATATTTAACCTTTTATGTCTACATCAACAATCATTAATATTATCCTATTGACTATTTATAAGTCTAATTCTAGAAGGATTCTTTGGTCCTATTTATAAGTCACTTTGTATTTTCTAGGAGGCATTTATTGCTATTTTCTCTCATTTGCCCTTTGCCCATTAATGTGAAGTAATACAATGTGAAATTTCCAATGCAAGTTAAGAGGGTAAGATTGTAATGTTGAAATATTTTTTTTAAAGTTTAAGAAATCTAACTACCCTCCTTAGTCCATGTGATATGGTTAAGTATGCCATATAAATAGGACAAAGGGAGTATTGCACTAGTTAAAAGAACAACAAAGTAAAACAAAATAAAAAAGAAAAGGAGACAGTATGGTACAGTACTAAATAACTGTTGTGTGAAATTAACCAAGGAGAAGCATAGAGAGAGAGAGAAAAGAAAGGAAGCAAGTACCGCGACAGTGAGACCTCGGAAGATGTCAAGTGACGCCACGCGCTTTGCTTTAGGCTGCGGGTCTTTGTCAGAAACACCAGCAGTAACACCATCCTTCTCTGCTTCCGAAACATTAAGGCTGTGCTCACCTTTGATTTCAACCATTCCTTCCTTCATTCTTCTTGTAATACAACTTAATTCAAGTCTTCAAGCGGATTATGTTATGTGGCTCTCTTCATGAGCTTAGCTTATCCACCTCATAAGTCTCTCTCTCTCTCTCTCTCTCTCTCTCTCTCTCTCTCTCTCTCTCTCTCTCTCTCTCTCTCTCCTCCCTCTCTCTCTCTCTTCTCCTCTCCTTTAGTCTACTCTCACTCACTCTTCAACTCGAAATGGATCCGAAGAAGACTAACAACACCACCCACCAGCTTACTATTCTTGTCCTTTCTTCATTCTTAACGTTACGTGTGCCAACTTCTTAACGTACTAATCCACACACACACACATATATAGCCCTATCATGCACTCCCTGTCCTGTCCTATTTGTAAGAAAATGAGATACTCCTTCGGTATATATTATAAGCATCCTTTTGTGAGATTGGTGCTTATGATATGGATTGGAGGGAGTAAAATATTTGTTAATCAATCAATAATAAACAAGTGACATGTCTCACTTTTTTTTATGGTGCATATTAATTTGTAGGTTAATTTTGTAGGTATATAAATCAATTTTTTATTTATAATACCCTTCTGGCTTCTTGGAAAAAAAATAAAATTGGTCATATTTGTAAGATCCTAATCCAATTTTTAATAGTGTAACATTTAATTATTTTTTTTTCAAAAACACCCTTATTAAATCAACATTTTTTATAATCTCAATAATAATTATAGAGGTAATTTTGAAAATATTTGTTAAATTTTTAACATTTCCAATATCATTAAATACATTAATTCACTTTCTTGATGAAAGTAAACTTTCCCAAAAAGATATTACATATAAGATGGGAGGGAGTAGATCAAGAGAAGTAATTATGTTTCTTTACAAGGGTATTAAAAATTTCACAAATGTATTGTTTTACGTTAATGAACAAAGGGCAAACAAAATAACTTAGCAATAAATACCCTCTTAAAAAAATACAAAGTGACTTATAAATAAAATCAGAAATTTTTTCTAAAATATGACTTATAAATAAGATCAGGAATAGTATAAATTGGTCTTAATTATGTTTTTTATCCTTAAAAATTTATTCCTCTTTTATTAAATATAAGTATTTGGAGTAGTTTTGCATATGAATTAAAAAAGTCGATTAATATTATTAGTGATATTAAAATTAATAATATTTATTTTTATTTTCAAAAATATACTTACATTTATCATTAAAACTCTAAAAAAATATTAAGTAGATAAGGATATTTAAGAAAACAAAAAGTAATTAATGTTATTATAAATTAAAATAACTTATAAAAAGTAGCCAGACAAATTTACTATCACTCATAATTATAAGGAGTATGAATTTTGATATGATAGAAATTCAAAGACATTATAAAAAAAAAAGTGTATATTCATATAGTCTTTTTATTTCGATAATCTTTTTGATAGATAGATTATCCGAATGTATAACAAAAATTAAAAAAAATAATACATAAAAATTGAGGAAAGGCATTTTTTAAATTTTAAGGAAAAAAAATAAAGAAATGAGTGCAATAAGTAAAAGCGGGTGTGAATAGAATCTTGACCACTCTACTGTATATAATCCATGAGTATCCACTTTCCATGGTTAATTAATCTTGACTTGTTAATCTTGACTCTATTAATAAGTCAATTAATCATTCTCATGAGTAATCACTTTTCATGGTTGATCATTATGGTTTTAAAGAATTTTGTGCAGCTTTGCAACCTCTGTATATGGGGTTTTTTCGTAACACCATAAAGAGTGACATAATAAAGTTTATTGAGATTGAGAAAGATAATACAAAGAAGTCGTTGTCAAAGAATTCAAGCTGGATTGTCATTACGACTGATATGTGGACGACTAACCAAAATAAAGGTTGCATGGCTGTCACGGCTCATTACGTTGATAACTCGTGAGTCTTACAAAGTCAAATAGTGAGGTACTAATGCTAAATTATGTTTTAAGAACTTCATATTTTTGTTGCTACTTTTATTTTCATATTATTGGTGGTGTCTTAATTATAGAAACTTTCATTTTAATGTTAGATTTATTTTGGCATAAATGCTTGATGAGTTGGAATTTAGAAAAAAAAAATTATCCACCTTAACTGTTGATAAAGATATAGTTTTAAAATTTCACAAAATTATCCGGATACTTCTCATGTGAAATGCACAAAATGAATTTAACATATATGATAACAAAAATAAAAACAAATCAGGCGTGGCTGGTCATGAAATAAGAAAATCATTCTCTTTGTTAGGGGTGTAAGTGATCCAGTCTCCGATCGCAAGATCGCTCAGATCGAACCGGACTGAACCGAAAAATATAGTTCGGTCTGATCTCATGTTTCGGTCCAATCTCAAAATTTCCAAACCATTGTTATATGGTCCGATTTACGGACTCATTATTTTTTAGACTGTTAAGATCGGACCGGACCGAACCTCTAAAATGAACAAAAAAAATTTAGGTAAGTGGTTCATCGATCTACCAACCTCTAAAATGAAAAAAAAAGACACTACATATATAGAAATAAAAGAAACAGTCGATGACAGTTTGCAGGCTATGACTTGGAGGCGGGGTTGCCTATCAGAGTCGTCAATGTGCGTCAATGATGATAGGATTTTCCTCGTAAACCAAAAAAAAGAAACAGTCGATAAAAGAAGTCATAGATAGCCAAATTATTTGGCATTTGCTGCTTGTTTTCATGAAAAAAAATCTTTATGTAGGTATGATTTAACATTTTACTCTATATAGTATATATCACATACATGATGTACTATAACAGTGTTTTTCATCCTCTCTTTAATTTGATCAATGCAATTTTTCAGGGTAATAAGGGTTTTATAGCAAACTCTTTTTAATATTTTTTGCTTAGTATGGAAATAATTTGTGTGCTGATTGCTGAGTATTTAACTATGTGTTAAATAGATAGGATCAGACCATTTACGAACGGTCCGGTCCAGTCTTTGTACATAAAATATATTAGAATCAAATTAGACTGAACCGTGTTAATTTAATTGGGTCGGTCTCTAATATTCATCAAAGACCATTACACCCTACTCCTTGTTAATCATCCTAACAAGTTCCTCCTAGTGACATCTTAATTAAATGCATAATGCAAACTTCAAGTGATATCAAAGTTGTTGTGATGGATTATCAATGGAGAAGCCACCCAAATCTTGATAAGATTTGGATTCTATGCTAAAGGAGGCTCTAGACACTCAAATCACAGTTAACAGATCAACCGATCTTACATAAAATTGGTCGACCTTATTAAATACATATTTGATTTAGGTACAACTAATTTTATGATTAGTCATTGAAATATAAAATTGATCGTCTAGATATAAAATTGGAGAATCGGAGAATCTGAAGAATTAGAGATGGAAACAAGATCCGTTTTTGGAAGGACTGCTGGGTCCCGGACATTGGGAGCTTGAGTAGTTATGCAGCGTGTCCTTTGAAAGACTTGAATGAAGAGAAAAGGCTTAAGGATTTTATACTTCCGTCTGGCAATTGGAACATCTCTTTATTAACCGGTATGCTTCCTTCTAATGTTGTTAATAAAATTATTGCACTAAAACCTCCTTCTTTTGCCGGTATTGAGGATCATATTGCATGGAATTTGACAAATGATGGCTAGTTCAGCATAAGGACAGCATACAACCACTTGGCGAAAATTGAAGAGAATGATGTTACTGTACTTAAATCTAATTTACTGTACAGGATATTTAGTTTCCTTATTTGTAACTGCTAGTTTAAATAGTTGTAATTGCTTTAGATCCCTAAACATTAGCATAGAAATCAGCCTACCTAGAAATCTGCATATCCCTGTAAATTAGCCTAGAGATCAGCCTAGAAATCAGTAATATGTTTGTATATTGATCTATATATTGAATGGAAAAGAGAAGCAGAGGCATCAAGCCATTCAGTCAAAAACTAACATTGTATCAGAGCCTAATTTTTTTTCCCTTTATCTCTCTCTCTCCTTGTTGCAAGAAGTGCAACTCTTGAATCTTAGTGAGTCAGTTGGTGCTCACTATTCTATCTTGGTTAGTGCTTGCTTTCTCTCTAGCTTCGGTGTTCTCTGGTCTGGCGGAGAACGTTTCTCTGGATTTGGTGGAAAGGAGGCACACGAATTTGGTAATATTTTTTCTGGTTTTGATTCTTTTTCGCTATCAACATTACTTTGAAATGGCTGGTAATGTCCCTGAATTTTGTGTCAAATTTACTGGAAAGAATTATTTTAACTGGGAATTTCAGTTTCAACTATTTGTGACTGGAAAGGAGTTATGGGGACATATAGATGGGACTGTTCCAGCTCCCACAGATGCTACACAGTTGGCTCAATGGAAAGTCAAAGATGCTAGGGTGATGTCGTGGCTTATTGGGTCTTGTGATCCTCAAATTGTCCTTAATTTATGTCCCTATAAAACTGCTAAAACAATGTGGGAATATTTGAAAAAGGTTTATAATCAAACAAATTCAGCTAGGAGGTTTCAATTGGAGTGTGAGATTGCTAATTACACTCAAGGAAGCATGTCTATTCAGGAGTATTATTCTGGTTTTATGAATTTATGGGCTGAATTTTCTGATATTGTTTGTGCCACAGTTTCAAAAAATTCTCTTTCTGATGTTTTAGCTACTCATGAAGTTAGCAAACGTGACAAGTTTTTGATGAAGCTGCAACCAGATTTTGAAAATCTTCGCTCCCACTTGATGAATCGTCATCCTCCTCCTACCTTGGATGACTGCTTTGGTGAATTACTTCGCGAAGAGCAGCGTCTTCTTACTCAGGCCACTCTTGATCAAGACAAGATGATTGCAGCACTTGTGGCTTTCTTGTCTCAAGGAAAAGGCAAAGGTAGGGATATGAGCAGGGTTCAGTGTTTCAGCTGCAAGAATTATGGACATGTTGCTGCAAATTGCTCTAAGAAATTCTGCAATTATTGCAAAAAGCTAGGGCGCATCATCAAAGAGTGTTCAATTCGGCCCCAAAATCGTCAGGCTATTGCTTTCCAAGCCACAATGGGCAATTCTTCTAATGGTCATATGACAGCTGGGACCACAACTACTTCTGTAGTCAATAACAGTGCTGAATCACCGGTTCTTACTGCTGAAATGGTGCAACAAATGATTATGTCTGCCTTCTTTGCTTTGGGGATTCAAGGTAATCAAAATTCCTCCAATAAGTCTTGGCTTATTGATTCTGCAGCATCAAATCATATGACTAACTCAGTAGATTTCCTAAAAAATGTTCACCCGTATCATGGTTCGGAACAAATCCAGGTTGCTAATGGTAACACTTTACCTATTACTGCTGTTGGAGATATTACTCCAGTTTTCAATAATGCTTTTGTATCACCTGGACTCTCGGGTAACCTTATCTCGGTTGGACAATTAGTAGAAAATAATTGTGATGTACATTTTTCTCGTGATGGTTGTTGTGGAGGATCAGGTGTCGGGAATGGTGATCGCGAAGGGGCCTAAAATCGGACGTTTATTTCCGCTGCATATCTCTACTTCTAATCATGTAGCTTGTTCTGCTATTTTTAATAAAAATGAAATATGGAATAAGCGGCTAGGACATCCAAATTCTGTCATTTTGTCTCACTTATTGAAATCTGGTTCATTGGGAAATATTGCACCTAGTTCTTCTTCTCATCTTTCTTTTGATTGTTCTGCATGTAAACTAGGAAAAAGTAAAACCCTTCCTTTTCCAATTGCTGGTAGTCGTGCTGAAAAGTGCTTTGATATTATTCATAGTGATGTCTGGGGGATTACACCTAGGGATGGGCAAAATACCCATGCCCGCGGGTACCCGCATAAATACCCGTGACGGGTACCCGCATTATTCCCTTATAGGTGGGGATGGGTATTATGGTACCCGCTGGCCCGTATAAATAAAAAAATATTTTATTAAATATTATATATATTAGTATAAATAATATTTTACTAGTAGTGATTAAAATTGGAGGTACATCTATTGATCTATATACTGATTAAAATCTTTATAGTGTTCGACTATATATATATATTATGGGAAGTGGGGAGTTAATTAATTATCATAAGACCATGACTCTAGAACGAAGAAAGATATATAATAAAATGTCCTGTAATTTTAGCAATCATCTCAAACATTTATTTGCTACAGAGATGCACTATGATACTTGAGGCCACCTTTCTCCTATTATTATGTGGAAGTTCATGTATGTCTGACGTGTAGTATAATTGAAGATCCCGTGAGCTTTTTTATCATTATGTGGATCATTAAATTAAAGGAAAAAATAATAAAAGTTCAAAACCCGTGGGTACCCGTAAATACCCGTTACCCGTATAAATATCCGCAAATACCCGCGGATAGGGTAGTGGGTATGCACTACCCGTGCCCGCCCGCACCCGTGCCCATCCCTAAATTTACACCTGTTACTTCTCATGCTCACAATAAATATTTTGTAACATTTATTGATGACTACAGTCGGTTTACTTGGATTTATTTCCTCCGTTCTAAATCTGAAGTTTTCTCAGTTTTTAAGACCTCTCTCACATACATTGAAACTCAATTTTCTGTTGTCATTAAGGTTCTTCGGTCTGATTCTGGTGGAGAATACATGTCTAATGCATTTCAAGATTTTTTGAACCAAAAAGGCATTCTCTCACAACGTTCCTGCCCATACACACCTCAACAAAATGGTGTGGCAGAACGGAAAAATCGCCATCTCTTGGATGTGGTTCGAACTTTGTTGCTTGAATCTTCAGTCCCGCCTAGATTTTGGGTAGAAGCTTTGTCTACAGCAGTTTATCTCATTAACCGATTGCCTTCTCAAACACTAGATCTTGACACTCCTTATTTTCGTCTTCATCATCAACATCCTTCATATGAACATCTGCATACTTTTGGCTGTGTTTGTTTCGTTCATTTGCCTAATCATGAACGTCATAAGCTTTCTACCCAATCTGTTAAATGTGCATTTATGGGATATAGTGTTACTCACAAAGGTTTTATCTGCTATGATCCTTGTTCAAAAAGACTTCGGGTCTCCCGGAATGTTGTTTTCTTTGAAAATCAATTTTTCTTTCCAACTTATGTTGAGTCATCACCTGCTGTTGCTATTCTTTCGAATTTTGATGACATGCCATCCAACATTACAAGGTTCAAGCCTGGAGTAGTGTATACTAGACGTTCTTCATCATTGCCCCTTCCGGATCCAGAACCGACATCTGCTCCTGCTCCACCAGACTTGAGACGATCCAATCGTGTCTCTCGTCCTCCTGACAGGTACAACCCTTGCCATAAATCATATGCTGCTGATTTAACCTCTATTTCAATCCCATCTTCTTACTCCCAGGCTGCTGGCCATGCGTGTTGGCAGCGAGCAATGCAAGAAGAACTTCATGCTCTTCAGGAAAATCAAACTTGGGACATTGTTCAATGTCCACCTGACAAAGAGATCCTTGGGTGTAAGTGGGTTTACTCAGTCAAACTTCATTCTGATGGCACTCTAGATCGTTACAAGGCTAGGGTGGTTGCATTTGGAAATCAACAAGAGTATGGGATCAATTATGAGGAGACATATGCTCCTGTGGCTAAAATGACTACAGTACGTACCATCATTGTCATTGCTGCGTCACAAGGTTGGCCACTGCACCAACTAGATGTCAAAAATGCTTTTCTCCATGGTGACCTCAAAGAGGAAATATATATGAAACCACCTCCTGGGATGTTCTCCTCCTCTACTTTGGAAGTTTGTAAGTTGAATCGCTCATTGTATGGCTTAAAACAGGCACCTCGAGCATGGTTTGAGAAGTTTCGCTCTACTTTGCTTCAATTTAAGCTTGTGCAAAGCCAATATGACTCCTCCTTGTTTCTTCGTAAAACTTCCACTGGAATTATTATGCTTCTAGTATATGTTGATGATATTGTTATCACAGGGACAGATCCATTATTGATTAGCCAACTTCAGCAACACCTTCAAGACTGCTTTCATATGAAGAATCTCGGTCATCTCAAGTATTTTCTGGGATTGGAAGTTCACACTGATTCATCAGGCATATTCATAAACCAGCATAAGTACGTTCAAGAATTAATTGCTTTGGCTGGTCTTCAAGATTCTTCTTCTGTCGATACTCCTCTGGAAGTGAATGTCAAGTACCACAATGACGAGGGTGAGCTACTTTCTGAACCTTTGCTGTATCGACAATTAGTAGGTAGCTTGAACTACTTGACTATTACTAGGCCTGATATCTCCTTTGTTGTACAACAAGTTAGTCAGTTTATGCACTCTCCACGACATTTGCATTTGGCTGCTGTTCGGCGCATTATTCGATACTTGCGAGGTTCTCCTTGTCGTGGTTTATTTTTCCCGGCAGGATCTCCATTGCGCCTTCTTGCTTTTAGTGATGCTGATTGGGCCGGTTGTCCCAATACTCGTCGCTCTATCACTGGTTGGTGCATGTATCTAGGCGAATCTTTGATATCATGGAAAAGTAAGAAACAGGATCGTGTCTCCAAATCCTCCACTGAATCTGAATATCGTGCGATGTCTGCTGCGTGCTCTGAGATTACTTGGCTTCGGAGACTGCTGGCTGAACTTGGCTTTCCTCAAACTGATCCCACTCCTCTTCATGCAGACAACACAAATGTCATTCAACTTGCTGCTAATCCAATCTACCATGAACGCACTAAGCATATTGAAGTGGATTGTCATTATATTCGGGAAGCTGTTGATACTCAAATTGTTTCTCTTCCACATGTTTCCACAGCTTTACAAATAGCCGATGTTTTTACCAAGTCTCTCACTCGACAACGTCATCAGTTTCTTGCTAGCAAATTGATGCTTCTTGATCAACCAGCATCAATTTGAGGGGGGATGTTACTGTACTTAAATCTAATTTACTGTACAGGATATTTAGTTTCCTTATTTGTAAATGCTAGTTTAAATAGTTGTAAATGCTTTAGATCCCTAAACATTAGCATAGAAATCAGCCTACCTAGAAATCTGCATATCCCTGTAAATTAGCCTAGAGATCAGCCTAGAAATCAGTAATATGTTTGTATATTGATCTATATATTGAATGGAAAAGAGAAGCAGAGGCATCAAGCCATTCAGTCAAAAACTCTAACAAATGAAGAGAAGCGGATATTCAAGCTGATATGGAAGTGGGAAGGTCCTCACAGGATTAGGACTATGCTCTGGAAAGTGGCAAATGATGCTTTAATAACAAATGAATTTAGACGCAAGAGACACCTGACGCAGGTTGGAGTATGTCAGCTTTGTGGTAACCACGAGGAAGCTACATTACATGCTTTGAGATATTGTTCCTTTGCTTGGACGATATGGGAAGCGTTAATAAATATGAATGTCATGGCCTCAATTTCGTATCATGGAAGTCGAACAGTGGTAGGTGGCGTGCTTAACAACAAATATAGGACATTACTCAAAGAATCACTGGTATGTTATGTTTGGCATTACAATTGATGAAATATGGACTCTACGGAACATATTTATTTTTGAGAATACTCAGATTGATGTGCTAGGATGTGTCCATAGAATTAAATGCAGGATGGATATGGTCCTCACAGCCATGACTAAAGAGAATCCTATGAATGTTGGTATGATGAGCACTACAGGTAATGCAATTAGTTGGTTACCTCCTCCTGATCATTGGCATAAAATTAATACTGATGGTTCCTTCTATACTTATTATGGAATTGCTGCTTGTGGTGGCATTATGCGTGATAAGAATGGTTGTTTTATGGTTGCTTATTCAGCGTATTTGGGTAGTTGCAGCATAATGCATGCGGAGCTGTGGAGGATATTATTTGGGGCTCGTTCGGCGGTTCGAAGAGGTCTCAATAATTTAGTTATTGAAACTGATTCAAAAAGCGCTATACATTTCCTATCCACAAGGTGTCATCCTCTTTATCCCTGTGCTCCCCTTTTCATGAGATCAAAGTGTGCCTGAAATGGAAGAATGTGGATTACATCCACATCTTCCGCGAAGCTAATATGGTGGCGGATGCTCTTGCAAATCATGGCCATAGTTTAGATGTTAGATTTAAAGTTTTTAATGTAATTCCCGACTTCATTTTACTCCCTCTGTTTGCTGATTCTTCAGCAACGTTCTTTTACATAGGTTTTTAGTTTGTGTTTTTTGGGCTGTTAATAACCCCTTAGCTCATTAAAAAAAAGGGATATAAAATTGGTCACCATGACATGTTGCACGAACAGAGGAACCAAGTCCCAAATCTGTCGTCAAATTTGCAAAATCTTGTGAATTTTAATATCCATTAAACCATTTCAATATCGCAACAGAATTTTCATGAACTACACCACCTATAACTTTTTTTTATGTACACCAACCGGTATCCGGATCTGGTTTACCCAGAATCTGACTCATCCGGTCTGATCCAATTGAGCTCGAGACCAGTTGATTAAGGAGCCAAGTGAGCTACCACTTGACCAACCTCACATTGGTTACATCACCTGTAACTAGATAAAGAAGAAACTGAAAAGGACTCAATAATGCTTATAGAATAATAAAATTTCAAATTACCCAAAATTGTTAGTACAAATTTAAGTGAAATGTCTTCAAAGTAGCTCGATCTCGATTCAAACCTTACCGCTACACAAATCTTTTCTCCTTTCCCTTTTTGTCAAAATTTTGTTTATAAAAACAAAAAGGTTTATTTATGTCTTTAGTCTTTGAAGATTGAGGTATTTTAATTTTGAAGTTTTTTTTTTTAATCTTAATTCATCCTTAATTGTTTTAAAAATCTGATTGTAGTACTTGCTATTAGTAAAATTCCGTTAAATACCAATGTGGCAAAACAAACACCTCGTCATATGAACAAAAGATAAGATGACGTGAATGATATAGACTCACAGAAGCAAAAAGCCAAAAACCAATCTACCAAGGTGAAAGGCCAGATCATATATACTATTTTACTACATTGTCATATATTAGTTAGCCATATATTTTTCCTAACTACACAAATTAAAACCAAAGTTTCAATATAACTAAGGATGAGTCAAAGTAAAAGAAAGGTTTAATTATGTCAGATGTCTCTGAAGTTTGAGGTACTTTTGTCAGATACCCTTATTTGTTTTTTCAATGTCTGATTCCTGGGTTTGTCATATATTCCTACTACCAAATCTGACCAATTTTGCTGACATGTAACATCAGAATACTAAATTTTGCTGACATGTAACATCAGAATACTAATCTGACGGAGGAGGTTGGTCATGTGGTACTGCGTGATATCACACGAGCGGAAACGACCTCTTTCTTCGATCTTTTCTTTTTTTATTTAACTAAAAATATAAAATTATTAAGTTTTTTAGTTAAAAAAAATCATCGCCCACCGGACACCACGTGTCTACCTCTTGCGTCTCATCATGATTCAGATGTTACATGTCATCAAAATTGACCAAAATTGATAATAGGGGTATATGACAAACCCATAAATAACTTCAGGAAATCAGATATTAAAAAAAAAATAAAAATATCTTACAAAACAAAACTTCAGGGAGTTGTGACATAACTAAAGCCTAAAAGAAATTTCAAGAATCAAAACCGGAACATCCGCAACTTTAAAAAAATCTCAAGTTAAATGCACAAAATGCAATTAACAGAGATGATTAAAAAAAAAAAAGGTGTGGGTTCTGGTCAGGAAATAAGAAAACCAATCTCCTTGTTAAATCAACAGAGAGATGCGCTTCAACATAATAATAAGGGCACATTTGAATGGTGCCTTAGTTATGGAGCACATGAATGTCTGATTTGGCTAAGTCACATCATTCCAGAAACCACCACATATGATAAACAGATTTAATAACCACCTTTGATTTCAATATGGTTAAGAGATTTTAGAAATGAATTTACCAATTTTGATCTTTGCAGAATGAAACTAAGCAATAGTGTAGGCATGGAATAAGAGAAGATGAAAAAGAGAAACATTAAAAAGAAACAGAACTGGATTCCAAAGAATATAGCACTGGAGTAGGAGCTTCTAGAAATCTGTTAGTGCTACTTGTAGAAGAAGAGCAAAACTATGCGGCCGTTCAGCCGTTCTGAAAATCAAGCTAACTGAGAGACCATATATATATATATATATATATTATATACCCTAAGGCCTAAATCGGAACCCAATCTACGATAGTACGATAATATGTTATATAATAGATTTTATGAGTGACGCAGTCATCAAATCCGTTGTCGTCCAGCGGTTAGGATATCTGGCTTTCACCCAGGAGACCCGGGTTCGATTCCCGGCAACGGAATATTTTCATTTTTTCATTCTATTTTCTCCATGCATTTTTATAATTCTTTGGCACGAGAAACACAAATTTTTAGGATATTAACAAGAGTAGTTTTTACTGTCACGATGATGACCAAATGCAAACACACCACAAAGACTCATATTAATGGAAACTTATTAGTCTTCTTGAATAATTTTTAAGTTGTAAACTAATCAAACATGTAGAGGTAGCATTTGATTATGCATGTTATTTGGTTCTTTTTGATTCACTTATCTTACTACCATTGACTTCAAAAACTATGATATTCGAACAATATTTTGATGTAATATATTTAGTTAGTAAGTTCCATTAATATATTAACATGCTTAAATGTTTCATTGCGTTACAATCATGATACTTTAAGTTTCAACAACTTCAATTATATACTAAAACTTTAATTGTATGGGTGATTCTAATGTGCTTCAGCCGGAGTTTTCTTATGATGCTCTGGCCTTTATTTTTTTTTTTGGTAAATTAAAAAATATGTTTTGGTTTTTTTTCTTGATATATATATATATATATGTTTTTGTTATTTTGATTTAATTTTTTTATTATATGTTTTCTAACACGTTAAAAAATTATATTGAATAAATATGCATTAAAAATTGACATATTTTAAAAATTATATTGAGTAAATCTGCATTAGAGATTGGACACACCTTTTTAAGTTGTGTCCAATTTCTAATGCAAACTTGCTCAATATACATTTTTTAACATGTGCCATAAAACATAAATTAAAAAAAAAACTCAAAAAACATATGTGTATCAACTATCAATTAATAAAATATCTAAAACATGTTTTTTAACTTAACAAATACATAAAAAAAAATTTTAAATAAAGGAAAAATGCGCGGAGCAAATATCTTGCCCGAAACATCATAGATTATCCCTAATTGTATATTATTTTCCTTCATGTTCTCATGCTATTCGACCAAATTAAATATTTGTGTACATTACAATAAAGGATACTTTAACGATATTTGTAATAACAATCTTCGTAAATATGCAAAAATAAAATGAGTTAGGATCCGTTGACACCAGTTGTAAAACTTGATCACTTACACTTTCACATGACTTTTTATATATTATGAAATTTGTCAATCCAATCGTTGGATTATATATTATTATCATGACGATCACACATACCAAATTTCTCAATTTATAAAAAAAGCATTTACATTGGTTATTATAACAAATAATTTCTCCATTTTGTATTTCTCACAATTTCGTAACGACTAGAATAATTTGATGAGAGACCCAAACATCTAATCCGTTGTCGTCCAGCGGTTAGGATATCTGGCTTTCACCCAGGAGACCCGGGTTCGATTCCCGGCAACGGAAATCTTTTAATTTTGGTTTTTTCATTCTATTTTCTCCATGCATTTTTTTAATTCTTTAGACACAAGTTAAACAAATTTTTTTAACCATGCGATGCGACCAACGGTCCAAAGTGAAACGCATATCTAATTATCTATTACTATTATAAAGGGAACATGATTTTTTAACTAATTTAGTTGGCGTAAATTAGCTTTTCCCTATTTTACCCCCATTAATTATCACAAATTACAACTTTTGCCTTCACATTCATGCTAAACATGAATTTTGTGAATAAAAAAATAAAGGGCAAAATCATCATTGTCCTGTTTGTTTTCAAACTAACATGCGGTTTTAAAATCCTTTATGTCTTTCTTTTTACAGTTTCAATGGGGAAGTAGAGGTTATTTTCCTCCTCCCACCATATGCATCTCTCAACCATACTCAACTGTTGATTCTTCTCCTGTGCCAATCATCATGAGATGAAGCACTAAGCAACAAACTTCTCCATCAGGTTATTCAGTTTTCCTTTACACATTCATAGATTCACTAATATGCTTATCATCCTGCCAAATTTTTTATTTCTGACTTCCTAATTGTTTCTGATATCATAATTTCCATCATTCTTTATTGGTGTTATTTTTAGTGTTTAACTACTTTAGTTTTGATCATCTTCAACTTGCATTTGCATTGTTTGATGAAATGCCAAAATGAATGTATACCATGTGCCCAGTAGGTATTTTCTGCCTATTATTTCTCCATTCTTTCTCAAAATATTATTCTTTTCATTTATAATAATAGATTCACATTTTATTCTATGAACTATATGTGAGATTATAAAACAATATTACTCTTGGTTCATTTCCCATTCAGACTTTCATAGATGGATTTTTTTATATAAGGGATATGTGTATTATGACTGTTTATGCAGTTGTTATTAAACAGTAAGAGTGTTGAATTTTTCAAACTACAATAATAACATGATAACTATTTTATGTGTTTATGTTAAGATTGGTAGCATGGTGTTGTAACGATTTGGTGCTTCTTCTTCTTAAGATCAACAAAAGAGTGTTTGGAAAACACAAAAAATTCTATGCTTCTTCTTCTTAGATCAGCAAAAGAGTGTTTGGAAAACAGAGAAAAAATTCCCTCTATCAGTATGTTGTTTTACATGTGATAAGATATCTACATTTCTTCGTCTCTTAACTTTTAATTTCAATTAAAAAATTCCAATAACGGTTTCTATTATTTGGTGAAAGATTTTGTATCAAATTGTTAGCACAAGTGCCGCAACCCTTCTATTTTGCAATATACATCTTTAGAATATGTTTTATCATTTTCTAGAGAATAAATTTATTCCTTAAATTATCGATCAATGTTTTACTAAAATTTTACAGCTTTGATAGATAAGTGAGTATAAATGCATCATGCATTTGATTTTTTTTATGTATGTCAAGGACTCAAGATATGGTTCAGGTTTTGAAAAGCACAGCAGTTAGAAAGCACAAGTGCATTCCAACTCATAGAAACTAAGCACTCCTCACATGATCAAATCCATCTGTAATTCTTAGCTTTGGGGTCAAACTTCTCTTTCCTTGATTGCTATTGATATTCTATATTTCTCATATCAAAATTTATTAAAAACTATCATTTCCTTCTTTCTAAGTTTCTATCTTACTGTACTTTATTTCACAAAATGGAGGAAGACATAGATGGAATGCAAAAAAAAAAAAAAAGGACATATTTAGACTAAGGAAAATGACCACTATATACATATTTAGACTAAGAGATTTTTTTTTTTTAAATGAAAGATTGATAGCAAATTTATATAAAGAGATTAATAATTTTAATTTATATAAAGAGATTAATAATTTTACGTTTGCTATTTAACAGTGGCAATGAAAGGGAAAGAAGGAAAAATAGACTTTTTTTTAAAGTGTCTCTTTCTTTTGCGTTTTTTACTTTATATGATTCTTCATTTCTCTTTTCTTTTTGTCCAACAATGTCCACTAAAGACACCAATACATGAAAGATGTCAATATTTTCGTAGCTGAACCAAGAAATACAAAAGCCATGCATGCTTGCAGTTTCTACACTGGCAAGGGCTATGAAGGAGAAGAAAAAGGTGGCAATATTATATTGTGTTCGGAGACAAGGACAAAGAAATGTTGTAATTGAGGTCTTGACTCCCAATGTATATGACAGAGAGAATATTCTAGGTTATTTTTGTCTTGGCTTCTAATTGGTTATTTTTACTGGATTCCATACTCATTTCTGGCTCTTAATTTTTTTTAATTAATTTCTCTGTTCTTTTATTATGCTGTGCAACCGGATTCATTTTACTTCAATGTACTTCCTTATGCCAAGGATGTGCGGGAGTTTTAGTTTCCCTCTTCCACTAATTTCCTGCCTTCATTTTAGCCAAATGAAGAGGCAGCAGCTAACTTCATAAGAATGCTTGATCTTGCACCACAAGGGAATGAGGAAGTTTTGCCACCTGACTTTACTCCAAATCCACTCCTAGAGGTACATATTCCAATTTAAACTTTAGACATTGGAATTTTTGTTGTCATGTAATTGTTGCTTGAACTATGAATTTGCGTTTCATATGCCTTGATAAAAAGTCAGAATATTTATGCATGAGATATGCTATGAGTATGAACTATGGTTTGGTTGCAATACACTTGAACATACTTTTGTCTTAGTTGGAACGGTGAAATAAATTATCTCAATGCCTACCCATAAGTCAGAATTCATATTTTTTGCTTGAGTGAACTTTGAAATGAAAATTAATTAACATCTTATGTTAGTCTAAGTTCTAGCATCATAGTTTCATTTCACACAATCAATCCTATTATATTTTTTTAATGAATGATCAATAGGAAATTTATATAAAGAGATTAATAATTTTACGTTTGCTATTAACATTGGCAATGAAAGGGAAATGAGGAAAAATATATATTTTTTTAAAGTGTCTCTTTCTTTTGTGTTTTTTACTCTCTATGATTTAATATGTTGTTGTTGTTGTTGTTGTTTTGGTTGCAGAGAGTAGACATCCAAAATTAAGAGAGATCCAAAAGAGTAAGTGAGATTTCAATTAGAGATAGATATGTTGCAAAGGGGGGTTGAGGAGAATGGAAGATTGATGATGATGATGATGAATAGAATAAAAAAGATGAAAGAGTGAGTGTTCTATAAATTGGAGAGGTAGTCAATTTTTTTTGTTCAACTCAGCCGCACACACTGTCTCTCACCTCTCACTACTTTCCAATTGCAAATAAAGTTTCCTCCTTTTTTTTCTTTTCACTATTATGTGAGTTGAATAGAGGAAATCTTAGTTGCTCATAAATTCCGCTATTCAAGTTCTTCATTTTCTTTCAAATTATCAAACGTATTTGACCTCATTATTCAAATCCAGGTTCTGGGTATTTTTGTTTAAATTTAATTATACATTCTGGGTTGTTGGATTTTTTTTATACACCAATCACGTTTTTATTTTGTGGCTTTGTTCTTAGTTTCTCACTTTCTTTTTGTGACTTTTGGTGTAAAGGTTGTAAATTTAAATGAGTGTTCACTACATCTATGATTGGTGATAATTATGTGTTATTTTGCACGATTGCTTTATAATTGAATAATGTGACATTAACCATGCACAAAAAAATTCAATTTACACAAATATTTTTATCTTTAACATATAAAATGACGATAAGAATATTAATTTATAAATATACTATTTTATAACAAAAAACTCTTAACGACAAAAACACGACAATGAGAATGCGGGACGACAGATACGGGAGTGCCTGTCGACACGCTAGTGGTTATAAAAATTACACTCCTTACCGTGCCTATAATTATACTGACCCAATGATTAATGAAAGGTGTAGATATAATTTCCTTATTTTATAGTTTATACAACTCCCTGCTCTAATTATGCAACTCATAAAAGGTTCATCAAATCAATACAAAAGAAAAAGCTTATCAAATTACCCATTTTACATTTCACTAACATTTATATTTGTTTCAAGTTAAAATATTAACTTATTCTATGCTGCTTCTTTTTAGTTGAAGTGTATTCAATGATTAAGTTGGGCAGTTTTAGACACATAAATTGTAGGCTAAACTGCTCATTTGGTCTCTTACCTTTTTTTTTTTTTTTTAATTTCAATTTGGTCTCTTACCTTTATTTGGTATCAATTTGATCCCTTACATTTCAAATTGTTGTCAATTGCTGTTAACGCTGGATTCAATTATACATGTGACTGTGAACACGTGTCCCTCTGTGTCCACATAATTTGTGGTCAAAAACGTTGTCGTTTTGGAACCTACGTTTCACCTTCTTCTCTAAGTCTTCTCAAGGAAGGAAGGGAGAGTGTTTCAGAAACTAATTCACAGCCTTTTGGAGGGAAACGTTTTCTTTGCTAGGACACAAATTGAAGAGACAAAAACGTGAGATTGAGTAGAAGGAAGACGATTTCGAATCAACAAAGAATACTAACAATTGAGACTAACGATGTTAACAATTTGAAACGTAAACCAAATTGATACCAAATAAAGGTAAGAGACCAAATTGAAATAAAAAATAAGATAAGAGATCAAACGAGCAGTTTAGCCTAAATTGTATGTATCAATTGATTGACTATGCTATCGTTGCATTGCATATACCTCGGCAATCTTTTTAACTCTCTAGTCTCTACAAATGCACAATTCTAGCAGCAATATCACAAATCTCTGTCCAACCCAGCTAAGCAAGGTCATAGAACAGGAGAATGGAATGACTTGGCACTTCCATTTGGCCAAAAGCAGCCATATATACTTATATTCCTGTTTTCTGCATTGAATAAATGCCCATACTTTATGACGGATCATATTAAAGATGTAATTGGTTTCATAACCAGTTGCATGCAAATATGGCCGACACAGAAATTTCTTGGGAATTAATGGCGGGAAACAAGCGTATCTCTTTACTGCTATACAAATAGTGTCCGAAAAGAATTACAATACAGTACAGTACACGGCCGAATATACTCAAGACAAAGCAGGGTGCGCAAATGAGTGAAAACAAAGTCAAACACTTCAATGATTGACTTATCAAATTACTTATAGTGAATGCATAGGGGAACTTGTCACCACTGAGTTCGAGTAAACACAACTTTCATTTGTTGTGTATGCGTCTATTACTTTCCGATGCCAAGTTCTTTTGAGATGTCTCTCGTTAAGCTGAATTGCAAAGTATTATGCCATGGAAATAAGGTGCGAGTGACGGGAAGCTTCCTACGAAGATCCTGCAAATAATTGTAATTGAAATGCTCCAAAATTTAACAAAGTAAAGTAGAGGTATTGCGATACCTAAAGAAAGCAAGAAATATAACTAGCTCCTTTTGTTTCTAAATATGTGGCTTGTGTACTTAGGCATGGTTTGAAACAATTTGTATAAAATTATACAACTAGATATAATACACCAAAATATTCAGATGAATTTCATATTGATTGACTACATTGTTTCAAGCATTAGCAATTTCATGGATGACTATAAATGTCACCCAACAGTATAGAATAATAAAATGGACTGAATCATATGATCTGATTGACTAATAAATAGGACATGCCAGAAGAGGATAAAGTGACCCAGGTAACCCAATCAGAAGGCAGGTTAGGAAGACTGTTAAATGTTCTCTGGCGGTTCATTTCAAATTTCACAAACATCCAGATGGTAAAAGAATCACAATGAAAAGCATTTGAGATGTGTTGGGTCTCGGTCATGAAAAAGATGTATGACAAGAAAAGGTTAGGTATATGGGATTTGCTTTAATTAAAATTTAAAATCAATAATTATCATAAACTTAGCAGTAATTTCACATCTGAAATTTAGGAAGCATTTGGTAGATGCATTGGCACTGAACGGAACAAAATGTATAGGTACTATTCTATGTTTGATGCATTTACTAAATAAAACGAAATAGGACAAAGGGTTAAAAACTGGGACATTTTGGTTCCACGGAAAGGGGGGACCAAAGAGAACATAATACAAGAATCATTCAATGAATGCCCTGTTCCTTTCCACTTTATTATGTCCAGGTTCCAAACACTACTTTAAAACGAGTATTAAAAAGAAAATACGTGATGATATAGAAGGATACCTTGAAAGTGGAATCAGGCAGGCTTAGATATGATGCCTGTCAAATAATAGTCATTTAGTAAGTCATAGGAACATTTGAGTTTTAACTAAAAAAGAAAAGAAGAAAGACCTTAGCTACAACTACAACAAGCTAAATTCCTAACCTCAAGAGAAGCCAGGTATTCTGTTTCATGGTGACGGATAATGCTTGATATAGAAAGTGCACAATCATCAGGGGCCTGAAAAAGTAAAATGATGAAATATGAATAGATAGCATTGACAGAAATAGAATAGATAACAATTGCCTCTCTCTAAATGTTCCATCCACATCTCAATCTTATAATTTTTATATCAAAGACAGTTACTAAAATGTTCTCTGCCGTGCAGAATCAAGGACACATTATGCACAATAGGTTGCAAAAAATATATGCAAGGACTTGATTGCAGATCTATATTAAGCGATATATTCACAACTAGTAAACAGAAAAGACCCAGGAAATGTTGATTTATAGTAACCTGAAAAAGAGTTGAATCTTTGCATTCATGTTTTGCATCTAACTGCACATTTCCTTCCTCAAAATAGTGGGCACCCACCTGAAAATGGATAAAAATTATCATATTAA
Organism: Crotalaria pallida; assembly: GCA_037953625.1. Classification (NCBI taxonomy): domain Eukaryota; kingdom Viridiplantae; phylum Streptophyta; class Magnoliopsida; order Fabales; family Fabaceae; genus Crotalaria; species Crotalaria pallida. Next base: position 11,132,304 of record CM075653.1, on the reverse strand, counting down.
AGAAAGATTGATTTGAATTCATTCAACTCAATGCATCAAACATCTACATAATATTACCTCAATTTTACCCTTTAATTCCACTGTTTGTTGATCATCTTTGAACTCAATATTCCATATTGACCACCAGCTCCCATTACTATACCCAAATGCAAAAGGAAAACAATATAAATATATTTAATACACAAAGAAGAAGAGATATAAATATATTTACATTCGCAACCGGTAAAGTGGAAAGTAATCATCAAAGTTTCACACACCAAAAGTTTTGTGGGCTATGCCTGGCAGCAGAAATCACCACAGCAAGCTCAAAATCAGAACCTGGGCCCTCTACATCTTTCCCATTTATGCAATAGACGGAGCAGACACCTTTTGGATAAGATTCTTCAACATATTTAAGTATTTCAGCATCCAATGCACATCTGCAATAAACAAATACTGTGTTACGTAAGCAATGAAGTATAAGAATGACATAGAAGTTCAGTACTCTCATTAGTTTATTCAAAGGGTCAGAGAGATAAACTGGGGGGTAATAGATCACTAAAGCAACAGAGAAACATAAGGTCATTCGCAAAATGAGTCAATTCATTTTTATTTAAAATGAAACAGAGTAACCTCAGTATCGAAAAGCATCACCGCATTTAAGGAATATCAAATAATCAGACATAAAAAGCTTCATTCCTGGAAAGTGCAAAGCATTACCGAAATTCTTCAACATACGGAGATGGGAGTTCCTCATCGGTCGCAGGTCTCACCTTGGTACAAACCTGAGTCATTTAACTTTCCATAATAAGCCACTAGGAGAATCAATTTATCTATAAAGCCATATTTTGTTGCAATGACAAATTATCACTGTTTCTTTATCCCCAAACGTGCAATGTAATTTAGTGTATTCAATGGCTTGGTGATAGCCTCAGATAGAGAGAAGCGGACTTACTTGTTTAACATGGTCAACTATGGCTACTTGGGTAGTCCTAGGATCAAGAAATGCATTCCCGTCAATCTCACCAAATGAAGTAACCAACACCTGCATGCACATGTTTATGTCCACGAACATGAGAAATTGGCAAGAGAAACCGCAAAGCAATTAAAAAAAAATTATTCAACTACAATTGATTTTTGTGGCATAGCTTTTACGTAAATCATAAACTGTTTAAAGTTGAAAAAGTAATTCTAAAATACTCTAAAAAGTGATTTTGGTTGTGCAGATTTATGTAAATCAAAAACTGTTTTGCACTTGGCTACAATTGCAAATAGACAAGAGCACTTTTTTACATACTATCCTCTTTTGCAGAAGCTATTTTTAGAAGCTAAAAATATAACTTCTCCTAAAAGTTGAATTCTAGCTTTCATTCAGATCCTACTCTTTAGTATAAGTCCAATCAAACAAGCATGTAAGAGTGTGTTTGGCAAGGCATGTGAAGGGATTATAATCCAATAAACAAGCTTATTTGAGCATGAATAAGCTCATAGCCCTGTTTGGTAAGAGGGGATTCTCGGAAAAGCCACACAAGGTCACAAGCCCGCCTTTGAGAACCCCCTTAATGTAACTTATGCCCTATAATCCCCAATCGTACAAGTTCTTGTACATCATTTTACCATCTTTCAGCCAGTTTATCAGCTAGTTTTACCAAACACATTACTTTATCAACCTTAAACCTACAGCCCCTGGCTTTTCACTTTTTCAGCTTTTCAGCTTTTCAGCCTCCACTACTTTTACCAAACATACCCTAAGTAAAAAAAAAAAAAAAAAAAACCTTTTTTATATTGTGAAAAAGCTTTAAAAAATAAGGAATATAAATGCAATGAAGTTGAAAATGAAAACCAAAAGCATTTGACTAAAAACTATCACTACTCTCGTCTCCCACTGTGTATGTGTCCATCATCACTTTCATCCCAAAAATTTTCATAATTTCACATTAACTGTCACTTTTGGTCCTCGACATTGCAAGGTGGTTTCACTTTCGTCCTTGAGATTTCAAAAATTTCTCTTTAGTCCCTGAGATTGTAAAATGTTACTCATGTTAGTCCTTAGAAGTGATTTCGTTTAATTCCTTTTTCAGTTTAATCCCTAACTTATAAACATTTAATTCAATTTAATCCCTGAGATTACTAAATCTATTATAGTTAGATCCCTAGTATAACCACTAACAACCCATGTGAGACTTAGTAGAGTAACATTTTACGATTTCGGGGACTAAAGAGGAATTTTCGAAATTTCAGGGATGAAAATGAAACCACCTTGCAATGTTGAGGACCAATCTGATAATTTTGTCTTGAAAAAAACAGTAAGTCAGTTTAGTCCCTACTAAGTATTCACGGTTATTCACTTCGAGGACTACTAATGTGAATAGCTTCTGTGAATCTCAGGAATGATTGAGCAATTTTGATAACACGAGGGACGCATACGTAAATTGAGGGACAAAAGTGGTAGTTTATCCAAAAGCAAATGCATATATTAAAACCCTAGAAATTGGAAGGGGAAAACATACGTCACCGCTACGATCAGGCATTGGAAGGGAAATAAAATGAGATTTGTTGTAAAGCGGAAATGCCTCCGATGCAGCTTCATTGTACAATTCATCATCGTTTAAAATCGATTTCACATCTGCAACATTCAATTCGAATTCAAATTGATGTAGATTAGAATAGAAAGAAAGAATTAAAATAATTAAAATGCATTGATTGAATGATTGAATAGTGAAGAATGAATGAACCTTTAGCGACGTATTGGATTTCGCCAGGGGGAGAGTTAAGGAGGAACCATTTGGCGATTTCCACTCTCTGTTTCTCGTTAAGCTCTGATTCTTCTGCTTCTTCTTCTTCTGCCATTGGAATGAAATTTCAACTGTTATTAGTGAAGAAGAAGAATGAATGAAGAAGATTGAAGAAGAAAGAAGGAAGAAGAACTCTTTTTCTTTCTTTCGTTCTTTCTGATTCATATGATAGAAGGGTTGATAGACAATCAGAACCGTTCAGAAGGTGGGGTCTACAATTAAAAAGGGCGGGGGCCACTGCAGAGAACAATTTACAGGAGTTACTTATTAAAGGCTCATTCAACATTTAAGTCCACTTAGGTGTTTTTTCGGAATTGGTCTTCAAACTTCTTTTTCAATGTTTTGGATCGTTGAATTTTGTTTTATTTTTGGAAATAATTCTTTCATCACTTAAGTGATGATATAACCAACGATATGTCACGTCAGTTTCACAATATCGATGATGATATAGCTATATGTCACGTCATTTTCACAATATCGGTGAGTGACGTGTTATGAACCGCCAAGAGACACTACATATTTTTTATTAGAAAAATAAAAAATTTTAAAATTTATTAAAAGATTCAATTTTCTTTTTAAAAAATACAATTTTTAATTACTTTTAATAAAATTCACGTGACATCATCTGACACGTTACGATGTAGCGAAGGTGACGTGCCATATCCTCTGTCATATCACCACTTACTTAAGTGATGAAATGATCATTTTCAAAATTTAAGCAAAGTTTAGAGATTCAAAGCATCCAAAAAAAAATTTAAAGACCAATTCCAAAAAAACACTAAATTCAGGGAAAAAAACATAAATAAACCCTTATTAAATGGTGTGTAGGGTTAACTAGTTTAGTGATAGTGCGTTGATCTGTAAAGTACGTTTCGGGCATGAAATGGGGGTACATGTTTTGGTTTCAGCTGACATAAAATCATTTTGGTCCACAATCACGCACAAGTAGTAGTAGTGTGAACTGCGATCTGTGAAGGATGAAACCCCCCGTTATATACTAGTACTAGTTTTAGGTCCTTGCACTGTGCATCAGGACATTTGTTTGTTTGCTTATTATTAGCTAATCAACATATCAACATATTATATTATAAAATAGGAGAAGTTGAGGTCATTTTTGTCATTTTCATTTTCCCTCCTTCATCCTTGCTTTTTTCTCCAAATTTGTTTGTTCGTGCATCGCATGTGAATAAATATTTATCTTAAGTTATTTTTAGTAAATTTTTATTAGTACAATTTGGATTACACATAAATATAAAAATTGCCCGCAAACATACAATTTGCATTTCGATATTATTACAATTTGCACCGGTTATTAATGATCTTTTCAAAAGGAAATAATTTGAATCAAATATTGACATAAAAAATATATAATGCCTAAACGACCCGTCATATGATAATTAACCAGAAAAGAAAAACGAATATAATGTTGTAATTTCAGAAATTCTAATACAAACAAGTCATAATATAGTCAAATTGGTATTAAACATTTGAACAGAGCATCATTATGAATAATAAATTTTGGGTACAACGGAAAAAATGGATATATAAGTATTAAAGATGAGCTATAATTTGGTATAATGATTTAGCTTAATACAATCAAATATTTATTCTGTCATGAATTCAAATTTTAAAAAAATCCAAAAATTTATACAATATGTTGCAATTTAAATTGTGAAAAACAATGATGCGTTATTTTATACTTTAGACAATATACTTATTTACAATTATGAAGTTCTAATAGAAACAAGTAATTTGAAAGTTCGAATCTTATAAACACGAATTAATTAAAAGTGTGAAAACAAGTCTTATATTTTGGGACAAATGTAATAATAATGATGATGATGATGATAATATATATGGTAAAAAAAATAGCTGCATTTGGACTTGCAAAACGAATTACTAACAAAATGCATTTGGAATGATGGATTAAATAAAACAAAAATCAAAATGAGTTGAATTTTTTTTTTTAATATAAGAAATTATCTTGTTAATTAAAATTAGAAATCGCATAGTTGATACATTATTAGTTAATTTTTATTAATGAAAAAGTTGGTAGCTGAAACTAGATTCAAAGGTTAATGTTTATGACTATTCATTTCTAAATACATGTAAATCATTTTTATAAAAAGTTCATATTAACTTATTATTTAAAAAGACATATTTCCAAAATCTATAATCAATTTCTTTTTTTAAAAAAAAAAAACTTTAAACCCGTGCGATGCACGGGTAAAATTACTAGTTATTATCCAAATCATCAAGTTGATGAAAGCATACTAATAATATAGAATGTATAAATTTTTTTTTGTCTAATGGTGTCATTCTTCTACATTTATCATTCTACTGTATTTTAATTTGACAAATACAATTCCGACATTTAAAAAAATACATAATGGTGTCAATTTTCTACATTTATCATTCTATTTTAATTTAACAAATACAATTCCAACATTAAAAAAATACATAATGTGAGCATTTTGTTCAATTTTTTTTATTTATCATACACATACCTAAATTTTGAAATTATAGAAAAATAGAGCAATGGAATTAATTTTCATTAGAGTAAAGTATGTTATTCATCAAATATATATTGAGTGATAGACTACAATTTGATAAACTAAATGTTATAGATAAATACAACAATAAAAATTAAAGAATAAAATAACAATGAGAAGGATAAAAGATAAATGTCCCAAAAAAGAAAGATTAAAGATAGAAACAACCAATTAAATGAAAAGAGATATTAGGAGGAAAAAGATAGCACTCCAACAATTATCAATTCCAAAGATAATCACAATCCAAAAAAATAAATAAATAAAAAAATGCAAAAACTGAAACTGCTCGGTGTTTGTACTTATTCGAATGAAAAAAAGAAAGCTTTAAAAAATGGTTATTACTTCCGAAAACCTTCATAATAGTAAGAGATCTGTGTATTAGTTCTGATTCTTTTTTCTTGGACCGAAAAAATAACTAACCCCTCGCAAATGGAAATAAGAGATTAAAAAGAAGACAACAATTTTTTATTTATTTATAATCAGGCAGCCATTTTTTAATTTAACGTACCTGAGTAACTGATTTTATTAAAGGTAGGATTTGTTTAAAACAAATTAGAATTAGATTAAATTTTAATTGATAGACTTTTTAATGCATTGCCCGTGGTTTGTTCACCAAAACTTTCTTTGCATTATAAATAGTTATAGATTATAGATATAAAAAAAAATAGAAGAGGAAAACAAAAAAGTAGAGAAGAACAATACCAAAAAAAAAATAAATAAATAGAGAAGAACAAAAGAATGAGAAAAAATTGCACACAACATATACAAAAGTCAGAGATCACTTAAAAAGTAAACACAGTTACAGCTTACCCCATTTTTTGGATGACAAAGAAAGGTGCCCTAAGTAGTAGTGAGACTTTGAAACAATGCTACACATTTAGAAAAACAAAAATGGACAATTGAAATGAAGAAGATGATGATAGTGTAGTGTGTGCTCAATATTATTTTGAAAATGAACAAAAACTGACCCATCATGAAGAATGATGCACGGAAAAAATGTTTTTGAAGATAAAGTTGGTTACTTACTTGATAATTGCCTTGTGCACAGGTGTTTGAAAAATAAAGTAGTAACTACCACTACTACGTGGAAACTCTAATTGGTTAGGGTTTCTCAACTTTTATTGTGGATGCAAGATTTCAAAATAGAGCATTGTGGAGGCTCCATTAGGATAGGTTTTTATAATAAAAAGAAAAATACACCATACATACGGACTGTTATTCAGAAATTATATATCCACCGAAAAAAATTAGCTTAAAATCCTTCTACAGTTCTACCTATACTTTAAAATGAACCACTCCCTCCGATCTATAAGATTTTTTTTTTAAAAAAAAATTGTTCCTGTTTATATGATTATTTTATTTTTTTTTGGTGAAATATATGATTATTTTCTAAATCTTTACAAAATTGCTCCTAATAACTTATTGAGAAGATAAAAAAGACAATTCTCTACTTTATTTTCCTAGAGAGACTAATGTGCCTCATGATTAGCCTAGAGATATTTTTGAAACAATATACCAAAAGTTTCTTATTTCAATGCAATAACCACTTTTTGACATGATTCACAAGTGACAAATTCAATTATACATATGGTTAGGAGAATATTAGGCTGATTATAAATCATTTCTCCTGTTTGATCAGCAATGCAGCAAGTAGTAGGCAAGCTTATCAAAAGTCAAAACTTATGACCTGATTCAACATGACTTGTTGAAAAAAATTAGGTTTAAATTTTTTTAAAAAACACTTAATCCACCCAAGTGAATTGCCACCCCAAATTCTATGAATGCCACCCCATATGTATAAATTATACCTATTATGCCCTTTTTAAAAAAGCAACTTTTAATACGGGTCGTAAGAGGTACTTACGACCTGAAGGTCGTAGCACCCCCTTACGACATTTTAAAAAACTAAGTTTTAACACGGATCGTAAGCAGGTGTTACGACCCAAATTTTTTAACAAGTCGTAAATGAGTGTTACGACTTTATGGTTGTAATAGTGACGTACGACCCTTCACAATACTTGCTTTATGAACAGGTCCCTCCATGGGCAAGAGAGAAAAGACAGAAACAACTTTCCAATAATCAAGGAAAACCAAAAATAAATTAAACAAAACAACATCAACAGCAAAAACACAATCCTTTGAAATAACCAGAGTCTTACATGACAACATCATACCTCCGTTTAATAATCAAATTCACACCAAGTTATGATCTTTCCAATTGAAAACTTTGGTCCTCCTCAACAAATAAATTGAGTTGAATTAATCAAAAACAATGTGAAGAGGAAAGAAAAATAGAATTCCCACAAAAATAAAGAGGAAAGAAAAATAAAACTTTAACAAAAAATAAGAATGAAGATGAAGATGATGACCCAGATGACCATGATGAAGATTAAGAAGAAATAAAAATGATGCAGAGATTTTGAGCATACTTTATCAGAAGAAGAGGATGCAGGATTTGACAATTCTCAGAAATATTCTCCTCCTTTTTTTTAGCTGCCTTTGTATTTCTTGTGCTGAAGAATCCTCACATCATTTGTTGTTCTACATAATAATAACAAAAGAAAGAAAAAAGGTAGAATTTTTTGCACATGCACACAGGTCACAAGGTGAAGGTAAGGTCCACGGTGAAGGTAAGGTCGTATAATTATTTTGTAATCCTGTGAAGGGTCGTATGTGACTGTTACGACCATAAAGTCGTAACACTCACTTACGACTTGTTAAAAAATTTGGTCGTAACACCTGCTTACGACCCATGTTAAAACTTGGTTTTTTAAAATGTCGTAAGGGGGTGCTACGACCAGTAATAAAAGTTGTTTTTTTAAAAGGGCATAATAGGTATAATTTATACATATGGGGTGACATCCATAGACCTTGGGGTGGCAAAATAAAAACCCAAGACTCGAGTTCTATACAATTCGCGGATCCGAGGTGGATTAGTTGAACCACAAAAAATGTGAAGCCCAGACACCACCTGGGTTGCGACAAAAAAAAAAAACACTTAATCCTTATTGAGTCATTAATTGATCCAAGCCCGGTCCTAACCTATTTTGGGCCCAGGGGCGAAAAACTTTTGGGGCCCTAATTCATTAAAAAAATTATTAAAAATAATTTAATTAAAACATGAAATATTTATATATTTAATCAATTAAAACAACAATAAAATTAGGTATTATTAAAATAGAGCTGAAATAAAATAAAAAAGTTAATATAGGTAATAAAAACCCTTTTTATTTCATGTTACTCCTTTCGTCATTATATACAAGACCTTTTTGGTTGAATTCATATCCATTAAGAAAGCTGGTTATTTTAGTTAATTTCATTGTAAATGTGAGCATTTGCTAGTATTTCTTTTCCAGAAAAATGTTGAATAAATAGGGGAGTTTGTGGAAAAAATACTTAATTATCTTTGAAAATTGATATAAGGTCTTATAAATAGGGATAAAATAAAATTCTCAAAACGTTGTTATATATTTTTTTTTTTGGTAATAAAAACGTTGTTATATTTAGGGAGTGAGGGAGTTAGTTATAAAAATAAAGTTTATTAGTTCATTTATTTATAAGTCAAGTGATGAGCAAATAAGTCAAGTGATGAGCAAATAAAAAAAATATTATGCTAAAAACCATTAATAATTGAAATACAAAAAATACATATAATTATAATTTTTGTTAAAATAATAATATTATTAAATATATTAGGGGCCCCTAAAATTTTTGGGCCATGGGTGGCCACCCTCAAGGCCCTTGCCCAGGGCCGGGCCTGAATTGATCTTAACTACACCAATCCTTGTTTAGTCAGTTAAACATACTAACAAGTTTGACAGATAAGTCTTCCTCCACGAGACACTCTTTGTGAACCCAAAAAAAAACATTTTCCGCAGTTTTGTTATGTAAGGATTCATTAATTTTTATAAACAACAATTTCATTAGTTAATCCATCTAAAAAAAATTAAAAATTCACACTTAAAACAAAATAAAAATAGGTGAGTTAAATACTTAAATTTCTGGGATAAACCAAGTCAAGACAAGAGCTATCCATTACCAACTTGACGCAGCTTTCTAAACTTTTCCTCCACCAAGAAGAGCCATTCATAATCTTTTACAGAAAGATGTATTTCACAATTTTATTTCATTAGGATCGAGTTCCACCATAATATGATTCTACTTCTACCCTAATGAAACTGCTAAACGAAAAAAAAATTATCTACTTGAGTTGCATATCATCGGCAACCATACTATGTTTACCAGTTGACCTAACAAAATTCAGAACTTCTTTTATCAGTTACCAAAGATTTGGATTTACACCCTCCACAACTATGTCTTCAGTAATGGGCATAATTCCACTGCCGTAATAGATTAGCTTCCAAAAACTGTTTCCATGCCTTCAAGGCCCCCAACTCTCTACTATAGCCAGTAGAGTTATTGGTTTCATTATTCCTCATGAATAAGCCTCTTGCTGCAAACGACATTAGCTCCATCTGATCCATATAACCGCGCATCCTGTGTGAGAAGCCTACTCTCTGATACTGGTCACTGTCAGATTGCTGAGGTTGTGAAACATGTATATCTGGGATGGTGGTAATTGTTTCTTGTCTCGGTTTGGAATCATCATCAGAAGACATGAAGCTACCCATTCCGAATAATTCCCAATCAACTTGCTGCATGATTCCAGATGCTCGATCAATGTTGTGTGAGGAGTGATCTTGCAACTGCATTTCTTGTTGAATTGCCAGCTTGTCAACTTGGACCTTCAGTTCATGTAATCGGTCACCGATTCTTGATGCTACTGCATCATATAACTTTTTTCGCGGCATGTCTGGGCCTTCTTCCATGTCGAGTATATCATCAAAACTGATTGGATCACCTACGAGTATCGTAACCTATAAAATATCAAAGCTATCAGCAAGCTTTAAAAGTGAAATTACAACAAGCAATTAGATCAACACATCAGTAGTAAAGATATGCCATGTCATGAGGAATAGGTGGTGAGAAAGACCCAGAGTTAAGGAACAATGAGCGGAGCATTCACACTAAGGCCAAGTCTAGCATACCATCCAGCAATTTGAACAAAGTTCATAGATTGATTAAAGCAGGATAAATTTCATTAATTCACCTTATGCTGGTGAAATACTTTCAGAAAAAGGTCAAGAGTACGTACCATCTTGCCAATTCTGGGAAAGCTTGCACCTACCGGCATAATCTCTTGCATCCCTGTATGTACAAATGGGACAACAATGGGCAAGCTATCACCGTCCAGGACCAATCTGATGGAAAAAATTAAAATCAGCAAACACGTTTTGCTCCAGCGAATTATGAAATATTAGAATTCGAGTAGCAAGAGATACTAGACAGCAAAATATACTAGGCAAAAATATAATATCGACCCTATACTTCTGAACAAGGTTACTACTACAAGAGACGAGCATGTAATTCTGTTAGTATTCTAGTCCAAAATATTATGGAAGATTATTACCTCCCAACACCTCTCTTGGAAGAGCCCATTGTTTTTCCACCATCCCGAGAGCGACTACCTTCTGGGAATATGTGGACCCAACCACCATGGTTCAATTTTAAAATGGCCATGTCCATTCCCTGCAAGCAGAGTATGAATATAAGAAATTAATTTCATCCAAAAAGTAAAGCATATGCAATGTGGAGAGGCCAGGAGAAACAAGTGACAAATTAAAGGATAACAAGTTAACAACTACAATATGATAGAGACAGAGGACACAAAGGACTTTAAAAAAAATCATTTTCAGGACACCAGAAGTTAACTGTCACCAGACTCCAGTTCCAAAACCTCAAATTAGATGATCAGATTTTATCAGAAACATTCACCAAATATCATGATTAGAGTCTGTTGGATCCAAACCTTCTGATAAATGCCATCACCCCGAGAAAGTGGCAAAACTTTGACTGATCGAAAGAATGCAGAAGTTACAGTGTTTTTAAAACATCTATCAGTTGCACAAAGTGTCCATCTGAGGTTCTTAGCATCCATAAGAACTTGTGGAGGAAGCAGAGAAGCAATAACAAGTGGATCATCCATGGAAGCAACATGATTGCTGACCTGAAAAGCAAAATTAAAAGAATTAAATCCACAGAAATTCCTTTCCTATTCCATAACATTAAGTTGAAGAACAGTTACCGTAAGCAGAGGTTTGCCTTTAGGTCTTTCCAGCAATGCTGAGTGCAGTTTTTCTAAACCATACACCTGTTTATTTGTTCCATACAATATTACATCAAAAGGTAATTGAAGAAGATAGACTAGATAGATAACAGAAAGGAAGGGAATAGAAAGGAACAGAATGTCCAACCCCAAAAATGCTATAATGGGGTAGTGGTAACACCGTAACAGGATGGCCGCCATTGGGATGTTTAGGAAAACAACATAAGTAATTGCACACAACTAAAGACATTCATAAATAATAATCAAAATTCGTTGCCACTAAATGTTAGATACTTTGGTAAATATTAGAATAACAGTAAAATGAATTATGAGAAACATTATGTTATTTTATAACTACTAGTTTTGTTTGAATTAAGATAAATATTTTGTTATAACTTCAGTTTGATTTTATATTAGATATTGCATATGTACATAAAATAAACTAATGGCATTCACAAAAATAACATTTGATAGCAACACCCTTGTAAAGGAGAATGTAACATTTTTTATAATAAAGCCTGTTGAAAACAGTACAACGCTAAAGGACATGAAAGCAGAACGCACAGTTAATAACACTTGAACAAAATACACCGTTTGAAGTAAGGGCATTAAAAAAAGAGGACATGAAAGGGTATTTTGTTCTGGGTTGTGTGGATTGTCGTGATGGGTTGCAGAGCAGCTAACAGGGTTTTTGAGGACCTACAACCTGTTTTCATGCCATTGCCATAAACGCGGCTGGAACAGGTCTCAATTTCACTCACGACCTGCCGCTACTGAAAAACAAGATATAACGGCCTTTCGTGTGGCGAAATCCATCCCTTCCCCTCTGCTCTGCCGCCATAGCGGTGCTAGTATCCACCATTGAGTACTTAGATCCTGTCTGGTTCTCTATGGTTCCACGTGGTACAAAACTGCGATGCTTCTTAACCTCATCCTATTTTGTTCTACTTATAAAATGCACCAAACATGGAATAGAATTCAATATCCATATATTATATTTCATCTAATTTTAAACACTAAAGTAATTTCAACAACGCGCTCGAAGCTGAGATATCATTCATACCTGAACACGGTTTAATCCATTCATAAAGACATGACAGACATTTCCAAGAACAGGAACAGCAACAGCTTGCATCATACGTAGAAGGGTTGAATCTTCTTCAGAATTAAAATCCATAGTCACTGTATAATACAGGTAAAAAATTCAGCAATGAAAAACTTAGCATCTTAGCCAGCCAACACCTACACTAAATTATACATTCGCAATTTGGATTTCGATTACACTTAAGTGTCTTTTAGAGAGCTATGGATTATCATTATGTATGATCTGTAAGGTAGACACATGCATCTTATAAATGGAGGCAAAGTTTCATCAAATGAAAAACCTAGCCAGCCAATGCCTACATTCCATTCTACATTCGTGATTTCGAATTTGGTTCCTCTAAAGCATGGTTTAAAATTGCAGGATTGTTAGTTAGTTACTCGTAGGATTTTTTTGAGCCATTTAGTGACTTATACGAATCATTAAATTAATCTTTCTTTCTAGAGTTTTTTTTTTAAAAAAATATTTTTTCTATTTTTTCTATTTTTCATATGATTCTATCTTTAAAAAAAAAAGCATAGAAACCATTTAAGAACAATAATCACACCAATGGCTATCTTTACCCAAGGTTTCGCTACTTCAAGTCTTTTAACCGAAATACATCCATCCTCAATATTAGCACACTAAAAGATTTAAAATCCAGTCCCACAGCAGCAACGAAAGCCACAGTGTTAAGGTTTTGGCAGTCTCCGAAAAACAAATCGCAATCACATTGACCACATTTTCTCGCAACATTCCGCTACTTTGGTAAATGCAACGCAGCAGCAACCGCAATTTAAAACCTTGGAACGCTCCACGATTCCATCAGCCATTGATATTGGTCTACACACCTCTTATATGCCTCTTATATGCGGATCATTATTATCTCAAGCTACTTTAGTCATTACAATTACATTGCGCTAACCGCAATTTTCCAGAGTTGAAATAAAATATCACCGATGCAATCAGAATTGCAGTAATTGTCCGCAGTTTCTATATGACACAGTTACGATTGCAATTGCGATACGGTTTCAGTAATTGTCCGCAGTTTCGATTGTGATTGCGATACGGTTTCACATAATACCAGAATTGCAATATTCTTTACAGCTACAACTAAACCCTTACTCCGAAGCAATCGATTCATTATATGTATGACGATCTATGATCTGTTATGCAGCTTCATGTATCTGATAAAATCCTAACCGATTAAAAAAAAGGAAAGAGGATAGAATGGTAAATTTAAACAAACGTACCTCGTTTGCGATAGAAAGTGGAAGACGAAGGCAGCGAGTCCCTCCGGAAATCGCGAAACCGATTAAGCCAACGCTGGAGTGTGGAGGAGAAGTCGCCGCCGCCGTCAACGGGAAGGAAGAAATGGTTGCGGCGGCGGCGCCAGTGGCGGTCGACGGTGACTCGGAAGCGGTATTTGAGCTGGAGCTGGAGAGAGCGTGCCTTGCTCTTCCATACATCACCACGATCAAGACGGTTCATTAGTAAAAGAAAAAAAATAAAAAAATAAAAAATAAAAAGGAAATCGATAGAGAGAAATAAGTATGTGAAGAGAAAGGGGGTTTTGTTTAGAATAGTGAGTTTCTGAAAATAATAATGATGAAGGGAATGAGCGATGTAGGCGTGAGTGTAGTGCGAGAAAACAATGGAAGGTAAGCCCTAAGTTGTAGGGTAGGCACTAGGCACCATTGTCCTTTCCTTTTCTCGGATGGGATGGGGCCCACGTTTATTAATTTTGTATTTGGATTGGATAGCGATGACACGTCAGAACACAAGTATATACTCCCTCCTCTCGTAATATTTGTTCTTTTAGTCTTTTTTTCTTGTTTCATATCTTTTGTCGTTTTAGAATTCTAATATATAAATATATTTTTCTTTCCAATTTTAACCTTTCATTTAATCATTTCATTCACTCTTCATTAATTAAACTCTTATCATCTTTATGATCTCTAAACCACTATATATTGATTAATGGGCACACTTACTAATAAAATTAAATACTACTACAATTTTCAATAAGTATTAAATAGGGGCATTTTGGACAAACTATACATAATACTTACAATAATTAATACTTTTTTAATCTATGTGCCCAAATCCAAAAAGACAAATATTATGAAATCGAGGGAGTTTGTTTTTGGAGTGATTTTTTTATGCTTTATTTTTAATTTTGTTTCAATGCTTCCGATTCAAAATATACTTGATTTAGTAATTAAAAACTTTGATATTTGAGATTAAAAGTTAAAATGATGATAAATTGTAATATTCACTTTAGAGTAAATAAAATATAACAATATATACTATTATTTTTTGAAAGATTGTTAAGGTCAATAATTATGTCACACGACTCTCTTAGGTGAACTTATTCCCTCTACTTCATTTTTTTTACACCAAGGGTATTCCCCAGCAGCCGACAGTAAAAGACTAATTCCCTTCCAGGCATAGAGATCACCGAAGTAGATTTTGCCTCTACCAACAAAGCATTTTCCATATCCACGGCAAGGATCGGACCCCTGACATCATGTTTAAGGAACTCAGCTATCTACCAATTGTGCTGGACTTTGTTAGTTGTATTCCCCCCACTTCTATTACAAGAAAAATTAACTGAAATATCTACTGAAATATTTAATAAAGTATCTTTAATTTTCTTAAATTTATAAAAAATATAGCTATTTTAAAAAGTTGTATTAGAAATAAAATAAAATAATTACTTTCTAAAAATAATTATATTAAAAATAAAAAATTAATTAGTTTTTTCTTATATTTTAGACTAAGTATGTCTTTTTTTATATTTTAAGACCGGAGGGTGTATTTCTATTCCTCTCCCAAACATAAATAGTAAGTTCTGGAAGAATCTCTTCAAAGCTGTGATGGGAATTATCATTTGCTTGCGGCTGGACTAATTTTGGGCTTAAATGTACAAATTTGGAAGAGTTCTGATCCTCAAATTGATTTTTTAGTTCTCGGCCCCATTTTTTTTATGGGGTTCAGTTGGAATGTTTTTCGATATTCCTAGAAAATATATTTTTTCTATTATTTTCTTATTGAAAAATTATTTTTAAAATTGTAAAATGCATTTTTTGGACTCCAGAGTGTCGAAAAACATTTCGACTAAACCCCATAAAAAAAATGGGGAATGTGAACTAAAAAAAGGAAACGAAAACTAATTCTCAATTTGGAATATAAGCTAAACACAAAACTGTTTTTTTTTTTTGGATGCATATGTTGTTTGGATTTTTTTTAAAACCAGATATCTATGATCCTATGGATAAAAAACTTGTTGTGGGATGCATGATTGTCCCTTCCAACAAAAGATGATACTCTGTTATTAATATTATAAAAAAAAAAAGAAAGAAAGAAAGAAAATGATAACTAATTCTTCATCCACATAGATATCATCGCACAACAATGCAGCAGGATGTATTTAACTTATTTAATTTTGGACCATTACTCCCAGTCTCCTGTTGAATAGTATAACGAAATGGAGTGAAAATTGTAAAAGAACAAAATTATGTCACATAAAGATATTTTAATATTAATAATAAGTTAGGTTAATGGACATGAATTATGAAATGGGAGCACACCGCTTCAACCCAACAATACGCTTGTCATTTCCATTCCTTTTCCTCTCTTCTTATGATACCTTTTCTTGCAAGGCTAGCCCTGAGGAGGAAAAAAAAAAAAAAAACAATCCTACCATTTATTGAATGTTTCATTGCAAAATGAAGTAGAATAGATTGAGTGATAAGTTGAATCCATTTTTACCATAAACCGGAAAGGAGACAAAGCAAAGGGAAACACACCTATTACACGTATTATCATTTTTTATTGGTCAGAAAATATTAAATTGGTATTTATTTAATTCAAGTTTTATTCTTTTGAGTCTTGACCAACAGATGTGTACCCTAAACGAAGCAATTAGGTAGATTAATGTCATTATGTTTCAAAAAATTTCTTTTCATTTTTAAAGCCCGGAATTGTTAGAACTATCAGTTACTAGTTAGCATTACATTGCTTGCACAGCAAGCATCCGCAAATCAGTTGTAACTTAAGTTAGTTTAGTTGTTGATTCATAGCCTTTAGATCTTAGCTTAGTTAGTTGTAGATTAGTGGCTGAGATTCAATCTCATGAATTGTATATATACTAGTAATCCTTCACAAAATGAGTTAAGAGAAATCATTTTCATTTTACTTGAGTTTGTTACAAGTTTCTCAAGTTGCTTTTCTCTCAACTTCTCTACTGCTTCTATTGAAGTTTCTAGAGCAATTCAGCCATGGAGATTCTAGTTTTCACATGAATCATATAGGCAAGTTGGCCCCTCAATAGGAGAACTGAAAATTTGTTCCATAGTACTATCTTAGAAAATACAAACAATAGTTACAACTACGATTCCATTCAATTTATTTCCATGAATACAGCTAATCCAGCTAAATCACTCTAGATTGTTGAGGAACTACTCACAATCGATTGGGAAGTGCAACAACTCGTGTAACACTTATAGCACTGATCATGATGGGAAATTTGTGGTGTAATGGTATTTCATAGCATAATGTTAGATGGTCAAGAAAAAAATGCATTGGAGATCTGCTACGCATCGTAATCAACTATTCGAGTAAGCTTGGGCAGTCTTCATTACAGATCAAAGGAATTATCCCTTGTGCAGTGAAACAGTGTCATATTTATCTTGTATACAGCATCAGCATATGTATATTTGATAATTGGAAGTTTGGGATCCTACATTCAAGTAGTTCACATCAATAGTAGCTTCCCCAAGATCATCTGCATAAGGAAAATGTGATAACATAATCAATTCATCATTTCCGGGAAAAAGAAATCTAGCTAAAACATGAGAAGTGTCAATCTTGTCGAATCAGCAGTATAGAAAAGAAATGGACCCCCTAACCTTCATATATAGTCCTTGCAAACTTTACGTAATCTGGTATGAGATCTCTGTATATGATTCCATCGGGATGAGCATCCAGCACTACCAGAACACCTGTGCAATTGATATTTTAGCTGAAATAAATTATCCAAGCCTAAAAAATAAGAAGCATTCATGTTCATGTTCATGTCATCATGTGTTGTTATAGTTTTGCCACGGAAACCATGTCCCAAGCCTTTTAACCTTTATACAATCCAACCAATCTACATACTTATTTCCTATGCTATTGAGCTCTCAAAACCAATTTAAAACTGTTAATTATGTTTTACTATAAGGTGAGAACTACTCAAATTAAATCAATCCTTGGGGATACGACACCGCTTTTTATCATTATATTACTTGTATGACACGGTATAGTTGTTGGAGCATAAATTTTTGATGCCATTGCCGGGAATTAATGTTATTTTAGCATTTTATCGGTACTTATTTATAATTACTTATGAAATTTGTGTGAATACTTGTGCATAAATTTATTTTTATTTTTATGAGTTAACTAATCTTGTTTTTAGTTTCTCTCGTTTATGCATTTGCCTGGTACAAGTTTAAGGGCTCTCATGATCTCATTTGTGCAATGCAACAAGACATGAGATAACAATATTCTCCAAGCTTACAGGTGCTACAAGCCTACAACCTCTAAGGCTCTAATAAATTAAATAGAATAATATGTAAGATTGAGACTTTGTGGGCACCGGAAAAATTGTTCCCTGAGATTATCCACAATCTCGGAGACTATTTTGTCTGGTTTCGACAATCCCAAGGACTGATTTGACCGATACTCAATGGTGTTTATATTTTTGGGGCTAATTTAAGTTTTTACCTAGGTGCTTTTTTGTAATTGGTCCTTGAACTTTTTTTTCGATGCTTTGAATCCTTAAACTTTGCTCAAATTTTGCAAATGGTCCTTTCGTCACTTAAGTGGTGATATAACCGAGGATATGCCACGCCACCTTCGGCACATCAATTGGTAACATGTCAGATAATGCCACGTGAATTTTATAAATAAAAAAATTCAAATTTATTAAAAATAATTAGAAATTGTATTTCTTAAAAAAAATCGAATCTTTTAATAAATTTTAAAAGAAATTATTTTTTTAATAAAAAAATTCGTGTAGTGTCTTGTGGTCCTACATAGCACGTCACTTGTCGATATTGTGAAAGTAATGTGACATGTCGTCGGCTATATCATCACTTAAATGACAAAAAGACCATTTCCAAAAATTAAACAAAATTTAGGGACCTTAAGCATCGGAAAAAAAGTTTAAGGATCAACTCCAAAAGAACACCTAAGTTCAGGGACTAAAATGTTAAATAAGCCTATTTTTGGTCAAAACAACATCGTTTTGACGTTTTGACCATTCCGCTAGTCCACGTTAAGGACCACTGACAGTCATTAATGTCAGGAACTAATAAGATTGACGTGTTCCTACCTCAGGGACCAATTTGAAATTTCAAAAAACTCAAGGACTAAATTGATCAATGCCTACAAAGTCGGGGATCAATCTGACACATTAATCAAATTATTAAAAAAAAAAAAAACAAAAACAAAAAACAAAGAAGAAATCAACTTCGGAACCTTTTTTGCCAACATACTTTAAGGGTCAACACGCCTAAGGTATTAAAGACTATTCAACCGTAGTAAAAGGACTCCCTGCAGAGAATGTATCCCAAAATATTCTCCATATGCCAAACACTCATAAGTTTAACACTGAACGCTAAATATCCCATGTTATCAAGTGCCACAAGCCCACAACCTCCAAGGCTCTAATAAATTCAAAAACCAAGAAGAACACATTAACTTCAGAACCTTGTTTGCCAACATACTTCAAGGGCCAATACACCTTAAGGTATCACCTTAAAGATTAGGAACGATCAGAATCAAACAATTCAAAATTTATGTTCCCAGGATTATATTTTTGTAAGTGATAGGTTGTCCAAATTATTGATCACAAAAATATGATGTGAAAAACCCAAGAGTATGTACCATATAAGAAGCATTGAAACTTTGTACAGATATGGTAACTTTACTGAAGGTACCTGGTGCCCCCCAAGATTTAGCAGAATCACCAGGCAATGGAGCCAACCAGAGGATATTTCGCAGGTTCATAGAATCATCATAGGTCACATTGGACCCTGAAAGAAGAGCATAGGGTTCAAATAAACCAAATGGATTTTTAAAGGTTGAGTATCAAAAGAAAAGACAATTTTAACATTTATATATCTGTCATTCATGGGAAGCTCTTAATTAACAAGATAGAGGTTCTTCCTCGTCTCATATCCACTCAAGTCCACATAAAAGTAATGAAGCACTCCCTCATGGATATTTTGCATGCACATGACATGCAACAAAATTTAAGATTAATGGATGGGGTGATAGTAATGTACCTCTCTGACAAAAGCCCAAATTGTATGGGAACACTTGTTTATCATATGCTGGGTATTCCTTTGCATGGAATCTGCCAAATGTGAAATTACTGCGCTCTTAACTCCAACAAATTTTAACAGTCTTAAAAAGTGAAAGGTATCAGTATCAAGTCACATACAAGATACCAAGTCTTCCAGAGTCTACAGCTAGAAATAGGTGACCATGGAACAGATCAAACCGGTTCAATGTAACATCCAACCCAACAGATGGACCCCGAGCAACAATGAGTTCAAACAAAAATTTTAGATACAGATTCAGTTCCTGCAATTTGAAAGAGGAGTGGAACATCAGTAATCACTCAATATTCCACCATTTCAGTCCCCAGAATAGTAAACACTCGTCGTATTAATCTCTAACTTTAGAGAATAATCATTTTAACCCCTAAAAGTATAAATATTGGTCATATCAGTCCTTCAAATTGCAAATTGCTAGTTAAATAGTCCCCACTCCCTATAATATATGGATTTAATTTTGATGCATAAGCAGTATGAAAGTCTTTTACCAAGTCATCAGATTACACATTAGCATGTCATCACAGGTACTTCATTCTCACAATAACTACATCAGAAGTCAAAAGATATAGCAATGTATAATGAGCTGTTGGTGTAAATAACTTTTCCACTGCAGTGTATCAAGATTAAACCCATAGCATATAACTTTCGGGGATTAATGTGACCATTGATTATAACTTCTGGGAATAATTATAACTTATGTTTAACATTTCAGGGACTAAAGTGATAATTTCTTAGAATTAAGTACCAATTCTAATGTATCTTAGAAATGTGGTTTGTAAAGTTGTAAAATATGATAATCAAAAGTCGATGTACAACACAACTAAGAGAAATACGAACTCATGATTAAGATAGTGATTATCTTTTCTTCTTTTTATTAAAAAATTCTGCAAATACATGAGGTATTATTACTGAGATAACCTCAGCAATAAATCGTCTGCCATAGGGAGTCCTTGTAAGCTGACAACGTTCTTCCTTTGATCCTTCAACATCAGGTACCTATCCTATCACAACCACCACACTCATCATATCACTCATCTGAGACAAACAAACAATTTAAAAATTAAAAAATAAAATACAAAATTAAACATCAATAGGTCAGTGAGATTGACAATATCGATGAATATGACCCTTGAGATTACAAAAACATCCCTAAATTTGCACATCAATCAGGTCCCTAACAGTAAAATTATAAGGTTCTCACAGGATCAAATTGATTGAGCTGATAAGGACCTTACAAGAACCACACCACAAAAGCTAACTATTGTAATGGGAGAGCCTAAGACCAAGGTTTTAAATCTGGGTCCATGAGCGCTACAGACGGCAATATGTTGAGGTTTAGGTAGTTGCCGAAACTACATAGTGTTAGGATTCAAGCACATAAGGAAAGCCCAACCCAAAAGACCAGTCCATTATGTGGAAGAGCCTCATGGCTTATGTACCACGTTGAGCTTCCTACGCTACTCAATGTGGGACTCCTAACACATCAATTCAAGCACATAAGGAAAGTCCAATCCAAAAAAACTAGTCCATTAGGTGGAAAAGCCTCGTGGCTTAAGTATCACATTGAGCTTCCCAAGCTACTCAATGTAGAACTCCTAACACATCGTGACCGCAATTGCAGCCGAATCTACCACAATTGATCGAAATTGACTATAACATCAATGTTTACGTAGACTCTGCGACAGCAACAGCTATCTAAAACCTCTCCCAAGACCTTATAAACCTCACACTATAATTCATTATTTTCAATGCAGGACTCCAAGCAAAATTCGTTACTTTCAATTAGCAATTGTGACCGTCAAAAACAAAATTAGCGACCAAATTAACCATTTTGTAATCTCGACTCTCAGGAACTAAATTGACCGATCATGACAATCTCACAGGGAACAAGTTAAAGTGTTACTCAAATAAACTAACTTAACTGAAATAACGGTCGGATCAAGAAGCCGTTGAATAGCAGCAGGGTCACCACCGGAATCAACGGCAATCCGTGCGAGCTCCAAAACAGGTTCCGGCGGCCACCAAATCAAGTGGTTGAGCTTATCCTCTTTGAAAATCGGGGCGGTGAATTTGACGGAGCCCAATTTGCGAGGACCAGGGTTGATTATTGTGGGAGAGAAAGGGACGAGGAATTTGAAGCATGATTTGAGGTGACGGGCGATGATGGGGTTGACGGATGAGGATTGGGGTTTGGAAGCGAGAAGGGATAATAAGTCGGAGGGAGTGGCTTTGGGGATGGGGTGTGAGGATGAAGATGGAGTGTAACGGTTTGAGAAGAATGGTGGTGGGAGGGAAGACGACGTCGTTAGGGAAAATGAGAGGAAGAGTGCGAATCGGAAGCAGAGGGAGGAGGGGTTGCTCATTGGAATTAAACCGAGCACGAGCACCAGCAGTGGTAATAATTTTTTCTCCCTCACACTCCCGCTGCTTAGAGCCTTAGAGCATCCACACTCATTATCCCAATTTTTATCCCTAAATGGATCCCACTTATTATTTTATTATTTTTCACACTTTTTTACAGTTTTAGGGACAAAGACATGTTTTTTCCACGCTCATGAATTCATTTTTGTCTCTAAAATTGGGACCACACACTTTTCTCCCACTGCTTAGAGCCTTAGACAAAACAAAACAAATTTAAAAGCTTTTGTATAATTTTCATCAACTCTTTCTCTATTGGTATCCGAGATTTGGTCTCCATCGGAAGAGAAGCAGAGATTTTGAAGAAGAAGAGATTTGAATAAAGATAATAAAAATGATTTTGAAAAATATGTGGTATAAGTAAAAAAGTATTTTTTTAAAAGTTTAAGCAAAAATTTATAAAATAATGGGTGTAATCCATAAAGATTGGGTGTGCATAGAAATTCCTAACAAAAATATATTAGAGAGATAGATAAATAGATAGATACAAAACAAAGATATTTTGTAAGGAAAGGTTTTCACTTGAGCTTCAACTCCCAAACACTTTAATGAAAAAGGATTTTCTTTCGAAGAATAAATGTTTAATATTTTAAGATTAGGGCATCTTTCGACTTACTCCCTTTGGTTTTATATATAGGGCATACTTAACCGTATTCTTCGAACTAAGGAAAGTGGTTAGTTTTGTGAATTTTATGAGAATATATTGTAACATTACAATTATATCCTCATTCATTAATGAATAACAAAAAAAATAGTTAATCAAAACATTTAATGAGGGCAAAAATGAGAAAAAACAATTAATGATGCATAGGAAATATAAAATGCCCTATATATGACCAAAATTTTTTTCTAGAATGTGCCCTATATATAGGACCAGAGGGAGTATAATATAAGCAAGTTTAACTATTTTGTTTATTTATAATGTTAGTTGTTTGTATTTAATTTTCTCAAATTTATATAAAGATGGAGTTATTTTAAGAAAGTAGTATTGGGAATGAAACAAAAATTAAATGAAATAACAATTTTCTAAGTATATTTTAACAAAGTAGCATTGTGATGAAACAAAATTTAAGAAAATTAATTACTTTTACTTATATTTTAAACCAAATAAAATGTGTTTTTTGTTGATTATATTTCAAGCTAAAGAGAGTGTGAGGTTAGTTTTTTAAGACTTTTTTTTTCTATTTTTTTTACTCATTCCGTCCCTATATGGTCTTTTTGATAAATTTCACATTCATTAAGAAAAGTTGATTAATTTAGTTAATAATATTGGAAATCTAAAAAGTATTAAATAAACAGGGATGTCTATGAAAAAAAGTAATTAATTATCATTAAAAATTGGTGCACGTATTATAAATAGGGACAAACTAAAATTGTCAAAACGGTCTTATATTTAAGGATGGAGGTAATGCTTCTTGTCCTCAACCTTAAAGACTAAGGTTAAGCAAACCCATAAAAAAAATAACGATTATAAAAATAAAAATAATGATAAGAGCATATGATTACGTCTTTTAAGAAGGAAAAATATAAATTTTAATGATTTTTATTACATTTGACTTGTTAATAATTGTATTAAAGATACTTATTAGTATTTGCCAATAATTAAATCGGATCATTTTTTTTACATGAAATTTACTCTCTTTAATATCTAATCTCCTAATAATTTTGTTAGACATTGAAATTAATAATATTTGATATACTTTTTCGGAATTATCTTTATAATTTTTATTAAAAATTCAAAAATGTATTGAATAAATAGAAATTCATCCTAATGCCTCTTGAGCTCTTTGATGAGGAGGGTCCCGATATTACTTTAGCTGATGTCTGTTTTGGAGACATTGTATGAGTTCTCAATGACCCCTCCTAATAGTAACTTTCATAGTGAACACCAAAGTCCACAAAGTTTTCATAGTTCAGGGAAGTTTGATTGCCATCATGTTCTTCAGAACCTTCATAGAATTAAACCTTAAGGAAGAAATGTTGTAATACCAGTAATTTTCTTCATTTTTACAAATTGATTTTTGAGATTTTTGATTGTTGGATTCTTTTAAAGTTATATAAAAATATTTTTTGATTTATAATAATACGTGAAAATGAAGAAAATTATTTTATTGGTTAAAATATTTGATTCTTGTATTTTGTCAATTTAAAGAATTTATTTTGTAGTGATAAATTATGGTGTGTTTTGGAGAAATGGTTATTTATTGATTTCCTTGATTTATTTAACTTTGAAAATTCATAAATTTTGACTGGTAAATCGGAACTTGACAAATTTACGGTCAAAACGATCGTGTTGAAATATAGAATTTATTTTGTACAGTTTTGGGATTTAAATGATCTGCTGCCACGAAATTTTTATATTTTGTGGAAAATTATAAGGTATCATTGTTTAAAGGAAATTGAATTATGATTTTTAAGTGTTATGCATTGTATTGGAAAAATATTATTTTCTACTGTCCTAGTATGATGCACGGTTTTGGTATGTCTTATTGCATTTGAATTTTAATTTGGGAGACATTCATTTATTAGTACACAAGACCCTAGGACAACCCAATTAATGCAACTTCTCTCTTAAATCACCCTAATTAAGACTAACAATTAATGACTCTATCTAAGATAGACTTTCGGCCAATGGGGAGCCTACCTTCTTATCCCCTAACACACTCTCCCATTCCAATTAGTTTTAAACCCCCATTTTAATAAATAAACCCCACTCACTTAAATTCTATAAATAGCCCACCCCATAACACACCTACACTCTTACACTCACTCTTAGTCTTAGAACAAAGAAAAAAAGAAAAAAAAAGAGAAGAGGGAGGGAGGGAGGGAGGGAGAGAGAGAGAGAGACCGCGGGGGAGAAGACGAGGGAGGAGGAGGAAGGCTTGAATTTTTGTTGCTCATTTTGTTCTTCTCTTAGGTATCCAACTTGATACTTATTATTCTTTCTTCTTTTCTCTTTATTTTCGGTTTTTGTTTTTGGTTCATGAAGGATTTTTGTGTTTTATGTTAAATAGCTCTTGCATGTAAATTTTTCTTATTCCTTATGATTTTCTATGCTTAATAATGTATGGATGGAAGTTTAAAATAAAAAAAAAGGACATGCATCAACCTATTGATGCTCACGGTTTTATGGTCCCTTTTGTGTAAATAATTTTGATTTTTGATTCATGTGTATATGCTTGAATATGAGTATGTTAGTGTTGTTTATGAACCTTGTCTATTTGATTTGGACAAATTTTTCTTCTTTCCCCGTTGCATGTCACGGCTAGGGTTATAAAGGGGGAAAATGAAATTGTTCTTGCATGCATGATGATGATGGACGAATCTTTGCTATTTCATTAGGATATTTTCGGTTCCACAAGAAAATAAGTTGTTAAATTGATTTTGTTTTGATTTATGAACTATGAGGTCCCCACGGTTTTGAGGTGTTCATGGCCTTGATGGTTTTGTTTTGTTCCTTTGATTGGGCTTATGTTCGGAATGAGTAAACAAAGGTTGATTTTTATGATGCATGTTGTTGTTTTGTTTTTAATTGCAAAAACCCCCAATTTTTTCCTTGCATGTTTCAGATAGGGCTTAAGTTTAAGGAAAATAAATTTTGTTTAATGCATTCTAAAGGGTTGTTGATCTTTACTATTTTTTTAGCTTATTATCATAAGAAGAACAAGTTGTTAAATTAATTTTGCCTCGGTTTGGGTATTTTTAAGGCCATACGGTTTTGTTGTTGCCATTGTTCACATAATTTTGATGTGTGTTAGGAATAATGAGAAATGAGTTGCTTTATGTGGTGTATGAACTAAAATGTGTTAAGGCATTGGTTTGGTTTGCAAAGATTTTTCCTTTTCTTCATGCATGTCACGGGTTAGGCTAGCAAATGAGGAAAATGATTTTGTTCTTGTTGCATGTGATTGAGTTGTAAACCTTTGTTATTTCTTGGTGCATTTTTCGGTTTGTATGAGAAGAATAAATGGTTAAATTATTTTTTGTCTAAGTTTGAGTACTTGTGGTGCTATTCGGTTTTGTGGTTGTTTTTGGTTCAAGAGACTTTGTTTTGATTCCATGGTTTAATTTGTGATTGGATGAATAAGGATTAATTTGTGAATACACGAGTATGTGTTGACTTGTTCAATGATTCGGCCAAAGTATAGGGAGTAGGAAGATGATCTTAATCTAAAATGCATGCTAACGTACTAAGTTATTTTGGCAAACCTCAAATCCATTTTCCTTGGTGCAATTCGATTTTGGCATGTAAAGAAATTGTTTAGGTAAGGCATGATGGATTTGATGAAGTTTGTCTATTTCCCTTGCTTCATGATTCGGCCATGCATGTGTGTGAACTTACATGATTTTTTTCCTTAAAAATGAATCAAAGATTTTACTTTAGTCCTAGATAATGTATATGTGGTGATTTGGCTGATAAAAGTTAAATAAAGCTCGATTGTAAAACTTGCTCGGTGCATGCTTTGAAAGAGTCTTAGAAAATAAATCGATTTTTGGCCCATTTAGGTGCACCATTCGGTTTTGCCTAATCCTTAAGGAATGAGTTTATGTGATGCATTTGAGTATGCCCTAGTGACCTTGAATTAGTTTGGTCTTGTTTTGTGTTTTGAAACATTTCGGTTTGGTTGATGATTTAGTGCTCTTACTTGAAAAAGGTTTGCATGAAAAAATGCTTGTACATGTTTAGTGAACTTGAGGACTTGTCACTGTTTCAATAAGGCTATTTTGGATTCCTCTGAATTTTTATATAATTTTTGGGATTGGTTTACTGTTTTTACAAAAATTGTTTTTGAGAAAACGTTTTCGGAAAAATGAGTTTTTCGGGTTAAATGCAAACTGAATTTTTGAACTTATACTGCTCTAATGGACTTGAAATTTTTTATGGTGAGGTCTTACATATATAAGGACACTCTCTGTAAAATTTGAGGATGTTTGGAGTTGATTTGGTATTTTATTTAACGTAAAACAGTGAACAAACATAGTTAAGGATTTTCAGAACTAGAGCGAAATTTAATTGAAAAAGTGTGACCTAGACAACTCCAAATAATATGAAAATTTTATGAGATTTTCTTGAATGTATGATGATATTCTGTACCAAATTTCGTGTCAATTGAAGTTATTTAATTTTACTATTTAACTAAATGCATGTTTGCTTCAGATCGCAACAGTCCTGATTGGATTTTTAGGGAAAAATTGAATAAAAACTTGTGTTTTGAATATTGAAATGACTTGAGAATTTTATGAGATGACCTTTAATATGTGTTTAAGTGTATTGCAAAGTTTGGGACTGAAATGAGTTGATTTCACATGATTTTGGAATTTATTTTCTTTGAATTCCCCGTATCCGATTTAGCATGGTGTTTGGTACTTTTGGACTATATGAAATGCCTTGTGTAAACTCTTTGGACTTGGCTGGATTTTTTTTATTTTGATTGTGATATTTGGATGTAACTAAATAAATGTAGGAAGTTGGTTTATGATTGTATAAAGTGAATTGCATGCTTAGTAGTGCAAATAGGTCTAAAGTTAAGGATATATGTGCCCTAATTGATTTGTCCTTGTGTTTTGGTTTTTGTTTAAATAATATGTGGCTGTGAAAATCTACTTGGTTTGAGTAGTACGCTAGCTAGTATGATTTGTTTTAAATTGATCAAAGGCATGATAATTGAGTTGCTTGAACTAGGATTTAGCTTGTTTCGAGTAAAGTAAGCTTATGGAATTGGTGTGATTAATTCGCTAAACTATATGCTACTTGTACGAAATTATTTGCATGATTAGTAAAATGAATTGTGTGTATAAATGCATGCGGTTTAAATGATATGTTTGTTCTTGTTTTAAATAAGTATGTGTTAAGTGCTTAACTTGTTGAATTTCCCTTGAATATAAATTGGTTTGAGATGTTTGATTTTAAAGTTATTTCTGGGTATTGGAATTATTTCATGGCTGTACAAACATTATTTAAAATGTGTGGTTTGAAAAATAATTTTTTTTAGTATTTGTTTTTATCTAAAAGTATTATGAAATGACGTCTGATTTTACAGTGTTTTCAGATGTTGAAAAGTGATTTTATGGGATTATGTTGTGGCTGTCCAAAATTTTAAATGAGATGTTTTCAATTTGCAAATTGTTTACAAGTGTTTAAAAGTTTGAGTTTTAAGTGTTTTAAGCTATAGAAAAGCTGGATCGAATAACTAGAGTTTTTGATGTTTTCGGATCCAAGTGAGCTGCTGTGTGAGACGAACTAGCCATTAACCTATTTATTTTGAAATGATTTTGCTAACTGTATTATAATGATATCGAGGAATTTAAAATATTAAAGAGTTTGGAACAATTTTGGAAAGAAGGACTGAAGTTTTGGTTTTTACCCGAAGAATTTCAATTTAAGTCTTAAAGAGTGCTTTTAATTTTGGGTAGACATTTGAATTAGATTATATTATTAATATGTGGTGTCTGTTTCGAGGACCAAGAATGTATCAGTTGTGGACGCGTGTCGGAGGACCGCATTAGTGGGACGCTCTTGGGACTCGATCTGTACTCAAGGTGAGAGAGCACTTTTCCTAAGGCACAGTGGCGTGTAGGTAATGTGTTAATAAGATGTTCCTGGCCATCTCACAGGCCGAAACTTGTGGTCTAAGAGTCAGTCGTATAGTGACAGTTGATTGTGTATGTTTGACCACATATACGCAGGACTAAGACATCCTTTTTCTGTTATAATATTATGATATGATGCTATTGATTTATGATAATGAGATGTTATGATATGCTGCTCTATGCCTACTGAACTTTTATCCGAAATTGAAAGTAATCATGTTATGTGAGATATTGGTCATGCTGTAAAGGTTAAAGTAAAATAAGGATGTTGATGGAATGATGTGAAAATGATAAAAGTACGGGATGAAAGACTGGTGATTTTTAGAAATAATGAGAGTAAAGTGAACTTGTACAGAAAGCGTAATTGGAAAGAATGAGTTATTGTGGATATAATCGACATATAATAATAAATTTCCCTGATGTGCACCAAGTTGGATTCGTACTTTTCGAGTTGAGTTTGTGTTGGCCACGTGTGCAGTATGCCCGTCTATCCGAGCTTATATAAGCAAAATGTTGTTGAAAATGATTAATATGAAGATGAATAATTATAGGTCGAGGATCACCGGAGGGATGTATAAGGGTGACTCGTCCGAACCTTAGAGTTAATCAAAGTATTAACAAAACATAGATAAAATACTAAAAGACATTATATATATCACGACGAGTTGAGCGTGAAGTAGTGGAGAGGAAGATACTCTGTTTATCTTTGGATACTCAGGTGTGAGATTGTGATAGGGGAGGGTGATGACGGTGAAACGTCAAGTAACTTGGGGTACTATTTTAGGTGGAACTAGCCTATATGTGATCGGGAATTAATACCCAAAGGACCGTAGCGTGTTCCACACTGCAGACTAGAATAGTATTGTCGCCCCCTTGATCAAATTTGAGACGGTGAGAGGGAACCTGAACGGGGCGGGCATTCGATTGGTGTTGGGCCCTTGTGGTATCGCGTAAAATATTAATTGTCATAATGGTCGGCCCGTACGGTTGTGGCCTTGACACACATATTTATATGCTGTTGGTTTTCTCGACTGTTCGACCGGCGTGGGTTAAGGTTCCTGTACGTCCCGTCTGCTTCCGTTTAGGCTTGAAAGGATTGGAGGAGATGTATGTGTGCTAACCAAACTCCTCGGTGACTTTCCCTAAGTCCCTTGTCATCGATGGATGCGCTTCAATAAAACTTAATAAGAAAGATATATGAAGTTAATAGTGTATGTCCCTTAATAATGAAATAAGAATTATGAAAGATATGTGGTGTCAAGGGAGCCTGCGAGCAAGGGGATGATTCAAGTTAATAGCAAAGGAAAGATTTGGATGGAAGTTTGGAATGCTAATAAAAGGGAAACGTGGAAATGATGATGTGATAATGGGAATAATAATTGGATGATGAATTAGGAAAGTATATTTGATATGTCGTTATTTATTTGTTATATCTTGATATGCTTGCCTGCTGTAATTCCACGCAGTCGGCTTATCCGCCCGAAAAAGCTGAGTCTATCTTTGTATCTCTTTTTTCTTTGGTTTTCTTTTGGCCTTGTGATGGCTCATCAGATGGTGGACCGGGTCAAGTTTACTTTTGAGATTTATCACGACGGTCAGTGGGAGGTGAATCGTCAAGGCTGGGAATGGAGAGGCAGCTCAGAGGTGATTATCAAAGACCCAGGTCACACGCTCCAAGGAGATTCAACCGACACTCGTGACTACCGTTTCTCTTTGGTGGATCTTCGGACTGGAGGACCAGCAGACTACCATGGTGGTTATCCGTTACCACTGCCTGCTCGCATTGACCTTGGAGCTGAAGAGGTGGAAGTGTACAAGGATTTGGATTCCATTGAGCCATTTGATGTGCTTTTGAGGCCTTTCCCCAGAGTGACAAAGATGAGATTGAAGAGAACCCTAGTGAGGGATCGTCTCCAGTCGAGTATTCGGATGCTGATCAGATGTTTGGGAGTATGACCCGGAAGAAGTGCCTGCTGCAGCATCCAGTGATGAGGATCAATAGTTAGTCTATTTCCAGTTATGTATTATGAGTCATGTATATTATTGGACTTTGATAACTTTGTTGGATACCGTGTGACTTCCGTACTTGTAATGATGTTTTCAAGATTTGACAACTGAAATAATATTGTGATGATTTTGAGTATGGTAAATTGGGTCCCAAAGCGCGGTGTTGGTAGCACCTCGACTTGGAAATTGATGGATGATGTGGAACGTGAATATCTTATGTGGTAATAAAAATGTTTTTAGAAAAGGAGATGTGTTTACAAGAATGAACCCATGCCCACGTCATCAATAAAAAAAAATTGACCAGTATTTTTATGAATTAAATTAAAAAGGAAATTTCAAATTTCTAAATCGGGGTGTTACAAATGCTTGAGCGCATGAGGAAGAACTTTCAGGATTTACTAGAGAGAACGTTCACCCTTTGGGATACACATCGACCTCCGAGTGACTTTCGGAGAAGAAGCATAAAGCAAAACGGTCCATGTAAAGTTTATGGTTGTGCATGAATTCCCCATCAACCTATAATATGATCACCGGAACATCCACAATGATCATTTTGAAGACAATCGTGTCAAGTTTTGATGATAACAAACAAGGAACTAAATAGGGAAAAGCAAATGCACGACCATACATGTCTACATGTCAAGGCTCCTTGAAAATTATTCCTCTTACTTCATTTTGGATAAATCGTAAAGCAAAGTATTCCTCTCACTCAAGCCAATATCTAATAAATTAGGACATGGAGAAGAAAAGTTTCATAAATTTTTTTAAAATTGTTTTCTAGCAAACTTTCATGCGTAGATACTTTTAAAAACTCTGGTTTAACTTTCTGGATTATGAAAAAAAAGTTTTTAGAAGTTTTGGGATGAAGGAATCGATTACTTGTGAAGATAATTGATTAGTTCTGCAACATCATATAATATCTAGAGAACTTGGAATCGATTACTTGAACTTGGTTAATCGATTACTTTTGTAAGAGAGTAATCGATTACTTGATCAAATAATCAATTATTTTTGTTGTACCATACAAAATCTATAGAGCTTTGAATCTTGTGTTTTTTTTTTGTAATGAATTGATTATTCTGAAGCAAAGTAATCGATTACTTATTTGAAAATCAAAATAATGACTCTAGATCAATTTCATTAACTGCTAGATTAATTTTTTTTATTTTATTCTTATCGCAATTTTGATTAAAAAGAGTGCTGATCAGTTTTAAAAATATCTTACTCACTCAGTTTTTTCAATAGGAGATTCTCTTCAAATTTCACAATTTGTCAAAGATTTTATAAACACCCAATTCACTCCCTTTTTGGATGATGACTGCCAATTCTAAAAAATGCTATCAGAGTTTCGTGTGCTCTGTTAAAAAGCTTAATCGCTTGAGTTAAATATCATTTTTATTGGCAGCATTGGGAATTTTTTTCTTTTTAAAGGAGGTTTGTGCTTTTGATGGACCGCCGTTTTTTAATGGTGAAAATGTTACATATTGGAATGCTAGAATGACATTTTATTTACAATCTATTAGCATTCGTTTATGACATATTTTGATAAATGATTTTCCCCAAAAACCAAAACACCCCTTGAATGATTTTGATAAAAATTGTTTTTCCTTGAACATTAGAGCAATGTATATTTTGAGAAATTCATTGAATAGTGATGCATATAGCATTATTAAAATTGCTCTAATGCTAAAGATATTTGTGATACATAATATGTTCATTATGTTTCTAACAGTATGTGTGAGAGTGAAGGTGTCCACAAAAAGCAGGAAAAGGCAAAACAATGTGAAAATCTTAAGATATGCTCAATTAATGCCTTTGAATTTTGTTGTGACCTAAGGAGGAGAAGATGCACATATATATATATATATATATATATATATATATATATATAAATGAACATATGCTTGAAACTTTGGAGGGCTTGAATGAGGAAGCCACTCTTTATGATGATGAGCCAATGGAGCTTAAGAATGAAATATCATATTACGTGGCTCATGAGGATCAGGTAAATACAAATAGCTCTTTTTCTAATAAACTACAATATCCATATAATGAGTTGCATGAAAGATTGTTCATGAAATTATTTCTTATTTAAAAAAAAAACTTCGACTCTTTATAAAAATTATCTCTCATTGAAAATCAAATTAATATTTTGAAAAATGATAAATATTTTTGTTGATAAAGAGATGTCCATGAAAGGTTGTTCCTCAACTACTTATGAAAATTACATATGTCTTGAAAATCAAGTTGAGGTCGTGTTTCTTGAATGTGCTAAGGTTGAAAAACCCACTTGTTCAAAATCTTTACATGAAAATGAAAATAATGTGGATATCCAAAAGTCAAGTAAGGTTTTTGACAATAATGGTTTTCAATGTGAGGACAAAAAATTTAAGTGTCTCGAAAATAATTTTCAAAAAACCAAACCATCGTCAAAACCCAATCATGGTTTGAGGGATTTATGATTGTTATGAATAAGTGGAAATAGTTTTGGAAATAAATGTTATTTCATATGGAACACTTTCAAAAAAAATTTACTCCAATTTTCATTAAAGTTTTATAAGTAAAAATATTTTCAATTTACCAAATCGTGGTGTTACAAAAGTGATTTAGGGTTCATATAATGGGAGACGACTATGTGAGGCAAGAGAGAAGTGTGAGTTAGGTTTCTCATTATACTTTTCGCATTTGTTTAATTTATGACATATGTTAAAAGTGTGTTAATTTATGATTTTTAACATTAGTTATAATTAGAACCAGATGCAATATGTTGATTTTTGAAATTTATTTACAAGTTTGTCACCGTATATTTTGTTTTTTTTAAAGACTTTCCGCATTAGTTATAATTGCAACCAATACATATTTTATTAAAAATTTATTTACAAGTTTGCCATCATGTTTTGTTTTTGGGTTAAATAGTAGATGTAATAAAATCTCATTTTTCTAGTAGTGAGATAACCTATGCTCTTAATGTTTGATAAGATCAATGAAAAATTATATGAAAAGATAATTTAATTAGCAAAGATATTCAACCCAAAGACAATTATTTAAGCTCTATAAATACAGCTTCAAAAAGACAACATTAGTATACAACATCACGATTTTTATAGGATTCCACACAATATTATGCTCTTCATAGACAACAAAAGGAACAATAGGGAGAATAGTCTTAGAAGTCAATTTGAAGATCCAATATGACACAAAAGTTTTTCCTAGTTCTACTCTCAAATAAAGAACCTTTATACGAAATCATAAGTGAAAATTAAAGCTAAGAATTACGTAATCTTGAGTTTCTTAAAAAGATTTGAAGGATATGTAGGATTGAAAGTGTCGTCTTATCATATCTAATCGATTTATTTTACAAATTCCGTAAATCTATTAAGTAGAAAAGAAAGGATTGTGAACTTATTATAAATGATCTAGAGTTAATAGTCTATTAGATCCCCTAAATATTCACATGACATCAGCTTAGTCCTCGAAAGATCAACGAAATCAATTAAATCCCTCAAAGACCAGAAGTGCATCACGTTAGTCCCTCCATTTATGAATCCGTTAGTATCTTTGTTAAGTGTCACGTGGCACATTTTCATTAGTTATTTATCTCAACGCATTTAGACATGAACTATAGAATTATTCCTCCTTTGAATTTTTGAACGTTGGATGGTTCAAATTTAAAGATGAAAAATAAAATAAAAAAATAAAAAAACCTTCCATTCAATTTTAATCGTTGGATATATCCGGGTTTATATTTTAAATTAAAAAAAAAACAAAAACCTCCTTTCTTTATCTTCAACCTAATCATCAGGTTTCGCCCCTCACCACCACACCACCACCGTCATGCCGTCGCCACAACCACCTCTCTCATTTCCCTCCTCTCTCTCTCTCTACAACAGCCCATCATAACCCTTATCCTCACTCTCCCTCTTGGTCTCTTTCTCTCTCTCTCTCTCCCCTCTCCCCTGATCTATCTTCAACAAACAGATCTAAAAGAGACAAAAATGGAGGTCGCGCACAAGAAGGAAAGAGACCAAAGGAAAGAGACGAAGATGGAGGTCCTGGTTCGCGATTGACTTTTCAGTGATCCCGATTCGCGATTCACAAGCAAGAAGGAAAGAGACGAAGATGGAGGTCGCGAGCTACGCACACAGTGATGGCGGCGGGAGTTAGGCTTCCGATGGTGGTTGGGGTTCTCAGGGGAGAGGAGAGAGAGATCGACAAAGAGACCAAGAGAGAGATAGTGAGGATAAGGGTTGTGATGGGCTGTTGTAGAGAGAGAGAGAGAGAGAGAGAGAGAGAGAGAGGAGGGAAATGATAGAGGTGGTGGTGGTGGCGGTGACTAGCAGTGATGGTGTGGTGGTAAGGGGTGATTAGGTGGAAGATGAAGAGAGGAGGTTTTCTTTTTTTTTTTCCTTTTTACTTAAAATCTAAATCGTTGGATATATCCAATGGTTAAAATTGAATAGAAAGATTTTTTTTTAATTTTATTTTTCATCTTTAAATTCGAACTGTTAGATACATCTGACGGTCAAAAATTCAAATGAGGAATAATCATGTGGTTCGTGTCTAAATGCGTTGAGAGAAATAACTAACGAGAATGCATGCACCACATAACACTTAACGAAGGGACTAACGGATTCATAGACAGAGGGACTAACGTGATGCCACTTCTGATCTTTCGGCGATTTAATTGATTTCATTGATCTTTCGAAGACTAAGCTGATACCATGTGTATCTTTGGGGGACCTAATAGACTATTAACTCACTGATCTATCCTTCGATATTCAACTGAGGTAAAACTTAATTTTAACACTAACTTTTTTCGTTCCAACTTATTTGTCATTTTAGGAGTTTCACACAGATTAAGAAAGTATTTTAATATTTCAAATTTCAAGAAAAAGTATAACACAATTTTATTATATTATTCTCACACTACATTAATTATCACATAGTTCAAAATATTTAAAAACTAGGATTAAAGTTGAAAAAAATTAATTAATGCATCCTGAAAATGCTAAAATTACATATACACAAAGAGTTAGGATTCATTGACACCAGGTGTAAAACTTGGTCACTTACACATTCACATAACTTTTTATATATTATGAAATTTGTCAATCCAACCATTAAATTATATGTTATTATCAAGTAGATAAGTCTACAAAATTTCATAGAATATAAAATGATTTGACACTTCATCAGACTATTCTATTTTAACGGGTAATATGTTATTTAAAATATAAGTAACTATGCATTATTAGATTACATACCTATGAAACTCCGAATGATCTAAAATTTGATATGTATGATTGTCATGATAATAACAATTAGATTAACAAATTTCATAATATATAAAAAATTATGTGAATGTGTAAGTAACCAAATTTTAAATCTGGTGTTAACGGATCCTAACTCATAAATTAAACCGAATTGGAGTAAATAACAAGTTATTGGACATGGAGACCACTAGTACATCATAATCTTCTCCAAATATTTTTAACAACTTTCCGCTAAGTATGTGTACCCATCTAATAATATAATTTATTGTTGGAACCTAGACCTCAAATCACATAAGTCTTCGTATTAGTATTATATCGAAAAAGACAACTAATCAATTTTTTCATTTTCTATTATGACAGTAATTATTCATGCTAGAAAAATCAAGACGTGGCGATTTATTTTATTTCCTATATTTTTTTATGTTTCTTGTTGACAACTCAAGTCTTCTACTTTTAGTCTTTCACCCTTTTCAATCTACAATGCATTTCAGCATTTCTTTATATATATATATATATATATATATATATATATATATATATATATAATTCCCAAAGCTATAATATAATGAAACATATCTTTTACTTTGATCATAAATCTAATCATTAAGTGTGAAATCTAATCATATCTTCTTATTTTTCTTTCATTCATTTCTGTTTGAATTTTATAACCAACTAGAAGGCTTTGAATATTCCAACCACTCTGTATCTCTTACTCTCCACCTAACTAACGCGCCAATAGCAAAAAAAAAAAAAAGAAAAGAAAAGAAAAAAAAAAGAAAAGGTTAAATATCAATTTGGTCATGTTATTTTTTAATGTACTAATTTAGTCCCTATCAACTTATAAAAACACATTTACTTTCTCAAAATTTTTGAATATATCAATTTTGTTTCTCAAAATTTCAGTATGACAAATTTGATCCTTAAAATTGAGGAACAAAGTTGATATGTCTGAATATCTTAAGAAACTAAATTTGTATATTCCAAAATCTTGAAAGACTAAATAATGTGTAATTACAAATTTTCAGGAACTAAGTTAATATAATAAAAACATCAAAAACTAAGTTGATACAATAAAAAATATCAAAAACCTAGTTAGTAATACTTTTAAAAAAAAAAGCCCCTTACTTTAGAGCATTCACATGGGATGTCCATAACAAATTGACTAAACTGTCACTTTAGTCTCTCACTTTATAAGGAGTTTTCATTTTAGTCCCTGAATTTTTAATAATTTCTCTTTAGTCTCCCACTTTGAAAAAAACTACTCATATTAGTCCCTGACAACTTTCTCCCGTTAACAGATGTTAACGTCTTACATAGGTGACCGTTAAATAACCTATACGACGTCTGGTTGTTGTGTTGCTGCCATAGATTCAACTACTGTATTTTTTCGGTTGTCACAATTTAACAGTTGTTTTATCTACAGTTGTCTTAGCTTCTGCAATTGTCTTAGCTATCTCTTTAGCGATTTTAGTCCTCTTTTTTCTCTAATTTCTGTCTTTTGACTTCAGCATCATATGTAAGATGTTAACGACCACGTGTTTATAGGTTATATAACGGCCACATGTGTAAAACATTAACATCTATGAACGGATAAAGTTGTCAGGAACTAATAATGTGATTAGCTTTTTTCAAAGTGAGGGATTAAGGAGGAGTTATTGAAAACTGAGGGACTAAAGTAAAAGCTGCTTGCAAAGTGAGGGACTAAAGTGACAATCTAGTCATAAAAAATTAGGTGTCCATAAAAAATTAGGAAATGTTGATGTATGGCATTGGTGCGAGAAAATTATATTTTGCCCCTGTTTTAGTGTTGTCCTTAATTAAGAACAAAGAAGATGACAGAAGGCAACATTTTAAGAAAGAATAGTTCGTGAAACCTATTTTAAAGACAAAAAAATTAGTTAATGGGTAATGAAAAAAATATAATAGTTGTCTTTAAAATATAAAAAAATTACAAAATAATAAAATAACAAGTGAAATTCATTTACCACAAATTTTTTTTCCACCACCAATGTGATATTCTTAGTAGGGATCAACATGACCCGACCTTACCCGGAGACCCGTCCCAACCCGACGGGTTCGGGTCGGATCAAGCCTGTTTTCAATCATTCAAAGGGACAAATCCGAGTGAAAAAAGGACAGATCCGGTCCTACTAAGGACGGATTCGGGTTCATGCCCGGTCACCCGGACCCGACTCGGACTTATAATTAATTAATTAAATATATATATATTAATTATTATTCTTATTTTTTTTTTGGTCCGTATTCCTTGCGGAACCACCGGTATCCCCAAGAGCACCCTTAATACCAGGGAGCCCTTGAGACTAATCCGGAGCGAGCTGCGTGGCAGGCTCTCCCAGCGGGATATTTTTAGTGGATATATATATTAATTATTATTCTTATTTCTAAAAACTAAAACATGAATAAAAAATATAAAACACTAAAACTAAAAGTAATTACTACATTGTGTGTGAGATACAAACATACCATAAAAAAAGGACTTTTTTGTTTTGAAATGATGATGGAAATCTGATGTTCTTTATAGATGCCTTGTGAATAAAGAAGGTTATAACAAGAGTTCCTTATACTTATTGGAAAAGGATGAGTGAAATATGCATGGTGCAGTATCAACAAAGACGAATTATTCTCTTATGTGAGTAACGAATTATAGAATTATACTTTGTTGTTGTTGAAGGAATTATATTAGTATTAGTATACTTCTTGTGATTAGTTATAGAATTTTAGAAAGATTATGCAAATTTCAAAATTTGAATGATTTAAATTTTTTTTAATGTTATTCATCCGTGTCCCGGGTGAACCCGAACCCGTTCCTATGAGGACCCATCCTATTTTGGAACGGTCCTTACCTTGTCTCTCTCTAATTAGGGACGGATTCAAGTTAAAAATTTGACCCGTGCAACATTTCGGAACATATAAGGATCAAGCCCAACCCGTCCCATGCTCACCCGTAATTCTTAGTACTTTCTACTTACCTCATTTTCGCCTTGTATGTCCTTCCCAGCTTCCCTCTCATTTACTTGTATTTTCTTTATGATCCATTCATTCACACTCCTATTTCTTGGCAAGTTCTCAACCTTAATCACCACTCCTACTCTCTCTCTCTCTCTCTCTATATATATATATATATATATATATTCACTCCTTCCCTTCAACTTAAGCAACCACGATAACACTTAGTTAATACCCCAAGCCATCCAAGGAAATATTGTGTAGCATACCAAAAACACTAAATACAAATTTTCTTCTGAATTTTAGCGTGTCTCTACTGTTACGACAGCATTCTTGCATGTGTGGATACTATAGATAGCTAGCTAATAAGGTAGTAGAATTTTTCATTTTCTTTGATAACAATAATAATAAGTGATGGAGATTCAA
This sequence comes from Crotalaria pallida, assembly GCA_037953625.1. NCBI lineage: Eukaryota > Viridiplantae > Streptophyta > Magnoliopsida > Fabales > Fabaceae > Crotalaria > Crotalaria pallida. The sequence continues at coordinate 11,092,661 of CM075653.1, read as the reverse complement.
GAGAACCAACCAGAGTCATTAGTTTCAAACAAAACAAGCAACAGCAGCAAGAAGAAGAACGCGAGGTTCAAGGACGAGGAGGAGTTGGTGGAGATAGTGGTTCAAAACATTAACGGCGGTGGTGACTCCGCCGATAGGGTGCAGCTGAAGAAGAGCAAGACTATGGGTTATTCGAGTAGAAAGTTTGATAGGACCAAGTCTGGGGCTGCTCCTGCACTCAAAGGACTCGAGTTCGTGACTAGTTTCAGAGCTGAAGGTTGGTCCGTTGTGAAGGACCGCTTTGAAAAATTAGCTGCTGCTGATAACAAACTCCCCAGAGCCCTATTTGGCGAGTGCATAGGTATGTTTTATATATTCACTTATTCTATCAATTTAATAATTATAAAAATAATTAAAAAAAAATATATTAAATATTTACATTTTTAATATCATTCTCTTGATAAGTAACTTAGGTTTTAAAGAAGTGAGACATAAAATACGAGCATCTAAGTTCAATATCTGATAGCTACATTATTTCTCTAAGAATCTTATACTAAGAAGCAGATGAAGTATAAAATTAAAAATATATATATATATATATATATATATATATATTTATCAATTTTCACAATTTATTATAGAGTAATATAATAAAGAATGAGACAATAAATATTTTCTACCATCAATCCTATAAATACTGCCCCTTATTTGTGAGGGAAATTTAATAGAAGTGATATTTTTATGGTTGATTTTAAATAAATTAAACTCAAGTAAATTTATTTTTTTTGGTTTACATGGGAGGTCTGGGACTAGAACCCATGACCTGGGGAGGGGGAAATCCTAAGTGTCCCTGTAGCCACCAACTGAGCTGTCTTACGCGGACAACTCAAGTAAATTTTTAAGTGTATGATAAACAACAAAATATGTGTATATAACTATATATATACGGTTTTTCTATCTTATGCACCACATGCATAGGATAAGAGAATATAAATGGTAAAATTGTATTGAAAAATTAAATAATAATTTTTAAACTCTGTTAAATGCATCAATTTCCAAGAAACATTTTCTTTTTAAGGTTTGATTAAAAAGATATATTTTGAAGACTTGAACAAAAAAAATCAAATGAATGGCTTATGCTAGTTCTAATCCAATTACTAAGATAACATTTACAGAAACTAATGGTGCACTTGTATGTATGTGAATTTATGTGGGCGGTAACGAAAACCAGGAATGAACAACAAGGAGTTTGATGGTGAATTATTTGATGCACTAGCTCGTCGTGGAGGCATAACATCAGCCTCCATAACCAAGGACCAGTTGCGTGAATTTTGGGAACAAATTACGGACGACAGCTTTGATTCAAGGCTGCGAATCTTCTTTGACATGTAAGTAATTAGCCTTGGACACATTTTCATTTTATTTTGTTGTACTGAGTATTCTTGTTTTGTTCTTTAAGAAATCAATTACGGCTAATAATGAATTAAGCAGGTCAAGACTTGTCCGAAATTCAATTAGTTAATTAACTAGCTAGATTAATTTAGTTTATGAATCAAATAAATTGAATTTGAACTAAAAATTGAGCTCGTAAAATAAACGAGTTAAACTCGAACCAAATTATATTTGATTAGTTAAATTAATGAATTGACTTACTTCTTGTTTCATGTCTCTAACTTAATATTCTTAAATTTCATGCCAGGGTGGACAAGAATGCTGATGGACGAATTACCGTAGAAGAAGTTAAAGAGGTGAAAGTTTGCTATAAGAAAAAGAGAAGTGCCTAGCAAATATGTTTAAAAAAAAAAATGCAAAATTTAAATGTTGTATTTTTTTAATGTATATTTTCAATGTTTGGTTTTCTTAAAGAGTATCTTTAGAGTACTCATCAATAACATGAACCAGTGTTACAATATGTTGATAAATGTATATGTTACATTCCTTATTTCACTAGAAACTGGTGGAGGTATGAACAATATTGTTGTGTGAATCATTTTTTCAGATTATTGCTTTAAGCGCTTCCGCTAATAAGCTGTCAAAAATACAAGAACGAGCTGAGGAATATGCAGCCTTTATCGTGGAGGAGTTCGATCGGGACAAACATGGATTCATTGAGGTTAATATTCTAATTAAATTCAAAACAAAGTTCAGTTATATATGAATTGGGTCAATTTTATTTTACATACAAACAATCCTTAATAATATGAGAAAATATGATATATATATATATATATATATATATATATATATTCTAAAGTATGAACCATAAGTTTCTCGTCCTAGCTTTTTCTAAGCAAATATAGAGTGGCTTTCTATCAAGATTGACCGATGTATTACATAGGAGTATTTAAAAAACATAAAAATAGTTTTAAAAAATATTATAGGAAAGAACACCAAATATGGATGCTGTACTAAATGAATATGCTCATTATATATCAAGTTTACCAAGAATTAATGTAAAAAAGATATTTGTTCCTTCCAATGCTTTTATTAAATAATAAATGATTTATGATTTAGAAACCAACAAAATAAGCCTACAAAATCAACCTGCACCATAAAATGAGTTACATGTGTCACTTTTTTTACTATTGATTAGTTAACAAGTGACACATGTAAACTTCTTGTGGTATAGGTTCATTTTGTAGCTCTATATATCATTACTCATCACTTTTATATTCCTATAATTTTTTTTTCTTAAACTCTTATTTATATCTTTTTTTTTTTTTTGCCACATTACATCATCAACCAATTTTCCTTTTATTCTATGTGCAACTTTTATGAACAACAAAATATTGTTCTTTTATATTTTCAATTTCATTTTAGCAATGTGAATGGACAAAAGATAAAAAAAAGGTTACTGACAAAATATAAATAATTTAGTTTTTGGTAAGATAAAATTGTCAAATTTTCTTTTATCCTAACTAACATAAATGTGTGGCTTCATGTAGTTGTGCGACTTGGAAAAGCTTCTAGTACAAGCCCTGCCACAAGCAACCCACTTAAGCACTAATAATAAGGTTTTGACTAAAATAATGAGCAAGAAATCAGACTCAACCGAAGAGGACAACCCCATCAAGCAGGGATTCTTGGCTCTGGCTTACTTTGTGAAGGACAATTGGAAAAGACTTTGGGTTATAACCCTCTGGCTTTTCATTTGCATTGCCCTTTTCACTTGGAAGTTCATCCAATACAAACATCATGCTGTGTTTCATGTCATGGGTTATTGTGTCACAACAGCTAAGGGTGCCGCTGAGACCCTCAAGTTCAATATGGCTTTAATCCTCTTACCTGTGTGTAGAAACACCATCACTTGGCTCAGGACTAGGACCATGGTAGGAGAGGTAGTTCCCTTTGATGACAACACCAACTTTCACAAGGTATTATAATTTATCAATGAACCGATTTTCTTTTCGTTACGTTATAAAATTGACAATTTCTTTTACAACAAATAATTTTTATCTCTCACATATTTTTCAATTTTTATTTATATATTCAAGTATTCACAAAATTCTTTCCAAAACCAAAGGATAATTAATTATTGTTCTATAAATGTTGTACGGATAACATTTTTTGACTTTCACATAATACTTTACATGAGTAATAGACGACATACAAATAATTAGTGATTAATATTTTTACATGGCAAATTTGAATATCAATGGATGTTCTTTGTGAAATGTTTTTTTTAATAATTAATCAAGAAATTAATGAATATGTAATGACGGTATATTTACATTGTTGATTCATCACTCATTTGCATTATTTTTAATTAAAAGCCAACAACCATAAACATGTAATTGATGGATGATGCACTAAACTGCACTAACTATTTTCTCATTAATCAATACTTAGAACTTGTTATATAATATTTAAAAAAAAATATTCTCACCCTTGATAAAAGAATTTTTATATGAAAACAATAAATGAGGAGATGATCAACTCTATGATATATGTTGTTCATCCAAGATTTATGTATCATTTAATTACTATAGGAAAATATGTCAAAAAATGGTACATAACTATCACTTTGCTTTAATTTTAATTTTATTGTATTCCCATAATTTAACTTTTCTTCCACCTTTTCATTTAGGTGATAGCTTTCAGCATAGCAATAGGAGTTGGGTTGCACGCTATTCCGCATTTAACGTGTGACTTCCCAAGGCTATTACATGCAACAAACGCTGAATATAAGCCAATGAAGCCATTTTTTGGGGAAGATAAACCCAACAATTATTGGTGGTTCTTGAAAGGGGTCGAAGGTTGGACCGGGGTAGTCATGGTGGTTCTTATGGCCGTAGCATTCACTGTAGCAACTAAAACTTGGTTCCGTCGAAAAAAGCCAAACAATCCAAAAACTCAAAAGAAGCATATTGGTTACAACGCGTTTTGGTACTCCCATCATCTCTTTGTCATCGTCTATGCCCTTCTCATCGTTCATGGATACCACTTGTACCTCACAAAGAAATGGTACAAGAAAACGGTATGCATACATACACCTTCTATTTTAATAGCTGAAAAATAATTAATATGTATTACAAAGTGATATTTTACATTAGTAAATAATATGTTTCACTTTTTTTTTTAATATAGGTTGATTTTGTAAACCGATATATTATTACTATTTTCTTATTGTTATCTATATTTGGTTACACAATTTATTGAGGCAGACATGGATGTATGTTGCCGTTCCTATGATGATATATGCATGCGAGCGACTACTTCGTACTTTTAGGTCAGGCTACAAAAGGGTAGATATTTTGAAGGTACATTATCAAAAATTGAAATTTTTCTGTTAATGGTGATTTGAATATTATTATATACTTTTTCGTATTTTGGATGTTCTAATTCGATATATAAAATCCAGGTCGCGGTGTACCCAGATTTATTGGCCTTGCATATGTCTAAACCTAAAAGATTTAAATACTCTAGTGGACAATATATTTTTGTTAAATGTCTCGGTGTCTCACCATTTGAATGGTAAGAAATTTCCAGCCCTTAATTAATTTGGTTATTACTCATTAATTAATATTCCCTCCATCCCATTATCTTGGTAAAAGTCAAACGAGTCAATGAAAATAAGAGAGTATCTGTTTAATATCATGCATGATTCATTAATTAATTACAAATTGATATTATACAAATTTTCATATCATTACAATTAATACATATTACAATATTGTCTCCCAAAAAAATCTTTAAATATGTTTTTCTTACTTACTTATCAATCATCGATACAATATACAATCTTTAAGATTTTTCATTTATTTTTTTTACTTTAATATGAGACAAATTTTTTAGCATTTTTTTACCAAGATAATGGGACGGAGGGAGTATTATTGATAATGTGAGTAGATGACGCAGTTCAGCTTAGTAAATTTTGTGGTTTGACATATGTAGGCATCCTTTCTCACTTACATCAGCTCCGGGAGATGACTACGTTAGCGTCCACATTAAGGCATTGGGTGACTGGACATCACAACTAAAGGCTGTTTTTGCCAAAGTAAATTTTGTTCAAGAAACTATTGTTGCATATATATATATATATTTTTTTTTTGGAGAGTACAGTAGTATAATGTAATAATATGTGCATTCCTTTACTAAATTGTTCATGACATAAATGCTTACTACTCCATCTACGTGCGTGATTATGCAGGCATGCAAGCCAGCAAGTGGTGATCAAAGTGGTATTTTGTATGTTGATATGCTACAGGACAAGAACAACAAGAAACTAAAGTAAGCTACTGACTTTGATGTTAGTTAACAAGGATGCATGTGAAACTTATACTTTTGGTTTACTCAAATTGAAGTGTATTAGGCCAATCACATTGTTTAGGCAAATACTAGCCAGTGTCACACTAGTTAAAGAATCAAGCGAAGTAATTTTTTATTTATTTAAAATTACACATTTTGAATTCTAATTCTAAATATATTAATTAGACTATTTCTTTAATAGCAATTTCATGTTTTTCAATGTTTAAATAGTATCAGTAAGACTTTTTTCAAAAAAATGGATAAATTGGTCCTTAAAATTATAGCCAGATGCCAAATTGGTCCCTGAGTTAACGAAATAACAATTTAGTTCTCAAGATAACAAATCGTAAGTCATGTTAGTCCATGAGATTAACATACCAAAAGACTAACGTGACTTACGTCTTGCTATATCGAGGATTAAATTATTATTTCGTTAATCTCATGAACCAATTTCATTGATCGTTACAATCTTAATATTACTCATTAATTTGACCATTTACTCAAAAATAAATAGTATCAATAAGACTTTATTGTTAATTACTATTGATAGCTCTAATCATTGATGAATAACTAATTGAAATTGTTATTAATTATTAGTAATTTAATCTGATTAATCTAACTAGCTAGACATAATAATTTGTTCTAAGAAAGGCTAGCCGTGATTAATTGCAGGATGCCAAAAGTGTTGATTGATGGCCCATATGGAGCTCCAGCACAAGATTACAAAAGCTATGAAATAATCATTCTCGTGGGTCTAGGAATTGGTGCCACCCCTATGATTAGCATACTTAAAGACGTCCTAAACAACATTAAACATAAAAAAGACATAGAAGAAGGAGTGGTGGAAAGTGGATTTAAGAATAACAAGAGAAAAACTTTTGCCACTAATCAAGCCTATTTTTATTGGGTTACTCGTGAGCAAGGTTCCTTTGAATGGTTTAAGAGTGTGATGGACGAGGTTGCCGAGAATGACAAGGATGGAGTAATTGAGCTTCATAACCACTGTACAAGTGTGTATAAAGAAGAAGATGTGCGATGTGCTTTGATCTCAATGCTTCAATCCCTCCACTATGCAAAAAGTGGCATGGATATAGTTTCAGGGACAAGGGTTAAGACACATTTTGGAAAACCAACTTGGCCTAGTGTCTTTAAACATGTGGCACTCAAACACCCAGGAAAAAGAGTTGGTGAGTATTTATTTTGTCCTTTAAGTAATGAATGAAATTTGTCCATCATATGACTTAAAATAATTTTCTATTATTGTACTATTTATTTATATTTTCAGGTGTTTTTTTCTGTGGAGCACAAGGATTTGAGGAACTAGAAAGACTATGTCACGAATTTACCAGAAGCACCCATACTAGATTTGATTTTCATAAAGAGAACTTTTAGATTCTTTTCTCATAGTTCTACAATTGTTGTTTTTTCGATCAATAAAAAGATGAGCGGCTGGCTGCATTTGATTAATGGATTTGAACGTACGCAAAAATATAGCACTTCCGTTTTAAAAAAGATATACAGTATTTGAACTAATTTCTTTGCATTTTTTATCATCTTGTTGGGACAAAGAGAATATTCACTTTGATGCAATGTGAAGACATTACTCTTTTATTTACAGTGTTCATATTATTAAAGAAGTAATCAAGTTGTTACCATAACATACAACAAACTTAGAAAATAAATTTAAGTTAACAAATATTAATATCACACTCGTACTGTCTCACAATCACAAAAAATTAACATTAATTTTAAGCAATTAATGATCAATTAGCTAACAACTAGTGGTTCGGTTGACAAAAATCAAACTTGAGATTGAGAGAAAACCTAACTTGCCTAAACATTTAGTCATAAAAAAAATGACCAATTTTATCTAAAAATTAATTTATCATCTTTATAAAATAATATTGTTTGTAACATTGTAATTATTAAACTTTTCCCACCGATCGAAAGAGTTGGTGATTTCAAGTGATACATTTTTCTTTTCCCTTATGCATGGTTCTAGTTCGAGTTCAGCGTGATGATAAATAAGAACCAAAACTTTCACTAAAAAAATCAACACTAACTGTGCATAATAAACCCACTCTTCTACTTAATCAACGCAAATTGTTGGTGAAAGAATGAAACTTGCACATAAGCAAACGACATCACTTCTATATCCACTTTACATTCATATATAGAAAGACACCCGCTGTTATATTTTGCTTGTTACACAACCATGTCACTCTTTCTCATGGTCAGAAATATAAAATCTCAATTTTATTTTCAATTTTCTAAATCAATCAACTAATAAGAAAGCAATTCAAAAACTAATAAGAAAGAATAATACATGCATGTGGAACAAATTGGGGCAAGAGATGTTCTCCCTTCAAATATTGTAGGGAAATTAGCATAACATGCTCGCTCCCTCAATCAGATTACTTTATTTAGATCCCGAAAATTTAATCTTCACAATATTTTTGACATCAATTTTATCCCCTAAAGATCAAAATGGCATCACAAGGTGTAAATTTTGATCCCAAAAAATTCATATGAATATTAAATCAGTTTCCCAAAAAAACCATTATGGTACCATATTAATCTTTAGGGGACTAAATTGATGTAAAAAATTTAATAATTACTGATTCATATGAAATGTAACCCAGCATTTAAAACACCACAACACGAATAAATTCATATGAAATGTAATAATCACTAATTGAAATCTTGGAATAATATATATATATTTTTTTTGGGTACAATTGGAATGTTATAATTTACATGAATACTTAAATTCTTAAGCCATATAGTAATTTAAAACGTGTTTAAAGAAAGAAAGAAAAATTATATATAAATCAGTTCTTTCAATTTTAGTGATTTAAAAACAAATTAACTAAACTCAAAGCTGAGCTTATGACTTGCAAATATAAACTTTCAGTTCATCTCTGATCAAATGATACAAAAGACAAAGATTACAAAATTTGCATGTATTAGATTGAGTACTAGAAAACGCCAATCCCTGTGTAAATTGAGGGTGGTAAATGGTAATCAGTGACTATGACCATACAATGATCTATTTTTTGAGGGGGGAGAGGGGTCATTTAAAATAAAACGTTCATCAACTCCTCTGCCATCATGGAGGCTCTTGGCCTATAATAACCAGTATTCAGTTTTCTGTGAATAGCTAAAATAAGTTCCTACCCACAGTATCAGGGCCTAAAACATGTGACCTGCAAGCAAGGCAATATAAAAAAACTTCAGAGTCCAGATCAGAACCTGCACCACAAAAATGACTTACGGCTTTGCTCATAACATTCTTAAAAATACTATTAACATGTCAGAACAAACAAAATCAGAGCAGAACATTTACCAAGCTGCGGCTTTGATGCTCAACAAAGAGTTTAGACTTTAGATCATAGAAACACATTACATTGCAGTTGCATTGTTCACCAGAGTTGTCAAATAGGTTTATCATAGTCTACTCAGACCATTTAAAACAGAAGGAAAGTAATCCAATGGTGAGTTGGCTTTAAACAAACTACTACTTCCTGCTTGAATCAAAACTTGCCTAATTTTTCTCCCCCATCACTCTATTTCACTTTATCTACGATTTAAGCAAAGATTCACTAAGAAACCAAACAATATTTTGTAAACTACTTCAAACAAAACTCAAGAAAAAATAAATATAACATTTTGAAACCAGTTCAATTTTATATAGAATTACATTTTAATTCAAACAATTCAGAACTGGCTTTATTTTCCATATGCCACCTTATATGATGCAATCTCCGATAGATTTGAATCCCAGAGGAGCTTACAAGCTCCAATGAGGGACGCATCATCTACTTAGTTCTTGAATCTCATGCTGTAAAAATGGGGCTTTTCACAACAAAGCCCAAAATAGAAAGCCGCATCACCACAATCAAACGAAAAAGGATTCCACATTTCGCAACAATGAAATGAGGGAAGAATATATTATTTCACTTACAGTGACAAGATACATATCCACAACAGAGGAACTAAAATCCGTCTACAACTTTAATGCCAGCACCCTTGTCCCACTCCTCTGGAGCGGCAACATCAGCCATAACCTTCTCCTGGCCACGCCAAAGAATCTGGGAACAGTATTCCAACATTGTTTTGGTTAGTAATGCGTTTTCGAGGGCATAGACTGAAGAAGACAACCTAATGAGACAACGTAAATAAGCCCTTACTTTGTCAATGACCCCAAACTCCTTAGCCCTCGTTGAATCCATATAATATGGTCTCTTCATCACATTAGCTACTGTTTCCTCTGACTAGTGATATAGAAAAGAAGCAATAACAGAATTGTTAGCCTCACTTTCCCTGAATAAATATGTCACCGTGTACCTATGCATAATTATACTCACATTTCCTGTGTGTTTGGCCAGTAATTTAATTAGATTGTCCCTGTTTATTATCACCTGCCAAAAAAAATGAGCAGAAACAAAGGTTTCAAAGATGTAATTGACATTGTTTATGGGTAAAATAGAAGAACATGAAGAGGAAGTAGGGTAAAGGAAATGAAAGATATCCAGTCACAATTGGCAGCAAATTATAGAAAAGAAACTAGAGCAGAAAAGAAAGATAGAACAGACAATTGCTCCAAATGGTTTGGGTAAGGATATCAAGGGAATTTCATGAAGAGTTTGCTTTTAAAATATGAGAGTGGAGATGAAGTATGAAACTCAACTGCAATGCAAAGACATTCAAATTTACATTTAACAGCTAATTAAGGAACTAGGTTTGGAAAGAGAGATAGAGTGAAAGAAAATTTGACCAAATGTTTGGGGTAAACTGCAACCAAGGAATTCCATCAAGAGATTGCATTTGAAATATGTCGGAAAATAAAAGAAGACCAACACTCCTACATCGATTTGAAATGAGAAAAAGTAAAGAATATATAAAGCTTGGAGTGCACAAGTTCAATTGCCTAAAGCCTTGGGCACTTTGGACAACATTGCATCTCCCAAGTCCAATATAACAAGCAAACCAGTTCATCCTACCAGATTTCAAAGCTTGGACAGCCCCGCTTATAAAATTCAATAAAATATGTGAGTGAAATGAAAAACGAGACACTTGAACTCTAATAAAATTACTATAAAAGCTTCAAAATGAGATGAATGTGTTCACATGAAACTCTTACCGGCTAGAAAATTAGTTCCAGAAAAGTAACATTTTTGTGTATTATTAGTTATTACATACCAATTGCCACAGCAATAACATGGGGAAAAAAACCTCTCCAACAGTTTGTATTCCAGATTAAGGAAAAATGCAATGTAGAAAAAACAAGTTTGACAAACCTCCTTTGCACGAATTAGAACATCACTCGCAGGCATCAACCCGGATGATGGAACACGAGGCTGCTGAATCATGGCTGAAACAGTAATGAATAGAGCAGCATCAAACATGTGAAGAATTAAAAGACAAGCCATAAACTTGAAAACCACAGGGTCCACGCCGTACCTTTGGCATGCGGCATCATAAAGCGTTTACCCGGAGTCCCTGCAGAAAGTAGAAGGCAGGCTTGACCTATAGCAGCTCCAACAGCCACTGTGTGTATCTGTTAAGGTGTGAAAGACATTTAAATGTTAGTTTAGAGAAAACACAGAGCAATTACACATTCTTGGAAGACAAATCATCAATTTATCATCCATCAGGAATTCAGAATTGTTTAAAAATAAAGGGAAACACAAATCCCAGGTCAAATGTAAATGTAACTTGAACTGTGAGACATCAAATAAATGAATGCAGTGATGAACACAAGGTACTGCCATCATACTACCACTAGCATGAATAATCAACATATAGACCAACAGTTGCTGCCATAAACCCAAAGGAGGAAACAATCTTGTCTTTCATATTACTACCAAGTATCATCATCAATAAATGACAAGAAGATGTAAAATTAAATAATCATACATGAATTGTACTAATAATGAGAAAAAACAAACCTCATTTTTTAACTGCATCATTGCATCATAAATGGCAAAACCTTCTGTCTCCATCCCTACCTGAAAAAAGAACTTAAAATGCATTAGAAGGTAAGAGAGGGGGGAGGCATACAGATACCTCAGTGGATTATCTTAAGCTATAGATATCTAAACAACACAAAGAACATGTCCACAGTACATAAAACATTTCATATAAACTTCAAGCAGGACGCCAATTCGAAGTGTACCGTTTCACCATCATCTCGAGTAGTCCCGGTGGAATTTATGTAAATATATATCGGTTCTTTAGGATCCATCCATTGCAGGTACATCAACTCTGCAACAATAAGCTCTGTGACAGCTGGCACCAACTGAGAGGTAAAAATGGTCATAACGGGTAGTACAAATTGCAAAGCCAAAGTATCAATTCAGTAAAGGCATTGAAGGGAAGTGCTAATACTTGAGTGCATCAAAGCATAACCCATTAAGTAACACTGATATCATAAACAACGGAATTCAGATCAAAATTCTAATGCAATAATAAGCAACCAATGCATAATTGAACACTTACAGGCATGCCAATGTAAACAATTCTGCCATGTAGTAGTAGCGAAGGCAGGTCAGGTGGCGGCCTTCTGGGACGATGTTCATTGTATGAAACAGACCTTTCCACCTAATTCAAGCATATGATTGTGTTACCTCCAAACAGATAAGTGTGACAGTAACAACACAAAGAGAATACCATCAAACTTAAAAGGTAAAATGAAACACCGGCACACAAATTTTCAAATCCCTTTCAGATTAAGATTGTGTTTAAAAGATGGATTTAACACTAAACAGTGACACTGATGCACAGTAAGGGTCTTTATGATTTGCTAAAATAAGGGAAAACACAACACAAAAAAAGGTCGACTACATGGATCAAAATCATCGAATGATGTTATAATGCTCTATCACAAATCATATCTACTGACAAACCATTAGTATCTAAATCCTTCTCAATTGTTCAGTCTAAAGTTTTCCTTCGTCTCCCACTTATTTTTATGATTTTTAGACTAGTCCAATTATCAGACAAAAGCAACTCGAAGGATACATTAAAAACTCTTAAATTTTTTACCCACTAAACCACGTCATAAAATTTTCTCCACAGCATTAAAAAAGAAGAGAGAAAAACCCCTTACTCCTTCATTTTCTCAGCCTTCCTTTATAGGGCACATAGGTATTTCAGTAAAATTGTGTTATTCAGTTCAGTACATTGCATATCAATTGGTGGATACCACATAATTGTTAGTCGTACTCATGCATAACCCATCAAACAATTAACAACACAAAACTGTCATGTGATTCAACCACTTGTGCTGTTTGTGGCTATCTCTCAGTATGCACAAACACACCCTAACAATCTTACATGTCTGCACTCAGCACAAAATAATTTTCTATCAGGAAGTACCATATTATGTTACCTGAAAAGAAAACCTAGGACAAATCAAATTCAAAAACAACAACAACAACAACAACTCCTTATTCCCGCTAGGTGGGGTCAGTTACATGACTCAAACAATGCCATAATTCTTTATCACAAATCATGTCCATTGACAAATCATTTAATTCAAAATCCTTCTTAATCGTTTTGTCAATAGTTTTTCTAGGTCTCTGTTTGTCTCTAGTCATTAAGATTTCTATAAATCTCCTCCAAACAAGCCCAAATCACCTGATGCTAGATTTTACCACCTTTTCTACAATACGTGCTACCTTGGCTTCTCTCCAAAGCATTCATTTCTAGTCCTATCTTGCCTATTGTGTACACCCACCAATGCAAAATTCTCATCACTCAAAATATATATATATAAGAAAACCTAGGACAAATCATATACAACTACAACTATTTCCAAGGTTGGCCACATGGATCAAACAACACCATATGGCTCTATCATACATCATGTCCGCGGACAAAAACCATTGATTTATAAATCATTCTTAATTGTTTCGCTTATAGTTTTTCTCGGTCTCCCTCTATCTCTGGTAATTGGAGCTTCGACAACAGGTGTCCTCCACACAAGCCCAAATCACCTGTTCTAACCATCTTTTCTACAATGGAGGCTACCCAACTTTCTCTCCGACGCATTCATTTTAAGTCCTATCTTGTCCCATGTGTCCACTCACCAATGCAACATTTTCCTCTCCCAAACACTATATTATAAGAAAACCTAGGGCAAATCAAATACTCCCATCCGGTCCTATTTGTAAGATCCTTTTAGGGAAAAAAAATTTGGTCCTATTTGTAAGACCCTCTTCCAATTTCCAATAATATTTAATTACTTCTTTCCAAAAACATCCCTATTAAGTCAACACTTTTTGGAATCTTGATAATAATTATAGGGGTAGTTTTGAAAAAGTATATTAAATGTTTATATTTCCAATAACATTAATAACCTTGTTCCACATTTCCCCAAAAAGGTCTTACATATAGGACCACCAGAGGGAGTACAACAACTATTTTCAGAGTCGGCTATGTGGATCAAACAACACCATAACGCTCTATCATAAATCATGTCCAACAACAAAAACCATTAAATTCTAAATCATTCTTAATCGTTTCACCTATAGTTTTTCTTTCTCTCTCCATCTGTCTTCTCCACACATACCCAAATCACCTTATGTAGCCATCTTTTCTACAATGAGTAATTTGTCAGATTGATCCTTGACTTTGTAGGCGTCGGTCAAATTAGTCTCTGACTTTATCGAAATAGCAATTCAGTCTCTGAGATAGGAGAACGTCGATCAAGTTAGTCCCTGCCGTCACTATCGTAGGGATGTATTTGCTTTAAAATGGGATAAAGACAGGGGCGTGTGTGAATTAAAATGCTATCTCAGGACTAAAATGCTATTTGGATAAAGTCGGGACTAACTTGACTGACGCTTACAAAGTCAGGACCAATCTGACCAATTACTCTTTCTAGACGCTACCCAAATTTCTCTTCGACACATTCATTTTAAGTCATATCTTGTCCAACGTGTCTAGTCATCCAACACAACATCCTCATCCCCAAAAATTATAAAATAAAAATAAAATAAAATAACTTAAAAATTACACCTTGTGTCTAAGAAGATAGATAAATAAATAAATAAATACGATAAAGATTATAAAGTAAAAGAAATTACTTGAGCGGGAGTAGCCATGAGCTTAGGGGAATCGAAAATATCCAAATAAGGAGGGGTATCAGAGTTAACGGGGCGATTAAGTAACGTTTCAGGGGAAGTGGCAGCTACAGAAGCGAGCTTAGAGAGAAAGGGGTCTTTGGGGTTGAGAGGGGGAATTGGTAATTTGGATTTGGTTGTGGCGTTAAATTTGACAGAGCAAAACGTCGTCGTTGTTAGGTTTCGTCTGCGAGAGGATTGTGGGAAAGAAGAAGAAGAAGATGAAGAAGAAGTGGGGATTGAAGTGAGCATCGGCACCCGCAAGTAGGTAGCCATGTTTGCTGCTGAAAATGGAACACGGAGGAATGGATTAGAGACACTATGAACTTTGTGAGAAGAGTGCCGAACTAAAGGACAATTTAGTCATTCGCACTTTAAGTGCTTTCACTTTATTTTCTAATTTTTCAATAATTTCTCTTTAGTTCCTCACTTTGAAAAAAGTTAATCACATTAGTCCTTGACAATTTTTCTCGTTTATAGATATTAATGTCTTACCCACATAATCGTTAAACAACCTATACACATGTGGTCGTTAACATCTTATACATGACGTTGAATTCAAAAATCAGAAATTGGAGAAAAAAGAGGCTAAGGCTGTTGAAGAAGCAACTACAGAATCTAAACATTAAATAACATCTATAAACGAAGAAAGTTGTTAGGGATTAATGTGTGTAGCTTTTTTCAAAGTGAGTGACTAAATATGAATTATTGAAAAATCAGGAACTAAAGTCAAAGTTCCTTACAAAGTGAGAGACTGAAGTGACAATTTATTTTTTTTTTTTGTTTTGTCCCCTCTTTTGGTGTTTACTGAAGTGACAATTTAGTCGGAACTAGAGTGTTCCATTGTTTTTTTTTATTATTTTAAACTTAAGGTTTATAAAAATTAAGTTTCTCTTTCTATGAGCGAAAATAGTTTGTACGTTAATTTTTACATTGTCAGCACATCATTCATCATTCAAGGAGGGTTTATGATTAATAATTTTTAAATAAAAGTATACAAATGAATAATGGATGATGTAACGACAATGTGAAAAAAAAAAAAAAAAACTTCACATCCTTAGTGTATATATATATTAAACTCTTTTTAAAAAGATTCAGAATGATTTGAGAATTGAACCGAACTTGTTAGACTTTTGAAAATGATAAACTTATCTTAGGTATATCTTATATACACAATTTATGTCTTGCCCCCTCTTTTTGAATTTTTTTTCATCAAATCTTAAAATATCCTGAATTTATTTTTTATTTCTATTTAATTTCTATTATAATTTAATATTATTATTAGCAATATTGTTAATTATATTCAATATATTAAAAATTAAAAAAGAGTATTCAAAGATAATAATTATTAAAATTAGAAAGTTAATTTAGATAGTTATTAAATTATTAATCTATATTTTTATACTTATTCTTGAAGTAAAAAGAGTTGTTTCATATTCCCGAATAGTCTCCTTCAAGAGGGCTTCTGCTTCTCTAGTTAGTGTTTTGGTAAAAGATATGATTTCTTGGAATTGAGGTTTATTCATGTTTTGGTAAAAGTAGCTTTATCGAGATTAGAAGAAAATTGTGCAAAAGCTTTTAATTTGGCGAATTATGCCAATTCCAGTTTTAATTTCCTGGCTACTTTTTTCATGGCCTTAATTTGAGTCGTTGATCCAACTCTGAAAACGAAAATACCCACGTTAATTGCAAGTCTGATACCAGCACTGAATAGATTGGTGGATAAGAATATTTGGTCATTTGTAATGGAAATTACATTAGTGGGAATATAAGCAGAAACATCTACCGATCTAGTCACAACTATTGGTAAAGCAATCATACCTCCTTCATGAAATTGAGAATTTGATTTGGTGGCTCTTACCAAAAGACGTGAATGCAAATAAAAAACATCTCCTGGAAAAGATTAGCGACCTTGTGGTCTTCATAACAGAAGAAACATTTGACGGTAAACATGTGCTTATTTGGAGGGATCGTCATAAACGATTAAAGTATGGCGTTCTCGGTAAATAAAATATTCAGTCAAAGTCTCTCCTGTATAAGAAGCAAGTATTGTAATGTAGCTGGAGAATCCGCCATTTCAGCTACTATAATAGTGTATTCCATTGTTCCCCTTTCTTGTAAAGTAGTCATCACTTGAGATACAGAAGATGCTTCTTGATTAATAGCTACATAAACACATTAAAGTTTGTCCTTGTTGATGGAGATTTGATAATGGTATATGTGGCTAATGTTGTTTTGCCTATTTGTCTATCCCCAATAATTAATTATCGCTTACCACTCCCTATACGTATCATTGAATCAATAGCAATATGTCTTGTTTGAAGAGACTCATATACAAAACGTCTCAAAATGATACTGGCAGTGGGAGATTCAATTAACCAAGATTTCGAAGCTGAAATTTCTGCTCGACCATCAATAAGTTTAGCGAGGGCATTTATAACATGACCTAAATAAGCCTTGCTTACCGGTATTTGAGCAATTCTTATTGTTGCTTTTATCGAACTCCCATCTTGTATCATCAAACCATCACCCATTAATACAACATCGTACCAACACTATTTGAATCCAAATTCAAAGCAATGCCTATAGTACCTTCTTCAAATTCCACTAATTTACCCCCCATTACTTCATCAAGACCATAAATACGAGCAATGCCATTGCCCACTTGAAATAAGGTACCAGTATTTACAATCGTTACTTCAGTATTATATTGCTCAATACATTCGCAGATAATTTTACTAATTACATATGCATGATGGTTATCATGAGTATTTCTTAATTTTATTCTTTTTATAAGCAAAAAATAATGCCTATACTATATACAGCAGAAGGTTCTTAAATTTTTTTCGGAGTCACTTTAATCTCAAATAAATTTAAAAATTCAACTTAGTCCCTCAAAAATTTCAACGGTTTAACAAGTTAGTCCCTCCATCCATCAATATTAACGTTGGATTGTTTGACTAAACGATTTTGTTGATGTGACAAATAACAACATCTACATGGCACATGTAAGCATTTCTAGCGTGATATTTTATAAGAGAAAAAAGAAAAAAAAATCATAACGACAATATTCTTGGACCCTTCTTCACACCTTAGTCTTATTATAAAAGCACAAGCCTCTAATATACTATAAAACCCTAACTCCCAAATAAAATAGTGTTTGTTAGAATTTGTTATAGACAAATCAACATGAAAACTACAATGTTGCATAGAGTTCAAATTTCTTTTCCGTGGACGAGGTGAGATGAAAAAAAGGGAGATAATGCTTCAAGTGCTTCAAGTGTGAAAATAGTGTTTGTTAGAATTTGTTATAGACAAATCAACATGAAAACTACAATGTTGCATAGAGTTCGAATTTCTTTTCCGTGGACAAGGTGAGATGAAAAAAGGGAGATAATGCTTCAAGTGTGGAAACTCATAATTATAGTGCTACAAGTTATGACGGTAAGAGAAAGTCAAAAATAGTGGTTTACACCTCATGAACCTCTAAGAATCTATATAGAACTTTTTACGAATGTCGTTATTATAAGTTAATTAACTTCCAATTTATAGTAATTGTTACATTTCCTATTTATTTGTTGAAGGCTTACTATGATTATTGTTCTATCCATATCAGACAGAGGTCTCTGTTAAGGATGAGGGCCTTGTTAAGGATTTTTTATTCTAACAAGAGTGGACTCTTGGTCCTACATACCCATTCGAAGTAAGGTTCTGGGGATCGGGAATACGTAGTTCTATCAGGTATATTGAAATAGTGCATCAAGGGAGGTCAATACTAATCCAAGTTGTCCCTAAGAGTAATTAGCGATACGCCCCCTACTATTAGGGAGGTCATTTGTGGTCTAAGATCTTTTTCGTGAATGAAGTGGCTCACCGCTTAGGATCCTGAGGTTAAGACTCTCAGTACTATTGAGCGATGAGCATCAAGTGGTTGTTAGACCTTCTTTGCGGGGTTAAACTCAACTGCCACCGTATCGGATAGCAAGAGTTTGGCTCTCTTATTGTTGAATCTCTCTCTCTCTCTATGGAGTGTTAATGATGCTCTCAGGGAGTATGAATTGCATGTATATTGATGAGTGTTGGATATTATGAGGATTCAGATGCCTTGGCCCCTTGCATGATGTTGATATTTTTAGAACCAAGATGAATCCTTGATTTGATATATGTATTCTCTTCACAAATCTTATCTGGGAGGAATTTTTATGTTATCTTATCTCCAAAGAGATAATCAGTAGTCTTCTCTATAATTGTTGATAATTCATTGATATTTTGCCATCAATTTTCAATATTGAATAATATCGTTAAACATTGATTCTAACATTAATTTTTATAATACCCTTAAACGTTCGAATCAAATTGATCCTCAATGTGATAATATCGTTAACCTTTGTTAGAAAATTTTAATGTTACGTCAAACATTGTAAACTAAATATGAATTTGAAGGACAAATTTAGCATACCAAAAGGTTACGAACAAATGTAAAAGACAATTAATTAAATGGACCAAAATAGTAATTTTTCCAATTTTTATGTCTAATCTAAAGTTGAAACTTTTATACAAATTTTGCAAACAAAACCTTTTTTTAATAAAATAAATATCTAAACATAAATCATTTCACCTTACTCTTAAGTCCAATTTTGCAAAAATCAAATTCATTAAGGATCCGTTTGGCACGTGGAATTGAGCATGAAATTGAGGGTTAAAATTGAAATTGGAGATTGGAATTTGAATTATGATATTTGGTTATGCACTTAGAATTGGATGCACAATTCCAAAGCAAATTCCATGGAATTAGATAAAAACTAAAAATGCAGAAAACCCATTTCCCACCTCTCTTTTTTTTTTGTTTACATGGGAGGTATGGGACTAGAACCCATGACCTGGGGGACGGGGAAATCCTAAGTGTCTCTGCAGCCACCAACTGAGCTGTCTTACACGGACACCCAATTCCCACCTCTAAACATTGGAATTACAATCTCATACTTTATAGAATTGAGTGTCATGAGTCTATAAATAAAACACGCGACATCTCCATCGGTCAATTGTAAAAATTGCAATGCGAGCTGCCTGGTCAAGTTCGAGCTTGGGTCATGATCGGGTTGGGTCGAAAAGGCCCGAATGAATTTTGGGCAAAAAATCATCTGGTTAAACCCAGTAACGGAACAATTTATCGGGCTTATGCATATGAAATTTGGATCGTATTTTGAGAGTCTAAACCCGTCTATTTATTGGGCTTGTGCGACCTGGCCCGATCGAGATGGGGTTTTTTGTCGTTTCTAGTTCACCCCAATGTTTCATCTTCTCCTCTTCTCCACTCTAGGATTCTTCTCATATTTATGACTCTCTTTTCCCCTCCCCTCCCTTATCTACCACCACTATAATATATTATGGTGGACTCGGCCTAGCCGAGGTCCTCAGACCCCTTGCCTAAGGCCTCACGGCCCTATAAGAAGCCCTCTGCGTGCTGGGCCGAGCTCAAGGCTCAACGGCCGAACAGATACCAGATACGGGCCGACCTCATACTCCTACCCAGGTCCGACTTCCCTGTCCGACACCTCCCAGAGTCCGACACCAAGGACAGGATGCCGTGTCTCACCTTATCCACAAGGACAACTCATCACCTTATCCACAAGGACAGCTCATCCACTCATAGCTCAGTACAGGCTGGCCCTACTTGGGCCTAAAGCAAGCCCATTAGGGCAACCACCTTCCCCCTATAAGTAGCTCCGTACTACATGGGGCTCAGGAACGTCCTCTAACCCTAATTGCCACCTTCACACACCAGTGATTAGGGTTGCTTCTTGGCTTTCTCCCTTAGCCATTTGAGGACTCCCACCAAACATCACACAGAAACCCTAGACAGAGGCTCCTCTGAAGGTCTTCTTCCCTTACCCTTAGGGAACCTCACCGTCTAGGACATCACATTGGCGCCGTTTGTGGGGAAGATAAACTTCATCCCCACCCAGAAGATTCTACCATGTCTGAGGAACAACCAGTCCAGAGGAGAAGGAGGGGGCGTCCAAGAAGGGTGTCGTCAACTGAGGACCTGCGCCTGCATCTTGAAGCCAATAGGGCAGCGAGGTCCTCACCACCACCCCCTCCACCACCTCCACCTCCTCCCCCGCCACCACCCCCGTTTCCACCGCCACCTCCACCACCAGAATTCACCCATACCCACAGTGGACCTTACATCATCCACACTGGAGACACTACAAATCCAACCCAGCATCACGGCGGAGGTCGGCGCATACAGTTACGCTCTGAGCTCGGAGAAACCAACATTGAACAGCACCGCCACCGCGGCGAACGTGCCCACTCTGTCAGCACAACACACCGTTCCCACTCACGACAGTCTACGCTCTCTCGAGATGCAGAACTTTTATCCTTGATGAGACAGCAGATGAGAATTGTAGAACAGCAAGGTAAAGCTATCGCAGATCTCCAACAAGTTGCTATGCAGCGTTTGGCTGAACGAGCTGTTGTTCAAGCTCCGGCCCCAAATGAGTTTCCCCCACCACCACCTCTTCCACAACAACCTCCGTTAACTCCACAAACCTTTGCAACACCACACACAACCGTCACACAACTTACACCACCCCCTGACCAGCAACAACCTGATTCAGATGATTCCCACCCTGGGCATCCTTTTACACCAGCCGTCATGGCTTATGAACCACCACCTGGGTACCTCAGGCCCAACAATATTCCCAGATACAATGGCCTCACAGACCCTCAGGAGCATGTCCTTTCTTATGAGGGAGCTGTGAACTTTCATGGTGGAGGAGATCGGCTCAAGTGTCGAGCTTTCTCTATGACCCTCCAGGCCCCAGTCCTCCGATGGTACTCAACACTACCCAAGAATTCTGTCAACAACTGGGCAGAAATGAAGCGAGTCTTTCTTAACGGGTACACTGCTAGCTGTGTGCAACCCAGATCGGACCACACGTTAGCAACAGTGACGCAAAAACCAGAAGAATCCTTACGTGCATACCTGCACAGGTTTCACAGCGAATCCAGCTCAGTCCCCAATCTATCTCCCGAGGTGGCTGTCCTCCTCCTCACTCAAGGCCTGGCCGAGGGAGGATTTTAAAGACTCTTTGATGGGGAAGCCGCCGAGAGATATGGCCGAGCTGAGGCAGAGATCTAATAAATACATCAACCTCGAAGAATTCAACAAAGGACAGTCAAGTAGGATGGAAAACGCTCAAGCCGCTTCGCAAAGTACCCTCCCCCGAGGTCGTCCTCGCGGGAACAAGGATGATAGAGGAGGAAAAGCAGACCAGGGTGACCGAGGTCGCTCTCACGTCGGCCAACAAGAGGACCGCCGACGTCCGTACATCACTAATTATGATTCTTACACCCCCCTGATGGTCCCGAGGTCTCAAGTCTGGAGAGAGACCATGCAGACCGAACTCAGGAGTGTACCTCGGCCCCCTTTTCTCAGAAATCAAAACAATATCAGGGACAAATCCAAATATTGCAACTTCCACGATGGGTACGGCCACCATACCGATCAGTGCACCTGGCTTCGGGATGTTATTGAGGATATGGTGAGAAGGGGCAAATTGCAGCAGTATGTGCGCGAAGCGGTGAAAAGACGAGGTCGAAGAAGGTCTCGCAGCCCAGACAACGATAAAGGAAAAGTCAAAGCCGACCCGTCCCCAGAAAAGAAGGAAGAAGAACCACAGCGAGTAAACATGGTCGTGGTACAAGATCTGGACAAGTCACTGGAAAACTTCCGAGTTGAAACTATCTCGGGAGGTTTTGCCGGTGGCGGAGAAAAGAGGGTAGAGAGGAAAAGGTACGTCAACCAAGTTCTCGTTGTCCACCACAAACCCGTTGGCAAAAAACCATCTAGGAACATCCCTATCATTTTTTCTGACCAAGACACGGAAGACGTCATCCCGGATCACAATGATCCAATGGTGATAACGGCGTTGATCGGCAATTTCGAAGTCGCCCGAGTTTTCATCGACCAAGGAAGCTCGGCTGACATTCTTTTTCTTTATACATTTCAAGCGCTGAAGCTGAGGTCGGCAGACCTCGTGCAGTTCGAAGGCAATCTCATCAGCTTCACGGGTGAGGCAATCCACCCCATGGGAGCCATTCACCTCCCGGTGACCTTAGGCAACCAGCCTTCGGCCCGAACGGAGATTATCAAATTTTTAGTGGTTGACTCTGATTCCCCATACAACGTGATACTGGGACGAACCTGCCTACAAGCTTTTGAGGCAGTGGTTTCAACAGTACACTTAGCAATGAAATTTGTCGGATCCGACGACAAGGTCGTCACGGTCAAAGCTGACCAGGTGAAAGCCTGGCTCTGCTACAATGCGAGCCTACGGGAGGTAAAAAAGAAGCAGAAAGAGTTCACTGATCCGACATTGACCAAGGGGAGAGTTCTATTGGCCGAGGTTCAGTTCGAACAAGATGTCCTTAGGACCTTTCCTCAAGAAGAAGGGTTGGCAATCCCCCCCTCCCCCTCTGCCCCAAGCAAAGATGTTATCATGGATGCCAACCTTCCCCAAGAAATCCAAGGTGCATTTAAAGGAAATCTCCTTTCTTTTCCAGTCCTCTCCAACCCCCCACAGGGGGAGAATTCCCTCATTTCTCTAACTGTTAATAACCCTGCCCTCCGTTCGGTATTGCTCCGAATTGAGAGCCGAAGTAAACTCCCTGCCCATTTCTCAAGCCGAGCTTTTCAAATTCCCGAGCTCTGGTGTCTCAAGATGAAAAAGCTCCCACTTTGCAACATTGACAACAATCTCCCCGGCCTCTCCTATCGGTTCACCTCGGGTGACCATCACAAGGCCGAAGAAAATCCAACACCGGCAGAAGAAATCTAAGAAGCTGCTCTTGTTCAGAGGAAGATAGAAAGGGAAGAGCTAGCCGACCAAGACAACAAAACAGCACAGCCCGGGTTGTCCGAGCCTGATCACCTCGCGCCCCGAGGAGCAGACATCGGTCTTAACTATCGGAAAAGCCGGAAATGAGCCCAAAAGCGGGAAGTCCCAACAGAGGCGTTCCGGAAACATACTCTGGGAAATTCCCGAAAGAATCGAGCTCAAGGACTCCCAAGACTTTACAACACTGAGAACCTGTTTCAAATAGGTTTACCTCAGATATCATCGGCAGTCGCCAGCATCCTCATCTAAAAATTCAAATTCAAGCTCATTTTAAATTTTGCTTCCTTTAAATTCTGTTCCATTGTGATATATTCACCTTTTTAATTCCATGAAAGGCAATGTACTCACACTTATAATTAATGAAAAAGTACAAACTTGCCCCTTACTCAAGTGCCACAGTTTTATATACGTACGTACTAGCTTTTCATTTAGCATTGGCCACCTAAATGTTGCATGGCGCTATGCACAGCCAACGTCTTGTAAAGGAGATCGGCTCATATGCACAGTGTACATGGGACACCCGATAAAGAACAGCTTGCTGTGAAATGTTTTCACATAGCTTCACTCAGCAACCTCTTTCACATCGGGGACGAGGACTCCCACCTCGGCTAAGGTGGGTGGATCCGAGATCCCAACCGTATGCACTTATATACAGTACCTTTATTCAGAGGAAAACTTATAAGATTACTGCACTCACTGAGTCGTCCGAGTTTATCCGAGTTATTTATACTAGATTTTAAACACCAATGTCCTGGGCACAAGTTTTTTAGGTCCGATCAGGTCTGAATACAACAAGTTGGTAAAGGACTTGTATTCTCAAAAGTAGTTTTACTTGGTTATCTAAAAAACAACAAGTATCAAACACTTGTATTTTTAAGCCAAGTTATCTAACTGATCGTAGTTCAGACCCCAGGTTTCAAAATGAATGAAGCATGCAACGAGTCAATAAAAACTCACATTTATGCAAAGCTTGATTAGAGACGACCTCGGACACAGTGTATATGCAACAAGTTAAAACAAAAACTTGCATAAAAGTTACAATATGCGACAAGTCTCAAACACTTGCATCCTTTTATAAGTTTCCTGGGTTGCCACCTAAGTGATCGCAATTCGGATCTGAGGTCGAACGAATAAACATGCAACGAGTTGGTAAAGAAAAACTCGCGTTCGTGCAACAAGTTAAAGAAAAGGCTTGCATAACTCCGACCTCGGACATAGTACGTATGCAACAAGTTAGAATAAAAACTTGCATAAATATAACAACATGCAACAAGTTAAAACTAGAAAGAACTTGCATAAAAATAAAATGTTGTACACAATAAGAAAAGAAAAATACAATCCAACATTGTCAAACATGTTACAAAAAAGAACATAGACAAATCGCAAGCTGCCCAGCATAAGGGACTTATGCTGCTTCATCTTCAACATCGGAAAGGACAACCGAGCTCGGGTCGAACTCTTCATCTGGCTTCTCCACCAAGGGGTTGGGAAGGTTCTCCTCGGGCTGGTCTAGGTCAACCTCGACCCCATCCTTGTCATAATCGACCATCTTCCCGTCCTCCACCCCGAACCCGGCAGAGGTGCCGACATACCGAATTCGGAGACCTTAGTTCAGGTGAAGAATTTGTTCTACTGCACTGGTAAAAATTTTGCTCGCCACCCTCTCAAGATTGAAGTCCGAATCAGATGCGGCTACCTTATATTTAAGAGCTTGAGCAGCCCTTCTCTTCAGCAAAGTCCTAACCTTCTCCACCTCAGCAAGGCCCTCCTACCGACCAGCCTCCCTAGCATCCGCTCTCACTTGGGCCAAAGCTTCCTCATGATTTTTTAGAAGCTCCTCCGTCTGTTGGCGGTGCTTCCCTTCCAACTCGGCCAGTTTTTGCTCAGCAGCGTTTTTGCCACTCTTCAGCTCCTCCACCTCGGCAGCCATAGCATACCGAGCTTTCTTCTTGGCCGGTGACACTCCATCAGCCACATCGTCAGCGACTTCGGCCAGCACAGTAAACATGGTTGTGGCCCTTTTCAGTTGACAGGCCATATCCTCAGCCTTCTTTTTCCACTCAGCTCCCGACATCTTGATGAGAGCGTCTTTGACCGAAGTTTTGGCGAGGGTGGTCGGTGGCCTCGGAAGTGTATCAGCCTCTGAGGGCGGAGTACCTGCAGCAAGGATTACCTCAGTGCTTGGACTCGGAGATTGAGGAGGAGGTGGGGCTATGATCACTGCAGGCGGAGTTGGGTGAAGAGGAGCGGAGTCAGTTGAGGTCGTCTCAGTGGAGGCTTCGGCAGCCACCGCTTCGTTGGAAGGGTTTTCGGGCCTCTTCCTCTTCCGTGCATCTAGCACAGCCTTCACCGCCCTGGACGACATGTTCGACCAATGTTTTTCTGCAAACACAAAAGGATAAAGAGAAATCAATAAGAAGGATGAAAGGAAATGTACAAGTATAAGAGCAAAAGTATCTACCAATTTTTGTCAAGACTTCGTTGTCAGGACACTGCATGAAAACTCCAATGTCGAGCTGGAATTTCCGAGCTCGATACTCGGTCTGGAAATGGTGGGCTGTTACGGCCTCGTCGGCATCCAGGGTTACGCCCGACCACCTTTGCGGCGTGCTGATATGACGATTAAAGAACTCCGAGGTCCACTCCAAAGGGAACTTCGGTCCCGTCTCGGACCGAAACCAAGGTAGCCCTGTTCCAACGTACTTGTATTTAAAAAATCTTGGTTTAAAATGTTTCCAAGATTCGGAGAACATGCCGAACAAACCATAGTGAGCCCGGGCCTTAGCCGACACCCAAAGACGACCAGTGACCCCGTCCTTATTGCTGACGAACGGGTTGTACATCCACAAAAATAGCCGAACAGTGCATACCAAATTCCTGGCTCTGCAGTACTTTTGGAATGCTCGGAGAAATGAACAAGTATTGGGGTGAAGTTGGGAAGGAGCTAGTCCGAGCTCGTTTAAGACCCTCATTTCCAGATCGGTGAACCGGAGGGTCACGCCGAGATTATGAATCAGGTCGGCATAAAAGAAGAAGGAATTATTATCAGTTCGGCTGCATATCCTGTCATTTGCCGAACAGGGGAATACTTCGTAAGAGGTCCCGGTGGCGTCCCCTGGGCAAGGCAGCACGACTCTCCTCACCTCGGCAAGCTTGTCTTCGGAACAAAAGCTGGACTGCACTCCTTTGGGCCCCACGTCAACCCACTCGTATTGGTCGGCATCGAAAGGCGCAGGGTAAAGTTCAGGTCGACTGATGCACTTCCTGGGTGGCATGGTACCTGTGGAAGAACAGGGGAGCTCGGTATTAGTCTTACGGGTTACAAAAAATAACCCCCCAGAGAACCCCCTCGAAGTTGTTCCGAGGGGCGAGCATCTCCCCTCTACCACAGGTACCCCCCGTTCGTACATCCCCTCTTTCTCTATCCTCTCGAAGTCGGCACGCTCCCTACCGTCAACAAACTCGGCCCAGGCGTACTGCCGTATCCACTCCCTCTTCTCCTCCCAATCCTGAGGATAAATTACCTCGACAGGATCAACCTCCAGAACCCGCCTCTCGTATTTCTGCCTATACTCCCTTTGGCGACGGAGCGCCTCGTCTACCTCCGTAGAGGAACAGGACGAGGAGGAAGAGTCGTCCCCCTCCTCACTACTGCTAGATGACAGGGAGACTACCCCAGCCCATTTCCTAAACCATTCCCTACTCATACTGAACCCAATCTACTCCTTTGGTTTTTTGAAAAATAAAGACAAAAACACAAATCAAAAACCCTCCACAAATCCTAAAACACCCCAAACCCAGGAACACCAAAAACTCCCAAAGATATCCCCAAAAACCAAAACTTCAATGCACAAGGAAAAAACCCCAACATCGTGAAAACATAAACACATAATAAGAATATTAAACCCCCTCCCGTGTAAACCGCGAAACAAATAAAGAGAGAAGAAAAGGGAAGAAGAAGAAAAAGCAAGGAAAGAGACAGTACCTTAAGATTATAAGCCTAGAAGAATAAAGCCCGCAAGATCAGATGATTCTTGAAGAGAGGAGGGAGAAGGAGTTGCAATAATGGAGGTACGGTTTTGGTTTTGGGGAGAGAAGGAGTTGCAGAGAAGGATTTACTAGTGGGAGAGGAAGAAAAGGATACTGGGTGCAGAAAAAATGAGATTCGTGAGAGAGAGAGAGAGGAACAGTGTTGGCAATTTTGAGTCAAAGAAGGAGAAGGGAAACCGTTTTACCCCCACTTTCGAAATTTGGGTCTGACCCAAGAGGCCCAACCCAGCATCCAGCCACAAGTACCGGGACGCGTGGCGCATAACAGCTGGAATCACGAACCTCGAGCAACGTCGCAGTAATGGCGACGCTTCGTTAGGTGGAATCTCTGACACGTGTCAGATGCGAGAATGCAAGCGTCACTTCGGAGCAGGCGAAAGGACAGCTCTCAGACCTGCTCCATCATAATGAAAAGACGTCAGAGACAGCTGGATCCAGCTCCTGGCAGACTTATCGTCCGAACTCCCTAGAACCTCGGAACAAGGCTCAGATAGCCTTGACCGAGCTGGGGGGCTTATGTGGTGAACTCGGCTCTTATGTGGTGGATTTGGGAAAAGGACCTAAACCAATACCTCGGAACAAGGCTCAGATAGCCTTGACCGAGCTGGGGGGCTTATGTGGTGGACTCCGCCTGGCCGAGGTCCTCAGACCCCTTGCCTAAGGCCTCACGGCCCTATAAGAAGCCCTCTGTGTGCTGGGCCGAGCTCAAGGCTCAACGGCCGAACAGATACCAGATACGGGCCGACCTCATACTCCTACCCAGGTCCGACTTCCTTGTCCAACACCTCCCAGAGTCCGACACCTCCCAGAGTACGACACCAAGGACAGGATGACGTGTCTCACCTTATCCACAAGGACAACTCATCACCTTATCCACAAGGACAGCTCATCCACTCATAGCTCAGTACAGGCTGGCCCTACTTGGGCCTAAAGCAAGCCCATTAAGGCAACCAGCTCCCCCCTATAAGTAGCTCCGTACTACATGGGGCTCAGGTACGTCCTCTAACCCTAATTGCCACCTTCACACACCAGTGATTAGGGTTGCTCCTTGGCTTTCTCCCTTAGCCATTTGAGGACTCCCACCAAACATCACACAGAAACCCTAGACAGAGGCTCCTCTGAAGGTCTTCTTCCCTTACCCTTAGGGAACCTCACCGTCTAGGACATCACATATATGATTCTTGGTAGCAAACCATCACAATGTTTTCATAACACAAGTGATGGTTGTGAGTACACACAAAAAAGGTTGATGTGGCGATCCACACAAATTTTGACGACATGAGGCACAAATGATATAATATAATTAATTTAATTTTTTGAATTCTACATCTTATGTTCAAATAATGAAATTAGATATTGAATTTGAAATTCCAATTCTACATTTTGATTCCTTATACAATCTAAACACAAAAGTATAATTCCAACTCAATTCCAATTTCGACAGAATTGGAATTAGAATTATAATTCCAAACAACAATTTCAATTTCGGATGTCAAACAGACGCCAAAAGAATTAGTTCCTAGTCCTCATATTTTAGTTCTCAGCCTCCATTTTTTTTATAGGGTTCAGTTGGAATGTTTTTCGACACCCCGAGTCGAAAAATGCATTTTTTCGATTATTCTAGCTCCTAGTAAAATATACATTTTTAAAATCGAAAAATGCTTTTTATTTGTTGGCGTAATCGGAAAATGCATTTTATATAAAACGTTTATCCTAAATAAAATTTTCAGCGATATACTTACCGATTCATTAATACAATTTCATTATTGCTACACTTATTCTTTCTATACAGTTTTATTTATCTTTTTTTCATTTTTTATTTGAGAAAATAGAGAATGTACTGACAATGTAAAGGTTTTTTACATCATTATTATATCATTCATCATTAATCTATTTATAGCTGTTGACTTCTAGATTAAAATAATACAAATGAATAGTGGATGATGGACTGATTGTGTAAAAAACTTTTTATCATTAATGCATACTCATTAATCTCTTTTTATTTTTTCGTTACATCACCAATAATACTTCATTTATACAGTTTATTTATCTCGAACATATACCATTTATACCTAAAACAAATGACGAGATATGATCATATTACTAAAATTTATTTCTGACCGTATTTGGGAATTCTTTTGTTTGAATGACAGTATTTGGGATTTTGGTACTTTATTTATAGAGTATACTTTAAACATGGAAGCAAAGCATTATTTTACACTTTGTTTCCTTACCGAAAAGAAAATGGAAAAGAAAAAAAATGAGAAGAGAGAAATAGGGAATAGAGATTATGATGAGAAAATGAGTTGATTTTATGGTTGTTTGGTATATGAGAAAATAAGAAGAAATGTAAGACAAAGAAAAGTTGAGTTTTCTCCCCTTTTGTTTAGTTGGAAATAAAGGTGAGAAGAGAGAAAACAATAAATTTCTTAAAAGACAAATATACCCTTTGTTTTACATAGCACAAATAAATATTTTTTATTTCTCTTTTTTTTCTTTCTCTATTAAACATAACCAAATATTTTTTTCTTACTTCAATTATTTTTTAAATAATAAAAAATAATTTTTTATTTCTTCTCTTACATAAAAAAATTAAATATATTTTTTTATTCTCACATATATGTATATCAAACATAATCATTTTTTTTAAACTTCAATCAATTGTTGGACATTACAATAAAAATTCTAATTTCACAATGTAAAAAGAAAAATTGGATAGAAATTTGTATTAGTTACTACTTTATATTGATTTTTTTAAAACAAAGCAAAAAATTTAACATTCAAGATATTAAAATAACATACGCAAAAAAAAAAATAAAAACAAACAAATGAATAAATAAATAAAACATTGAAATATGTATCTATAAGAAGATAATTAATTAGTGATGTTAACAACATATGGTAAGGGCAATTTTGGTATTTTTCTCCTCATTATCTTGCCAAAATGGGAGAGAAAACTTTTTGAGATGATGAGACTCATGAATTATTTTCTCTCTTCCCTTTTTCTCTTCTAAACCAAACAAGAGAAATTCTCATTTTCTCTTCATTTCTCTTCTCCCATTTTCTCTCAAAACAAACAAAGACTTACCCTTTGTTTGGTTGGGGTGATTTTGGAAAAGGGATTTTGGGAAAAGAGAAAATAGGGAGAAAACTTCTTCGTTTGGTTGAGGAGAGTAAATGAGGGAGGAAAGAAAATGTGATGGGTCCCATGAGAAAAAATTTTCTTTCCTCAAGAGAAGAGAGAATGAAGAAAAAACTGAGATTACACATAAAATTACTCATCTGTCCTTCACTTATTCACTTTATTTGATTTTTTTTATTAAAAATAAAGCATTTTTATTTTAAAAAAATGTTTTTTTTAATATTTTGGACTCGAAATTTTTATTAAACAAAAAATAATTGAAGTAAATTTTTTTTTGTTATTTTAAATATATATGCATGTGAAAAAGAAAAAATATATTTATTTATATTTTGTAAAATAAGGGTGTAGTTGTCTTTTCTCCCCTTTTGTTTAGTTGGAAATAAAAGTGAGAAGAGAGAAAACAATAAATTTCTTAAAAGACAAATATACCCTTTGTTTTACATAGCACAAATAAATATTTTTTATTTCTCTTTTTTTCTTTCTCTATTAAACATAACCAAATACTTTTTCTTACTTCAATTATTTTTTAAATAATAAAAAATAATTTTTTATTTCTTTTCTTACATAAAAAAATTAAATATATTTTTTTATTCTCACATATATGTATATCAAACATAATCATTTTTTTTAAACTTCAATCAATTGTTGGACGCTACATTAAAAATTCTAATTTCACAATGTAAAAAGAAAAATTGGATAGAAATTTGTATTAGTTACTACTTTATATTGATTTTTTTAAAACAAAGCAAAAAGTTTAACATTCAAGATATTAAAATAACATACGCAAAAAAAAAATAAAAACAAACAAATGAATAAATAAATAAAACATTGAAATATGTATCTATAAGAAGATAATTAATTAGTGATGTTAACAACATATGGTAAGGGCAATTTTGGTATTTTTCTCCTCATTATCTTGCCAAAATGGGAGAGAAAACTTTTTGAGATGATGAGACTCATGAATTATTTTCTCTCTTCCCTTTTTCTCTTCTAAACCAAACAAGAGAAATTCCCATTTTCTCTTCATTTTCTCTTCTCCCATTTTCTCTCAAAACAAACAAAGACTTACACTTTGTTTGGTTGGGGTGATTTTGGAAAAGGGATTTTGGGAAAAGAGAAAATAGGGAGAAAACTTCTTCGTTTGGTTGAGGAGAGAAAATGAGGGAGGAAAGAAAATGTGATGGGTCCCATGAGAAAAAGTTTTCTTTCCTTAAGAGAAGAGAGAATGAAGAAAAAACTGAGATTACACATAAAATTACTCATCTGTCCTTCACTTATTCACTTTATTTGATTTTTTTATTAAAAATAAAGCATTTTTATTTAAAAAAAATGTTTTTTTAATATTTGGACTCAAAATTTTTATTAAACAAAAAATAATTGAAGTAAATTTTTTTTGTTATTTTAAATATATATGCATGTGAAAAAGAAAAAATATATTTATTTATATTTTGTAAAATAAGGGTGTAGTTGTCCTTTCTCCCCTTTTGTTTAGTTGGAAATAAAAGTGAGAAGAGAGAAAACAATAAATTTCTTAAAAGACAAATATACCCTTTGTTTTACATAGCACAAATAAATATTTTTCATTTCTCTTTTTTTCTTTCTCTATTAAACATAACCAAATATTTTTTTCTTACTTCAATTATTTTTTAAATAATAAAAAATAATTTTTTATTTCTTCTCTTACATAAAAAAATTAAATATATTTTTTTATTCTCACATATATGTATATCAAACATAATCATTTTTTTTAAACTTCAATCAATTGTTGGACGCTACATTAAAAATTCTAATTTCACAATGTAAAAAGAAAAATTGGATAGAAATTTGTATTAGTTACTACTTTATATTGATTTTTTTAAAACAAAGCAAAAAATTTAACATTCAAGATATTAAAATAACATACGCAAAAAAAAATAAAAACAAACAAATGAATAAATAAATAAAACATTGAAATATGTATCTATAAGAAGATAATTAATTAGTGATGTTAACAACATATGGTAAGGGCAATTTTGGTATTTTTCTCCTCATTATCTTGCCAAAATGGGAGAGAAAACTTTTTGAGATGATGAGACTCATGAATTATTTTCTCTCTTCCCTTTTTCTCTTCTAAACCAAACAAGAGAAATTCCCATTTTCTCTTCATTTCTCTTCTCCCATTTTCTCTCAAAACAAACAAAGACTTACCCTTTGTTTGGTTGGGGTGATTTTGGAAAAGGGATTTTGGGAAAAGAGAAAATAGGGAGAAAAATTCTTCGTTTGGTTGAGGAGAGAAAATGAGGGAGGAAAGAAAATGTGATGGGTCTCATGAGAAAAAGTTTTCTTTCCTCAAGAGAAGAGAGAACGAAGAGAAAATTGAGATTACACATAAAATTACTCATCTGTCCTTCACTTATTCACTTTATTTGATTTTTTTATTAAAAAATAAAGCATTTTTATTTCAAAAAAAAATGTTTTTTTAATATTTTGGACTCGAAATTTTTATTAAACAAAAAATAATTGAAGTAAAATTTTTTTTGTTATTTTAAATATATATACAAGTGAAAAAGAAAAAATATATTTATTTATATTTTGTAAAATAAGGGTGTAGTTGTCTTTTGACAAATTTATTGTTTTATCTCTTTCCACTTTTCTCTCCAACCAAGCGAAAGGAAAGAAAACTTAACTTTTCTCTCTTTCCTATTTCTTCTCATTTTCTCTCATACCCAACAACCACAAACTATACTCATTTTCTTCCTATAATCTCTCTTCCCTACTTCTTTCTTCTCTATTTTTCTCTTTTCATTTTCTTTCGTGCAACTAAACAAAGCATTAGGCTTTAGGCAAAGCACGTAAAGCTAAGCCTTAAAAAAAAACCAAAGGCATTTTAAAAGAAAAAAAAGCAAAACAAAAACCAAAGGTGACGGCCTAACGGGAAACTATTTGAATTTTGAAATTATGTCCAAGATTTGTTTGCGAGAAACGCCAAATTTTTTTTTTATTATTTTAAAAAATAAAAAGAAATCAGATGATGAATCGCTGACATTGAATTATTCATCACCAGTACAGTACATACGCGGACGGTGACAGGCTAGCATAGAGCTGGACAGAATGCGGTTAGGTGAAACAAATGGGATATGTTATTTACACACCTAACGTAGTTACTTATATTCACTTTTTATAATTTTTATACCAATTTTTTAATATTATCATCATCCTAATACTTATACTCACTCATATTATTTACACTCGTAATCCTAAAAACTTATATATATCAATACTCATACTCCCTCTAGCTCAAATTATAAGCAAATCCAACTATTTTTACGCTTATTAAGGAGGTTAGTTGATTGTATTTAATTTTATCAAATTTATAAAAAGTAGAGGTATTTTAGGAAAGTAGTATTGAGAATGAAACAAAAATTAAATAAGATCACAATTTTCTAGAGATGTTTTAGGAAAGCGGTATTGGGAATGAAACAAAATTTAATAAAGTTAGTTAATTTTGCTTATATTTTAAACCAAGGAAAATATGTTTTTTATTGCTTATAATTCGAGCCGAAGGGAGTACCTTGTATATTATTACTCACACTTACCTTCTTCTTCATAAAAACCTTGTTCACCCAAAATTTTCCTCATCCAAAACTTTTCATACCTTCTTAATCACCGAAAATATTATTGTAAATTTTATTGATGTATTGTTTTTAATCCAAAGGTAACTTTTTTTTATTTTTCTTTTCTGTGTCAAGTTTCAACGCTAAGAGAATTGCAATTCCTTAAACATGCAGACGCCATTCTATTATATTTTTTTGTAAAAAATCTTCTTTTTCATATATTCGGAAGTTGGATAACACTATCTTACATTCCAGGTTTCCAGAAACCGCTATTTACATTTGTAATATTTCTCATGTTGTTTTAAATTTAGAATGATTGTTCAATCCATGTTCATAGTCGTTCAAGGAGCACGAGCAGAAGTCCTAAGACGATAGAAGGTGATTTCACTTTCTTTCATTGTTCATGGGTGTTCCTTTTTTGACATTTTTTTTACTTAGGGAAAGTTTTGCAACCTAAAAAGAAGAGTTTTACTTTTTTATTCCCGTTGTTTATTCACCGGCTCTCATTTTTTCCGCCTTATACAAGGCGGCAGTGCATTTTTCTGCCTTATACAAGGCGGTAGTGTAAATTATCAGTTTTTTTCGCCTCTTTCTAGGCGGAAAAATGGTAATTTTGCACGTCCGCTTTGTATAAGGCGAAAAAAATATGATAATTTTACACTACCGCCTTGTATAAGGCGGAAAAATGTACTTCCGCCTTGTATAAGGCGGAAAAAATGGGGGTCGGTGAGTAAACAACGAGATTCAAAAAGTAAAGCTCAAAAAGAATGGATGAAGAAGAAAAGGAGACATAACAGTGAAAAGAAAATAGGTTTTATGGTTGAGTGTTTGAATAGAGTGGATGTGAAAAAGAAAATACAAGGAAATGGATAGTTTTAATAGTAATAGGTGTAAGTAAAAACGAAAATAATGTTTAGTTTTTTGGGAAGGAGGTAATATTGAAAAGTTAGTGTAAAAAATTATAAAAATTGGATGTATGTAACAATGTTAAGGCTGTAAACAACATCTCACGAACAAATATAGTGATTTTTTTCTATTAAACTCAAAAACATTCATAATCTAAACAACAACAACAATAATAATAATAGTTTTAAATACTTTGTTTACAATTTTTTAAAAAATTATTTTTTTTTATAATAGATAGTACATCTCAGTCCCTGAGATTTTTGTTCATCACCCAATTTGCACCGTTACAAAAATAAAGCAGGAAAACCATTCTGAAATTTTATCTAGACTTATTTATGATTTTAATTTTTGAAAGTTTGGAGTGTTTTGATTTTGGTCCCTGAAAGTTTTTTGACCTTGACTCATCCTTAACTGTTTTGAAAATTTGATTTTAGTCCCTGCTGTTAAGTAAAATTCGTTAATTGTCGATGTAGTTAACGAAAGACCACATCAGTATACACGTGTGCAAGTATTGCATGTCACCGATACGATGACGTAAATGATCCGAACCCGCAGGAGCAAAAGGACCAAGACCCAACCAAAATGTGTTTGTGGATTGGGCCATGGCCCTTTTGCTCCCGCAGGTCCGGATCATCCCCGTCATCCAACCATGACATCTCATACTTGTACACGTGAATGTTGATGTGACATTCCATTAGTCACGTCTGTAATTAATTGATTTTTCTTAATAACAAGAACTAAAACCAAATTTTCAAAACAATTAAGGATGAGTCAAAGTAAAAAAAAAAAAAACTTTCAGGAACCAACGTCAAAACACTACCAACTTTCAGGGACTAAATACATAAACAAACCTTTTATCTATATAAGACAATTTGATATCTGAAAACACTATGAAATTATCATATATCTCCTCAATTTTCTAACATGATACAGTAAAGTTTGCCAGTTTGGTCTAAACGAATGAAGTACAATTTTTCAAGAACTAATTAATCTCATAGAAGAAAATTAAGATTTATTTGATGACATTATTATTTGAGATCAAACTGAACAGAACAAAATTTTCAAAAAATATTTTAAAACTTCAATTTTGTTTATGAACCAAATTAGATCATACAAAAAATTTGGAGGAATAATCTAACTTTAGTTTTTTAATAAGCAATTGTATATTTTTTTAATCAATGGGAAGTTAATAGTAAAATAATATGTTAAATCTTCCTATAAAATTAGCTTCAAATTCTCTTACATAAATGTAGAAGACATGTATTAAAAGTTAGATTTTTTTTAATCAACGAATGATTTATACAGAAGAAATTTTTGTATAGCTATAGTAGATATATAATACAAGTATATATTACTTCTGTTTGCATTATAAGCAAAAATAACTAATTTTATATTTATTAAAAATGTTAGTAAATTGTATTTAATTTATCAAATTTATAAAAAAAATTAGAGGTATTTTAAAAAAGTATCATTAAAAATGAAACAAAAATTAAATAAAATAACATTTTTTTTAATGAAAGTGAAACAAAATTAAAGAAAAAATAATTTTGCTTATATTTTAAATTAAAATAAATATGTTTTTTTCCTATGTTTAAAGGGAAGGAGTATAACTTAAGCATTGAAGTTGCACTTGCAAATATTTAACTCAACACTTGGTTTAATTAAACCCAACGCAATTCAAATCATGTTCAACAACAAAAAAAAAAAAAAACCAATGATCATGTCCCCACTTTGGCAGAAATTTTAGTATTTTAATTTAATTTTCGAATAAAGATATACTATTTACCATAATAATTTAAATCATGCTTAACAAAAAAAATAATAAACAAAATATTAAATAAATAATATTATAATATAAGACAGTATATGTCCATCAATTACAACATTAACCCAGGATCGATTAACATCAATCTCATCAATTTCATGTATACAAATTAAACAACCAAACCCAATTTCCATTTTTTTTTTCAACCAAACCAAAGAATAAAATCAGAAAAAATAAAAATAAAAATTTTAAGTTTTTAACTCCTGCACCTTGTAATAGCACTGCATCCACGACTATAAGGGTTAGCCTGAGCACCAGTTCTGCAATTGTAATACGATGCACCGCGGCGAGAGCAGGGTACAGTGTCCCTCTGAATCGCACCGTAGCTGATGTACTTTGTGGTTGCTAAGATGCGCCGGTTGATCTCTGAGTCCATCTCAAACTCCCCTTCTTCCATACACTCTGCTATTGACCCCCTGCAGTGCTTTGTTTTGGGGTGCACCCATCCGAAGTTGTGGGCCCCAACAACATCTCCTCCTGCATCTACTTTCATGACCAAAAGTGTTGTAACACAAAGAAGAAGGAAAACATAGGAATAGAAGCTAGCCATTGATGTGTGCGTGTTTTTTCTCTTTCTTGTAGCTGGTTTGGTGGTTTTATAGAAGTGATGAATAGAGAAGCGTAGTGGGTGCTGGAAACAAGTTTAAAAACTCGTTGTGTTAGAATAATGACACTGGAATGCTTTTTTATTTACGCGTATGCCATTCAACTAACGCGGACTCATGTCTGGTTGGAATCCACTGTTTCATTCTCTTCTTGTTTTTGATATTAACACCTCCTATGCTTAAGTTGCACATAAATTAAGAAATGTGTAAATAAGATAAAAGTTTGATATATTTTAACTAAATTATTATTATTTAATAACAAGATAGAGAATAATAATAAATATATGAAAATTATATTGAGAGAGAGAAAAATGTGTGATGAAAAAGATGATCTAGGCTCTGTTTGACATGTTTAGCTTGAAACTTTTTAACTAGTTAAGAGTTTTTAGAATTAGGGTCTGTAGGACAAAACTAACTTGTAATTGT
The DNA here is from genome assembly GCA_037953625.1 of Crotalaria pallida. Taxonomy (NCBI): domain Eukaryota; kingdom Viridiplantae; phylum Streptophyta; class Magnoliopsida; order Fabales; family Fabaceae; genus Crotalaria; species Crotalaria pallida. The sequence continues at coordinate 11,054,353 of CM075653.1, read as the reverse complement.
GAGCTTGTAACTTGTAACTGTGAATAGTATTGGCAAAATAGGCTTTGGCCCACGCGTCCCGCCCAAATTGCGGGCAGGGCATAAGTTTTGACAAAAAAAAATTAAATCATGCTCGCACACCCCGTCCGTTATTTTTCGCGGGCGGGCACATGCGGGTTGCGGGCGGCCCACGGGCTTGATTTTTTTTTTAAAAGAAAATCACCTTAGTGTAACACACATGTGACACACGTTTTGCGGCGGTTCATCCGCCCGCAAACTTTTTTTTTTTTTAATTTGTACCAAAACAATGAAGAAAATATTAATTATTTTTTATAATACGGATCGCCCGCGGGGCCTAATTTTTAGGCCCTAAATATTTTTACTGACGGGCTTTTTGCGGGCCATGCTAGCCCGCCCGTTTTGCCAATACTAGCTGTGAGCTTCTAGCTTATAGCTGTTAAGCTAGTTAGGAGCTGTGAGTTTGTAGCTGGTAGCTTATAGTTGTTTAGCTGATTATTTGAAATAGTGTTGTTCTGCAAAACTAGCTTTTGCAGTAGCTAAAAGTTATTAAATGACAAAAAAGACATGCAACATTTTATTATTTTAAATGTTTCAAATTTTAGTTAATTAATTAATTAATTAATAAAATATAAAATATAAAAATTATAATTAATTAAATTTATTTTTTTCTTAATTTATGAATTATGTAGTTAATTAATTAATTAATTATAACAAAATTATTAAATTATAATTAATAATTAATTAAAGGGTAGTAAAATTATTTTAAATTTTGTTTGAGGGTATAATTGGTATATGAATTATTGAAAGCTAATTTAGTTTCTAGAAAGCTACTCTAGAAGCTAGCTTTTAAAAGCTACAAGTTCCTTTTTTAAAAGCTATAAGCTCTTTCTAACTTGTGATCACCGAACGGGGCTAGTAGCTTATTGACTGAATCTAAAAGCTCCTAACTAGCTAAAAAGCTCCTAGCTACCCTTGCCGGACAGAGCCTCAGTCAATAAGCTACTAATCTCATTCGGTGAAAAAGAGCTTATAGCATTTAAAAAAAGAGCTTATAACTTTTGAAAACTAGTTTTTAGAAAGTTATTTACTTCAAGTAGCTTTCAACAAACTAAACTAACTAGTTTTCAATAATTCGTATAACTCCACGGTTAGAAAACAGCTCTTCTAGGGTTAGGGTTTCGTTTTTCCCTCACGATGGTCTAGTGTCACCGGCACCGGCAAAACCATGCCGAAAAAACGAGGCCCCCCCTCCCAAAACCACTCCTTCTTCGTCCAAAGCGTGACTCCTTCCAAAGACTTTTCTGAACCACAACCGTTTGATCTCTCGCAAGTTGATGAAGATGACCTAGCGGAAATTGATAACTTGTCTCCTAAGCAAGCAGAGGCTTGGTTGAAAAACCTTGATATTTTACGTGATAAAATCAAAGAGAAGAGCACAGTGATTCAGAAGTAGAATGAGAACGCAGTAAAGGAGCCAAATGCAGTGAACGAGTCAAATCCTAATAATGATAAAGATGGAAATAAGGATTTGTTAGAGAAAAGATCTTCTGTATGAGGGTCATATGGTATAGATAAAATTTTGATGAATAATGATGGCACTATGATAGTAAAGTTTAATTCTGCTGAGTCAAGGAATTCGATTCTTGAAATTGGTGTCTACCATTTCGATAAGAAACCTCTTATTCTTGCTCCTTGGACAGGGAAACCTGTTACTCGTGGAAACCTAGACAGCATTCCAATTTGAATCCAATTTCCCAATTTGAATCTGAAATTTTGGGGTGCTAAAGCTTTGAGTAAGATTGCAAGCTTGGTAGGCATTCCTATTATGGTTGACCAAGTAACTCAGGAGAGAAATCGTATAAATTTTGCAAGAGTGCTTGTTGAAGTCAATCCTACTATCTTGCCCGAGGAGGTATATTTTGAGGATGAACGTGGGATCATTATTTCTCAAAAGGTTTCTTATGAATGGAAACCATTGTGTTGCAGCAAATGTTCTATGTATGGCCATGACTCTAACATGTGCAGGAAAAATGTCAAACAACAGTGAGTTGAGAAGAAAAAACCCTCTCAAGAGGATATTGAGCAGATTGATAATAGCTTAAAGCTCAAGGAATCTATTGAAAAAGGAATAATTCCTGAAGAGAATATTCCAAGGGCTATTGAAGCAGTGGAAACAGTTATTGGTGATGAGGCTCCTTTGATACAGTCAAAGAACACAGATACTGTCCCAAAGAGTGATGACAAAGAGGGTTGGACTACAGTGACCAGAAGCAAGGCTACTTGTAACACCCCTAATTTTCGTCTCCCAAATAACCAAGAAATTAATTATAACAATTATTTTATAATTAATTTTGAAGGTTTTAGTTTTTGTACATTATGTGTTTTTATTATTTAAAAATATGAGATATATTTTTATATGGTTATTTTGTACAAAAATGTGAATATTGTAATTTAGTCCTTGGGTTGGGACCTAATTGCAATATTAAAAAGGTTTTTGAAGAAAGAGTAATTAAATTATTAATTTTTGAATTTTACCAGTATGTAACCGGTTAGAAGGGCTTTGTAACCGGTTACACGATGAACTCAGGAACTGGGTTAGTGGATTTTGATGAGTAATCACTTGATTAATCCAAAATTCGCCACGATTACTGCATGGGATGAGTGGAAATACACGCGTCCATCTGCATGTTCATCTAATTTGTCTATAAATAGTGGAATTGCTGAAGAATCAAGGGTTGATTGCTGCAATTCTTGTTGAAGAAGGGTAATTAGGGTTCCAAATTCGTTCTGAGCAATTCGTCTTCTTCTTTGAGAGTTAGAGAGTGAAACACACCTTTCTGGAAAGCTTAAATCAAGAGCTTTCCAGTGATATACACCTTGTAAGTTGAGTGTTCGTGTGGGTGGAGGAATCAAGCTTGGAAGCTAAGAGTTTGAGTCTGAGTTCTCTGTTGTTCTGGTTCTGGAAGCTGAATTCCAGATTCGATTTTGGTAAGCATAGTTAACCTTTAAGTCTCAAATCTCTTTGATTCTCTAGTGCATGTTACCTATATTGAGTCCTAATTGGTTTCCCCAATTTCTTTGGCCAATTGCTATGTCAAATCTTCTGGTCTTTGGACCCTGTTGATAAAAATCGCGGCTGAGAGCAGAATTGTGGATTTAATGGAAATCTGTGTAGAAGCCTTTCTCTCTGCAATGTTTTGGATCAAGCACAACTTAGAGGTAAGGGGGAAGCTTACTATTTGCTAGAATGAGAATAAATTGTGGTAGAATATAGGATGAGTCACCAAGAGACTCAAAGGGCACAAGTTGAAATGGTTAAATGGCTTGGAGGCCAATTTGAGCTCAATTGATGTTTTGAGCAATGTTAATTGAATGCATGCAAGCTATGTTGATGTTGATTTCATGACTTACTTGGATATTATGTGAATTGATGCATTAAGTTGTGAAATATGTGCAAGTATGTGCAATTTGTGTATCCAAATTGAATGCATGCAAGATAGATATGTTTCTGTGTTTAAACATATTTATTTAAGGTATATGAACTCTGTTAATGGTTGAAATTTGGTTAGATTTGAGTAGTGAAGAGAATAGTTTGTTAAAACTCATGTTTTAGTGTCAGACTGCATAATCTAACCGGTTACTCGATATTCGTAACCGGTTAGACCCTGTTAAAATGCAAAAGAAAATAAGTTTACAAAATCAGCATTGTGGTCTTATAAATCCTACTCAAATCTAGGCCTTAATTTTATGGAAAACAATCTGAAAATAAGTTGATTACACTGTTATAGTTCAGATTGCAGTTAAAGAGTTAATACCTTAAGGTAATGAGATAGTTTCAAGAGGAAATTATGCTCATTAGACAATGAAATGTGATTTAGACTTTTGAATGATATAAACAGTGGTTTTGAGGTACAAACATTGTTAAACTGGTTTATGGATTGGGTAGGGAATTCAAGAAAAAGGGTTTTCTGAATTACAATGGTAAACAGTTCAGATCTGTAAATTCTAACCGGTTAGCCTGGAACTGTAACCGGTTAGTACTTGAATCTGAAAAATAAAAAGTTAAGTTTTTGAATACCATTGACTTTGTTTTACCCAATCTAAATTTAAGGGCATGTTTTGAGATAATTCAAAGGAGAATTTTGTGTCAAAGACTATACCTCAAATAAATCATTCAAAAGAGAAATTAGAATATTTCTAAATCACAGTAATTAATGGAAAGACCAACCTTAGTAATTATGTATGCAATGCATGCATAGGGAAAGGTAATGAAATAGGTTGGCAGGGATGGTTTGTGATGTCGGGTACTTGACCCTGTACTCTAGGAGTACTAAACTGATGCAACCAACTTGATGACACATTCTGGGAATGTGGCCATTGTCTGGGACATGGTTTCTTGGACACGTTCTGGGAACGTGATGCACACTCTGGGAGTGGTGCTTGATTATATTCCAAGTATAGCTTGCGATACGTTCTGGGAACGTATGTTAGTGTTCTGGGAACACATTGGTATAACAATGGAATTAAAGATAAAACCAACCTTGATGATTGTGCATTCATATAGAATGGAAGTTTGGTTGGTAGGAACGTTTATCATATTCTGGGAATATGAGGAGGGTACTCCGGGAGTACCAAATTATAACCTACTTGATGACACATTATAGATATGTGACCAGTGTCTGGGACCTGGTTTTATACGTTCTGGGAACGTATGTTAGTGTTCTGGGAACACATTGATATGCAACCTACTTGATGACACATTATAGATATGTGGCCAGTGTCCGGGACCTGGTTTTTATGCGTTCTGGGAACGTGGTGCACACTCTGGGAGTGATGCTTATTATTCCAAGTATGGTTTGCTACACGTTCTGGGAACGTGGTGCACACTCCGGGAGTGATGCGTATTATCCAAGTATGGTTCGGCATTACGTTCTGGGAACGAATGTCGGTGTTCTGGGAACACAACGGTGTATTGGATGGACGTCCAAGACAGACTTTTAGAGGCCTCAGTTGTGGAAGGAAATCATGCATCATGCCACCTGCATTAAAAGAATTATTATGATTAACCGGGTGTGCTCATATGATTATGCATCATGATTTGCTACATGTTAACGTGTGGATGTTAGTTTTATTCTCATTTGATTATGCGAATATGTATAGCTAACCCCCATGCCCTTATTAGGTGTTGATCGTGCATCTAGCTTGCACAAGAATCAGTAAAGGGAGATGTCCCTTAGATGCATGCAGAGTATAGAAAGTGTGGTTGGGAACCCGTGGTGCAGATATCGAGGATCCGACCAGAAGGATGTTTGGACAAAGGACCAGTGACCAGCTCTATAACCTTTCTATTTTAATAGAATTTATATGATACATATTTTGGAAAAAGGTATCATAAGAGGAATTCAGTTTCATAATTACACATATTTGGTATTAATGGACTTGTTACACTTGATATATTTTGGGGGTATAAGATGATGATTTTACTATGTTTCTGCAAACTCTGATTTTGTTAGTCAACCTCATTACTAATCAAGTGTTTGTGAAAAGGAATTTTCAAGGGAAGGGAAAATTATTATTTTCAGATCTTTTTCCAACGATAACAAGTCCAAGTTTTCATAAACTTCTTACTTTTCTTATAGAGTAAGATGATATACAAGGAGTGTTACACTACTCAGATCCAGAAACAGTATGGAGAGGTTGCTAAGTCAATCCCTCGTGGATAATTTAGGAGCATGGAACATAAGAGGGCTCAACCACCCTCGTAAGCAAAAAGAAGTTATCAACTTCTGCAGGTTGAATAAAGTAGGATTGTTTGGCATTTTAGAAAATAAAATCAGAAGCACTTCAAAATCAGATATTCTTCAGCATATTGCTCCTGGCTGGGGGTATTATAGTAACTCAGATGTTAGCTCAATTGGCAGAATTTTGATCACATGGAGGCCAGATCTTTTTGATGTTATTGTGATTGCGAGATCACCTCAGTATATGCATTGTTATGTTTCTGTGAAGATTGATAGCAAGTTCTTTTTTGTTACTTTTGTATATGCTTCCAATAACCATGATGATGGAAAGGAACTATGGCAGGTGATTAGAGGGCTCAACAACATTATTCATGACCCCTGGTTGATACTAGGTGATTTCAACTCTATTCTTGACCCTCAAGAAAAGGTTGGTGGCTCTGCTGATTTGGATCATTTTCAGGACTTTAAGGACTGTGTTGATCAAAGCCTTTTGGTTGATATGAGATTTAAGGTCTGCTCCTTCACTTGGAGTAATAAACAAGTTGGTTCCGAGAGAATAATTTCTAAACTTACCGCTACGCACAACTACATGTGCGTCTTACGCAACCAATGGGCCCCGGGCGTACTTACTTGGTTTGGTGTCCGTAGACCAGGTCTGCATGTTTTAGTAAGGTTATGTGATCCCACCACTGCATACAACTACATGCGCGTCTTACCGATGCGTACAATTACATGTACATCTTACGCAACCAATGCGCCCCCGGGCGTACTTACTTGGCCTGGAATACACATAACAACATTTAATTCTTTTTAAGGTTTGCGAACCCACCACCGCGCACAACTACATGTGCGTCTTATGCAACCAATGCGGCCCCGGGCGTACTTACTTGGCCTGGGCAACCGTATACCCAATCCTTAGTCTTTTATTACATTCTCATTCTTCTCGTTATTCTCATTAATTCACCCTTAATTTTTCCCTTTTTATATTTTACATTAATTCACTTTCCTTTTTCATTCTACTCTGTCTCATAGGGGATTACTCAACTAACTTAAAAACAACGCCTTAGGTTTCACTCAAGTTCGCATATTCACTTTTAATTAAAGCACTAACCAACATAAACATATTTCCATAAAATATCAAATATCAACATTCAATAATCACAACACACAAGTTCACATATACAATTTCAAATAAAGCAACCAACCACCTAACATGTTTCCATATAAAGTATCAAATATCACATTCCAATCATCACGTCATGCATATAAAACAAATATATCCAGTGAGGGCCTTCTATTCTTTTCCTTAAGTCTTTATTCTTTATTATTACCGGTTACCCTAGGGTTCATTGAGATACAAAATCACTCACTCTTAATCACCACTATACACTACCTAGAAATACATCCCCTAAGCTAAGGTAATACCCCCTCTTACCTCAACCGAGTACAAGGAAAGAGAATACCAAACTCAAGCTTTATGGCTCACAAATTGAAATGGGATGAACTGAGAGCGGTGGTGATGGAGTGCGATCGAGAGACAAGCCGGAGAGCAACGACAATTAATAATATAGGGGTGGAGATGTCCACCACCTCCTCCTTGAAGAAGAGAGAGGAAAACCCTAAGAGAGAGAAAGCCATTAACACTCCATTAATCATAAAAGAAGGCATAGATTAGTGATGATTATGTTGGATTCACGCCAAAAAGGGAGGAAAAAAAGTAGATCACCACACACTTACCTTGCTCTTGCTTGAGAAGAGGTGAGAGAAAGCAAAAGAGAGAGAGATGAAGCTTGTTGATGAGGAGATCACCACCACAATAGAGAGAGGGAAAGAGGCTTGATGAAGATGATGAAGACCATGGATGATGATCAAAGCTTCTAGGAGTGGAGTAGTTATGGACTTGGGGTTTTGCAAGGGAAGAAGGAGGAACAAATGGGGTGGAATGGGGCTTTAAGCCATAAATTTCCGCACCACAACAGCACCCGCACACCTGGGCGTGGGATTTGGTGTGCCTGGGCACGCCACCATCTGTGAGGACCAGCCTGGCGCGAGCTGGTGCGCTTGGGCGTGGCCCAGGGGACTTGCATTCAAATTGCTATATCTTATTTGTTAACCGTTGGATCTTACTCAAATTTTGAGACAAACTTCCTAATACCCTTGTCTTCACATATCCAACGGTGGAATTTAAGTTTTAAGTTGTAGATATTTTATTTTTAATTTCCTAATACAGGGTGTTTCTAACACCGAAAACACTACCATTAACACTCGTTTGGTCTTCTTTAATTTTTTTATTCGATGCTGATGCTTCTTAACCCCCTTCATGGCACTCAAATGGATCCTAATCCGTCACCTTAATTACTCTTGGACATAATTATCATTTTCCTAAGTTGTTTATTATTCTAATTATACTTAGAATACAATTAAGGATGTTACATATTATACTAAGTGTTGTAAATATTTTTTTAATTTTTTTTTATTTTTTTGGGCTCATATTGCTGTATTTTTAAATTTTTTTATTTAACAAATAAATTTGTAAACTTGTTATTGCATATATTATTGAAATCAAATAATTTATAAAAATAGTAAAAGTAAATTTCAATTGAATTGCAAAAACTACTAAAATTATATAATATAATTGAAAGGGTTCTAATTAATTTAAATAAACATATCTAATAATCTAGCATCCTTGATCAAATCAAAAACATACTAATGGAAATAAATGAAATATCAAAAGCATCATATCCATTGTATTATTCAATTCCTCACACAAACATCCACATAGTCTTGACAACTAAAAATTATGCCATTGCATAAACAAAAGCGTAGCTAAGAGCAATATATTCCTCCTTCTATTGCTTTCTCTTGCTTCTCCTAATTGTTCTTTAATTAAACTATTAGTTGCTCCTTCACCTCTGCACGTATATATGAAAAACACAAATAAATAAGTATAAGTTATTAGAACCAACGAAGAAAAATTAAGAAATCGTGCTACAGCTAAAACACTACTACTGAAATATTTCTGAAATATTTATGCAAAATCAACATTCCCGACATATTTCTGCAAAATATTTCTGCTTCTGAAATATTTCTGCAAAATCAATATTCCCATAATTAAAAATCTTCCTTATCTTTTTTTCATCCTCCAAAACTAATCTATGAATTTAGGAGCACCACATGTCCAGTGCAATTTAAGCTCAGCGAGAAAAGCTTTCTAGTTTCCACTTGACAAGAGATTATTACTCTCGGGTTTGGATTTCAAGCGGCATAATAACATAGCGGACGAGTGAATAATAACAACTTATTTCCACTTAAGCTAAGTTTGGTTATTTGTTACACATTTTTTTTCCTGTTTGGGGAGATATACGGGCATCACCATACTGCAACTATTAGATTAGAAGTACCAAACACATGTTCTTTATCACAATTTCTACAAAACATTATTTGCTATATGTTCACTTTGAAAAAATTATAAGAACATCAAGAACTCTATTACTTAAAAAAGAATCACAAATATGAAATGTGGAAGATGTTTGGAAAAAAAATCACATAAATACTCCATAATCTTAATTGTAAAATTTATAATATGTGATTGTGCTTATTTAATGTGACAAGTAATCACACATGTTATTATTTTATTGAATTAGTTGTAGGAGTACAACAACCCATTATTTACAGAGGGTACCAAAGTAATCCCCTTAATTTTGACATAGATAGAAATGTTAATATCATAATAAAAGGAGCTTTCAACTTATAAAATAGCCAAACAACTTTCAGCTTAAAAGAAGCTTTTATGTTAGATAAAAATATCAAATTGCCAAACACCTTAAGCTTTTATTTTTGAAGCACTAATTTTTTACTTCTCTTTCAAAGGAGCTTTTAAGTTTAAAAAAAAAACCATGGCAAACACACCCTTAATGCACTAATAACAACTTAATAAGTCTTGCCTTTTATTTTTTTTTAATTTCATTTCTTAACTACAAATTAAAAAAAAAAATGTTTTTTTGCTTAAACAAAGTATCAACCGATCACCTTACCATTGAACCAAAAGTTTTGTTGCTTTTTGTCCTTCTAAATTCGCTATGTTTATACATTTTTTCCTATTCAAATGGCTTAGCAAATGAAGTATTTATTGCATTAGAAACCTAATAAGATTTATCTTTCAATTCAATTGCTTTTTCTTCACCATTTTAGGAAAAAAAAAGTGCTTTATTTTATAATTATTTTTCTATATCAAATGGCTTCATATTTGTGATGTTGGGCAGTTGGGTGGTAGGAGGGTGGCGGTGGCAATGATTATGACCATTTGGGTCGTGTTATTCTGTTAAATTATTTTACGGTGTATCATAAAGGCATTTTTAATGATATAATTACATGCAATTTCAGGGTGGATGGCCTAGGAAATGAGATTTTTATTTAACTTGTTACGGTATTTTGCCCTTTGAACGAGAGATTAATTTTTTTTCGTGGTGCTATAGTTGTTCCTTCTTGTAAGTGTCGTTTATAATAGTTGAATCTTGGTCTTTGACTTTATATGATAAGAGGGGTTTTCAACTACTAGACTAACTCCTTGCCGGAAGGAAAAAAAATGCTCAAATTAATTGTATTATGATTTCATAAAAGGACTTGTTTAATCTCAGATCTATGTAAGAGGTTAAAGAAAATAATTTTTCATTAAAAACTAAAATATTTTAGATTTATGAGATTGTGAACTTACATTTCCAACTTTTTTTTTTAACCATTCTATGACCTCTTTATTTTCGACTTTTAAGATCGAGATTAAGCAAACCCAAAAATTGATCTTTAAAATTATCATTCCCATTTAAAAAAATAATTTAGAATTCAAGGATCGATTTCATTATCGAAGTCCAATTTCATGTGCCGAATGAGCATTAAGTTTAATTGAATAAGAAAATGTGTACACAAGTCGATAGTGTGATCTATAAAGAATGTAAATGAGTAACTAACTGAATTTGATAAGTTTAAGTTTAACCTTAATTTATAATACCATGCATTCATATAATATTAGATTAATAAAAGATAACAAAGGTAGGAGTGGGAGGAGGGCAAAGAATAAACGTGTGAAGCATTAACAATATTCTTAGTATTTTTTCGGTTGTGTTATTAAGGTATTGCCTTTTCTTGAGACATTTTTCTTATAAAAATAGAGATAGGTTCTTTATTCTGCCAAGTCGGCTCTGTCTTCTTTCAGAGCTAGTTTTCGCTTTACATATGTAGGCTCAAGCTCAATCATACAAAACTACCACTTCTTACTGAGTCTTGTGGTAATACGTATGCTTTAGTATTTAATAGTTTTAAAATAGCAAGACCCTTATAAAGTAGTATCCTCCTTTCTTATGGCCATAAATATGTCTATTTTAAATGAATATGAACAAGGCAAGCTACGTTATTACTTATTGACAAGGAGGTATGGAAAAGCAGGTAACTATATAATTCAATGATGGATAACAGCTATGATGGGTTTAGACACTTTAGAAGAAGACAAAAACGAAGAGGGGAATAACTAACTACATACTAATAATGGAATATAATAAAATGGAGTAATAAAATGGAGTAATATGTCAGATTAGTCCTTGACTTTGTAAGCATCGGTCAAGTTAGTCCCTGACTTTATCGAAATAGCAATTTAGTCCCTGAGATTTCATTTTAATTCACATACGTCCCTATCTTTATCCCATTTTAAAGCACATACATCCCTGTGATAATGACGACATGGACTAACTTGATCGATGTTCTCTTATCTCAGGGACTAAATTGCTACTTCGATAAAGTCAAGGACTAACTTGACCGACGCTTACAAAGTCAGGAACTAATAATCTGACATATTACTCAAACAGGGGTAAACTAATGAGTTCGGATATTAATGAACTCTATAGAAGAGTTATCTATCAGAACAATACCCTTATTGATCTATTAACAACAAGTAGATCTACGCCAGGCGAATTAGTTAATGCCGCCCATATAAATGGGTAGCTTTGGAGAGTTTGGTAAAATTATTTAGATTTGAGATCAGGTGTGCATCCCATATTCTTTCATAATTGCAGTTTCTCATGATTTTTTTTGACTAATCTAAGAAGTAGGATGTGCAATTAAGCCGGTTAGACTTCTTTGATAATATGTAAAATACTCTCACTCTATTTGCGAGGGACAATACCCTTATTAATCTAAGAAGTAGAATATTTTGATTTCATCATGTACACCTCAATTTGGGAGGGAACAAAAAGTGAAGGATGAGATGGAAAAAGATGGAATGCACTCCATCAAGTTCCATTCCTCTTCATTCTAAATTAAAAGATCCAAACAATAGAATTTAACTCAATTCCATACCACTCCATTCCATTCCATTACTTTCCATCAATCCAAACAAAGCCTAACAAATCAACTCCTTAGCTTTATCTTTCCATTTCATTCTCAATTTAAGAGTATTAATTTTGACATGAGTCAGTGTGTAGCTGCTGAAAGCTGCTAAGATGATAACAGCAGAGAAAAGAAGTAGTGGATGCAAAAATTGAATTGGTCGAATTGTGTTGTAATGTACCAAGTCAACATTATATAGCTGACATATGAAATAGTTAATGTAGTTTTTTTTTAAAGGTATTTATCCACGCGAATATAGTGATTGTTCTTTCGCTTATTGGCTAATACTTGTTGTAAAATATTATTATTTAATTTTTATTTCAAAAATATTTATTTTAATTTATTTTTATGTGTTTAGTAGTTGTTATTTAATATGTTCAGTATTTTTATGAAATTTTTTATATGGTATTGTGTTATGTAGTTGTCGAGTAGTTTTGTGTGGGTTGGGTTTGCTATTTGAAAATAAAGTAGTTACACGAGTCCCATTTGAGAAAGAAATATATAAGAACGGATTAAAAAGAAAAAAAAGAAACAACAACAAATAATTGTATATTCCTCCATTGTTTTGGTGAATTATTATTCTTTCATTTCTTCTATCCCGGGTTATATCATTATTCAATATATTGTCAACTCTATTATTTGATATTAATAAGCAGGGTGTTCTAAATCTTGGGAATCGTAGCGGTTAGCGAATAGATTTTTAAAGACAGTGTCTCTAACACGTCTTAGATCATGTTCTTACTTTATGTATTTTTTTAGTGTATATTTTTCATATTTTTCCAACAATATTTTCATGGACGATCCTCGAAGTAAAGTCTCTTACATTTAAAAAGTCGGGAATCAAATTTTAACCACTTACTTAAGTTATAACAATTCCGATTATCATTTGTGCAGACTGTGCTTACCTCCATTAATAAAATAATCTGGTAGTTTAGAAACTTACTATCTTAATTATGTATTCCATCTGAATTGAATTATAAGCAAGTTTAATTAAATTTAGCTCATTAGGAGGTTGGTTGATTGTATTTAATTTTCTAAAATTTATAAAAGAATGGAGATATTTTAAGAAAGTTGCATTGAGAATGAACAAAAATTAAATAAGATAACAATTTTCTAGGAATGTTTTAGGAAAGTTGCATTGAGAATGAAATAAAATTTAAGAAAATTGATTAATTTTCCTTATATTTTAAACCAAAAGAAGTATGTTTTTTTTTTCTTATATTTCAAGCCGAAGTAATTGACAACTATCTAACTCATTAAATTAATTGTCAATTAACTTCCTAATAATGTAATTAGATGGCAATAAGTCTAAACTGTGGAACCCACTTTCAATGTGGGATATATATGTAAGATAATTAAGGATGCTTTGGTAAGATGAATATCTTTAGCAGATGTTTGAACTGCACATGAACCAATTGTCAAGTCATAAGAAACTTTTTCTCTCCCAAAAACTTTCTTTGTGATAGAAGAATGCCCTTATATGATTGAGCAATTTCTAAACCAAGAAAATATTTGAGTTTACCAAGGACATTCAGTTCGTTCAACTCCTAACGTTTGGTTTGATATTGCTATATGTTTTCATAGAATGTACTAGCAATTATATTATCATCAAACACAAAGTTGTTACCAGAACTAGCCGTGAAGAGTGAGTAGTCATTTCTAAGGTCATAAATGGACGTATTGAGATTGAAAAGTAGATTATCCCCTTGAACATTGAAGCCAGGTGGAATATCCATTTATAATTCTTCTTCAAAGAGTTCTCCATTAAAAAAACCATTATTGGCATCTAGTTGAAGGTAATTCCATAAAAACCGATCAATATCAATATATGTTTTGATGGTGATGAATATCAATATAATAACCTCATGAGGGTGGAAGCAGATGACTGGTTCTTGATTCAAACATGCAGAGGTTGAGCTTACTCACACAGAAACTGAGCTCTGGCTTGGAAATAGTTAACTATAGCAGTCTATCAGTGATCCTGGGATACTGATCGAAGGGTTTGGTAGTGTATCACCTAGGATAGATCACTTGCATATAATTAATAATTTAATATATATTCATATTTTATAAGACCGCTAATTAATTTTCATAATATCTCTATATCATATTTTGGTAATTAAAAATTGGAATTATGAATGATAGGATCAAGTGACCTTAAGATGGGCTAGGTCTAATAATATTGGGCTAAAACATGTTGCCAAACTTATCTCTGTCCAAACACTGCCTTACGAATGAAATGAATGCCAAGAACTCCCAATCCCATCAAACAAGCTTCTTCAACTAGCGTTGCAGTTTTGCATTGCTCTTAATCTCTTCTCTTTCTCTGTGTTTTTACTCTTTTTCTTCTTATGTTACTTAGTTGCCTGGTACCTGTTTGTTATAATGCTTCTGTGACACTCTATTTTTTAAATGAGCTTTGATATTTTATCATAATTTGGGGCCTTTTTATTTAAGCTTTATTTATTTGCAGATTTTATTAGTTGGGCTTTTATATAAAAGAAAAAGCATGAACTGGAAAAAAAAATGGAGCTGAAAATCAAATTTTTTTTCAGCTTCTAAAACAATCACTTTTTGCTAAAATCAATTTTATACAATCACCTTTTTTAAGGCCTAAACATACTGGGCTTTAATATAAGGTTATGTTAGAATTAGAGTATGCCCTTTCTCTGCAAATTGTGGGTTCACCCTCGGGTTTTGATAGTAGGGAATAGGGATTACAATGAATTAGGTCTCTGCAATTATTTTTTTGACTCACACTTTATTAGTCGTTAAATGAGTTTGTTCTTGAATTTACAGTACTTGTATAAATTCAGTATTTCTTAGGGTCTAAATAAAGGGGAAAAAAACAGAGTTGCTGAGAGTTTTATAAACTCAGAGAGACTAATATATATACACATAATTAAATTGAGGGACTAAATTGCATCTGATAAGTAATCACTAGGAATAAGTTACTGATTTATTCGTGGTGGTTATTATATTTATACTCCTAATGCTGGTTGGGCTTACAAGTAACTTGATGAATTTTCAGATATTTAAGGTGATGCAAAAACAAGATTGGTACAATCCTGATGTGTTCCTTTATAAAGACTTAATTATTGCATTGACAAGGTCTAAAAAAATGGAGGAAGTAATGCAATTATGGGAAAGCATGAGAAAGGAGAATCCGTTCCCTGATTCTCAGACATATACTGAAGTCATAAGGGGCTTCTTGAAGTATGGATCTCCTGCAGATGCGATGAACATATATGAGGACATGAAGAATTCTCCTGATCCACCGGATGAGCTGCCATTCAGAATTTTGTTGAAAGGACTTCTTCCACATCCTCTTTTGAGAAACAAAGTGAAACAGGATTTCGAGGAGCTCTTTCCTGATTCAAATATCTATGATCCATCAAAAGAGATATTTGGAACCCCTCAATCTGTTATCATGTGTTCAAAATTTGTTTTTACATAAACTGTGTTGTTTTCTCTTGGGACTCGTGAACATATTTATGTCCAAACTTCAAAGTAAAACGGTCGTGAGGGGTTCCTCCAGACTAGCAAGTTCTTGAATAAACATGATATGCAACTGAGTCAATAGGGTTTAAACTGATCAATCAGATAGTCAAGTTTTACTTTAAAAAAGATGAAAAAAGTAGTCAAGTTTGTTGTCACTTTGCTGGGTTATTATTGAATGAGAAATGTATGGAAAAAGTGAACTATGAGGATTAATGGTTATAGGTTTGAGATGTGAAACTTATTGTTTCTGTAATCCAAAAATAGAAGTATGATAATGTCATTCAATACATAAAGTTGAATTTCCGACCTTTTGCTGTGTTGTAGACATATGTCATGGATATGTTGGAGTCAAACTTATCATTCCCAAAAATTTTGTTTTCTAGCATCTCCAGATTATGATACCATTATGCCAAATACCAGCTTTAAGTATGAAACTAGTTTTGGACTTTTGGTAAATACAAAATGGCTTCAATTATGTTTTTTCCGGCTGAGAAAAACAGTTACCTTCTGCATACTTTTCATCTTCACCTGGTCTATTAAATAACCAAGTTTTATAACAAGGTACTGATGCATATAAAATTCTGTTAACCTCTTTTCTGTATATAGTAGCTCCTGAGCGCCGTGATACATTCTGGTAAGAGCTGGATTGTGAAACAACTGTAGAAGTAGGAGTTGAGGGCTGAGGCTGCCGTGATCGTTTCTTGTTGAGCTTGGAGTTCATTGCCTTTTTCTCTTCTGGTTAGTCAGTGGGTGAGGGTTTATGTTTACTGGTTACTACTTGCAAGTAAGATGTGTTTTTGGTGTTGAAACTGATTGAGCTTCACCTCATTTGAATGATCTCAACAATCTCTTTCTAGGCTTATTTATGGTTTTGGTCCCTAAAAGTTCAGCATTTTTTTATTTTAGTCCCTAAAAATTATTTTGACCGGGACTAGTTCTTAATTTTTCAAACATTTTGGTTTTGGTCCATCAGTTAGAAAAAATCAATTATTTGTTGACGTGGTTCACGGAAACCCACATCAACAGCTACGTGGTATGAGATAGTGCCAAATAAGTATTGTGACATGGATGATTCAAGTCCATAAATGCAAAATTCTGCGTATGTGACCATTTTGCGTATGAGACCATTTTGTGTCCGTGGAATTGTATCATTCACGTTATATCACTTGTTTGGCGTCATCCCACACTACGTGATTGCTGATATGATGTTCCGCTAACCACATCAACAAATAACAGTTTTTTCATAATGGAGTGGATCAAAACCAAATAAAATACTTGAAAAATTAAGGACTAGTCCGATCAAAATAACTTTTAGGGACTAAAACCAAAACACGCTGAACATTTAGGGACCAAAACCATAAATAAGTCCTCTTTCCATTTCTCTTGTTACAAAGAAAGTGCAGCATTTACTTATACTCCAATAAATTTGAAAACCATGTATGTTCGAAGGGGTATTTGCATTTGATGACAATACATTCTCTTATGACATTTTAGCAAATAGTTTCCCTAAAAAATTAAAAAAAAAAGCACAAAAGAAATCAATAAAATGCACAACAAATCACATATAATAAATCGAAATTGTGCGTGGAGTGAGACTCCTAGGCTTCACCATGAAAAATGATGTGTGTTTTGGACAAATTTAAAAAGAAAGCGATAGAAATTGGCAAGTAAGTTTGTATACTGTTTAATGAAAAATGAAAGGGAGTGCACCAAAAAATAGAAAGGGAGTGCTGTAACATTTTTTCTCTCACTCTATTTTTATTTCTCTTTTCTATTTCAGTGCATAAAGGGACTGGCATATTTTTTTAGTTATTTTAATCCTAACGTGTTGCAATTATTTTTTTTCAAAAGTGTTAACGTTTTCATACTGCAATTATTTAAGTGTTAATTTTTTTATGCTGCAGTAAAAAAATGGAGTTTTTAATGCATTGGTTAAGGAAGCATCTTTTTAGAAATAGGTATATACGTATAGATAATGAAAAAGGAATAAGCAGTGGCCAGAAAGCAATATGCAATGTTTTTGTAATGATTAGAAAATAAAATTTAATCATGAAAATTTGGATCAATATCATGCACTACTCTCAACAATGGCTCCTTCAAAATTTCCAAGTTAAAAGAATCATCAAGTGAGGATTAACCGAAATTGGTGGTTTACAAAGAAGAAAGGAATAAATAAATGGAATTAATGAAAAAACATTTTTATCTACAAACTGCATTTACGAAAAGTAAGGATAAGGATTAGTAAATTAGTATTAAAATTATAAATATATATATTTTATGATAATATCATAGATATCATAAAAGAATGAGAGGAACCATGGCCAGGGTTGGAAGATGATAACCGATAAATTAGAAATGAGAAAAAAGAGTGAATCTCAAA
This sequence comes from Crotalaria pallida, assembly GCA_037953625.1. Classification (NCBI taxonomy): domain Eukaryota; kingdom Viridiplantae; phylum Streptophyta; class Magnoliopsida; order Fabales; family Fabaceae; genus Crotalaria; species Crotalaria pallida. Next base: position 11,036,356 of record CM075653.1, on the reverse strand, counting down.
AAGGAAGCATCAATATTGCTGGTAATTGATGTAGTTATTGGATGGGCACCCATTTGCTTCATGATGAAAAACTCCTCTTGATTGTTACAAATATTGGATAACAGCAGAATGCTCTTCGATGCAGTTATGAATTAGAGACAAAAGGGAAAAAAAATCACTTTATAGAAACAGATAAAGAAATTAAAAGAAAAGTGTATCAGACCAAAACAAAATGCAACCTTTTCATCAAACAAATTGCATGCATTGAGTGAATGACAAAAAGAGCATAAAACTGAACAAACATATAAAAGTTACCTACAAAATTAATTGTACAGAAATATCAAAAGAATAATACTCTTTCTTTTGGGGTTAGATTAGAGACATACCTCTTTCGTCCGAGTTAAAAAATAGAAGAACAATGAAAAATGATGATGCAATGGTTTATGGCTTGAAAATGGAGTGGGATTGTTTTAGAATTAGATTAGAATTGAAGATGAAGGTTGTGGGTAATGAGATGGAGGCATGGTGCACCGAACTTGGTAAAAACTAATTTCTTTTGGTGTACACCAAGGTATCCCCAGCCGACAGCCGAAGACTAATCCCCTCCGAGGCGTAGAGATCACCGAAGTGGGTTTTGCCTTTACCAACAAAGTCTTTTCCATGCTCATGGTAGGGATCGAACCCCTGACATCATGCTTAAGAACCCAGCTATCTACCAACTATGCTGATGTAATTTCTGTAAACTGCCTCCTGCTAATTAGCATACGAAGCTGTTAACGTAAAAAACGGGAGAGGGGGGCACATCAGTTTCTAAAAGGTTGGGAGTAAGTTTCTTTAGTAACCACTCATGCTATGGTTAAAAAGTACGTTGTTGTACTAAGATGAGAGGATGAATTTCCTATTTTACCTGCACAGTCATTAAAATATTTTCAAATCATTAGATGGTAGAGGTTGTAAATTAAGATAAGTAATGGGGTATTTTGAACATAAACAAAATTAGACAAACTTTTGGCAGTTGAAAAAACATGGTTTTCTTTATTATAGTAACTATCGTGTTCACAGGCATCCCATTGTCGTGTTTTTGTAGCAAAGAATCATTTATAGTAAACTGATATATTGAAAAATTGGTATTTATGAATGTTATTTATACGTTAAAGATGTTCATTTTTGTGTAAATTGTTATTATTAACTGTATGCATTCTTAGTAATTATGTTCCAGAATATGGATCCATCAATTTCAATATGAAATTATGCATGCATTGTTATTTTGTTATTATTAAATGATCACATCGCTTTGGGAATCATATCCTAATTTTTCTCACTATCGGGTCCATCGACCTCCTCATCCTTAAAATAACCATCCCACTAATTCCTTCTTCTAACAACTTAGCCCCACCCATATTGCAATCATCTTCATCCTCTAATTCTCTTTCTCCTTTTTTTTTTGTCATAATCTAGAAAAATTCGTTAAGTATCGAATACAAGAAATAACCGTGATCGATCCGCCTAAATCATTACCTTATCAAATTTGTTCACACGACGCCGAGTTATCAGGTTTTAAGGTCTTCTTCTCTATGTCAATGATGATAATCGTTCACTTGGAGTAGAGAAATATAAATACATAAATAAAGTAAGAGAAAGCGATTTTTTTTCTTCATCAAAGATATCCTCCCACCAAAAATTGAAGACTAATCTCTTGATATATATAAGTTATTATTAAAGGATATTATTGCAAGAATATGTAATCATATTATAGCAAACCTTTTTAACATTTATATATTTTCATAATACAAACCACTTCTCCAATTTCACTCAATAAATTGGATGAATCATAGAGTCAAACATCTTTATTCTCCCATCATATATAAGAAGTTCACAGACACATATTATTCATTTATAATCACTTATTAACTTCAAGACAAACTCATTATTTTTTATGTGAGATGATCATCTTCATGCCTCTAGGTGCTATGCACCGACAAGATGATCATCAACATGCTTAGCAGATTTGTTTATGAAGTCCAAGTAAGAATATGGGGGCTCAATATTCTCATTGACAACCTCAAATTCGATAATCCATTTAACAAGGCCACTTCCATCATCCTTTTCATTCAGTTCCATGGTAAGTATGAAAACCTTATATTGCTGACCGAGATCGCCATCAAATAAGCTCCATGTGATTGTCTTTTTGCTTTCATCAATGGTTTCAATCCTCTCCTTGTGCGTTGTTGGCTTACCATCTGTTGTTTCAAAATCAATTTAGCTCAATAACAAAGTATGGATCAATTTAGTCTATGATATTTTCGAAATTTTAAATTATTAATCCATGAGATAGAAAAACGTGAGTCACATTCGTTCTTGACGTTAACGACCGTTAGTAATTCTGAACGTGAACTAACGGAATGACAAAAATGTAATTACATCTTTTTGGCCATAAAATAAACAAAGATTGCTCACTATCGTACAAATTAATTCTTGTAGGCATCAGTCAAATTAATTCATGGACTATTGTGACACACATTTTGCTATTTCGGGGATTGATAATTTTAGGGATTAATTTGACCTTTGCCACAAATTCTTGGACCAATATGACATATTACTCAATAAAGAATCTAAGAGATATTATACCATATTTGGGTTTTTTTTTTTTAGAAAAAAAAAAGTTTTGTTTCAAAGTGATAATCGTCTACGGTGCTTTAAAGGCGACAACAACAATTTTAGGGTGAAAAAATTACTAAACTTTTTAATCTGAATTTTTGGATATTAAAGTTTGTCAAAAATATAATTATAATTTTTTTTTAAAAAAAAGTCCCTTAAAAAAAACTTGTACTATAAATACTTGATAATATAAATCAAACACGGTCTAAATTATCTGCTGATAATTAAATTGACTTCAAATATGGTCAAACGAACCCTTAGATGGAAAGTAACAAAATACTTTGCTGTTTCCAAATTAATATAACCATTGTATTAACATAATTTTAAGCTTAATTACCTATGATAAAAGTCCAGTTCTTAACCGAACCAATGGTATGCCAGTCACCTTCGTGTACATCAGCTTTAGGGATTCTTTCACAAACATTTTGAAGGTGGGGAAGGTTCTTGTGGAAGAGGTTGAACCACTTGTCAACGGTTGCTTTGATCCCAAACTCAATGCTCAATTTACCAGCAAGAGCCATTTTCAAAGGAAACAAACACAAATTTTGAGATATAGAATGCAAATGTTGAGAGGTGTGGAAGCTTATGATGCCTCATTGGGTCTTAAATAGTAAGAAGAAGCTTACCCATTATTGGCAATTAAATTATTGGAGCAACGCCATATAGTTTGCTCCATTATATTTTTTGCTTTATAATTAAGACTGAGGATAATAAGCTTAATAAAATAATTTTGCAATAAAAAAGTAAAATTTAATTGTTTAAAAAGAATAAACTTAATTAGTTTCCTAATACTTCTTCGGGCTTGAAATATAAGAAAAAAAAAATACTTTTGATTTAAAATATAAGCAAAATTAACCATTTTTTTTTTTAAATTTTATTTCATTCTCAATTCTACTTTCCTAAAACACCCCTAAAAAAATATTATCTTATTTAATTTTTGTTTCATTCCTAATGCATTTTTCCTAAAATACCTCTATTATTTATAAATTTTAGAAAATTAAATACAATCAATTAACCTCCTTAATAAACGTAAAACTAGTTATTTTTGCTTATAATTTTAGCCGAATGAAGTATGTTTTTACTCTTTTTTAACCTTTTATCCTCATATTAAGCAAAAACTTAAAATAAAATAAAATGTTAATTAAAAAATTTATTAAAAAAGGTAAGGAAAAAATATATTATTTGAACAATATAGATGCGCTTGCCTTCACTAGTGGAAGCTGATATAAATAATAAGTGATATGTTATTACTTAAACAAATAGTTACAGGTTCGATACGTTGAAAATCCAAAAAAAGATGCGCTCGCCTTCACTACATGTATTGCTCCCGCCACATAAGTGTGTCAAACCAAGGTACCTAAATTGCTCTCAATGCACTTTGCCTCTAGAAAAGAGTAGGCAAAAAAACTCAGCTCGACCCAAACAAAATTGATAAATAAGCGGATTTAGGTTATTAAAATAAAACCTGAATAAATCTTAAATTTTTTGACATGCTTTAATAAAGTTCGAATCCGTCATGCTCCTCAACGATCCACTGATAATATTTAAAAACATTATATATCGACCAATTCACGCAACAATTGACCCATATTGTATAATCAATCTTGAACAGTACAATTTGGAAAAAAAAAACCATTACCAACTAGAGAGAATTAATGCCTAAAAGCATTCATATTGCCATTTGATTTTTTTTAATAAATGCATTTATGTATAAGATAAGCTAACATAAAAAAGTTGTATTAAAAAACTAAAATAATATATATATTTCTTGATTAATTTTTTAAAGTATATTATTTCCCCTATAAAACTTACTTTTGCAAGTTTGTCTTACCTATATATATGAGGTCCATACTTCTATAAAAATCCTTATTATAATACATGCTGAAAAGCGTGATAAGCATGCAAACACCCAACTCAGCTAGGCCACCTACTACATGCTATAACTATATATAGTGTAATATACTCTCTTATATGTAAAATCGTTTTATGAATTTTTTTTTTGATTTTGTTTGTTAAATCTTATTTCAATTTCTAATAATATTTAATTACTTGTTTTTAAAAAATATCCCTATGAAATCAAAACTTTTTAGAATCCAAATAATAATTATAGGGGTAATTTTAAAAAAAGATATTAAATGTTTACATTTCTAATATTATTAACAACCTTAATCCACATTTTTTGTGAAAGTAATTTTTCCTAACAAGATCTTTTATATAGGATTGATGGAGTATATTAGAGTTGGCAAAAAAACCTTGGCATAGCTAGGCCGATCCAAATAAGCATGCAAAAACATAAGGTTTATACAATAAATTTAGAGTCCAAATTATACCGTATTTTTTTGACATGAACCGGACTGGCTCTAGCACAATTGTATAGCACAAATTGTCACATTTAACTGAGTGGAGTGCGAAAAAAGCCAGCACAACCGGCGTAACCCAACTAAGCACGCAAGAACATAAGAACCTATATAACAAATTTTTTCTTTGCCATGCACTTGTTTTGTCTATCTTGACTATCTGTTTTATGTATTAGGATCCCTACATGAAGCTAAGAGATCAAAAGTTGTAGGAGCAAAAAATATTTAATTCCATTTTCATGCTTTGATTTCATATATTGTTTTTAACGAAATTCTGCAATGCTTTGTCCTTACTTTGTATTCATCATAACATGTGCTGCATGTTTTAGCTAAAATATTCTTGTTATATCAATATTGGCCAAAGTATTTTTGAGCTAAACATATTCGAATAATGTCATTAAGTTATTGATGTCTACTTCAAAGTATTATTATTTAAATTAATTTATTGCTAACGAGTTGCATAACTTGATTATTGGTTATACAATAGGATCCTGACTACTGTGCAATCCTTGACCTCGTGACTCTTGCTCATTGATTTTAAGTAGCTTTGTTGAGATTCACGATTAATTTATAATTTGCTTACTCCCACCGTTTAATTTTAAGTGTCTTTTTGGACTTTTGCACATAGATTAAGAAAATGTAGATTATGATGATTATTGTAAGTTTTATGTGTATTTTATCAAAAATACCCTATTTAATATTTTTATTTTGTCAATGCATCATTACTAGTATTACAAATTTCAAAACTAAAACAACATTAAATATAAGGGTAAATAAGGAAAAACAGTATTAAATGTTGCCTAGGTTTGGTAGAAAGACACTTATTTTGAAACAAAATTTTGTTGTTAAAAAGACACTTAAAGTGAAACGGAGGGAGTATATTTTAAAGTTATAAAAGTATTTAATTGTGTTATTTTTCATTATTTAAGGGTTGTTGCATGCTTACATTTGTTTGACTGTTTTGACAATTTCAACTTTAGCACATGAAGCCAATAAAGGTATATATGCAATGTTCGTCATTATAGGTGTAATTATTGTATGACCTTTTTTTTAAAACAAACCTGTAGGCAATACTGATCACTGAACTGGAACTGAAAGTTTCTCTTAGAGAGTGGGGGAATTACGGTTTTTTTTTTTTTTATGATGATGTTGTCTCATTTTAGCTTTGCATGAAAGGAAGCTTATATGCTAAGTGTGTTGGAAATTTTATTGTAAGATGGAGTAAGAAAACTCATATGTTGTGTACTTTATTAGTAGAACTTTGAAATTGATTTAGTCTCTTTGAATCCTTCCTTGAGTTTGGCAAGGTAGTTTTCAAATTTTGTTTGTGGAAGATATGTCTTGTACTTATTTACTCTATTTGAAATGAAATTTTTATTATAAAAAAAGTTTCTAATGTTAGTTGCCCTTAATTTTTTATTAAGTTATTTATTTATTTCCAATTGTTTATTATTCTTTTTATAAAGTATCACAATTAGTGGAAAAAAAGTTAGAAAAAAATTGGTGCTGATTTAGCCACAGATTCGTTTGTGGTTATAATTTTTTTTTAAAAAAAATTACTTTTTTACTTAGCCATGGTTATAACTACATACAGCTAGTACAAAAAAAAAATTGTAGCAAAATAAATATATGACAACATCGTTTCAAAATGGTGTTGTGACTGTTGTCTATGCTTTAGTTTTAATAGCAGCGTTTTAAAACGGCATTGTCAATGTTTTAGTTTCAACAACTCTTTGTTGAAACAGTGGTGCTAATGCCTTAATTTCAGTCTATTTTTATTTCTCCCTTCTTTTTCAGTGCATAAAGGGACTGGCATATTCTTTTAGTTATTTTAATCCTAACGTGTTGCAATTATTTTTTTTTAAAAGTGTTAACGTTTTCATACTGCAATTATTTAACTGTTAACGTTTTTATGCTGCAGTAAAAAATGGAGTTTTTAATGCATTGGTTAAGGAAGCATCTTTTTAGAAATAGGTATATACGTATAGATAATGAAAAAGGAATAAGCAGTGGCCAGAAAGCAATATGCAAAGTTTGTAATATTCATCCGCCTAAATCATTGCTTTATCAAATTTGTTCACATGACACCAGGTTATCAGGTTTTAAGGTCTTTGTTGTGGGGTGTTATCCCACATGTACCGGCAAGCCGGTTTGTTGATATACGACGATGATAACGGGTTCTCGGTTAAAGAACACCGTCACCAAGTTGGGATATTTTGTGGTGGTGTGTGTGCCGAGTGTAAATAACGGAATAAGAGTCCGATCATACCTTGACCACTACCTGTATTTATAGGGTGGTTGGAAGGAGACACTGTAACGATGAGCCATGATGGGCATTAAGGTGGCGGTTTGTAACGGCTCCATGAATGCCATGATGGGCGGCAATAATAACTAACCGTTATAACGGTTACGTATTGATGGCTATTGATGCTGAATTGTCGGTATGCCGAATTGATGCTTGTTGGTCCGTGATACCGGTTATTATTTGTCCGTGATACCGGTCCATAACAGTCTTCTTCTCTATGTCAATGATGATAATCGTTCACTTGGAGTAGAGAAATATAAATACATAAATAAAGTAAGAGAAAGCGATTTTTTTTCTTCATCAAAGATATCCTCACACCAAAAATTGAAGACTAATCTCTTGATATATATATATATAAGTTATTATTAAAGGATATTATTACAAGAATATGTAATCATATTATAGCAAACCTTTTTAACATTTATATAGACTTATTTATGGTTTTGGTCCCTATAAGTTGACCTCGTTTTGAATTTAGTCCTTAAATCTTTTTTTGACCTTGAATGGTCCTTAAATCTTTTTAAATTTTGTTTTTCCTTAAACCTTTTTTTGACCTTGAATGGTCCTTAAATCTTTTTAAATTTTGTTTTTAGTCCTTAAATCTTTTTTTGACCTTGAATGGTCCTTAAATCTTTTTAAATTTTGTTTTTAGTCATTCTGTTTGTCTACTTCTGTCATCTGCTGACATGGCAAACGGTGTGCCATGTCAACCCTTATATTGACCGCCAACGATGCATCTGATGTGGACCTCCCACTCATGTGAGCAGGAACCGAGCATGAGCCGAGCATTAACTGTGCATGAGATATCGACTGAGTACGATGCCATTGGTAACGACATAGCTTGGTTCGTGCTCAGTTCATCGTGCTCGGTTCGTGCTCGATCGATATCTCCCCTCGGTTTGGAAAATCATGCTCGGTTCATGATCGGTTAATGCTTGGTTCCTGCTCGGTTAATGCTTGGTTCCTGCTCGGTTCCTGCTCACATGAGTAGGAGGTCCACATCAGATGCATCGTTGGCAGTCAATGTAAGGGCTGACATGGCACACCGTTTGCCATGTCAGCAGATGACAGAAGAAGAAAAACAGAAGGACTAAAAACAAAATTTAAAAAGATTTAAGGACCATTCAAGGTCAAAAAAAGATTTAAGGACTAAAAACAAAATTTAAAAAGATTTAAGGACTAAATTCAAAACGAGGTCAACTTATAGGGACCAAAACCATAATTAAGCCCATTTATATATTTTCATAATACAAACCACTTCTCCAATTTCACTCAATAAATTGGATGAATCATAGAGTCACACATCTTTATTCTCCCATCATATATAAGAAGTTCACAGACACATATTATTCATATATAATCACTTATTAACTTCAAGACAAACTCATTATTTTTTATGTGAGATGATCTTCTTCATGCCTCTAGGTGCTATGCATCGACAAGATGATCATCAACATGCTTAGCAGATTTGTTTATGAAGTCCAAGTACGAATATGGGGGCTCAATATTCTCATCGACAACCTCAAATTCGATAATCCATTTAATAAGGCCACTTCCATCATCCTTTTCATTCAGTTCCATGGTAAGTATGAAAACCTTATATTGCTGACCGAGATCTCCATCAAAGAAGCTCCATGTGATTGTCTTTTTGCTTTCATCAATGGTTTCAATCCTCTCCTTGAGCGTTGTTGGCTTACCATCTGTTGTTTCAAAATCAATTTAGCTCAATAACAAAGAATAAGTAATATGTAAGATTAGTTTTAGATTTTGTGAGTATGGATAATTTAGTTTATGATATTTTCGAAATTTTAAATTATTAATCCATGAGATAGAAAAACGTGAGTCACATTCGTTCTTGAGGTTAATGACCGTTAGTAGTCCTGAACGTGAACTAACGGAATGACAAAAACGTAACTACATCTTTTTGACCATAAAATAAACAAAGATTGCTCACTATCATACATATTAATTCATGAGATTGTAGGCATCAGTCAAATTAATTCATGGACTATTGTGACTCACATTTTGCTATTTCGGGGACTAATAATCTTAGCGATTAATTTGACATTTGTCCACAAATTTTTGGACCAATTTGACATATTACTCAACAAAGAATCTAAGAGATATTAAACCATGTTTGGGTTTTTTTTTTATTTTTTTTAGAAAAAAAAAAGTTTTGTTTCAAAGTGATAATCGTCTACGGTGCTTTAAAGGCGACAACAACAATTTTAGGGTGAAAAAATTACTAAACTTTTTAATCTGAATTTTTGGATATTAAAGTTTGTCAAAAATATAATTAGGGGGTTTCTCCGGTGCCGTTGTAAAAGGGTGGGTTTTGGTGCCGTCGAATCCTTAACCAATGAAAACACGCCATGTCATATAATTAGTCACGTTAGCATAATTTCTATTAAAACATCCAATTTTATCATATTGCATTTTAGTCCTTCACATTTTAGGTAACTTTTGATTAATCTAACTAATTTAAATCAAATTAAATATTTCCTATTTTATTTAAAAATTAAAATAAAAAAAATTAGGATTTGATTTTGAAATAGTTTCTTTCATAATCTATCACTTCATCAAAATTTCATCACGTCTGTTCATCACCTGGGCAAACTTCATCACGGCTTCCTGGTTCGTCAACACTTTATAAAAATTATTAGGTTGCCTCATCCATAAATCAGTAGGGTACAACACATTCATCATCTATCAAATTTTCGTCGCACACACCAAACACATCTCACTGTGATATCAATTTTCACTGCTATTCTTGACGGCATCACAACCAAACACGACCCGACATCATCATCGTCACCGATCCATCTTCTCTTAGAAAATCACTTTACCTTATGTTTTCCCCTCTTTCTCAACTATGATTATGTTTTTCCCTTCTATTTTTAGTTTGTTAGATCTGTAACAAAGATTAATTATTTCCCAACCACTTGTAACCATATGCTTCATTTTTTTCCCCTTTTCTTGACTTTCTATTGTAAAAACAAAAACAAAGAATTATGCCAATGATCAATGAAATGAGAATTGATTATTTATTTGCTGGTGTGATTATTTACTTAGTGTTAGTGATGGCCAAACAAAAATCACTAATCAAATTTGTGAAATTTTTGAATAGAGACGCAATAAATCGCAACATCTACACAATTATACTCATGATTTTCAATATTTGTTTCTGGATTTTGGTAGCCTTGCTATAAAACTTTATAATATTGGTAAAATTAGAATCATGTTATTGGTTGCTGAATTAGAGGAAATTGTTATGGTCTATTTGTTTAGAAATAAATAAAAACAAATTCAACAAAAAAGTGATTATTTGAAAAAGTAATTATTTTTAGATGTTGTAATATTTAGATTCAAATAACAGCCTAAAGATCTCTACAGAAAAAATAACAATGTAAAAATAAACATTAAATTTGGTTCAAAATTTTAAATTTTATAACTTTCAATCTCTTTAAGAGGTATGATTGATAATTGATTAACAATAGTAATGAATGAAAGATAAATATAGAAACACAATCAATTTTCATCATTATTGTTTTTATAAGCAATAAATTAAGAAAAAAAAATACGAATTCAAATTCAAATAACAGCCTAAAGATCTCTTAAAAAAAAATAACAATGTAAAAATAAACATTAAATTTGGTTCAAGATTTTGAAGTTTATAACTTTCAATCTCTTTAAGAGGTATGATTGATAATTGATTAACAATAGTAATGAATGAAAGATAAATATAGAAACACAATCAATTTCCATCATTATTGTTTTTATAAGCAATAAATTAAGAAAAAAAATTTACGAATTCAAATTCAAATAACAGCCTAAAAACCTCTAACAAAAAATAACAATGTAAAAATAAACATTAAATTTGGTTCAAGATTTTGAATTTTATAACTTTCAATCTCTTTAAGAGGTATGATTGATAATTGATTAACAATAGTAATGAATGAAAGATAAATATAAAAACATAATCAATTGTTATCATTATTGTTTTTATAAGCAATAAATTAAGAAAAAATTTATGAATTCAAATTCAAATAACAGCGTAAAGATCTCTAAAAAAATAACAATGTAAATATAAACATTAAATTTAAATCAATATTTTGAATTTTATAACTTTCAATCTCTTTAAGAGGTATCATTGATAATTGATAAACAATAGTATTAAATGAAAGATAAATATAAAAACACAATCAATTGTCATCATTATTGTTTTTATAAGCCATAAATTAAGAAAAAAATTTATGAATTCAAATTTAAATAATAGCGTTAAGATCTCTAAACAAAATAACTATGTAAAGATAAACATTAAATTTGAATCAAGATTTTGAATTTTATAAATTTAAATCTCTTTAAAATGTGAAGGACTAAAATGCAATATGATAAAATTGGATGCTTTATTAGAAATTATGATGACATGGCTAATTAAATGAGGTGGCGTGCTTTCATTGGATAAAACTTCGACGGCACCGAAACCCACCATTTTACGACGGCACCGAAGAAACCCCCATATAATTGTAAAATTTTAAAAAAAAGTCCCTTAAAAAAATCTTGTACTATAAATACTTGATGATAATATAAATCAAACACGGTCTAAAATTATCTGCTGATAATTAAATTGACTTCAAATATGGTCAAACGAACCCTTAGATGGAAAGTAACAAAATACTTTGCTGTTTCCAAATTAATATAATTGTATTAACATAATTTTAAGCTTAATTACCTATGATAAAAGTCCAGTTCTTAACCGAACCAATGGTATGCCAGTCACCTTCGTGTACATCAGCTTTAGGGATTCTTTCACAAACATTTTGAAGGTGGGGAAGGTTCTTGTGGAAGAGGTTGAACCACTTGTCAACGGTTGCTTTGATCCCAAACTCAATGCTCAATATACCAGCAAGAGCCATTTTCAAAGGAAACAAACACAAATTTTGAGATATGGAATGCAAATGCTGAGAGGTGTGGAAGATTATGATGCCTCATTGGGTCTTAAATAGTAAGAAGCTTACCCATTATTGGCAATTAAATTATTGGAGCAACGCCACATAGTTTGCTCCATTTTTTGCTTTATTATAAGACTGAGGATAATAAGCTTAATAAAATAATTTTGCAATAAAAAAGTAAAAATTTAATTGTTTAAAAAGAATAAACTTAGTTTCCCAATATTTCGGGCTTGAAATATAAGGAAAAAAAATATTTCTTTTGGTTTAAAATATAAGCAAAATTAACCAATTTTTTTAAATTTTATTTCATTCTCAATGCTACTTTCCAAAAACATCCCTAAAAAATTGTTATTTTATTTAATTTTTGTTTCATTTCTAATGCATTTTTCCTAAAATACCTTTATTATTTATAAATTTTAGAAAATTAAATACAATCAATTAACCTCCTTAATAAGCATAAAATTAGTTATTTTTGCTTATAGTTTTAGCCGGATGGAGTATGTTTTTACTCTTTTTTAACCTCTTATCCTCATGTTAAGCAAAAACATAAAATAAAATAAAATGTTAATTAAAAAAGTTATAAAAGGTAAGGAAAAAATATATTATTTGAACAATATAAATGCGCTCGCCTTCACTAATGGAGGCTAGTATAAATGATAAGTGATCTGTTGTTACTTAAATAAATAGTTGTAGGTTCGATCGTCGGTACATGCACACGGTTGGATACGTTGAAAATCCAAAAAAAGATGCGCTCGCCTTCACTACATGTATTGCTCCCGCCACATAAGTGTGTCAAACCAAGGTATTTAATTGCCAATACTTAGGTCTCATGGTCCGATCCGATCTCAAATATTTGGGACTATTCTATTATGGTCCGGCCCACGGTATTTAAATTTTTCAGACCATTCAGACCGGACCGGACCGATTATATTTATATTTAAAAAAAGAATAAAAACCTGCGCCCAGCCCAGCCCAAAACCCGTTATACTACATTGCTACTTGTGTAACCCTAAGTAGTAACTAGCAGCCTCACACTTTCTCACCTACAACAGTCTCTCGCACACACGTTGCAGCAGTAGCCCCTCACGCAGCCAACCCCTCATGTAGCCACCACTTCACGCAGCCACCAGCGCTGTTCGCCTCTCACCGCCAACGTCGTTCGACTCTCACCGCCGGCGCCATTCTCTCTTTGTTGTTTCTCTACTTCTTCCACTCGCCGTTTCTTCAAACTTTCCCTCACGCTCTGGTTCTCTCTCACGGCATCGCCCCTGCCTTGCCACTGCCACTGCCACCGCCACGGCTTCTCCGCCTTCTCGAATAACCACCGCTATGGCTTCTCACATCGCCCTCGCCTCGCCACCGCCACCGCCACAGCTTCTCCGCCTTCTCGAATCGCCTCACCATGCCATGGTTCTGATTTTGCCCTTGTTGATTTATTTTTAGTTTATTTTTATTTTTAGGTTGATTTTGCCCTTGTTGTTAGTTGATTTTTTCCTCTGTGGCTGTTCATTTCTAATTTTTCTATTCATTCTAAAACTGTCATAGTGCATTAGGTTTTGAAAATCTTCTAATTATTAAGTCCTTAAATAGAATCTGTGTTTTATATACATTTTCATCAGGTTCTGATAATTATTTTCATTAGAATCTGTATATGCAAAGAATTTGTACAAGTGTTTTTTTTTTGGTGTACAAGAAGGACAAAGGCCCACAAACACAAGAAAACTAAGACAAAATTATGTCTCTAGGGAATGCAATCCCACAGTAGTCAAGATAAAGTAATCTATTGAGAGCAGGACTAGGTTCTTTAAGGAGATGTTGTCCATAATCCTTATCCAAACTAAAGTTTGCTAAATAATCAGCGACAGAATTCCCTTCTCGCATAGTGTGGTTAAATTGAATTCTCCACTCTTTCTAGCTTAAAGAGATAATACCTCTTATCAAAGGGAAAGTGTTTTTCTTTCATTTGAATACTATGTTATATAAGATTTTTATATTATGGCATTTCAGCATTTGCATCAAAAATTTATTATTATGGTCTAAATAGATCAGACCGGACCGGATCGAAACGATCCGGACCAATTCGGTCCGATCCGGTCTTTGCATATGAAAAACTTCTGAACCGGACCGAACCGAGCCACATTAATTTAATCTGTCCGGACCCTAAAGTCCGTTAAAGACTGGATCGAACTGGACCGTTATACCCCTAGCTATAATGACAATTATTCGTGAACAAAAGGAGCATTGACATGCGAGTCTTGATCCTCTCTAGTAAATTGTTCTAGCAAATTTAACACATATTAGGTTTTTATTTTTTTTAATCCATGTTCCCTAGTTGAAAGTTAAAGATTCGTAGTTTTATTAAATGTTATAAGTTTTGCTTTCTTTAAAAAAAAAAAAAAACATACCAAAGCTCGAAATTTAAAAAATTTAATTATCTATCCATTATAGAACCTATATGAGTATAGTACGTTATTATTAGGTGCAATCATAGATCACTTTTGACCCAATATGAATATAGTAGATTAGTAGGTTATTATTAGGTGCAATTATAGATCTCTTTTGACTCTTAAATGAGACAAATCTATTACGTATAAACTTTATATCCCGTAGAAAAAAAAAAAAAAAACCTTAAAATAGCAGGAATCATATCATCGGAGTAGTTATCAGACATGATTGAGAAAAGATTGAACTCTACTTCACTAAATATAACAACCTAAAGTCACGTCTTATAATTGAGTTTTTTTTTTTTTTGTTTGCACCTTGGTATCTGGCCCACTGGGCCGACTAATCCAGTTCGAGATTCCGGGGTTAAGGTTTTATTCCTCTCCCAACGTTGTTGCGGGGGATCGAACCGTAATTGAGTTTCTTTACTTATTAGTAAACAATTCAATTATGAAGGATTTAGGGACCAAATCCTATATCATGCTAAGTCCGGAGTTTTCTAGACTGTTCCCTTTGAGGCATGAGATCAAATTGGTTTTTGTCTCTTCTCAGCATTGAAAAATTTTATTAACAACTCAATATTTTACTACTCACATTAATTTTTTTTTTAAAAATAATTATTGCTCTTTTTTGTTAAAAATATCCTTAGAGCAATTACAGTAAAACCTTAATAGAGTCTGGCGGGGAGTTTTAATATCAGATCTAGCTTCTATAAGAATATGTTATTCTTCAACAAAATCTGATGGAGAATTTTAAGTTGAGTTTGTAAAATAAAAGTATCAACTTACCCTTTTTTTTTTTTTGTCTTTTTTCTATTTTACTCTAAATCATGATAATAAATAAATAAATAATAATTATAAATAAATAATCATAAATAAACTAATAATAATAATAATATTCTTAAATATATGTTTTTAGCAATTTTATTTTTAAATATATTAAATATGGATATATATATATATAATGCATTTTAAAAAATTTGATATATAAAAAATAGAGGGCTATTAAAGCTATCGTTGCCATCCTAGTGTATTATATATATATATATATATATATATATATATATATATATATTGACTTTGGCACATTTTTCACACAAAATTGAATACTTTAATTTTCAAATATTATTGGAGTGCAAATATATATCTTTGCAAATTTTAAATATTGATGTCATAAAAAAAAGTATTTGGGATTATTTTTATAAATACTAAGCAATTAACATTATTATATTGAAATGAATGAGTGGAAAATGAGTATAGAAAATGGACAGTGCAATTAAGATATACTCCCTCCATTTTAGAAAGTTTGGCCTTTTAGGCTTTCTAGTTTGACCTTTTACATTTTCAATAAACAAACATATTTATTTTTCCAATTTTAACCTTTCATTTAATCATTTCTCTTACTCCTCATTAATTTTACTTTTATCATATCTCTCATCTCTAAACCATTATACATTAATTAATGATCACACTTACTAATAAAAATTAAATACTACTACAATTTTCAATAAGGATTAAATAGGAACATTTTGGACAAACCATACATAATACCTACAATAATTAACACTTTTTTAATCTGTGTGTCCGGGCCTCAAAAGCCAAACTTTCTGAAACGAAGGGAGTATTTGGCAACATAAGATAAAGCAAGGTGTATGTGTTGTATGCAACAGTGGCTGCTGCAGCATATTTTGTGTGGATAAAGAGAAATAACAGAATATTTAGTGGAAGATTAGAAGTGCTGCGAATTTATATGAAGTGATTAGGAGAGAAATTAAATTGAGAGTTGTAGGGGTGCTAAAGGAGAGGAATAGGTTACAGGAGAGAGAATTTTTTGAGAGAATAGATATATAAATGTTATAGGTTGTGAAAGAGGAATCATGTAAATAGATATTGTGAGGTAGTGATCGAGTTTGCATTTGAAGTTGAACCCAACCTGGTTGGTGGTTGCTTGTTTCTGCAAATTTATTATGCTCAAGTATATATGTATTGGTTTATTGGGTAATGAGAATTGTAAGTCTATTTACCCAAAAAAATATTATTGAAATGAAATTGAGTCTAAACGTACATGAAGATGTAATGCTGATGCATGAATTTTGTGAGTCTAAACGTACATTAAGTTTGAGAATTGTCTCCGTCTAGAGGTCAAGATGGCCTTTGGCTATCAAGACATTCGTAAATTTCCTCAATTGGTGAATATGTGTCGCACCTATGAGGATGATTTAAAGGTAAAGGAGTCATATGAGAGGAGTATTAGAGCCAACCAAAAAGCCAAGAAACTAATCAAAGATCAGGACAAGGAAATTCCTCCTAAGATAGATCCTTACCCAATTCCAAAAGCTGTTCAAGAGGAAGCACAAGGGGCTGTTTTAGAGCAAGCTGCTCCTGACTTAGTGGGTCCTCCTCCACAGTGTCCACAATGTGGGAAGCGTCACTCAGGCATCTGTCGACGCATGGAAAGAGAGATAATTTGTTTCTTGTGCCAACAGCCGAGGCATATTGTCAAAAATTGCCCCCGTAACCAAAATGCGGAAAAGGAGGGAAAGACTGCAAAGCTTAGAGTTATTAAAATCAGTTCCAAGGGAAAAGCCTCTTCTAATTCTAGTGCTAAAGCAAGGAAGTCTTAAGAGCTTAGATAAGGTAAGGAATGTTTGAGTCTTCGTTGAATTCTTTTTGGCTTATAATTCTTTAGATATATAGCATGTATTAGTTTGTTATATTCCAGGTCTAAGTGAATTAAGTTCAAATTTTTCAGAATGTGACTTTGTCATATTTGGAAGTAAACAGAAAGTTGAAATTAAGGAAAGTGAAAACTCCCAACGGGCCAGAGTATGAAATTGCTACCCCAATAAGAAAGAACTAATTCTTAGTTTTAAACTTAGTATGTTGATTTCAAATATGACAAAGGAAGTAAAGTCTTGTTTGGAACTCAAGCAGTACGGAAAATAATCCTATCCTCAATATAATGTAGAGTCGAGACTGATCACCTCGAGATTTACATTTATTGACATATAGTATTATTAATGTCCTTAAGTTCAACCAAAATAATTTTTCAAGTGTGTGAGGTCTAAGATAAGAAAGGTAGTATAGTTCAACCAAACCTTATAGATGCCGACCACTAATAATCAGAGTACCCAGCGGCAGTAAATAGGTGTCAATCCAATGTAGTATGCCTCCTCATTAAGTCTTTATAGGACTAGAAAACCTTGAGCTTCATAGAGTCTAGTTCGTCATGAGTATAGTAAGACGCTTTCTGTTAAGAAACCTTTCTCTTTAGGATGAGAATTAGGAAAAAGCTAGACTTGATTAGCAAAGTCTAATTAGGACCAAAGTTTAGTTAGATGGTAAATATATGTTAAGATTATATATGAATAGGAATAGCATTCTGTTTATATATGAATGATTAAATTTTAGGTGATTATGTTGTAACTTCAATTTTGTTCATAATTAACTATCAACTTAAAATTTTTTTTAAGGGCAATTGTTTGTATTTTCTTAATAATTCTTGTTCCTAATTACATTTTTGCGTAATGCACTATTTAACCTTGAGTTTTCTTTAAGAAAGTTTTGGAAAGAAATTGAAGTAGTTGTAGAATCAAGTCTCCAATGAGGTGGTTATAGTTTTGATGATGACAATATAATTAGATCATGAATTTAAAGGAAGAATTCAAGCTCATCTAGTCAAGAAGATCAAGTGCACCATTAGCTAGTCATTCTCTTTTTTATTTTAATTGTAATTTTTTATTTCTATGTTGAGGGTGGGTAGCTTAGGAGTTAATCTCAGCCTAGGATAAATAATAAAAATTCTTGAAAAGGTTGGGATTACATAAGATCAATACTTGAGAAGAGAACTGAAAATAATTTTAGAAAAACTTAATTTTTACCATCTCTGGGCAAAAGACTCGAGTGATCTGTAAAAGACTCGAGTAACTCTGGTCAAAAGGCTCGAGTGATCTGAAAAAGACTCGAGTATTTTGTTGGGATTCTGGCAAGTATACCAGATCGTACAAGTAATATAATGATAAATAGAGTATCGTTCCCAACGAAGACTAAAATCGATTAAAACAATTCTCACCTAAATGTAGTTATTAAATGAAATTCAAAGGATGATTCAATTGACTTGAAAACTTTTAAACTAAATTAAATTGTAAAATAAAAACGCAAATTAAAAGTGGTTGTGAAAAGATTTGGGAAAACTTGGGCACATGTTTCATTGTAGGTTCCTCTAGCAATTGTTAACGAATCAATGAATTTCCTAAGTATTGAACCAATTTTGCAAAGGTAAAAGCAGCCTAATTCCTTAGATCAACTTTGTTTCTTAGTAATTTAATCTCTCTTAATTCCTTAAGTAGAGCCTTAAATCCTAATCTAATAATTGTTGTTCAAGCAAAATTATTAAATAGTTACCCAATTCATAGACATAAATATATCCCTATGCAATTGAATTGTTTGATTAAAGGTCTAAATCCTAATTCAATATTCCTATTCAATTAGAATTACCAAATCATAAACGGTACCAAATTCATGATGAACAATTAAAACATAATCAAACACAATACTTAAATGGAAAAACATCAATTCATTAAACAAAAACTATATAGGTTCCATACAAATCCACATGTTCCCAAAAAGGAGTTTAGTTACACATAATTAGAGAAGAAGAAATAAAAATAATGAAAATCATGATGAGAGGCATGGAATTACCCGAATATCCAATCACAAAGTGCAATCCTTCAACTTGCCTCCAAAAGCTCTCTCACTATGCCTCTCTCTAAAATTATGATAACTAACTCAGAAAACCTAAAAATCCCTATTTTAAACTGTTTAAAACTAAATCCCTATCTATTGCTGAAAAGATAAAATTATTATCTTTAATCTGACGCAGCACGCTTGAGTGCACGGATCCGCGCTTGAGCGCGCCTGCTCATTCTGCTCACGAATTGAATATTTGACCCCCTTTTTAAGCTGACTGACCCCATACACGCTTGAGCGCTCCCTGACTTGCGCTTCAGCGTGTATCTACCTGAGAGAATTAGCCATTTGCACCCCATTTATTGGCCAGTTGACCACACGCGCTTGGGCGCATGAAACCCGCGCTTGAGCGCACGCGTGCTAAATTCACCATTTTGTCCTTCTTTGCTCCAATTTCATAGTTTCAAGGCTTGTTTCTTTTTTCCTTCAGCTCCAATTCATCAAATTATTGCTCCAAAACCTGAAATTAAGACCAAAAAGGTACAAAATCCAAAAGGATCTCATTCCAAATCGTTAATAGATAAAAACTCAATCTTTTCCTACAATTACTTGAGAAACAAGCCAAAATCACTAAGAAAGAGGGTAAATTATCATCCAAAAACATCATTTATTGAGCCCAAATCACTCCCCCAAACTTAGCATTTTGCATGTCCCAGGCAAAAGTAAAACAAAAATTCACAGCATCTGATTCTCCCCTCAAGACATAGCAACCTAGCCATAAATTCCAACTCATCTACCCAAGATACTCCTCTTCACTAGCAAATCACCTCAATGAAAACCAGTTGAAAAACAAACTCAAAGTGAGCAAAAGATTAGTGATCACACAACCTCTCAACATCTCTCATGTGTATAGGTCTTATTTATCAATTCACTCAAGTTCAAATCAATGAAAGTATGTTACCATAAGCTTGACTATAGATCTTTATCTCCACTGAATTTATTGACAGCATGCACAAATCATAAGGTCTTTATTGGGTTCTAATAGGGCCATGGCTAAAAGTGATAGGTGGGATAAAGAATAAAAGGATAAACAAAGGGCTTAAACAATGAAATCACAACACTTCCCTTTTAAATTATGAAATGAGCAATGAAATAATTACACAATCACAACTCAATTCACTTAATTTTTCCTTTTCTTTTCTTTTCCTTTTTCTATTTCTATTCTCTTCTTTTCATATATTTTTTTAAAGCACATATGTTGCTCTTTTTTTTTTAGAAGAGAAATAGAAACATCAAATTTTCAGCACTTACACTTTCACCAATTTCTAACATTCCACTTAATTGCTCATTCACAATTTCAAAGGTACTTCACAAGAATAATTCAATTTATGTAGGGTACCAAAGAAAATCATTAAATCTCAAAGGCTCAAAGTGGGCAACTAAGGGATCATTATGTCTCAAAATATGTTGAAGGCCACAAAAACACAAACCTAAGTGCCTTAATCATGTTCATGCATGCAATCAATTGTCAATTTTGAAAAGGTCACAAGTCAAGTTCTAGAACAAACAATCAAAGCGAACAACACTCATGAAAGAAATAGGAGTTTCATCACAATATTCATTAAACATTACTCCTTCAAGTGTATAGGCTCAAAATCTCACTGGTTAAGGACAATTCACTAATCAATCATTCACAACAAGTTTGCCAAACAACTAATTTCCAAAAATTTTCAAAGCTAAATCCAATTAGTATCTGGGTAAAACAAGTCGGAAATCACAACCAAGCATTTACACCTATCAAGGAACAAATCTAACACTTAGAATTAATGCCTACTCATGCCAGGACACGAACCAACACAAAACCAGGGGAGAAATCAAGCTTTATTTTTTATTTTGTTACCCTCCCCCAAACTTAGAATGTGGCTTGTCCTCAAGCAACAAATCTATCCTAAGGTACAAAATAAAAAAAATAAAAAAAAACAAGGGAACATGGAAACTTCCCTCTCATGCAATCAGTTCCTGTAAAGCACATGGAAGAACTCTCCCCCAAACTTATTCACCTGCATAACAAATAACCTCAAGATGCCAGAGGCACCACAAATATCACAGGTAAAAAGTTAAGAAATAATAACCAAAAGCATAAGAGAAATGAAACCATAAAAACAACTACATAAGTTTGTGGTACAAGTCTGTAGGTAGCAAAGTACGAAGTCACAACATAGTTCAGCAATAAAAATCCACAAAATACCAGCTAATCAACTACCCATGCAAATAACAACCACCTAACTCATCATCAACACTCCCAACTACATAGCAGCACCCCCATCCTGCACATCATCAGATGAAGAAGAATTACTCAGCATATGTAACTCCTCCTCAGTGTATGGAACAAGAGAGAATGGAATAGCCATCTGCTCCCCCATCGCTCTCAGCTGAGCATCTCGGGCCTGGTTCCTCTGCATCTCCATCTGGAAATACTGAGTATGCCTGCTCTGACGACGCAACATCCGCTCCATCATCCGAGTCATATCCGCCATCACCCCCTCTTGGGGTACAGGTACTGCAGGGGTAGCATGGCCAGCAACCTGTGGAGCAGCAACCGGCTCTCCTTGACCTTCTTCATCATGAGCTATCTTCTCATATTTCGCCAGATGTTTGCGAGTGAGCTGGGCAGAACACCTCAGATCGCGCATATCATCACCAAAAAACACGCCCGCATCATTACACAACTTGGTGATCAACCAAGGCAACCCAAAAAGTACCCGGTTTGGACTCCCGGGCTAAGTGAAAAAGATACTCAGACATCAACCACGCTGCATCCACCTGCATCTCATCAAATATCCCAAAGACAATGCGCAGAATGGAAGGCTTACACTCGAACTCATGGGATTGGGGATAGATGTTATGCATGACAAAATGGGCCCAGAATCTCGCCCAAGGCTGTAAGTGCTTAGCATAAACATGCTTAACTGACCCGTTGGCACCGAGGTTCCAATCTTTTCCTTCCAAAAAGAGATGAGTTTTCAGATCATCATAATCGTCATTATTAAGAGTGGAACGACGAAAGTACTCAACAAAATCAGTGTCAGCTGGATTATCAGGCAGCTCTAGGACTCTAGCTATGGTGTGTGGGTCGAAGGATATCTGTTTCCCCCTAACCCAGCTTAATCGGCAACCTGGAGTTTGCATCTCACGATAGTGGGCATGGGCATAAAACTCCCAAACTAAGGACTTGCTAAAAACAGAATCAGGTTCCTTGGTAAATGTAGTCCACTGGTTGTGGTTAATGCGGCTGCCAATGAAAATGCTAGGGATATAAAAGGGGTTTTCAATACTACCCTCAGTCACAATGCCGTTGCCCTTGCACTGGGCATCATAAAACACTTTGACCTCAGAATGCTCAAAAACTCTCCTAGATGAGGAAGATGTTGGTGCACTAACTCTAGGTCTCTTGCCTTTCTCCCTACTGGTAGACATATTGTTCAAACTCTCTCCTAGACAAAATAACAAACACCTAGTGTGCACTATAAGGGAACTATCTCTACAACTCAAATCTAAAGTCTAGACAACCTAAGAATCACTAAACCAGACAGAGAACTAAGTTTAAACAAGAGAAAACTAGTCCTACAGCCAAGAAAACAATGAAACCGAAATTACCTAGAACTCAAGAGAAGAGCAAACCGAGTGGAGAGAGAGAGGGTCCAAATCGCACATGCAAAGAGAAAGAGAAGGACGATTATCACGGATTTGATGAAGGAGAGTGCGAGAAGTGATGATGTGATGAAGGGAGAGGGTGAGAAGAAGTCGGTTTTTCATAGGGAAGAAGAGAATAGAGGGCGTTCGAATATGAAAGAGGGAAAGGAATGAGTTAGGGTTCGAAACACCCATTTTCAACTGATGCATCTGACGCGGCGCGCTTGAGCGCGCCTAGCGTGCGCCTGAGCACACGAATTTCACACCCCTTTTTAAATTGTTCAACCCCACCGCGCTTGAGCGTGGTCTTATACGCGCTTGAGCGTACAACTCTCTGAGTTGGGGCTTATTTCTTTTGAAATAGAAATTGGTTTCCACCCCCTTTTTGGCTCGTGTGACCCCACCGCGCTTGAGCGCATGATTGACACGCTCAGGCGTGGCATACAAACCTGTACCAATTTTTATTTTTTGAAATTCAAAATAAAAATTAAAATCCTATTCTAAAAAAAATCTACTATAAAAAAAAATTTAAATAAAAGACTAAAGAGAAATTACCACTGGGTTGCCTCCCAGAAAGCGCTTGTTTAACGTCCCGAGCCTGACGGATGACACTTTCTGAAGAACTAAGGATTTTTGAGCTCCACTGTGGATGATGTCTTATCAATCAGCTCACCATGATACACCTTAAGCCGCTGTCCATTCACTTTGAATAAATTCCCACTTGTGGGATGCTTAATTTCAACAGCACCAAAAGGAGATACCTGCACAACAATATATGGACCTGACCATCTAGATTTAAGCTTTCCAGGGAAAAGCTTAAGTCTAGATTTATACATTAAAACCTTTTGTCCAATATGAAAATTCTTATTAACTATTTTCTTGTCATGCCACCTTTTCGTTTTTTCTTTAAAAATTCGAGAAGAATTATATGCCTGCTCCCTAAACTCATCAAGTTCATTGAGCTGCAATAATCGCTTCTCTCCAGCTTGTTGCATATCATAGTTTAAAAATCTAGTTGCCCAATATGCCTTATGAACTAATTCAACAGGCAAGTGGCAACTTTTTCCATAAACCACTTGAAAAGGTGACATGCCAATTGGGGCCTTGAAAGCTGTCCTATATGCCCAAAGAGCATCATCTAATTTCTTAGACCAATCCTTCCTAGAACTATTCACAGTTTTTTCAAGGATTCTCTTAAGTGACCTATTAGACACTTCAACCTGCCCACTAGTCTGGGGATGGTATGGGGTTGCAATTTTGTGATGCACCCCATATTTGGTCAAAACTCTTTCCATCACTTTATTACAAAAGTGACTCCCACCATCACTAATGAGCACTCTTGGCACTCCAAACCTGCAAAAAATATTTTTTCTCAAGAATTCTATCACAACTGCAGAATCATTGGTGGAAGTGGGAATTGCCTCTACCCACTTAGAAACATAGTCTACCCCCACAAGAATATACTTATTGATGTAAGATGGTGGGAAAGGACCTACAAAATCTATCCCCCACACATCAAACACCTCCACCTCCAAAATGCTTTGGAGGGGCATCTCATCCTTCCTAGAAATATTACCCATCCTTTGGCATCTGTCACATTTCATCACAAAGTCCCTAGCATCCTTAAAAAGAGTTGGCCAATAAAAGCCACATTGTAAAACTTTGGAAGCTGTTTTTTCATTGCTATAGTGACCTACATATGGTGAAGCATGACAATGCCAAAGGATGTCAGGGATCTCTTCTTCAGCAACACACCTCCTAATCACTCCATCTGCACTTTTCCTGAACAGAAAAGGTTCATCCCAAAAATAAAACTTGGTGTCATGTAAAAACTTTTTCTTTTGTTGCCAAGTTAAATCTTGGGGAATGACTTTTGCTGCTAAGTAATTTGCCAAATCAGCATACCATGGCATAGCAGATGCAGCTAGGAGTTGTTCATCAGGGAACTCATCAACTATGGGTACCAGTGTGTCTATATTACTAGTCTCAAAGGGAATTCTAGATAAATGATCAGCTATTACATTCTCTACTCCCTTTTTATCTTTAATTTCCAAATCGAACTCTTGCAAAAGCAAGATCCACCTTATAAGTCTTGGCTTAGCATCTTGCTTTGCCAAAAGGTGCCTAAGTGCAGCATGATTTGTATACACAATAACTTTCGAGCCTATAAGATAGGCACGAAATTTATCCATAGCAAAAATTACTGCTAAGAGTTCCTTTTCAGTAGTAGTGTAATGAACCTGAGCACTATTCAAAACACGAGTAGCATAATAAATTGTATGAAACACTTTATCAACTCTTTGTCCTAGAACGGCTCCTATAGCATGGTCACTGGCATCACACATCAGTTCAAAAGGTTTTTCCCAATCGGGTGCAACCACTATAGGAGCGGTTTCTAATTTTTTCTTCAAAGTTTCAAAAGCATTCATACACTCATCATCAAATTTGAACTCTATATCTTTCTCCAACAAATTGCAAAGGGGCTTAGCTATTTTTGAAAAATCTTTGATGAATCTCCGGTAAAAACCGGCATGACCCTTTACATTTGTTGGAGGAGGTAGATTTTCAATTACATCAATATTAGCTTTATCTACCTCAATCCCTTTTTCAGATATTTTATGGCCTAGAACTATCCCCTCCCTAACCATGAATTGACATTTTTCCCAGTTAAGAACAAGATTAGTTTCTTGGCATCTTTTCAACACTTTTCCCAAATTACTAAGACATGAATCAAATGATGACCCATAGACTGAAAAATCATCCATGAATACCTCTATGAAGTTTTCAATCATATCAGAGAATATAGCAAGCATGCACCTTTGAAAAGTGGCTGGTGCATTGCAAAGTCCAAAAGGCATTCTCCTATATGCAAAAACTCCAAAGGGGCATGTGAACGCAGTTTTTTCTTGATCATTAGGATCAACACAAATTTGGTTATAGCCAAAATATCCATCAAGAAAACACTAATAAGCATGTCCAGCTAATCTCTCTAACATTTGATCCATGTAAGGCAAAGGGAAATGGTCCTTTCGGGTGGCCTTGTTCAATCTCCTATAATCTATACAAACTCTCCACCCTGAGACAGTGCGGGTGGGTATCAATTCATTTTTTTCATTTTTAATCACTGTTAAGCCACCTTTTTTTGGGACCACTTGCACTGGGCTTACCCAAGTGCTATCGGAGATGGGGTAAATGATTCCTGCATCTAGAAGTTTTACCACCTCCTTTATTACTACCTCTTGGAGAGTGGGATTAAGTCTCCTTTGAGGCTGAATGACCGGCTTAAAATTCTCCTCAAGGAGAATCTTATGCATGCAAAAACTGGGATTAATCCCTATAAGGTCATCCACACACCATCCTATTGCAGATTTATATTCCCTTAACACCCTCATTAATTTTTCAACTTCTAATTCAGTTAAGGAATTATTAATTATGATAGGATAGTAATCAGAGTCATCTAGAAATGCATACCTGAGATTGGTTGGAAGAGTTTTCAGCTCTGGTTTTGCTCTAGACTCCTTTTCATGCCTTATCAGATCCTTGACCTGAGAACTTGTGTATTCTGAAGTTGCATCCAGCTGAGATGCTTCTTTATCAATGTCTGGCTCTTCACACTCTCCTTGCACCAATGCTGCTTCCAGTTGATCACCATAGCATGTCTTCTCAAAAGTAGATGTGACCAAAGCATCGATCACATCCACCATAAAGCAATGCTCCTCTTCATTAGGCCTGCTCATGGACTCATACACATTGAAAGACACCTCTTCCTCATGTACGCGAAGCTTGAGCTCGCCCTGTTGCACATCAATGAGGGCTCGCCCAGTTGCCAAGAATGGCCTACCCAAGAGAAGTGGAATGGCAGCATCCTCCTCCATATCCAGGATGACAAAATCAGCTGGGAAAATGAACTTGTCCACCTTGTCAAGAACATCTTCCACCTTACCATAAGGTCGTTTAATGGAACGATCCGCCAACTGGAGACACATCATGGTCGGTTTCACCTCCCCAATACCCAATCTCTTGAAGATAGAGAGGGGCATAAGGTTGATGCTGGCTCCCAAGTCACATAGAGCCTTCCCAATGTCAAACCCACCGATGTTGCAAGGAATTGTGAAACTCCCTGGATCCTTTAGTTTTTGAGGAAGCTTCTTTTGCAATAAGGCACTAAACTCTTCAGTTAGCATGATTGTCTCATCATCTTGCATCTTCCTTTTGTTGCTCGAAAGCTCCTTCATAAACTTCGCATAAGTGGGCATTTGCTCAAGAGCCTCCGCGAATGGAATATTGATTTGGAGTCTCTTGAACACATCCATGAATTTAGCGAACTGCTTCTTTGTCTCTTCCTTTTTCAATCTCTGAGGGAAAGGAACCTTGAAAGTACTCTGAGGCTGTTTTTCTTTTTCCTGGGGTGCAGTTGTATTCTGTTTTTGTTGCACTTCAGGAATAGACTCCTCATGCTTCTTTTCTTTCTCCTCTTCTACCTCAATAACCACTTCACCACTCTTCTTCCGTGGCTCCTCAAGAGACTTGCCACTTCGAAGAGTAATGGCCTTGCAATGCTCCCTGGGATTAGGAACTGTGTCACTTGGGAAGGATCCAGGCTGTCGCTCTGCAAGTTGCTTGGAAATCTGGCCCATCTGAATCTCAAGGTTACGAATACTAGCACCCTGATTCTTCAAACTTTCTCTGGTCTCCTCTGCAAGATTAGTTGTTGTCTGAGCGAGCTTCTCAATCGCTGCTTCCCATGGTGCCAACTGTTTCTCTTGTGGTGGCTGAAGTGCAGGACTACGCCAGGAGAAGGCAGGATGATTTTTGTACCCCGGATTGTAAGTATTTGAGTAGGGATTATTCCTCTGACCTCCTCCAATGAAATTAGCCTCTGCATTACCTGAACTGTTGCCAAACTCAAAGGAACAATCTCCATTTTGATGGTTACCCTTGCAGAAATCACATTAGAGCACCACCCCAGTAGTATCAGAAGCATCAACCTGGACCTGGCTCAATTTCTGGGTCAATGCTGCTATTTGCTGCTGCATCTCCTTATTCTGTGCGAACAAGGCTTGCACATTTTCAGGCTCCAAATCAGTCTTCTTCATTATACGCTTGCGAACAGTGGCTCGGCTGCTGTTGTGTGCCATTTTTTCAAACAATTGTCTGGCCTTAGTTGGTGTCTTGCTTTCCAAAGAACCTTGTGATGCACAATCAACCATGTGCTGATTGGTAGAACTCAACCCATCATAGAACAATCGCATTTGCATCCACTCAGGTACAGAATGATTAGGATACCTCTTGAGCATTTGCTTGAACCTTTCCCATGTCTCATGCAAGGATTCGCCATCTTGTTGAGCAAAGGAATAAATTGCTTGTCTAAGCTGAGCTTGTCTGGTTGGTGGAAAGTACTGATCGATGAACTTCATAGCAAGTTCATCCCATGTTCTGATGCTTCCCTGTGGTTGCGCACGGAGCCACTGATGTGCTTTCCCCCTTAATGACATAGGGAAAAGCCTCAGTCTAATTGCCTCATCACTAGCACCCTGAATTCTGAAAAAATCCAAATAACTCAAGAAGCTGGCAATGTGATCATGCGGGTCCTCTTCCGGGTTACCACTGAACTAATTCTGCTGCAACAAATTCAGATATGCTCCCTTGATGTCGAAATTTGGTGTGTCGACAGCAGGGCGCACAATGCTAGTGCCACACACGTTCGGATTGATCAAGGCGTAATCAGCCAAAGTACGCCTATCTTCTACACGCTCAGCTTCACGCTCACGCTCACGTTGGCGTTCGCGCTCAGCTTCACACTCACGCTCTTCAGCCATTGCTCTTGCTCGTCTCTTCCTCTCTTGCTGTGCTCTTTTCCTTAACTTCCTTGCTGTCCACTCGATCTCGAGATCGAATTGAAGACTACTATAATCACCTGCAGAACGCAAGTGCATATACCAATCTTGGCAAAATGGGTTAAAATCACCTGTTCAATTGAATAGAGACAATCAAGAATAAAAGCTAAAGTAAAATTTCAATAAATAACTACTAAAAAGTACCGAAAATTATTAAAATCTAATTTTAGTCCCCGACAACGGCGCCAAAAACTTGTTGGGATTCTGGCAAGTATACCAGATCGTACAAGTAATATAATGATAAATAGAGTATCGTTCCCAACGAAGACTAAAATCGATTAAAACAATTCTCACCTAAATGTAGTTATTAAATGAAATTCAAAGGATGATTCAATTGACTTGAAAACTTTTAAACTAAATTAAATTGTAAAATAAAAACGCAAATTAAAAGTGGTTGTGAAAAGATTTGGGAAAACTTGGGCACATGTTTCATTGTAGGTTCCTCTAGCAATTGTTAACGAATCAATGAATTTCCTAAGTATTGAACCAATTTTGCAAAGGTAAAAGCAGCCTAATTCCTTAGATCAACTTTGTTTCTTAGTAATTTAATCTCTCTTAATTCCTTAAGTAGAGCCTTAAATCCTAATCTAATAATTGTTGTTCAAGCAAAATTATTAAATAGTTACCCAATTCATAGACATAAATATATCCCTATGCAATTGAATTGTTTGATTAAAGGTCTAAATCCTAATTCAATATTCCTATTCAATTAGAATTACCAAATCATAAACGGTACCAAATTCATGATGAACAATTAAAACATAATCAAACACAATACTTAAATGGAAAAACATCAATTCATTAAACAAAAACTATATAGGTTCCATACAAATCCACATGTTCCCAAAAAGGAGTTTAGTTACACATAATTAGAGAAGAAGAAAGAAAAATAATGAAAATCATGATGAGAGACATGGAATTACCCGAATCTCCAATCACAAAGTGCAATCCTTCAACTTGCCTCCAAAAGCTCTCTCACTATGCCTCTCTCTAAAATTATGATAACTAACTCAGAAAACCTAAAAATCCCTATTTAAAACTGTTTAAAACTAAATCCCTATCTATTGCTGAAAAGATAAAATTATTATCTTTAATCTGACGCCGCACGCTTGAGCGCACGGATCCGCGCTTGAGCGCGCCTGCTCATTCTGCTCACGAATTGAATATTTGACCCCCTTTTTAAGCTGACTGACCCCATACACACTTGAGCGCTCCCTGACTTGCGCTTCAGCGTGTATCTACCTGAGAGAATTAGCCATTTGCATCCCATTTATTGGCCAGTTGACCACACGCGCTTGGGCGCATGAAACCCGCGCTTGAGCGCACGCGTGCTAAATTCACCATTTTGTCCTTCTTTGCTCCAATTTCATAGTTTCAAGGCTTGTTTCTTTTTTCCTTCAGCTCCAATTCATCAAATTATTGCTCCAAAACCTGAAATTAAGACCAAAAAGGTACAAAATCCAAAAGGATCTCATTCCAAATCGTTAATAGATAAAAACTCAAT
Source organism: Crotalaria pallida (assembly GCA_037953625.1). Classification (NCBI taxonomy): domain Eukaryota; kingdom Viridiplantae; phylum Streptophyta; class Magnoliopsida; order Fabales; family Fabaceae; genus Crotalaria; species Crotalaria pallida. The sequence goes on along the minus strand of CM075653.1, from coordinate 11,005,881 downwards.
CTTTTCCTACAATTACTTGAGAAACAAGCCAAAATCACTAAGAAAGAGGGTAAATTATCATCCAAAAACATCATTTATTGAGCCCAAATCATATTTTGATTAATATCAGAGATATAACCGTTGGTTCAAGTACAAGGGCATCACTATTAGAAGATGGGCAAAAGACTCGAGTAGAGCCAAAAAGACTCGAGTATTTTGGTCTTGTCAGCAAATTTTTTAACCGTTGGAAGAGGACAAGAATGGAATTTTAACTTTGTTTTACTCTCTCATTCCCTCTTCCATATATTCTATTCTTATTGCCTTTGTACTTGACAACTAGAAACAACAAGACACAAGCAAAACATTCCTTTTGCTCTTTCTCTCTCTCAAGTGGAAATTCTCTCTAACTCAACCTCTCATTCATTGTTATTACTTTGTCTTAAGAGTTAGAGATTGTGCTTAATTGTTGAAGAAATCATTTGTTTTATTTCTCCACATACACTCATATAGCTTGTTCCAAAATCTTGGTTGGTAACCAAGTGTACCTAAGTGGGTCTTAGGTTCATTCAAGTCTTGAGAGGTTCTCAAGCAAAAGTCTAAGAGGTTCTTAGCTTGGTGGAGCTCTTGAAGGTTTCAAGGAGCTTGAGAAGAAGGAGTCTTCATCACCAAATTCAAATTGGGGTAGAAATTCAAGAGTTTGGTACACTCTTGGAAGGGTTAGGTTGAGTGAGGCATCTCAATAACCCCTTGTAATATTTCTAACAATTTGATTATAGTAGACACTCCTAAGGTTCTTAGGGGGACTGGATTAGCTCTCTTTATAGGGAGTGAACCAGTATAAAATTGGTGGTGTCCTCTTTTTATTGCTTTCTTTACTTTCAAGCAAAAACCAAACCTAAGTTTTCTCAAAAGGGGTTTTTTATTTTGAGTAGTAATTTCGCAGCAATTAAGTTGTTTTTAAGTTGTTATAGCTTTATTTAATTGCTTACTACTCTTTTATTTATCTGCTTTGGACTGGTTTTATTCTTATTGATTTAAAGTGCCAATTTCTCAGAAACTGTTTTCTGGACTCTGCACGATTCACTCGAGTGTTCTTCAGAAGACTCGAGTGTTCTTGCCATTTTACTCGAGTAGTCTGCAAAAGACTCGAGTGTTTTTGCCCTGTTTCAGAAAAATCTGCACAAAATCAATTATTCCTTAATTACATCCGAAAATTAGTCTCTGTTGCATTCATATTACTATTCACCCCCCTCTAGTAATTGCTAAGCCCTCTTGTTGGTTTCCAACAAGTGGTATCAAAGCTCAGTCGAAAGATCGAGCGTAAAAGCTTTTTCGAAAAGATCCTTTGGAAACTATGGGCTCTAGCAATCACCAAGAAGGATCCTCTTCAATAAACCGCCCTCCATTCTTCAATGGTGAAGGGTATGCTTATTGAAAGGTCCGGATGAGAGTTTTTATTGAAGCAATAGATATCGAAATTTGGGATGCAATAGAAGATGGTCCATATATTCCTAGACATATGATAAATGGAGAAGTCGTTGAAATTCCTAGGAGAAGTTGGAGTGATGATGATAAAAAGAAATTATATTTTGACTTGAAAGCTAAAAACATCATCTTCTCTGCCTTGTCCCATGATGAATTTTATCAAGTTTCTCAATGCAAGTCGGCTAAAGAAATGTGGGAAACTTTGGAAGACACTCATGAAGGAACAAGTGAAGTGAGAAATGCAAGATTAAATTCTTTGACTCATGAATATGAATTATTTCACATGTTCCCTAATGAATCCATTGATGACTTACAAAAGAGATTTTCACATATCATTAGTCACTTGATTTCTCTAGGAAAACAATTTCGTGATGGTGAAACTACTCACAAAGTTTTGAGATGTCTTGATAGATAATGGCAACCCAAGGTGACCGCCATCAAGGAGTCTAAGGATTTGAACACTATGGACTTGGCCACCTTGTTTGGGAAGCTCAAATAACATGAGATAGAGCTATCAAGACTTAGCACACATGAGGAGTTGGATAAAAAGAAGAAGAGCATCTCTCTCAAGGCCTCAACCAAAGTCTCAAAAGAGGTTGAAGATGACTCCACAAGTGAGAACTCCGATCATGCACTCAATGAGGAGAAAATTGGATTATTTGAAAAAAGATTCAATAAATTCCTCAAGGGTAAAAGGGTGGTTCATCATCAAGAGATAAAAGACCCAAGGATTACAAATCAAAGAACAAGAGCTCAAGTGATGGAGTAAAATGCCATGAATGTGGAGGCATTGGACATATCAAAATGGAATGTCCCACATACTTGAGAAAGAGTGAAAAGAAGACCCAAGAGGGCAAAGGCAAGAGAGCTTACATTGTTTGGGATGCTCCGGAGAAGGATGCAAAATCCTCATCAAGTAGCTCGGATGACGAAGTTGCTAATCTTTGCCTCATGGCTAGGAGCAACAATGAAGCCTCAAATGACAATGGTGAAAGTGAGGATGAGGTATCATCTCAAAATTCTAACTCTTCCTCTTTCACTATTCCTTATGATGATTTGCTAAATGAATATAATGAAATGTTAACTCAATTTGAAAAACTTGCTAAAGTCAACAAGGAAAAAGGGAAGAAAATTTTGGAGTATCAAAAAGAGATCAATGAATTGGAAAAATATATAAATGACTTGAAACTCCAAAATGCATCCTTAGAACTTGTTAACTCTAGTCATGTTTGTGATTGTGCAAATCCTAAGGAAATTATCACACATTGTGAGAAGTGTTGTGAGCTTGAAAATGAAGTTAAGGATTTGAAAAACAAACTCAACACACTCTCCAATAGTGATAGAAACCTAGATCGGTTACTTAGTTCACTAAGAAACAATTCAAACAAAACCGGTTTAGGTTATGTCCACAAGAAAAAGAACAATAAAGTGGTTGGTTCATTTTCTAAAGTTGATTTTACAAAGAAACCAACTTGCTTTTATTGTGGAAAGTTTGGACATACAAATAATAGGTGCCACATAAAGAACTTTGAAATTCAAAAGGGCACTTATGTTTGGATTGAGAAGGGAGCAACACCCAAAGCTTACCCAAACGGACCCAACATAATTTGGGTACCCAAAATGAGCAAATAATTTTGTCTTGTAGGTGTGCCTTAGAACGGAAAAGAAACTTTGGTATCTTGATAGTGGATGTTCAAGGCACATGACGGGAGATAAGCGGAACTTCATAGAGCTTACTCCTCAAGAAGGTGGATATGTCACTTATGGAGACAACAACAAAGGGAAAATTCTTGGTATTGGTAAAGTCGGTAATTCTTCCAACTTGGTTATTGATAATGTTCTTTATGTTCAAGGATTAGAACACAATCTTTTGAGCATTAGTCAATTATGTGATATTGGTAACCATGTATTATTTACCTCTACTCAATGTCTCATAAAAAGTGACAAAGATGAGTCTATCAAATTTGTTGGCAAAAGGTCTAATAATACTTACTTGGTTGAATTGAACAATATCACCTCTTTGGTTTCTACTTGTTTAGTTAGCAATGAGACTGACACTTGGTTATGGCATCGTAGAACCGCTCATATTAATGTAAATCAATTAAAGAAATTACAATCCAAAAACTTAGTAGTTGGATTACCAAAGCTAAATTTTAAAATTGAAGGTGATTGCACCCCTTGTAAGAAGTGCAAACATACCAAAAATCATTTTGGATCGAAAAATGATGTGTCCAAAACAAGACCATTAGAAATGCTTCATATGGACTTGTTTGGACCTTCTCAAGTAAAAAGCTTTGGTGGCAACTATTATGGCTTGGTAATTGTTGATGACTTTTCTAGATTTACATGGACATTATTTTTAAGTGCAAAGAGTGAGACCTACTAATATTTCAAACGTCATGTTAAACTTGTGCAAAACCAAGTAAACCAAAAAGTGATTACTATTAGAACCGACCATGGTGGTGAATTTGAAAACTACAAATTTGATAGATTTTGTGATAAATATGGTATTGAGCATCAATACTCCGCACCAAGAACTCCGGAACAAAATGGAGTGGTAGAGCGGAAAAATAGGGTGCTAGAGGAACTTGCAAGAACCATGCTGAATGATTTTCAAGCACCTCATTATTTTTGTGCCAATGCCGTTAATACGGCTTGCTATGTCATGAATAGAATTTTAATTAGGCCCATGTTCAAGAAAACCCCCTATGAGCTTTACAAAGGAAGAAAACCAAATATATCCCACTTTCATGTTTTTGGATGCAAAGTTTATGTTTTAAACAATGGAAAAGATCATCATGGAAAATTTGACTCCAAATCCGATGAGGGAATATTTTTGGGATATTCTTCACATAGTAAAGCATATAGAATTTTTAACAAAAGAACTATGACTATTGAAGAATCTATTCATGTTGTTTTTAATGAGTCTTCAAAAGAAGATGGTGTTTTGAGTGATGTTTGTGATTAAGCAACCTCCCGGTTTTGAAAGTCATGAATATCCAAATCATGTTTATAAATTGAAAAAGGCACTTTATAGATTGAAACAAGCTCCTAGAGCTTGGTATGATCGATTAAGTTCCTTTTTATTAGAAAATGACTTTCAAAGGGGAAAAGTTGATAATACTCTATTCATTTATAGGACTAAAGAAGACACCTTGTTAGTGCAAATTTATGTTGATGATATTATCTTTGGTGTCACTAACGAGTTTCTTTGTAGAAAGTTTTCTAACTTGATGAAAAAGGAATTTGAGATGTCCATAATGGGAGAGCTCAAATTCTTCCTAGGACTTCAAATAAAGCAAGTCAAGGAGGGGACATTTGTACATCAAGGTAAATATTGCAAAGAGTTCATTGAAAAGTTTGGATTGGACAAATGCAAAGAAGCCTACACTCCAATGAGCACCTCATGCTACCTAGACAAGGATGACTCAGGTAACCCGGTTGATGTTAGTAAATATAGGGGCATGATAGGTAGTCTCCTATATCTCACTGCATCTAGACCGGATATTATGTTTAGTGTATCACACCTATCTGCAGTTAAGCATATATTTAAATATCTTAGAGGGACAATAAATACCGGATTATGGTATCCTTGTGATGCAAATCTTAGTTTAGTTGGTTACTCGGATTCCGACTTCGCGGGATGCAAGCTTGATTGTAAAAGCACTAGTGGTACTTGCCATTTATTGGGAAGTTCATTAGTTATATGGTTTTCTAAAAAGCAAGCTTGTGTTGCTCTTTCAACCGTCGAAGCGGAATATATCGCCGCCGGAAGTTGTTGTGCTCAACTATTATGGATGAAACAACAACTATCGGATTTTGGTTTAAAATTAGAAAGTGTTCCCATTAAATGCAATAATACGAGTGCCGTAAACTTAACTAAGAATCCGGTTTATCATTCAAGGACCAAACATATTGAAATTAGACACCATTTTCTTAGAGACCATGTGCAAAAAGGTGATTGTACTATTGAATTTGTTAGCACATCAAGTCAATTAGTCGATATTTTTACAAAACCTTTGCCAAGAGATACCTTCTATCACATAAGAAGGGAACTTGGAATTTTAGATGAGTCAAGCATTAGCTAATTGATTTGTGTTTTTGTTGAAAAATCTCCAAGTGTGTCTAATTAAATGTGCATTGTTGCTTGATGAACAATTGAACTTTGAGATGTTGTAAAGTATATGATTTTGATTGTGAGTGATTTTGATTCCAAGTTTGTGTTGGTGTTAAATGTGTTTTTCTGTGCAAAAGTGTTCAAAATGTGTTCAAAACTGACCTTCTGCTAAAAACACTCGAGTAGTTTCATTTTCACTCGAGTCTTTTAATTCAAATTTAAATCAGCCTTAATTGAAAAAAGTTTTGAGCATATCTGACGTATTAACTCGAGTCTTTTTAATTTTACTCGAGTGCTTTCAAATTTACTTGAGTGATTCGACTTTTCAAATTTGCATGGTTTCAGGTTACTCAAAACACTCAAGTGGTTTTCAGACCACTCGAGTAAATTTCAGAACCTGAAAATTGAACTCTCGGACTAGGCAAAATACTAGAGTCCTTTCCTCAAGACTCGAGTTATTTTACTTAGAACACTCGAGTGTTTTCCAAAACACTCGAGTATATCGAGAAGTTTTATACAGCAGCAGCGTTTTTCACCTGCTTTTTTTTCACGAACTCTTTTTCCTCTCACTCGAGTCCTCTCGCTCTCTCTCCACAAAAATCGTTTTGCATCACAAATTGTTGCCATATTTCAGCTCTATATCACTTTCTCATCATTGTTTAACCATTATTTTACTCCAAATCACACTTTTTCACCCTTTAATCCCAAATCCCCTTTTCAAACACTAACTCCCAAAACCCCAAAAATCTTCAATTTTTCTCCAATTGTGCAAATGTCTTCATCATCTAGAGTCCCAAAACGCGCGAGGAAGCAAAGGAAAGCTCCCACTCCTCCACCTTCTTCATCATCATCGGAGGAGGATGATTTCTTTTCTGCAGAGGAGTGTGCTCGGAGGGAAGCTCTATTTGTGTCTCACACTTATGGTGTTCAGAGTTGGACTTCGGAGAGTTTTCTTCAGGGTAATGGTTTTCTCTTTGTTCAAAAGCTTAAAGATCAGAAACTCATGCCTTTCATAGAATTTCATGGTCCGGTATACATTCGGCTAGTCCGACAATTCTATGCAAATATTAGGTATGTTGGTAACTCTAGGTATGAATCCTGTGTAGAGGGTGTCCAATTTCAGATTCGCCATAGAGACCGTTTTTGGTATGTCACGATCAGGGACGAACACATTTACTGCTGACACTGATGCCATTTTTAGAGGTTTGCTTCGCCCTGATCGTAGATACACTGGAAATGAGAAGAAAGTCGTTACCATGACTGCACCCAACCGCATCCTTCACTACATAGTGTCTCACCAACTAGTACCCCAAACCTCTCCTAATTACTCCAAGCCTACCCAATTAGAGCTCAGGATCATGGATGCCATTTTGAATGATAACTTACTCAACTGGGCCACTATCATACTTTCTCGGATGGCGAAGGCAGGAAGCTCCAAATCTTCCCAGAAATTGCCTTATCCGATGCATATCTGTAGACTCCTCCAGCACTTCAATGTGCCCATTCCTCTTGATGAGGAGTTCTTTGATCCTCAGGAGGAGTTGCATATGATTTCTGATGGGTTGCTTAGACAGATGGGTATGCGGCTACATGGTGGTCGATATTATTGGAAGGATGAGGTGCGAGCTATGGAAGCTCAGGGGGCAGCCCAGTAGGCAGCAGCTCAACAAGGTTTGGATGCTGAACAGTTAGCTCAGGAGCAGGCTGAGTTTGATCAGGCTGCCGGTGGTGGTGCTACTGAGGATGATCCTGCAGATCATATTGATTTCAGCAATCCGGCCTTTCAGGAGTATCGGACTCCTCCAGCACTTCAATGTGCCCATTCCTCTTGATGAGGAGTTCTTTGATCCTCAGGAGGAGTTGCATATGATTTTTGATGGGTTGCTTAGACAGATGGGTATGCGGCTACATGGTGGTCGATATTATTGGAAGGATGAGGTGTGAGCTATGGAAGCTCAGGGGGCAGCCCAGTAGGCAGCAGCTCAACAAGGTTTGGATGCTGAACAGTTAGCTCAGGAGCAGGCTGAGTTTGATCAGGCTGCCGGTGGTGGTGCTACTGAGGATGATCCTGCAGATCATATTGATTTCAGCAATCCGGCCTTTCAGGAGTATCGGACTCCTCCAACACTTCAATGTGCCCATTCCTCTTGATGAGGAGTTCTTTGATCCTCAAGAGGAGTTGCATATGATTTCTGATGGGTTGCTTAGACAGATGGGTATGCGGCTACATGGTGGTCGATATTATTGGAAGGATGAGGTGTGAGCTATGGAAGCTCAGGGGGCAGCCCAGTAGGCAGCAGCTCAACAAGGTTTGGATGCTGAACAGTTAGCTCAGGAGCAGGCTGAGTTTGATCAGGCTGCCGGTGGTGGTGCTACTGAGGATGATCCTGCAGATCATATTGATTTCAGCAATCTGGCCTTTCAGGAGTATCGGATTCACTTTGATGCTCGACTTGATCATTTTGATAGTCGCTTGGATAGTCTTGAGCATCGAGTGTTCGAGCAGCAGGATAGTATTGGCCGGCTTGAGACACAAATGGGCGTACAGTCAGCTATGATCTATTCTCGTTTGGATCAGCATTCGTCTCAGATGAATGCTAGATTTGATGACCGATGGCTGCATTCAGTCGCTTTTATCCCCCGTCTTCTGATGATCCTCCTGCACCAGATATGTTTTGAGGACTGAGGACTTTGCACTGCATTTCAGCTTTTTCATGTTTCATGTCATGTTTTTCATGGAGTTTTAGTTTTTCATTATGTTTTATTTTGGGAGTTAGTTATTTTAGTTAACCCCTGGTGTGGGTGTTTCGATGTATTTGTGTGTTGAATATTGGTTTCAAACCTTGGCAACGCTTTTATGCTATTTTATGCACTGCTTTATTTTGGATTAAACATGTTTTCTATACTCCAATAGTCATGTTTAATATCTTGCTTCTATTCAGGGGGAGTTTCTTTATTGGTATCCTTCTTCTCTCCTCTGCTGTTTCCAAATGATACTTTTTGATTATGACAAAAGGGGGAGAAAAGAGGAACGAGAAGAGCAAGCACATTTTTTTTTACTCTGATAATATATGCTCTCGCTCTGATACCAAATATATTTTGTGCACTTGGTTATGGTTATTATGATATTATGTTGTGCTTGGAATTCTCTGGATTGACAGGTTTATAGGTTCCTATATTGAGGGGGAGCTCTCAAAAGTGCTGGAACGGTTTAATTATTTTGTCATCATCAAAAAGGGGGAGATTGTAGAATCAAGTCTCCAATGAGGTGGTTATAGTTTTGATGATGACAATATAATTAGAACATGAATTTAAAGGAAGAATTCAAGCTCATCTAGTCAAGAAGATCAAGTGCATCATTAGCTAGTCATTCTCTTTTTTATTTTAATTGTAATTTTTTATTTCTATGTTGAGAGTGGGTAGCTTAGGAGTTAATCTCAGCCTAGGATAATTAATAAAAATGCTTGAAAAGGTTGGGATTACATAAGATCAATACTTGAGAAGAGAACTGAAAATAATTTTAGAAAAACTTAATTTTTACCATCTCTGGGCAAAAGACTCGAGTGATCTGTAAAAGACTCGAGTAACTCTGGTCAAAAGACTCGAGTGATCTGAAAAAGACTCGAGTATTTTGATTAATATCAGAGATATAACCGTTGGTTCAAGTACAAGGGCATCACTATTAGAAGATGGGCAAAAGACTCGAGTAGAGCCAAAAAGACTCGAGTATTTTGGTCTTGTCAGCAAATTTTTTAACCGTTGGAAGAGGACAAGAATGGAATTTTAACTTTGTTTTACTCTCTCATTCCCTCTTCCATATATTCTATTCTTATTGCCTTTGTACTTGACAACTAGAAACAACAAGACACAAGCAAAACATTCCTTTTGCTCTTTCTCTCTCTCAAGTGGAAATTCTCTCTAACTCAACCTCTCATTCATTGTTATTACTTTGTCTTAAGAGTTAGAGATTGTGCTTAATTGTTGAAGAAATCATTTGTTGTATTTCTCCACATACACTCATATAGCTTGTTCCAAAATCTTGGTTGGTAACCAAGTGTACCTAAGTGGGTCTTAGGTTCATTCAAGTCTTGAGAGGTTCTCAAGCAAAAGTCTAAGAGGTTCTTAGCTTGGTGGAGCTCTTGAAGGTTTCAAGGAGCTTGAGAAGAAGGAGTCTTCATCACAAAATTCAAATTGGGGTAGAAAATCAAGAGTTTGGTACACTCTTGGAAGGGTTAGGTTGAGTGAGGCATCTCAATAAACCCCTGTAATATTTCTAACAATTTGATTATAGTAGACACTCCTAAGGTTCTTAGAGGAACTGGATTAGCTCTCTTTATAGGGAGTGAACCAGTATAAAATTGGTGGTGTCCTCTTTTTATTGTTTTCTTTACTTTCAAGCAAAAACCAAACCTAAGTTTTCTCAAAAGGGGTTTTTTTATTTTGAGTAGTAATTCCGCAACAATTAAGTTGTTTTTAAGTTGTTATAGCTTTATTTAATTGCTTACTACTCTTTTATTTATCTGCTCTGGATTGGTTTTATTCTTATTGATTTAAAGTGCCAATTTCTCAGAAACTGTTTTCTGCACTCTGCACGATTCACTCAACTTTTCTTCAGAAGACTCGAGTGTTCTTGTCATTTTACTCGAGTAGTCTGCAAAAGACTCGAGTGTTTTTGCCCTGTTTCAGAAAAATCTGCACAAAATCAATTATTCCCTAATTACATCCGAAAATTAGTCTCTGTTGCATTCATATTACTATTCACCCCCCCTCTGGTAATTGCTAAGCCCGCTTGTTGGTTTCCAACAGTAGTAATTTTTTTAAAATGTTTACTGTTAACTTGTAGTTTAATCCAGAATATGCAGATATCAAATCCTATTTCTACTATACTCGAATAACCTTTGTTAAAGTTTGAGATTATCTATCTTCATTATTAAACAACAATCTTTTCTGGATATTTTATGTATGTTTAAATGCTATATACCTCTTTAGATTACAAGACACACAAATCTTGATGATATAAATATCACATCTCTCTTTCTGTAAATAGGGTTGTAAACTAATATTTCGATCTTAGTATATTAAAATTTTTGATTCAATTCAAGACTACCTAAGTGTGTGTTGATTGATTTCCCTTACTTGTGTTTGGTTTATATTTTGTTCTTCTTTTAAAAGTATACTCCTTGATGAAATTTGAAATGATACTCCTTGTGTTTGGTTTATGCTTTGATCTTAGAATGAAATTTCAAATGAATAATACTCCTTGATGTTTTGTGTGTGTGAATGCGATCATAAATTGTGAATGCTTAAGTAAGTAATGTGATTTTGTTATAATGAATTGTTTAGAATATGATGAACTACATTTTCTATGATCTTGAACTATGTTTGATGTTGAATAATAGTATCTAGTATTTCAAAAACTCTGAACTTTATTAGTGAATGAGTAGTAAGTAGCAATGAACTCCTTACGGAAGTTGTATCCTAAGTGGGGGAGCGATCCCCAAAGTGTTGAATGCCTCCTTAATTAAGATAGGATTACTAATCCTTATGATTAAGATAAGTCGAAATTTGGGGACGAAATTCATATAAGTGGGGGAGTAGTATTGTAACATCCCCAAATTTATTAAATAGTTATATGTATTTCTAGCAAGAATTTATTTTAAGTAGTTATAAATTGTAGTAATATAATGGTAAGAAAATAAATTTTAATGTTTTAGTATGTATTTTATTTTTAGAGAGGTTTTGAAATAGGCTAAAGTGTGTTAAAAAAAAATCAGCACCAGGTCCGATTGGTGCTTCCAGGTGTGCGCTGACGCACCAGATCGCAAGAAAACCCGCATCAGTGCGCAGGGCCACGCACCATAATCCAGACAACGATGCACCAGCCAGTAGCAACAGACATCCGCGCACCCAGGCGCGCCAGCGCTAGTGCACAGGCGCGCACACCAGCTTAAAGTCTGGTGTTGCTGAATTTTCAGCCAAAACGCACCAATCCTCCTTCCCTCTCAAGCACTGATTTCTTCCTCCTCAAAACCCTAACTTTTCAATCATCAAAATCAACCACAAAACTCCACAAATTATCACCCTAAACTCTTTTCCCATCATTAAATCATCACTTTCCCTCACTTATAACCCTATAAATCACTCCCTCTCCTCATAACCCCATCAACACCCATGAACCCTAAATCCCCAAATCAAGAGCTCTTGCATTAATAATTGAAGTTTAAGAGTAGTAAGAGCTTGGAAATAAGGAATTAGGAGCTAAAGCTTGTAGATTGAATTTGTGGAGAAGGGGTTCCATAAACCCTCAGCTTCCTTTCTCTCTTTCTCTCTCTCTACAAAGGTAAGAGGGGAGGTATTTTTCTTAATTAGAGGATGGAATTAATTATGATAATATGTATATATTGATGTGTATGTTTGATTTTGTATGTTGAATGTGAATTTAAGTTGGTTCTTGAACCTAGGGTTTATGTAAGTTGAGGGATGATGATGATGATGCTTAATTAAATTATGTGATTCATGAGACTTTAATAATTTTGGTAAATAAATGTTATCAATGTTTACATGAATTATGCTATTCTTGAACCTAGAGTTCTAAAGTGATTATTGATGTTGATGTTACTTGAATGAGGATTAAATGCTTGAATGTTACTAATATGAATGAATGAATGTTTTTATGACTATTATTGATATTTTTATGCCCTAAGATTAATTATTTTAATGTTATGCTCAATTACTCTAAGTTAGAAAACCCCTCCAAATTGATTTATATAAGTAAATGATTGATTATTAACAACCACTAAAATGAATTAGAAACACGTATAATTATGGAGTAAGGTGGATGTTAGGAATTAGGAAAGATGGCGTGAAGGTTCTATGAACTGAAGAATGTTTCGTGAAGGTTCATAGAATTGACGGACGAGAGTATTATAGTTACTAGATTGTGATGTTGAAACAATACGGGAACTATTATAGAAGGACTTTGATCCACCAAAGAATCGGGTTCACTACTCGTGTTGGGGATTGGTCCTGTGCACATTATAATAATAATTCTATCGGTCATTTAAACACTTCCTGACTAGTTGAGGATGGTCCCTGCTATAGCAAATTTTGGAAAACCACCCGAAATTGTACGATGAACAATTGGTAAAGTACTGAGCAAGCATAGGTTGAGGGACATTTACTAGTTGATCTGATCTTTCCTAAAAGTATGGAGGGCGATGTGAGGAAGAGGAAAAGAAAAAGAAAAAGAAAGCATAACAATGACTACGAAGTAAAAGTAAAAAAACGTAGTAATAACTACGATGTTACGAAAAGTGAAAAGAAAGCATAGCAATGACTACAAAGTTATGAAATGAATAAAGAATAAAGAAAAATGAGAACTAAAGGGGAAATGAGGAATTATATGATATTTGTATATTATTATGTATTATTATTATTATTTATGTAGCATGCATAGTCATTATATCCTATTATTGTTTTTAATTGTTTCCTTTGATTTTGAATGAATATCTCACCCTCTTAAGTTGTCATTTTAGGTACCTTTATGGGAGAAGCCGTAATCTCCGGACTACTGAGGATGAGTGACTCCTATTAGTGGAGTGTAATTTTACACTATGATTGTGAAAATCATAGACGATGCAACCATTAGGACTCTTATCGCTTTACTCTTTTGGAAATGTATAAATGTTCTTAAGATTTAAATGTTTATTTTCTCGAAATGAATATGTGGATGTCACTTAGAAAGGATATCTGAATATCCTTCTATTGTCTAGTGATGTCCTAAAACTGTTTATATTTTACTGTATCTGGATCTGACAGGTTGTATTTCAAATTTTTAAAAGAGAAATATCCATATATATTTTAAAGTAAACTCCGTCAAATTTTTTTTTCTGAAATTCCTATGATTCAAATTTAATGACTAAATAAAAAGTAGGATGTTTCAGAAGAAATGCAAAAAATCTTTGAGAACAAAATTGTTGATCCTGTTGCCATCATGAATATGGGGTGTCCATGCTTAAGGATTTTGATGATGCGAACACCCACCATAAACTTGAGTCAGATCAGCATGATTACCATGAAGCCAGACACTACAAAAAAAAGGGTAAAAAGTGGCAATTTTAATATGGCAGTTATATAAAACCTGCCATTTTATGCATTTAAAAATGGCTGTTTTTGAACCGTCGTTTTATACATTCGTAAAATGTCAGTTGTATTTAAATTATGGCCCTTAAAACCGCCATTTAGCCCAAATTTTCCCTCCCTTTTCGGCACACTTCCCTCTAAAATTTCATTCACTTCTCATTTCTTTCAGTCTGGAACAAAATACTCCCTCACTCAAGATACTTCTCATTCACTTCTCTTTTTTTTATGAGCATCGTTCTTCTTCTCTGAAACCCAAAAAAAATACCCCCTCATGACTCGATCGAGATCTCTTCTCTGAAACCCCGAAACCCAAATCGTTCTTCTTCTTCGATTCTTCTTCTCTCCAGAGAGTGGCGCGGCTGCGATTCTGCTTCACGAGTGGTGCGGCTGGGGCTGGGTTCGATCTTCTTCGATTCACGGTGAGTGGTGCGGCTGGGTTCTATTCTTTTTCTTCTTCTTCGATTCTGGACTGAATTTTCGAAGCATGGAGTGGGATTTTCGAAGCATGAGGTTAGTAACCCCTTTCTCTCTAATTAATCTCTCCTCTTCCTATTTGTGTTCTCTTTTTTGTTTTTTTTCCTTGTTTTGGGATTGATTTTGGGGAAAGCTGAAAACGCCCAATAGGGTTTAGGGTTTAATTTTAAATTAGAGTTAGTTTAATTAGTGTTAGTTTGACTTTGAATTGATGTTCAAACTAATTGATGAGCAAGGAAAGTGACAGTCTAGGCTTTGTGGTACTGTACAGACTTTGTTGAGAATTTGGCTATGGTACTGTATGGTCTAGGCTTTGTGTTGAAATGCATGGGAATCAGATTCTCTAACATTGGTTAGAAAATGGATTCACAAGAAAGAGGTCTATTACCCCTTAAATGAAAAAGATTAGAATTGACGGTTGAGCATTTGTAATTGTAATTGGCACAAGATGAAAATCTTTTGTATTAGATATTTACTAAATTGAAAAAGATTGTTGAGAGATTTCATTCTATTTATGATTAAGGAGCTTTTTAAGTACTCCTGTTTGCTTGCTGATATAATATAACTACAATTCTTGCATGAAGATTGTTGATATAATAGAAAAAGAAAATAGAAGCATATCATTAATCTTGTGATTATAAGTGATTGTAGCAAAACGCATAAAGAAACAAAGCATCTTAGCTATATTAAAAACAAAATAGAAGAAACATGGTATATTAAAAAAAACACGAGGGTGATGGTGAGATCATGGTTTCCAAATATTAAAGGCATGTTACTTGCAAGTTACAGATAAAAAAGTGATTTTAAACTACTTGGTGATGGATTTGTGCCTTTTAGGATCTATCCTGTAGTGCCAGTTGAATTTTACATATATGCCCAATGGCCAATGACACTTTGGCCAAACACTTGTTTCATTGTAAGTACATAACGGGCAACTAATTTAGTTTCTCTGCATGAGCATTCAATATTTAACCTAACATATTCCAGAACTTCTCTGTTTTAGAAAGTCTCTTCATGGGATTTCTTAGAAAAACATAAGGCGTAAAAAATAGACCATCTCTTTCTAGCTGTGTTGTTATTCTGAACTCTATATTTTATGGTTTATTGTTTACTGATTAGCTAATATGGAAATAATTCCATAATATTAAAAACATGGCTGCTAAGTTTGAAAAATTAGTTATTGAGCTAATAAAATTCATATTCTGTTAGACATATTGGAGGGCATTCATGTGGCATTGTTAGGAAAAATATTTTTTGGGATTTAAGATTCCTTGCAAATGGTGGAGGTAATTCTGCTACTTGTTTCTTTTGTTTTGATGGCATTATGTTTCTTGTCAATTTATTTTCTTGCTTATATTCTGTTTTCTAAAAGAACACTTTCTCCTAATATTACTTTTATGATAATCAAAGGGAGGGATGATGGAGAAAAGAAAGTTTCTTCTATACCGCGTGGAATCTCAACAAATCAACAAACAAAGTTTACCAACATGGATCCTACTATAGATTCTTCCAGATTAGAAGAAGCAAGTATGTGCTCTAGTTCATTTGACCAGTTGTGTAAACTGTCAAGTTTGACTGGTTTCTTTTCAATGTAATGTGGGACTGAGATATTTAATATATAATGAACACATACTGAAGCATGAGCACCTTTGTGCTACCAGCTTGAAGCATCACCAAAGTGAATACTTACATTTGCATGTTACTGTGATTGAACCTTCTACTTTATTACTCATGTGATTTAGAATAGGATATACACCTTAAAACACTTGAACTACTCTTTATGACTGTAGTAACTGTTTTGCTTACTACTAGTAGTGCATATTATTTCACTTGTGTCTTCTAGCTTATTGTTCTGCTATGTAACACATCCATGACAAGCCAGCAGTCATTCACTCACGTTCCTCATGTTTAATATTACATTATTTTTAGGGTCTGCATGATTAGTATTCTATCTATGCTCTTATTCAAAATGCATTTATATTTCCCTCTTAAATTTGATGGAAAGAAGAAGTGGAGATTGAAATTAGTCTCTTCAATTGTGCGGATAATTTATTATAATGGAAAAGTAAAGAATTCATGATAATGGCTAATATGATGTTCAAATATAGAAATAAAACAAAAATGTCTTCATGTAAGTTCCTTTCTCAGGAACTTGATATCCTCAAGCTTATGTTCCTCTCCTGTAGCTCAAATTAATTTGTGGTTTCTATCATTAACTCGATTCTTCTAGGTTTGGGGAGAGTGGGAGCAGAGACACTAGTTCATTCGCCCGAACAACATGCTAGGTAACTAAATTGATACTTTTATGGATAGTTCGCTCCCTTCTTTCCTTCCATCTGAGAAGTGGTATATATGTTTACATGGAGATGACTTTTAGTTCCTTATGGAATATCAGATATTTAATATCTTGTGATCTAATATCTTAAAACAGTCACAAATTACTTTTTCTTGGTTTCATGTTTAAAAAGAGCAGCACTTGCAATATTTAGTTCCTGGTTGTGTGTTGAGGCTTTCATTATTATTTTCACAATTGAGGGTTGGCCATTTTTGTGCAATAGGGAATTTCTATGTTTAATTGCTTGTGTCTATTGTGTGTGTTTGAAACTTTTCACAAGTGAGTATATGGAAGGAGCTATGGCCAGATGAGAATTGCTGTATTTGTTTGATAAATTGGTTGCAAGTGAATTTAGTAAGCAATTGTAACATCTGATAGGAGTAAAGTTGGTTCCTATTTATGTCCCCCATTTAATGCTCATATTCCTACTTGTTGATATATGTTATAAAGTTATTTGTTATCTCAGAGTGACCATTTCTTTTATAACAAACCAAATGTTATTGTAGGCACCCAATGGAGAAAGTGGAGCTCCATCTCCTACTGCCCAAAGAAGATCATCCAATGCAAGCAATGCTCAAGAATGATGTAGTTTTTTTGTCGTATTATTAGAATGTGTTTTTTTTTGTTAAATCTAAGACTTAGTGATTTTATGAAGCAGGAATTATGTAGTTTTTTCTTAGACTTTATGAATTTAGAATCACTTTGATGTACTTATGTTTGAAACCTTATTATTTTGGAGTTGAATTGATCTCACATGTTGGAGATTATGTAGGCAAGTACTTAACAAATGCTTTAATATTATTGCTTCTTTTTTTTTTTTAAACTATACTATTATTACTTCTTTTAATTGCATAATTTTTATGTATATTACAATTATTAGATAATTTGTAATAATGAATTAATAATTTAACTAATAAAATTATGGCAGTCAAAACTGCCATTTTATTCATAAAATAAAGAGTAAAATTGCGGCTGTTTAAACCGTCGTTATTCTCCTTGTAAATTACGTCAGTTAGGACTGCCATAATTATAACGAGGAAAATCATTTAACTATTAAAATTATGGCAGTCGTAACCGCCATTTTATTCACAAAATAAACCACCATTTTAAACAGTGTGATTGCGTCGGTTTCAAAAATGACGGTTTGGAACTGCCATTTTATACCGAATGGCGGAAAGAAATATGGCCGTCCATGACCCGCCATTTGGTGCGAAATACGGCGGTTAAAACCGCCATTTAATACATTTTTAACTACCATTATTTACCCATTTTTTTGTAGTGAGAACTCAGAGTTGGCAATTTCCTCCTTCAGGTTGGATGGGCTTAAATACTAATGCATCAGTCTTCAAGAATGATTCAATTGGTCTTGGTGCATTGGTGAGAAATCATGAAGGCTTGATCTATTTCACTGCCTCTAAGCTTTATAAGCACAACGCTGATCCACTTGTGGCTGAGGCTCTTGCCATGCGTTGGGGTTTAAAACTTGCAGTAGAATACGGCTGCACAAGGATTCTGCTTCAATCAGACTCCAAAATATTGTGTAATGCCTTATGTAGTTCCTATATGCCAGTGTCAATTCATGTCATTGTTGAAGATATTAAAGCTCTACTGGCTAGTCTAGAAAATCATGATGTGAGGCATGTCCTAGAGCCCACAATATTCATAATTTAGCCTCTAGTGCAAATTTGTATACCAATGCCCTGTGGTGGCAATCAGGCCCTATCAATATAATTCAAGCAGCTTCTGCTGATATTTCATCTTATTGAAATTATTTATTACCCTTCAAAAAAATATTCATTCTTTCAACCATGACTCTTGTTGATACCTCAATATTTGGTAGCCCAAATTACAAGGCCCAAATCATATGAGGGCCCAGGAATTGTCAAACAAAAAAATAAAGCAATAAAGATACTGAGGAAAGCGCGCCAACTCCAGGAATTGTACAAGGCGACACACGCCCCACGACGACGGCCACCAAGGCGACACGTCCTGATAAGGTACCCAGAAGAAAGAGTAAAGCGTACTGGTGGCGGTGAACGCCATGTGTCGCCTCAAAGCGTCTCAGGTGCCACAGAAACTCGGGGAGAGCATCGCGATGAGCGAAGGCGAGCCGGAAGTAGAAGCCCACGGAAGGCGCACACATGACCAACCAGAGGCGACGTAGCTGTCCAAAAGCTCTAACGGCTTGCGGAGGAAGCCAGGAGGGATCTTTTAGTCATCCGAAGCAAAGCTGAGGGGAGTAAGACTTGGAGTCCTCTCCCTCTTTGTAATCATCAAATGCCAAAGCCAAGAATGGTAAAGAAGACAAAGCTACTGAAAAGATGCTCTGAACACATGATGCAAAGGGTCATTGACCAACAGACAAAGAAGAGCGAGCAATGACCACTGGTCCAAAGCACCATTATAAATAAGAGGAAGAAAAAGGAAAAGGGGAGCCCAGAAGAAAAAAGGCCCCGGAGGGGAAGAGGCGACCCCGGGGGTAGAAGGTCGAAAGAGAGGACCCAAGAGGCCGAGAGATACCGGAAGGAAAGAGGAACAATACCTCAGAGCAATAATAATGATAATACAACATACACAAGATACACAAAAGAAAACACAAAGTTCCTTCCTCTGGAACTTAGAGGAAGTATGAGAAAAGAAGAGAAACTGGAAGGAGGAAGATCGCCCAGCAAACACAAGAAACATCACTCCTCCCCTGAAAGCACCCTCTAAAAAGGGGCGCCATGAAGAAGCAAGAGACGAAACGAACAACGAAGGAGGAACAGAAAAGGAGGAAAAGCTGAGAAGCGTGCATCTCCAACAACCACTGTAAAAACCAAGACGAGGGGGTCAGAATACCCAAAGCGCTGCAATCAGTGACGATTGTCACACGGAGGGCGTACAACGAAAAGGAAAGGAAGCTCCCCTTCTGAAACTCAAGATTTAGCAACATAAAAGGAGTGTAAAGCCAAAGCGCACACTCCTTCCTCTGTAAAAATACCACAAGTGTGGGAGCCATTTCCTTGTATTAACCCCTCTGTACCTCGTCTCAATATAATAAAAGCCTAAAGCTTCATCAAGATTACGAACCCATTATCTCTTTTATTTAAACAACCATTATCGCACAAAGCGGTCCGAAACAACTCTGTTAGATTTTTATCAAAATATTCTGATTTTGTCTAAAAAAATTTCTCCTGATCACCAAAATATGTATTTTCTTATCGAAATTTGCAATTTTGAACATGTTTGATACTTTGAATTAAAATATTAATTGTGCTCCATTTTTTTATATAACATTTCACCTATATGTTGCCTTTTTTATTTTAAAATTACAAATTATGAAGACAAAATATTGATTTGATTGATTGGAAAAGGAAATTACGGCAAAATAACATATTCTGGTGAAAATCTTACATTGTCATAGTAAAAGGTGTTGGAAGTGAAGCTGGTTGGAAGGCATGTTTCAAACTCTCTATGGACTTCAAAGGGATACAATTATATGTTTTGATGATAACAAACCAACTCAAGTTCAAGCTCACAAGTGCAAGTCTAGAAGATTGAAGACTCAAGCAAGCATAGAATAGAAGTCTTATCTTTAGATCAAATGTAAGGTAATGAAGTTCTGTTTCTTTAAGTAGTTACAAAGCCAATAAGTTTTTCATTTTAGAGAGAAGAAGAAAAACGTGTTTTTGCATGAAAAATGTATTTTCTGCATTTAACCTTAGTAAAATAATTGATGTTACAAAACTCTGTATATTTATATGTGTGCAAGAGGGAGTAATCGATTATTTGCTAAAGTAATCGATTAACTTTGTTGCATCATAGAAAAATCAGAGAGGTTGTAATCGATTAAGTGATTTGTGATAATCAGTTACTTTCTTATGGAAGTAATCAATTACATTGGTCAGGTAATCGATTATAATTGTTGCATCATATATTTTTCAGAGGCTTTGTAATCGATTACAAGGTTTGTAGTAATCGATTACATGATGTTGCATCATATGCAAACCAGAGGCTTAGTAATCGATTAACTCCTCAGTGTAATCGATTATTATAGTTGCATCACATAATGAACAGGAGTGATGTAATCGATTAACTATTCTTAGCCTAATCGATTACATGTTTTTTCAAATGTTTTAAGAATTTCTATTTTTGTAGAAGTAATCGATTATTGCTTCTATGTAATCGATTATTTCTTGATTTATTGAAAAACGTGTCAGAATCATGTTTATTATTTCCTGATTTGTTTTTATATAAAAGATTCTGATATATTTTATTTTATTTCGAAAATGAATTTAAATTTGAATTGTTTCCTTTTTGGTTTTAAGAATCAAATCTTTTTATTATTTCGAAAATCGTTTTGATTTTATTTTGATTTTAAAACTTATTACAAATCTTTTATTATTCTATTTTGATTTGTTTTTCTGAATTCAAAATCATTTGTTGATTCAAAACCTTTTTAAATCAAACACTCCAACATTTTTCACGACGAGATAATTTTTCATTCATTCATGCTGCACGTTTCTTCTTCATCTTCTTCTCTAAACTTGTGCTTTTTATTGTTCATACTTTTTGAAGAACAAACTCTTATTGGCTGAGTAACATCTAGAGAACCACTACTTCACTATCATAGAGCTTATTGTTGTATCTGTGTTTTGAGAACACGCAAAGCTATTGTAATCGCAATCGCATTCATTCTAAACCTTAGTGATTAGGGAGAGAATCCCTTAGTGGACGTTGTGATACGTCGTAGGGCGAGGAACCCTGCTGTGTGATTGAGGCCCCTAGCGAACGGAGGTTCCTAGTAGTGTGCGGGGTGCTCTTGGTTGTAATAGGGTGCGGCTCTATTGCTTGGTTATAAGAACTCTCAGGCGAGTCGCTTGGGGACTGGACTAGGCCTTTCGACGGGAAGGCTGAACCAGTATAAAATCACCGGTGCAAGCTTTTCTAACCCTTATCTTTTACTTTCCGCATATTTACTTTATTTACGTTTCCGCGCTACTCGAATATATTTTTTCTAACGTTTTCGCGATCCATAACAACGCTTAATCTCTCCGTCTCAAAACTATTTTTTAAATTGGTACGAATTTTTCAATA
Source organism: Crotalaria pallida (assembly GCA_037953625.1). Classification (NCBI taxonomy): domain Eukaryota; kingdom Viridiplantae; phylum Streptophyta; class Magnoliopsida; order Fabales; family Fabaceae; genus Crotalaria; species Crotalaria pallida. Next base: position 10,984,273 of record CM075653.1, on the reverse strand, counting down.
CATAATAAAACTCGATTCACCCCCCCTCTCAAGATTTTGAGGCCAAAACCAACAAAAGGATGAAATTTACATACGTTAGAAACATAAAAAACTTAATTGACTCTTTTTAAAAGATAAAAGATTAAATTAACAATTCATATGTTCAGATATCATTACTCATATTAAAACATGAAAATAAAATAAAAGATCAAAAGAATATTTAAGTTTGTTGATACCTCAATATTTGGTAGCCCAAATCATAAGGCCCAAATCACGTAAGGGCCCAGGAGTTGTCAAACAAAAAACAAAGTATTAAAGACGCTGAGAAAGGCACGCCAACCCCAGGAATTGCCCAAGGTGACCATTCTCGATAAGACATCCAGAGCAAAGAGCGAAGCATGTTGACGGCAAGGAATGCCATGTGCTATCTCAAGGCGCCCCAGATGCCACGAAAAACCGAAGAGAATATCGTAATAAGTAAAGGCGATCCGGGAGTAAGAACCCGTGGAAGGCGCACTCATGACCAGCCGAAGGCGTCATAGCTATCCGAAGCTCTAGCGGCTTGCAGAGGAAGTCAAGAGAGAATCTTTTATCTATCCAAGGCAAAGCTAAGGGGAGTAAGACTTGGAGTCCTCTCCTTCCCCGTAATCATCAAATACCAAAGCCAAGAATGGCAAAGAAGACAAAACCACTGGAAAGATGCTCTGGACACATGATGCAGGCGGTCATTAACCAACGGACGAAGGGAAGCGAACAGAGACCACTGGTCCAAGACACCACTATAAATAAAAGAAAGAAAAGAAAAGGAAAGCAGGACTCCGGGAGGGGGAGAAAGAGCCTCAGGGGGAAGAAACTCCCTAGAAGAGAACGGCGTCCCCCTAAGAGGTAAAAAGGCACCGGAGAAAAGGGGGAAATGACACAATATACACAATGTAAGAAAACACAGAGAAGCAGAGCCCCAAGAGCCACCCCCTCCCAAAGGCCGAGAAACGCCAGAAGGCAAGAGGAGCAATACCTCTAAGCAACCATAGTTGCAACACAGTACACACAATATGCACAAAAGACTCAAAAGTTCCTCCCTCTGAGAAATGGAGAATTGCCATGAAGAAGCAAGAGGCAGAATAAACAACAAAGGAGGAACAGAAAAGGAGGAAAAGCCAGAAGGCGTACGCCTCCAGCAATCATCCTAGGAGCCAGGACGAGGAGGTCAGAATACCCGAAAGGCCACAACCAACGACGGCTACAACACGGAGGGCGTAAAACAAAGAGGAAAGGAAGCTCCCCTTCTGAAACTACAATAACGTAAAAGGAGTGTAAAGCCAAAGCGCACACTCCTTTCTCTGTAAAAAGAAACCACAAAAGTGGGAGCCATTTCCTTGTATAAACCCCTCTATACCTCGTCTTGACATAATGAAAGCCTAAAGCTTCACGAAGTTTACGAACCCATTATCTCTTTTAATTAAATCATCATTATCGCACAAAGCGGTCAGAAACAATTGGCGACTCCACTGGGGAAGCTATGACTTCCAACCTTGAAGGAAATGAGACTCACGTTGTGCACCAGGTGCCTGTGGGAGATGCCGCTCCGAAGGCGCTACCCGCAGTTGCCATTCAAAACCCAGCCTCAGGTCTTGCAAGCCGCAGAACGGGAGCAGATTCTAGGAGGCTGAGCTTCAGATCCAACAGATCAAGAAAGTTATGGTCCAGACAGTGAAGGAAATGCTCCTAGAAGCGCCGCTCCAAGGACGGCTATTGAAGGCACTCACTGTGATCAAAAATATCCGACTGAAGAAGCGTTTCAGCAAGGAGGTTGTCCTTCAGCCCAAAGGCGACCTTCTTGAAAGGTGGTCTTCTCCCCAAAAGGTGAGCTCCCTGGAAGGCGCTCCTCAGAGAGCGATCTTCCCAGAAGGCATGCTCACAGAAGGCGACCAGAAGGCGGTCACACAACCGAAAGAGCGAAAGTACGCTCTCACTAACGAAGGCGTACACAAAGTACGCTCTCACTGACGAAGGCGTCACAATGCAGAAAGTAGAAACTCAAGAGCAAAGGCGCAACCAGAGTCTACATGGAAAAATGCTTCATAAGCTAAGTACATATAACTCTTAACTCAGTGCACATGCTAGTATGCCTTTTTCATGAATTTAATTATAATAGATGTGAATCATGACCAAATGAAAAATGTATTGTATCCAATCACGTATCAGTTGTTGTATGTATAGTTAAGGAAATATAATTATTATATGCTCATTTTGTGCATCTATGTCCTAATAGGCTTTTCACGTGATATCATGCTCTACGTAGAGATTATCCTGATAACAATGATTTAGTTTTACTTTGTCTAGAATAACATTATTATGATATGTTATGGAGATGGTCTGACTCTAAGTTTGCCATGGCTGAGAATTGCATATGTATGATCGCAATCATGAACGCCGTCGCTCTGATATGTGTCGAATGTTTGACTAGAGAGAAAGCAATAACTAGACGAATCTGTGCATCTGAATGTTTGCTGTAGAACTGAATTTAGTATGCCATACCAGTTATTCTTGTCAATTTTTCCTGGATCAACTGTGGCATAATAAAAGAAACTGTTTCCATAAAAAAAACATCTAGAATTGTAAATTATATGTTTGAAATGTTGAAAGATACGCTCTGGGAAAGCGTTGCATAAAAACATGACTTGGGTAATGTTACATAGCGATGCATAACTGACTTTATGCATGATTTACTGGATGCAACTAATAAAATGGACATGCATAGCATGAAAACGTCCGGAAAATGAAAGTTGTTTATGTAGGAACAAGAATGAATCACTCTTTGAAATCCGAGAAGCCTTTAGCGCGCTTTCAAAAAGAAAACTCCCCGCATCTTGCACAATGAAAGCAAGGCGGTCAGGAATGAAATATCAGAAAACAAATGACGGAACAAAAGCGAAAAGCGTCGAGAAAAGAGACGCAATACAGAAAGGGGCAGTAAAAACCAAGCAATGGAGAAGATTCCACAGGAGAAGGCGAACACAAGGCCACCGTAACAAGACGCACATAAACGCACATCCGGCGCAAACTAACTAATGAGAAGAGGCGGAAAAGCAAGTGTGAATCCTAAAGCCTCATAAGAAGCTATGAAGGCGAAACCCAAGGCGCGCAAAATAAAAACAAACAGCGCTGAATCTAGAAATCCCGAAGTAAACCGAAAACGGGACGTTGCTAGTGCCAGCCTCAAAGAAAAAGAGGATCTAAAAGCAAGCCACGTTAAAGGTCGTGATCAAAGCTAACAATGAATTCAAGCCGGAAAGACCAAGGCAACTTCAGAGCAAAAGTGTGCAAAAGAGCGCAAGCCAAGGAGTCGAAAGAAAATCAACACGGACATCCTGAGCGCAACACCAAGACAAGATGAAAAGCAAAAAAAAAGAGAGTAAAAAAAAAGGGAAGAAAAAGACATAACAAGGCTCAAAAGGCGTACAATTGCAAAGGTGTACAATCGTAAAGGCGTGCAACTACAAGGCGCACATGAAAAGGCGTACATGCAATATGAGGCACGAAATTATATACAAGAGCGAGATGCAAGATGGAGACAAGCCAAAGGGCGCCTAGACGGTCGACTCAAGGCTGCCACAAACATAACATAACCAAGGCGAACTCAGTTTACTTGGTGTTTCGACAAGTTAAAACGAAGAATTCGCTCCAGTCTGCTCTCATAAGCAAGCAGAAGTATCCTAACGCAAATGAAAATAATAGCAAAGCCCTGGAGCAAGACGCATCTGAGCTCATTCATGCATCAAAACGGAGGCAAGCGTGAGTCAAAATGATATGGAACTCCAAGTGCTTACAAACCAATGATGTCAAAAAAAAAGCAACGCCCATGACAAGAGGTGTTACGAAGCACAAGCAACCAGAAATGAGTAATCAATCAGAAGCAAGAAAGTGCCTATGACAAGAGGCACCAATGATAAAAGCTCGAAGCGACGCCGATGACATGAGGTGTCCCCAGAAAGAGCACAAACGATGCTGATGACATGAGGTATCGCTGTAGAAAACACCCTCAAACAGGGTCAATAATGCCAGAACGTGAGGTTCAACACTTCAAAAAAAAAGAAGAGAAAAAGAAAAAGAAAAAGAATAGTGTTGAACCGTACCGCGGGCACAAGCGCCTTATCGCGGTACCCAGATAGACCTCCCGAAAAATTTCTGGGACAGACGCGGGCGAAGTACACCATATCGCGAGACTAGAAAAGGTCCCGGGAAACAAGGGCGTTAGTCTTAAACGCAGGCGGAAAAATCTGTAAAAGAGGTTGGCTAACGCAAGATCCAAAGTGATCCGTTGGTTTGAAAAGCCCCAATGTGGCAACTGAAAAAAAAAAGCCCCAATGTGGCAACTGAAAAAAAAAGAGAAGCCCCAATGTGGCAACTGGAAAGGAAAAAAGAAGCCCCAATGTGGCAACTGGAAAGGAAAAAGAGAAAGAAAAAGAAGAAGAAGCCCCGATGCGGCAAAAGCGGCAATCGAAGAGCCCAAGGCGGCAAGCAGAAAATCCAAAGCAGCAAACAAAAGAAAGGGTCCAAAGCGACAACATCTGTGAAAGTGCCCAACGTGCACCTCAACAACAATCCTGGCACCAAAGACATGAGGGGCCATTGAAATCTGCGAGAAAGGTTTGAAGCGCCCGGAGCGCGCTCCAAAATTTAAAAAGTGGAGAGGGGGAAGGAGGAAACCTTCCTTGGCCGCCAATACAAAAAAAAAGAAGAAGAAAAAGAAGAGAAAAAGAAAAAGGAAAAGAAGAGCTGAGCTCTATCAGAACACCCAAAGAACTAAGAAGTGCAACAAATGCTAGCATAGCCGCAAACAATTACAAAGCTATGAAATTCAAGCTAACTGCTAAAGCGGCAAAGCTAACAAAAGCGCGCAAGAACAAAGGTGTAAAGTGCAAGTGCAAATCTCAAGCGCAAAAGCAAACAACAACAACAACGAAATGACGACGAAGAGCAAAAACAAGAAATGCATTCTCAACGTAACAGCATTAGCAAACATACAAAAGCAGAATCCAAACTACGAAAAGCATCATGAATCCCAAGATACAAATTCAAGGTCAATAAAGCAATAAAAGTCAAGTTCGAGCAAAGTTACGCAAGTCATAAACCGAATGAAAGATCGTAACCCGAAACCATAGTTCGAAAATGAAATGTCAAAGCAACGACATAAAGTGGCAAAACAACGCCTACATAAAGAACAGAGAATTCAAAGAAGTAACCCTGCAGACTTCCTCATAAGAATACTTTTTGTCAGCCAAATCCCTGATTCCCTGATCAAGAGCCTCCAGTTTAGCGGTTGCTTGGTCAAGCTGAGAAGAAAGCTCCTTGACACGAGACACCAAGGGAGCACAGCGCTCTTGCAAAGCACGCTCAGCGTCGGCCAACTCGGCATCATCAAACGGAGGGCGCAAGCTTTCAAAACCAGCAATGGCATTTTCAAGCCAGGGACCAGAGTAATGTTGAAACTGAAGTGTGTATAAGCAATCCAAGATCTCAGCCTTCTCCTCCCATGGCAAGTCATCCACATCAACTGAGCGGACTAAACGCAACATCCGCAACAGAGTTTGAGAACCGGACTCCCGGAAAAGGCGAGGAAGTGAAGCTGAAGGAGGAATCAAGAAAGCATGGGCCCTCGAGAATGAACCGATTAAAGCTTGATCATCTGCAGGAAGTGAAGCTGCAAAAACACATAGCAGCACATGTAGAAATGATAAGACAGGAATTCAGAAAGAAAAGAAAAATCCCAGCTCAAGAAAGAAAATACTTACGAACTAAAGAAGAGCCTGGGGAGGCGGAGGCGTGACTCGCCCTCACAGCAGGAGCCTTCCCCTTATTAGCTAAAGAAACCAAGTGTGCAGCGGCTTGACTCTCTGAGGGGGCAGGAGCATCAACTGCAGCACCTACCTCACCAAGCACGTTTTCAGGTCTTGGAACATCAGAAACAAGTTCATAGATAATATCAGCAGCAGCAATACCTGAAGGGGCCTTCAAAGGCGCACCCTTGGGAGAAACAGGAACACTCTTTGGAGTGCCAATTGGAGACGTTAAGTCGAAACCGCCACTAGCAGCAGAATCAGAAAGGGCAGCACCCCCACCAGCTGAAGGTTGACAAAAGAGATTCATAAAATCTTCATGATCAGAAGCAAGCGAAACAGCAGGAGCGTCCTCAGAAGACTGGGACGAAAGCGACGCCGATGAATGACCATCAGCACCGCCTGCACTCAAAAAGAAAAGAAAAGGGAATCAGTGACGCTATGGAACTATCCAAGCAAAGCAAACTGAAAAGTTAGAAGAAAATAAAAGAGCAAGAAACGGAACCTGGAAAATGATCCCCAGCTCCACCGCTTTCGGCGGAAACATCACAAGACAAGAAAGAATCATCAAAATTAGCTTCAGCAGGGTCATCTTCAACCAAGTCCACATGGATTGGGGAAGAAGGAGCAATACGAATGCCGGAAGAACGAAGGCGGCTAGACCGACGAGTAGGAACGGCTGCAGTTGCCTTCCTCCTTTTGCTAGAATCAACGGCGCTACTACTACCGCCTCGAACAGAAGACTTGGAAACAGAAGAGGCTTTCCTTTTGCTTCGCCTGGGGGCAACGGAAGGAGACGCAGCAACTCTGCGGCTAGGCGAAACCCCTCAGCTAAAAACAGAACCAAGTACAAGTTGAGTGCAAAGCAAGAAAAGAAAAAGCAACGAAAATGAAAAATGGCCAAGATGCTTACCAGTAGCTTTCTTCATGGAAGTGCAAAAATAAGGATCGCTGTACACTATAGGCAGCAAGGAAGGGATGAGATGCGAAGGAGAAGCTTCGAAATCCCGAAGGTGTCGCAAAATGTCTTCATGGGAAACGAGCCAAGAACCTAAAACGCCTCCGACACGAGAGGGAGAAACATAAACGGGAGCAAAATCAGGAACTCCAAGAGCCGCATCAAAGAGAAGCGCTTTGACCAAATCTTCTGCCGGGGCCTGCTCAATGTTGAGAACACAGGGGGCTTGATCACGCCCAAATTGCCTGGCCACCCGATCAGGACGGTATACACAGGGCCAAAGGGCTCCACCATGAGCACTCCTGCTGTCCAGAGGAACAAAACCGGGCAAGCAGCGAGAAGAGAGAATCATCTTCCATAAATCAAAGGCCCCTTCGAAAGGGGTGGCAGCATTGTTTCTTGTGGGAAAAGTATCTTCATCATAAAGGAGATGCGGGAGGTCCGAATAAGGACGGAACAAGAATTGGTCTTCTGAATCAATGAGAGAAATGAGGGGTTCTCTTGGAGATCCTCTCGTCTAACACCATGAACGAGGGTCCAAGCCAGCAGCACCAGTGGAAAGAGGAAGTTTGACAGGGCCATATGCAGGAAAACGCTCAAACAGAAAATACTGGAGAAATGTCAAGTCGATATAAGAATTGATTGGAAAGCGCCCATGAGATATGCGCATCTGAACTGATACCTGATCTAGGCGAGCGTACAGGCCGCCTAGGTAAAATGAAGCGAGAGGAAGGCGTGTACCTTCCGCCAAGAGACAAGCAAAAAGAAAGACACATGAGCTTACAGACTCCCATGGAGGTCCAGGAAACACATAGCGGCTAAGCCAGAAGGCGATAAAAGCGGCACGGCAGAGGCGTGCATCAGTGACAGGTCCGAATTGGAATTTACCATCATGGAAATCGCCAAAGAAATAGCGAATCCAGCAAGCAAAGGTGTACTTAACAGAGGAACGTTGACTTGCTCTTCGACTCTTACGAACCAAGTTCCCAGTGCCCCTCACCCGTTGAGAAGAGGAGCCCTTAGCATATGAGGCGCGCCTTCGCTTGAAGAGGTCCCGAGAATACTTGGCGCTCAGAGCCGAAGCAGCTTTCAGTTGCATCGACAACTCAGAAAATTGCTCATCAACATTCTCCACATCAAGGTCTGCATCTCCAAAAGCGGGAAGACCAAGAAGTATGATCACATCTTCAAGTGTTGGGGTAAACTCTCCCCATGACGTCAGAAAGGTGTGGGTGGAGGAACACCAGCGCTGCACCAACATCAACAGATCACTGGGTTTGCGGTTAGCACCGAGTCTAGGCGATGCCTTGATGGCAGCAGCAATCCCCGCCTTCTCCAAAACAGCCACGAAAGCGGCATCAGTAGCAAAAACGTGGTCGACCCACTCTTGCCATCCAGCGGTGCCTCCCACGCGAACATTGAAGTTCACATCCACCCATGGGAACTCCAAGCGGCGAAGGCAGGAACGGAGTAATGAGGAGCTCAGAGCGCAATGGTACTTACTGTAAGAAGGAGAAGGAATGAGTTCGGCGTCCTCCTCAGAAACCACCGTGGCTTTGGAAGACGAGCCAGCAGTAAAATCGCCCGAATCGGGACCAGAGGGCGAGTCCGCCTTCACCTCCGTGGCCCAGCGACGGTACCCCGGTTCAACAGGGTAAGAGCGGGGGCAAGGAAGCTCTCGCATGAAGCAGTAAGAGATGGGGCCTGGAAGCTGAATCTCTTCCTCAGAACTCGAGGAAGCACTTCCGACCGCAGGGGTAGCAATAGCTTTTGACTTCGACATAATAATGGCAAACGCAAGAGATGAACAGGGAAACAAGAAAGCAGAGAAGTAACGGAGGAAAGTTTTCTTAGAAGTTTCAGACAACAAAGACACGAAGAAGAAAGAGAACGAGTGGAAGTAAAGGAGAAAACTGAAAAGTTTTAAGGGAGTTTCGAAAGAAGGAGTGAAAAGGGGGGACGTGGGAAAACGTGCAAGCTGAAGGATATTTGCCTCTTCCCCTAACGACACGTGGAGCGCAGCAGAAGAATGGAGGGAAGAAAAAACCAAAAGAATCACAGTGAGGGCCCGTTGACAAGACCCCACTGGGTTTCGAAATTCAAAGCAGAAGCTGCCAAGCACTGAGCGAAGCTGGAGAAACGCAAATGGTACCCGCGATAAAGAGGCGTCCCTTGGTGTACGCCTTCCCAGAAATCGAGGGCGACGCTGAAAGAAGCGACAAGAGGCGAAAGAACAAAGAATGAAGAGTCAAGAAAAGAGGAAACAAGCAAAAAGCACAAAAATAGGATTTGCACTGAGAATGAAATTCTTCCCCTCTCACTGCAAAGGGGGCAATTGTTGATACCTCAATATTTGGTAGCCCAAATCATAAGGCCCAAATCACGTAAGGGCCCAGGAGTTGTCAAACAAAAAACAAAGTATTAAAGACGCTGAGAAAGGTGCGCCAACCCCAGGAATTGCCCAAGGCGACACACGCCCAAGGCGACGATCACCAAGGCGACCATTCTCGATAAGACATCCAGAGCAAAGAGCGAAGCATGTTGATGGCAAGGAATGCCATGTGCTATCTCAAGGCGCCCCAGATGCCACGAAAAACCGAAGAGAATATCGTAATAAGTAAAGGCGATCCGGGAGTAAGAACTCGTGGAAGGCGCACTCATGACCAGCCGAAGGCGTCATAGCTATCCGAAGCTCTAGCGGCTTGCAGAGGAAGTCAAGAGAGAATCTTTTATCTATCCAAGGCAAAGCTAAGGGGAGTAAGACTTGGAGTCCTCTCCTTCCCCGTAATCATCAAATACCAAAGCCAAGAATGGCAAAGAAGACAAAACCACTGGAAAGATGCTCTGGACACATGATGCAGGCGGTCATTAACCAACGGACGAAGGGAAGCGAACAGAGACCACTGGTCCAAGACACCACTATAAATAAAAGAAAGAAAAGAAAAGGAAAGCAGGACTCCGGGAGGGGGAGAAAGAGCCTCAGGGGGAAGAAACTCCCTAGAAGAGAACGGCGTCCCCCTAAGAGGTAAAAAGGCACCGGAGAAAAGGGGGAAATGACACAATATACACAATGTAAGAAAACACAGAGAAGCAGAGCCCCAAGAGCCACCCCCTCCCAAAGGCCGAGAAACGCCAGAAGGCAAGAGGAGCAATACCTCAAAGCAACCATAGTTGCAACACAGTACACACAATATGCACAAAAGACTCAAAAGTTCCTCCCTCTGAGAAATGGAGAATTGCCATGAAGAAGCAAGAGGCAGAATAAACAACAAAGGAGGAACAGAAAAGGAGGAAAAGCCATAAGGCGTGCGCCTCCAGCAATCATCCTAGGAGCCAGGACGAGGAGGTCAGAATACCCGAAAGGCCACAACCAACGACGGCTACAACACGGAGGGCGTACAACAAAGAGGAAAGGAAGCTCCCCTTCTGAAACTACAATAACGTAAAAGGAGTGTAAAGCCAAAGCGCACACTCCTTTCTCTGTAAAAGAAACCACAAAAGTGGGAGCCATTTCCTTGTATAAACCCCTCTGTACCTCGTCTTGACATAATGAAAGCCTAAAGCTTCACGAAGTTTACGAACCCATTATCTCTTTTAATTAAATCATCATTATCCCACAAAGCGGTCAGAAACAAAGTTTTTTATTTATTGTTTATTTTTTATTTTCACCTCATCTATGTCATGCTTGAACCGAGCACCTGTAGGTTGATGAAGAAACTTCAATCCAATTAAGAAGCCACGTGGTAGATCGGCATGCAGATGCCTGCAAGTTTATCACTTCATTTCTTGATTTATTTTTATCATTTCTTTGAAGCATGTGTGTATGGGCAAGGAGTAAGGGAGACAAAGAATATGAAAGGATTTTATTTCTTTTTTTTTAAATCTTTTTGTAAACACTCGTTAAGTGCGATAGAGAAGAGGTAAAAAATTTGGCTATACGATCAGGTTTGGGTCATAATCATCGGGTTGGGTCAAAAGGTCAACTAAATTGAGAACCACTTTTTCCACCCCACCTGCAACTTCTTGCACCCCATTATTTTTTAATTTTCCAAAAATGCCCCCACCCTTCTCTTCCTCTTCTTCTTTTTCTTGTCCACCCCACCTCCATCCACCACCATAGCACAACACCTCCATCACCTCCGACCCCCCTCCACCACCACAGCCACGCACCCACTCTTCCGCCATAGCCACGCACCCACTCTTCACCCGCCACCCACCACCGCTGCACCCCCGCATCCACCCCACCACAACACGCCCCACCCCACCCCACAGCCACCAACCCAACTCATCTCCTGTCTCCTTCCACCAACCCCAACCCATCTCCAGTTCCTTACCACCCCTACTCGCGACACCCCCACCACCCCATCATCTTTGACGAGGTCGTGAGTTCTTTCATGACCCGAACTTCCACCCCACCCCACCACGGTCGTGAGCCTCACGACGACCTCCTTCATGACACGGTTGTGACAGTCGCGAGTTTGTTCACGACCCAAACTCCTTCATGACACGGTCACGGTCCCGGTCATGAGTTCGTTCACGACCCAAGCTCCCACCCACCCCATCCCGGTCGTGAGTTCGTTCACTACGACCTCGACACGGTCGTGAGCTCGTTCACGACGACCTCCCACCCCATCCATCATGGTTGTGAGCTCGTTCACGACCCGAGTTCTACTGTTCTACTCCTACCTGCAGAGAACAACCAGAGATCGCGACAGATCACGAAAGAGAAGGAGTGATGCGGCTTGATACGAAGGTGGGGCTTGATGCAGCTTGAGCTCGTTCACGGTCCTCTTGCTCGATGCGGCTTGATGCGGCGGTAGGCCTTGTTGCTCGATGCGGCTGCAGCGGTGGCTTGATGCGGAGCGACGACGGCGAGATGGTGACGGCGACGGAGAGATGTGGGGTGTAGGGAATCCGTGAATGGAAGGAGAGTGTGGGTTGTGGTGGGAGGAAGGAGAAAGAGGTTGGTGATAGGTTTTCTTAAAAAGGGCAGTTTGGCATTTTCACTAATTAGCGGGGTGTGTGAATTTGTATGTGGGGTGCATGAATTTTTTCTCACTAAATTTGGTATTGGGCCACTTTTTTTTTACTATATTGGACTGGATTTTCAGGCAATATTAGCTGGTTGATCGTGGAGCATAACAGGTTTGAGTTTAATTAAGAGTTTTGATTTTTGGCCCCCAAAGATGAAATTTTGGCCCCCATTTCAATTTTTCGTGGACAAAATTATCCTTTTGCGTGTTATTTTTTCTGTCTCCAACGAGACGGAAGCCAAAAATATACATTTCCGTCTACCCTATGATAGAAATTTTCCATCTGCAGAGAGACGGAAAATTTCCGTCTGCACAGAGACGGAAAAGTATCATTACTGGATGACGGAAAAGTATCATTACTTGGAGCATCATTTTGTTGCTTGCGTGATATGCCATTATTTCTGCTTCTTGGTTGAATGCTCTATCTACCGCTTTGGCATTAACTTACAAAATATGAACTATATATGATGTTTCAAGTATTCTTAGCCTGTAGCTAAATATTAGCAATCTAAACAATATAGGTGATTTAAGTGGAACCGTGAAAGTATTCTTCATCTACATTTCTGAACCATTGTGATTTAGAGTGATAGAGCATTCAAACAAGTAATGATACTTTTTCACCTCTTTGCAAACGGAAAATTTTCGTCTCTCTACGGATGGAAAATTTCCGTTATTGGGTAGATGGAAATGTATATTTTTTGCTTCCGTTTTGTTGGAGACGGAAAAAATAACACGCAAAAGAGTAATTTTGTCCAAAAAAATTGAAATGAGGGCCAAAATTTCATCTTTGAGAGCCAAAAATCAAAACTCTTAATTAAAGCAGGCCCAAAAAATTGATTTATTCAATTTGTATTTTAAAAATCTAAACCTACTTATTTATGAAGCTTGTTTAGGTCGAGCTGGATTTTTTCGCCAGCACTATTCCAGAGGCGAAGTGTATCGAGAGCAATTTTGGGACCTTGGTTTGACACACCTGATTTGGCAAGAGCAATATTATAATACAGGCAATAAAGGCAAGGGCATCCATATCGTTCAAATATTATATTAATTTTCTCCTTAAATTTTTTAACTTTTTTAATAAAAAAACATTTTATTTTATTATAATTCAAAGCAAAAAATGGAGCAAACTATATGGTGTTGATCCAATAATTTAATTGCCAATTCAAAAAAAAAAAAAATTAATTGCCAATAATGGGTAAGCTTCTTACTATTTAAGACCCAATGACGCATCATATGCTTCCACGTCTCTCAACATTTGCATTCCATATCTCAAAATTGTGTTTGTTTCCATTGAAAATGGCTCTTGCTGGTAAATTAAGCATTGAGTTTGGGATCAAAGCAACCGTTGACAAGTGGTTCAACCTCTTCCATAAGAACCTTCCCCACCTTCAAAATGTTTGTGAAAGAATCCATAAAGCTGATGTACACGAAGGTGACTGGCATACCATTGGTTCGGTTAAGAACTGGACTATTATCATAGGTAATTAAGCTTGAAATTATATTAATACAATTATATTAATTTGGAAATAGCAAAGTATTTTATTACTTTACTTTCCATCTAAGGGTTTGTTTGACCATATTTGAAGACAATTTGATTATATGATAATTTTAGACCATGTTTGATTTATATTATCAAGTATTTATAAAAATTATATTTTTGACAAACTTTAATATCCAAAAATTCAACTTAAAAATGTAGTATTTTTGCATCCTAAAATTATTGTTGTCACCTTTAAAGTTCCGTACGTAGATTAACTCTTTGAAACAAAAACTTTTTTTTTCTTCTAAAAAAAGTAATCCGAACCAAATATGGTCTAATTATCTCTTAGCTAGATTCTTTGTTATTGAGCTAAATTGATTTTGAAACAACAGATGGTAAGCCAACAACGCTTAAGGAGAGGATTGAAGCCATTGATGAAAGCAAAAAGTCATTCACAAGGAGCTTCTTTGATGGAGACCTTGGCAAGCAATACAAGGTTTTCATATTCACCATGGAACTGAATGAAAAGGATGATGGAAGTGGTCTTCTTAAATGCATTGTTGAATTTGAGCTTGTCAATGAGAACGTTCAGCCCCCGTATTCTTACTTGGAATTTTTCCACAAGTGTGCTAAGGATGTTGATGATTACTTAATCAGTGCATAGCACCAAAAGGCGTGAAGAAAATCTCAAATAAAAAATAACGGCTTGTTTTACTTGAAGCTAAGTGATTATGAATATGAATAATATGTGTGAAGTTCTAATATGATGGAGAGAATAAGGATGTTTGGCTCTACTCATTCATCCCTATGTATTGAGTGAAATTGGAGATATGGTTGGTATTATGAAAATATATTTATGTGAAAAATAATGTTTTGTTGGTTATAGTTTGTAAAACTGTTATGTGAAATAAATCAATAATGTTATTCTAAGGGTAAATTACTTCGAGATATGAATTTATTTGATGATTGATTTGTGATGGTATATATATTTGTAATTCAATGTGATAGTATAATTGCAATTTAATGTGTCAGGTCATGAAATGATTTGACTAATCTCTAAAAGAGAAATTGGTGATGGATAATTATCAATAGGAATAGGATTAAAACTCTATAATAAAAGTTACCAATAATAGAAACCCAACTTTTCTTTAATTTAGAAGACCTTTATTCCAAGGATTCAATGGGTAACAACAAATTATTAATAAATGATTTTGGCACTAGAGAAATTTATCATTCCAAATTCGGTGTGAAATACTAAAAGTATGAGAAGGTTAAGTATTAAACTCTTAATGGAGTTAAATGAAGGCTAAGATCTTAAAGAAACTTCACCTACATGAGCATTAAGGAGTGGTATCGCTTCTGATCAAATGTTCTGAGTTGAGTTTCGGAAATGTTTCATGAACATTAGGCGTGGTAGCACATGGCCAATTACGTGTGATTATTATTATTAATTTTTTTTTTTGAATTAATCTTGAAGTATTATAGAATCATTTGAATAATATTTCCGGTTGTAGCTGAAAATAAATGATTACGGTTAAAAACACCTAACTACCATTAGTTATGTTATAACCTTGAAATGTTTGCCTTATGAGAAGGTTAAAACCACATTGCTATCTTTTCTTATGCATGATAGTATATGGATGTGAGAGATTGTATAGTTTTACAAACTACGTGGGGAATTGTTGGTGATAGTTTGCAAAACTGTCATGTGAAATTAAAGTGTGAATTGATGTGTTGATTCACTAGTGAAGAGAAGTATTTGTTCATGAGTAGAGAGACATACACATTTCTTTACTCATGGAAACACACGACTATTGAGAAAAATATTATAAATAGAACCCCTTTGCATGAAAGTGAGACATAGAACATGACACAAAACTTCCTCTCAAAATTACTCAAATTCTTTCTTGAAAGTGAAATTATTGGAATTGTTGATTGATAATCTTTGAGTGCTTGGATAAATCTTGAAGATTATTTGTTGAAACCCGGCCTAGCAACAAGTAGTGAGTGCAAATAACGTAACATTTTCATACAGTGTTAGAAAACACGTTTCAAATACATGATCCATTATGGTTGTTGTTTCTTACTTTCCATTTCAACCACAGTTATCTCAAATAAATTTCTTCTTTGCTCCATACTATCTTTCTTTCATGTTTGCTCTAATACCAATGATTACATATTCTTGCGTTAATATCGATAATAATAACTTAACAATATAATCCGGTTATTTAAATATAAATTTTTTAACACTGCATGTATTAGATATGATACACAAATTATTTTTTACTCTTTATTTATTTATTTATATCTCAATATAGTACTTTCAACTTTAGGATTGTATTTCAGGTTGAATTTAATATTCTTATGCATCCATTTCACTAGAGCATTTCCGACTGTTGTTCGTTCATTCGTTTCTCACGAACGATTTGTCACTATTTATCACCATTTGAGCCATGCTTCCCTCATTCATGTTTTATTATTAGTGCACGGTTCATGGCTTGAAGGGATGCAATAAAATAATCAAAAGTAATGAGAATGAAGAAAAGAGGATAAGGAAAACAAATTAAAATAACACTTTCTAAATATTCTTTTCAATATTATTTTAAATTAATTTTTAGATCTTATATATTAAACACTTGTATTTTTTAAGAGATATGTTTTGATGACTTAATTTTTTTTTAATTTATAAAAAATAATATTAAATAAAATATTAAAAAAAACACGTTGAGAAGTCGGTTTGATCCTAAACGACTTATCAAATTGGCAAGCTGCCAGGTTTAGAAGTCGTTTAGGGGAGTCACGACTTCTTTTTCTTTAGCCATTAAAGACAATATAAAAATGTAATGAATAAAAAGTAAAAAATATAATTAAATTTGGTTAGTTGATGATGGTTTATATTTATTGTAAAATATGAGGAGCGTAGGTTGTGAGACCTATTTATGAATTAAAAGTAAATTTATGGGGGAATGAAGTGAAAAAATGGTTAAAATTCATAATATATAGATAGAGAAGTATGAAAAATAATAAAATAAGTGAGATTTATTTAAAAACAAAATTTTTGTTCATGATTAACTATGCTTGTTAGATTGGGCTTTAGCCCCGTTGATAATAATAATAAAAAAATGTTTGTTAGAACTTGCTACGTATACGATCAATGGTTTGAAGGCATTGTCCTCTTCTTATCCGTCGGTGGAGTAACAATCACGTTCTTCTTGGTACAAATTGCTACTTTAGGTGTGAGTTATTACTTTCTCTTATAAAAAATGCTTGATCAATAATGTATGAGTTTTTATGAAATAATTAAATGATTAACAATTTAGAGTAATTTAATTAAAATATTTTTTAAAAAAAATATTAATTATTAAGGAGAGAAAAGAGGAGAGATGAAAATATTAGAGATGAAAAAAGTAGTTATAAATAAAGGTGTAATTGAAAAAAAATAATTATATATTGAATTTATAAATGATCAATATATATGGATCAAGAAAAAACCTATACCGTTAAAAACTTTTAATTGGGGGAGTTATAAGTATAATCACTTATACATTAAATGTAAATAGTATGTATCAACGGGGTTGGCTCAAGTGGTGCGATCCTGTTTACTTGAGAACTTGAGAATGAGGTCTGAGACTAAAAAGTCTCAGGTTCGATTCCCGGTTAACACGTTCCGCTACGAGAGTCATATGATTGCGACCTCGTGCAAGATTAGTCTCAAGGGTTCCCTGAGATTAAGGGTGCTCTTGAGGACACTTGTGATACTGGCCAAAGAGTATAGACCAAAACAAAATGTTACTAGTATGTACATTAATTAGTTGAGATTTGAATGGAAGGGACTAACAATACTCCCTTAGTTTCACAAGAATAGTAAAAAATGACAAAAATTTTTATAAACCACGTATTTGGTCTCTTACCTTATTTTTTAATTTCAAATTGGTCCCTTACGTTTTTTGGTGTCATATTAATCCCTTGCGTTTCTTTTCACTATCAATTTGGTCCCTGAATCACTGTCCATGCTATGTGGACCAATACAATTCGCACACGTGTCATTCATCTCTCCAACATTGCAAATGTGGATCAATATGATATTGACACGTAGTATAAACAGTGACTTAGAGACCAATATTATAACAAAAAGAAATATGAAGGATCAACATGATACCAAAAAAAAACATAAGGGACCAATATGAAATTGAAAAATAAGGTAAGTGACCAAATACGTAATTTAGCCACCCAAACTAAAGTTAAAGTAATTAATGAAAAACTTATAAATTTAAAACTTTGAATTGTGATTGGTTGATCAATGCAAATTGCATTAAATTAGGTGTTTGATAATTGGTTGATGTGTTAAACAAACACTAAATGCATCTCTCTTTAATTTTTTGAGTAATTCAATTTGTTACTATCTTTGTGGGACGAAAGGAGTATAATGACTTATACATTAAATGTTACTAGTATGTACTACTTCTGTTTTTTATTATCTTTCTTTTTTGGAAACTTTTTTTTGTTAATTTTTATCAGTTTTTTTGGATTTCAAAAATGTTATAAATATTATTTTTTTTATGTTTGTCTATATTTAATAGATTTTAGTTTACATAAGTAGTGAAATTTTTTTAATAATTATAGACAGAAAAATGATATAGTGAAAAAAAAACACAATTAATATATTAAAACTTAAACTAAGGATTGTTTTTTTTAAAAAAAAATAGAATAGATAAATAAGAACGAGGAATACTTATTAGTTGAGAATTTTGCACTAGCCTTTGGTGTGACTTAATAAATATGGTGTATAACGACTTACTCTCTTTGGTTCAGAATATATTTCTCTTTATTTAAAATATAAAAATATAAGAAAAAGTTAACTAATTTTTTTAAATTTGTTTTATTTTCAATGTTACTTTTCTAACTCATTTCTAAAAAGTGGTTATTTTATTAAATTTTTATTTCATTTTCAATACTATTTTCTTAAATTATCTCTATTTTTTTTTATAAATTTGAGAAAATTATAAGTCACATTCAAGAAAATATTTTTGGCCCTAATTATAACTCTATATATTTCTTTCATCATTTATTGCTTTTTCTATTTTTTTTCTTATTAAATAATGCTTTGACTATTTATGTTTTTTTTCATTAATGAGTATGAATTTTTCAAGAAGAATTAGAGGATAAAATTGTAATATTACAGTATTTTCTCATAAAATTTATAAAACTAACTACTTTCATTAATATATTATATATATAATTCGGTTAAATTTACCTCATGATAAAAACTAAATGGAGTACATTAAATGTTGCCTTGATGGTAGCATTCAAACCACTTTTCAAGCTCCATCATATAACAATTATTATGCTCTTTGGTCGGTTGTGTTGTTGGTTTGGTTGGTCGCATTGTAATACTCCTCTTTCATATATATTTACAAATATATATTCTCTCGATTCCTTAATATAAGTCACTTTTATCTAATTCACGCAGATTAAGAAAAACAATTATTACTTTCAAACTTATCAAAAAATATGTTGTCATTCAAAGGTTACCCCTATTAAAAACTTTACAACTCTATTCATTTCTCTCTCTATTGTAATTATTACCCTATTATCTCTATGCAATTATGAGGGGTGTATTTGGAATAAACTCTTTAATACTACCTAGATATTCTAAAACGACTTATAAAAAGGGACACCAATTCTACCAAAATAGTGCCCTACATAAAGGAACGGAGGGAGTAATAATTTGATGTATTTCGATTATAATACCCCTATATAATTATTATTGAAGAGAGACAAAGATATTAGAAGTGAAAAAGAGAGTATAATAAATAGGGGTGTGTTGGGAAAAATAGCATTATTATGTATTGAGTTTTGTAAAAGAACAATACATATGAAACATGAGACAAAAATTCTATAAACACTACATATGAAACAGAAGGAATAATAATTCTTGAGTTAGCTCCATTATTAATACGGTTTTGACATACTCGATGAATAGTTGATTTTAAGTATGAAATATGTATCTTGTTTTTCCGAAATTGGTAACACATTCTATTTACCTACATTAGTTAAGTTTAATTATATTTTTTTTACTTCTTTGTCTTAATTACCTCATCTCCTTATTTTTACTATATCTTTTAGAATCTTGCTAACAAGTGTTGTTAATATTAAAGAAATGTGCTTCTTCTTAGCAATGAAGAAGCACATACATTTCTTTACTCATGGAAAAATATAACTATTGAGAAATTTATTATAAATAGAATCCTATTGCATGAAAGTGAGACATAAAACGTGACACAAAAATTTCTTGCTCTCTAAATCACTCAGATTCTTTCTTGAAAGTGAAATTATCATAATTGCTTGCTGATAATCTTCTGATAATCTTCTGATAATCTCTTGATGCTTGGATAAATCCTAAAGGCGATTTGCAGGAACCTTATGGCAAGTAGTGAAGGTAAATAACGTTTTGATATAATTACACTGTTAAAAATACATTTCAAATACATGATCCATTATTATTGTTGTTTCTTACTTTTCATTTCAAGCACAATTATCTCAAATGAGTTTCTTCTCTACCCCACACTATTTTTCCCACATGTTTTCCATAATATCATTGAGTACATATTCTTGCGATAATATTCTATAATAATAACTTACCAATCCAGTTGTTTATAAATTAATTTTTGAACACTATATTTGATAGAGTAAATTGTGAATTTGATCCTTCAAAGATTGCGCAGTCAGCAATTTATTCCCTCAAAAATATAGGTTTTTAATATAGTCTTCAAAGATTGATTGTGTCACCAACTTAACCATTCAAAAATATTTGTTACTAATATAGCCCATTAAAAATCAATTGTGTCATCACTTTAGCCCCTTCAAGTTGTTCCATTACAGATCGGTTTAACTGTGCATACGTGACATGTTAAATAAAAAATTATAAAATAATTTTAAAAAAACTTAAAGGAATAAACAAATATAAGTAAAAATAACAAATTCGTAACACAAATTTGTTTGCATTGGGACAGAAACACTTACAATGTTGGAAGTAAAAATGACGATTTGCATTCTTGTTTGGGATCCCACGAGGACTAACACATATTTGCTTGAATCACGCCGAAAGCACTTACAGTGTTAGAAGTAAATATGACAATTTTTTTATTTAATATGCCACATAAACACCGTTAAACTAATATGTAACATAGCAACTTAGCTTGGAGGGACTAACGTGGTAGTATCATTGATCTTTGAGGGACTATATTGATAACAAATATCTTTAAAGGACTAAATTGATGTCACAATTGATCTTTTTTTTTGTGGTCGAAACCAGGTGGTATATGAGCTTCACATTTTTTGTGGTTCAACTAATCCACCTCGGATCTGCGAACTGTGCGAGTCTTTGATTCAAATATATGGATCCTCCCTAGGAATTGTTGTCTCACTGGGACTCGAGCCTTTGACCCTGAAGTCCCTAAGCACCCAGCCAGTTTTCACTAGGCCAATCTACTTGGGTATGCCACAATTGATCTTCGAGTGATTATATTGGTGACAAATATCTTTGGGGAACTATATTAGTGACATAATTAATTTTTGAAAGATTACATTGATGACATATTTTTGAGAGATCAAAGTGATGGTAATGCAATTTTTTTATTTATTTTTTTTATAATCAACCGGGCTAACAAGCCCAAAAGAACCAAATTACATTAGTTTCGGGAAAACAATACCATAGGCATCCTAACAAACAAGAGGAAATAAAAGAGGGGGACAAGAACCTACCGAATAAACAGTAAAACCAGTAAAATGACCTAAATTAGCTAGTAAATCCGCACACCGATTAGCTTCTCGAAAAATATGAGAGATAAAAACTCTCCAGTCCAAACACAGAAGCTGCCTAATCTCACAGACAATATGAAAGAATGATGACGCGGAGCACAATGATTTGTGACTAGGGACATAACCACTTTCGAATCCATTTCCACCTCCAAGTCTAAAAAAATGCAAGTCTCTAGCCATCCATAGACCCCACAAGAGACCCTAAAGCTCAGCCTTAGAGGAGGAACAAGATCCCAAATCACAATAAAACCCATGCACAAACTTGCCAGTTGAATCACGGAAAATACTACCACAGGCTAGATTTCTTGTACCTTTCTTGCAGGAACCATCCGCATTAAGCTTAATAAAATTCTCTTTAGGAGAAGACCAAGAAATAAATTAACTATTTACTCCATTTGATATGATATATAAATTATTTTTTATTCATTATTTATTTATTCATTTATATTTCACTCCAATTGGCATATAAGGCTATAACCAATCAATAACCTAGAGAAGAAGATCATAGTTAGAACTTGCTACAATCAATCGTTTGAAGCCTTTGTCCTCTTCCTAAGCAGTCGGTGGAGTAACAATGACGTTCTCCTTGCTATAAATTGCTACAAGAAAGAGCAAATTTGTTAGGTGTGATGAGTTAATAAATATTCGCTCCGATCCTTATTATAGATTATTTTTTAGAAAATAATTTTGTTTCTAATGATAAGTTATTTTATATTATTTTATGCAATATTTATCACTTTTTTATTAAATATTTTGACTACCTATATTTTTTGTTGTTCATTAATAAGTGTGAATTTTTCAAAAAAATTGAGAAGATAAAATTGTAATAATATTACAGTATATTCTCATAAAATTTAAAAAACTACTCCCTCCATTCCAAATCTTTTGGTCTTTTAGGTTTGAGCATACATATTAAGAATGTTGATTATTATAAATTTTATATGTGTTTTGTCTAAAATGTCTCTATCTAATCCTTATGAAAAATTGTAATAGTATTGAATTTTTATTAGGAAGAGTATCCACTAATTAATATATAATGGTGTAGGGATTATAGAGAAGATAGTAATATAACTAACGAGGAGTAAGAAAAATGATTGAATGAAGGGTTAAAATTGAAAAAAAAAATGTTTATGCATTGAAATTTTAAAAGGACAAAAGATATGAAATAAAAAAAAAGCCTAAAATGTCAAAAGATTTGGAATGGAAGAAATAACTATTTTTATTAGTATATGTAATTTGTTTAAATATACCGGAGTGGAGAGAGTATATATAATGATTTACTTCCTCCGCCCTGAAATACATAAAAAATAATATATAATTCTTAGTTTAAAATATAAGACAAACTAAATAAATTTCTTAAATTTTATTTTATTCCCAACGTTACTTTTTTTAAATTATCTCTAGAAAATTGTTATTGTATCTTATTTAATTTTTGTTTCATTCTCAATGCAACTTTCCTAAAATTAAATACCTCTATTTTTTTATAAATTTGAGAAAATTAAATATAATTAATTATCCTCTTTAATAAAAGTAAAATTATTTTTTTTTCATAATTATTAGAGCCTGAGGGATATGTTTAGGCACCTAGTTGAGATTTTATCGGAAGCCTCAATGGTAGCATTCAAACCACTTTCAAGCTCCATCATTGAACAATTATTGTGCTCCTTGGTTGGTTGTGTGGTTGGTTTAGTTGGTTGTGTTATGATAACAATTCTTGTGTAAGCTCCATTTGTTTATATTAATGTATTTGTCAGTTCTATCATATTAAAATATTTTTCTTGTCCTTATTATAGATCACATTTTAGAAAGGTTTTTTGTTCTAATTATAAATTATTTTTTATTTTTTATGTATAATTTATTATTTTTTTTCTCTTTTTTTGTCCTTATTAAATGTTCTGACTATTTATTTTTTTTGTTTATTAATGAGTGTGAATTTTTCAAAAAAAAAAAGGTTGAAATGATAAAATTGTAATGTTAAAATATATTCTCATAGAATTCATAAAATTAACTACTCACTCTGTTCCATTTTGTTTGGTCTTTTAGGCTTTTTTTTCTTGTACCATATCTTTTGTCCTTTTACAATTTCAATGCATAAACGTATTTTTCTTTACAACTTTAACCCTTCATTCAATCATTTTTCTTACTCCTCATTAATTCTACTTTTATCATCTCTCTTATCTATAAATTGTTAAATCAAAGATGTTAAATCAAAGATTTTGATGACAACAAATACATCACGCGCTCGGTTCTCAGCCAAGGGTTTTGATGAAGACAATCAAATCAGTTTGGTATGTTGATCTCGGATCTCGGCTATTGACGAAGACAATTGAATCCGACCAGTATGGTGTGGATGAAGTCGGAGCAGCTCAACTTAAGCTCAGGCGCACTCGGAAGTGATCAATCCGAGCTATCGCTCAGAGCAAATCAGTCGGCCAAAAGATCAGCTCGACCAGCTTGACTCAGATTCGCCATTCAAGTTCCCAAGCTCGAACATTCGTCAAGCTCTACAAACTTAGTCGGCCAAGATGATTAGTCACTCAAGTCCCTAAGCTCGGTGAAGATGTCAAGCTCGACATCACATCAGATCAGCTCAGCTCAGATCAGATCTATCACTCAAGTCCCCAAGCTCGACTTGAGGAAGTCGGTTGAAAGATTAGCTCGGTCAGCTCAGAGAAGATTAATCACTCAAGTTCCCAAGCAAGCTCGGATAGATGTCAAGCTCGAACTAGCTAGTTGTCAAGCTCGGCATCACTATTTATCTTCTTCATCCTTCAGCAGTACGTCGCATGCACCTCTTCGTCTCTGTATTGATATTATAGTACTGTACATAGCTGGCAATTTCGTCCTTATCTCTCAGCACCCATCTGTCACCATCCTTAATATTTCAAAATTGAAAATTCAAATCAGCAATGCAAGAGAGACAAATTCAGAACGTTACAAAGAAGCGGAAACGGCTGGACAAAGGACAAACGTATCTCTGAACAGTGCAGAAATTGTCTAGTATATCCGTTACAAAGGACATACATGTCCAAGATATTTTCCACTCTCTCTCCTACCTCATGCATGCTGGAATTATTATAAAAGGTATGGCTTTTCTTCACAAATGGGTAGAACTTTAACAAGAACAAGAAGAGCATACACAGTGAAGCAAAAACGCAGAAAAGGGAACGATAGAGCTAGAGAGAGAAACTGTTACATTTTGAATCTAAGCTTCAAATCGTTCTCTGCAAAATCTTTTCTCAAACAGATAACCGAATACTCATCTGTTTCATCAAACTATCAAAATCATACACACTTGAGTTTCGGGTTGGAGCCATCTCATTCATTCAACCTATTCTTCAAGTCTTGAGGTGTTCTCAAGCAAGTGAAAGTCTTGGAAGGTTTCCAAGCTCGTCTAAGAGGTTCTTGGCGATTGAAGTCTTAGGAGGTTCCTGAGCAGAAATCGAAAGAGGTTCTTTGGTGAGAATCCTTGAAGGTTTCAAGGTGTCTTGAAGGTTTCAAGACTTGTAAAGTTCGAGGACGTTCTTTGGCAGTTTGTTAAATTAGGTAGAAGCCAAGAGTTTGGTACTCTCTTGGTGGGTTAATTGATCCCTTGTAATTTCTATCAATTTAATATTATTAAAGGCTCCCTGAGGTTCAGGGAGGACTGGACGTAGCTCACCGTGGTTGTGAGTGAACCAGTATAAAATCTCGGTGTCTCATTTTCTCTTTACTGTTTAACTTGTATTTTGTGCTCGGATAGTGTTAGCAAATTTCTGCTGCAAACCTGATCTTTGAGTGACGCACCTCGGATAATCGGTGATCGGTCTAGATAACCGATTATCAGATACTGCTCGGCCCAAAGTCACTCTTTCATTTTAAAACTACTAACATTATCCGACCGATTTCAATCTCATCGTCGCGAAAAATTGGTATTATTGCTTCCAACTACTATTTACCCCCCTCTAGTAGATTGTTAGGCCGCCGCTTGCTGGGTGTCCAACATAAATCACTATACATTAATTAATGAACACACTTACTAATAAAAATTAAATACTACTACAAATTTCAATAAGGATTAAATAGGGGTATGTTAGACATAGTACATATAAAACTTACAATAATCAACATACACTTCCTTAATTTGTGAGCCTAAACCTAAAAGGCCAAACAAAATGGAAAGGAGGGAGTACTTTCCTTAATATGTGTAATTCGGCTAAATATGTCCTATAATAAGAAAAAAAAATGTTAAAAAATCCATGAATTTTATAAATAATATGAATACAACGGATCAAATTAGAATAAAAAAATTAAATAAAATTTTATCATATTATTTAATATATTTTTATTTCAATCAAACATATTAATAATACACAAATTTAACGTATTTACTTACTTATATTTTTTAATTTGTATAATTGGAAACTGTGCGAAGAAATAACATCCCAATATGATTATATATGTAAAATTCATAAAGCATTATGCTTTGATTGATCCCATTGCAAAATTGTAGGTGCCTGTATTAGGTTTCCAAGATATCCACCAATATGAGAAGCAGAGAAGGGTGACTAATTCTTTTGGGGTACTAGCTAACTTTTGTGGGTGATCCTTTTGCAAATTCATGACCACTTGCTTAAGTAGTAATAACCTCAATTGCCACATGCTCTAGCCTCCATTGGTGTTGGCCAAATAATTTAAAGATGCAAAGCATTATGTCTTTCTTATATAATAAATAATATATAAATAAATTAAAACACCACATATATAAGTTAAATAAACGTGGATTTGGATAAATACAATAAATAAATCAAATAAATAAAACGAATATTAACTTATTTCACTTATATATGTTATATCAAAGTAAATTATCAAATATTTAGATATTTTAATTTGGTATCTTTTGTCATCTGTCAATTAATCACAAAAAGTTTTTATTTTAGTTTTCCAATATTTTTTTTGAAATAGTTATTGATGAATAAGCATCATTGCATAATTTTTGTGGATTTATAGATCAATCAAGCATCTTCTTTTTAATTTTTTAAAAGTTATCAATTTCAATTTTAATGTATTTGGTATCAATTTCAAATTCTCTAATTTAATTATTTGATATCAATTATCTCAACAATTATGGTATTATTAGACAAATAGTTATATTTAATTTTTTTCATAGACCATCATTTTTCATTCTTATTGCTTAGTTAATTATTCCATTAATATACATATGGATATAGTGAATTATATTTCCTTTTTATATTGACAACAATGCTTACAGTAAGACGATGGTCGAATTTAAAAACATATGGCAAGAACATTAAACTCAATCATACCCAAACTTCAAAGCCTACCAAAAGAAAATAATAAGGAAATAATAAATTAATGTAAAAAAATAAATGGAAACACATCACGTACAAAAGAAGAGTTAGGTGACTTTAAAAACAGAATATATATATATATATATATATATATATATATATATATATATATATATATAATAAGATTATACCACAAAATTGCAATAACATTGAATATTCTTGAAAATTCTCATACACAAATCCAATAATGAATAGACGATATAAATAAATAATAAATCTAAAACATATTGAAGTAGTTAGTAAGGAGCAAAGTGAAATGATAAAAATAAGTAAAATAATATGATATTAATGGAAGTGCACTAATGATGTAATGTTTTTTACACAGTTATTCATCTATCATTCGTGTGTTTTACTTTTAATTAATGATGTGCTGACGGTGTAAAAAATCGTTACACTATTGATGCACCACCCATTTTCTCTTTTCTCTATCATTATATTTTGTGTTTTTGAAAATACTTTGTGTTATGTTATCCAAGATTTTCAATCGAGATATTCTTTTTTTTTTTAATATTTTAAATATCTAATCAATTATAGATATGTCAATGAATTGAACAATATTCATTCGGTTAGATAATGTCTAAGAATAATTATAAATGAATCAATTAATAAATTAAGGGGAAATTGCACTTAGGTTTGCATTAACAACACATACAACCTTTTAAGTCTGGAAAATGAGACTCGCTTTCTTTATTTAGCAATTAGCATTGCACTTACACCTCTTCCTTGTAATAGATAGTTAGTGTACTAACGAAATAGGATTGAAAAAACATCTCAAATGTATTTGGTGCATTGTTTTCATTTCAAAAACATTTGAGATATTTTTTTATTTTCAATGCTAAACATAACATTTTCGTTAGTAACTTAATCATTTATTACAAAAAAAGGGCGTAAGTTCAATGTTGATTGCTAATGGGGGAGGCAAGTGTCATTTTCCAAAATAAAGGAATTATCTATGTTGTTAGTTGATTAGATTGAAAAAAGGTCTTTATCATAGTTTGTGAAAAAAAATAATGAAAGTGGTAGTTAAAAATGAGAATTACAGTAGATCAAATCAATGAACGGGGTAGTAGTGATAGGAAGGATTTCACCATCGAAACCTTTTTCAAGAAACAAAGAGAGTTGGAGTCACTAGATAGCCAAAACAAGAAACTATGTTAAGTTGATACTCTTCAATAAACAGAATTCATCATTGCAGCTCTTCAGCCATTGATTGCAACGCAACACATTCATATTAAACAGAATTTTAATTTACGTGCTTATGTGTGTGTATGGTTATTTATTTATTGTCTTAACTTTTGTTGAGGAGACAGGTTAGAGACGGCATCCAATGCATATACTCATGTCTTAACTTTTGTTGTGCTCATCATAAGTTAATGGTCTATGTTGTACAAGTACGTTGAATTTGCCCAAGTTTCCGCACCGGATACACAGCAGGTGCGGGTACGTGTTGGGTACGCACGGGTATATACTGGGTACATAAAAAATTAATAATAATAATAAAAAGTAGGTACGTGATGGATACATGCATGATGGGCCAATAAATGGATACGCGAATGGGTACGACCCAACAAATTTTTTCCTAATTTCCCAATCTTCCTCCTATGATGTCTTCTCACTTTTGCCTTGACTTCTCTTCTCACTTCTTCTCACTTCCGCCACCCACCACGTGACGCCGTCACCCACCACACCCGACGCCGCCACCACCACGCCGACGCCACCACCCATCAAAGGTTAGCAACAACCACAACGAAGCCTTCTCCTTTCACTGACGCTGCCACCCACCACATCGTCGCCAGCCATCGCTCCACGACCGCCGCAACATCCACAGCGAAGATTAGCTATGATTTCTTCCTCTCTTCTTGCCTTTGATACTTTATTCCCAAATGTGTTTTTTAGGGTTTTAAATTGATCTCTATTCCCTCTTGCTCTCCTCTGCTTGCTTCTGCTGCTGTATGCGACTATGTCATATAGCCGTTCTATAGGATGTTAATTTGCTTTAATTTTGGTGCAATTTTGCTATATTTTGTCATATTTCTTTATTTATTTATTATATATTAATGTACTCGTACTCTAGTTTTTACAAAAATGTCGTACCCCCGTACCCGGTACGGACCGGGTATAACTTCACTTGGGGTCTTGCTAACAAGTGCCTAAGGGTACTTGTTAATGTTTCTAGTATTGAAAAAACAATCATAGGTGCACATTCTTTCATGTCTCGGGAATACAAAAAACCATATTTTTTTATAAGTTTTTACTCGTTTTTGGCTTCTTAATAAGTGCATTAAGGACACTTATTAGCATTTGCCTTTTACTTGTTGTCTTCTTAATAATATTGATAACAGTACGTTGGAAGTATGAACCATAATGAGTGATAATTCCACCTCCCAATGCACGTCCTGTTTCCAAATTGATTCATTATTCTCCTATCAATTTTTTTTTATATTTCCCATTAATTTACACTTTGAACTTCATATGCATTTGTTTTTCACTTTGACCTTTATCATTCACTTTGAAATTTAAGTTTAGATACTCGATGCATATATGCTACCTAGACATGTTTCTTTGGTATGCACAACAGCTTTCAATTGATTTATATACTTATATAAAAAAAAAAGATTTCTATTGACTTATAATGTGAAAAAGTAAGTGCAATTGTATAAGTGCATATTTTAAGGAGAGCGTTTACAAATGTTGATGTGTTTGTTTCAAGTCTAACAAAACTGGTTCTTTTTTCGATACTTCCTTACAATAGATGGGGCCCACTTTTACTGCCCAATTATAAATGAAGTCCACTGTAGCAGCTTCCTCTCGTGAAAATTTGAAAGAATCAATAATGAAATTCTTGGAAGAGCTAGGATAGAAGTCAGACATCCAAAAAGGATATAGACTGATGACCCCAACTTCGTCAATGAAGAATTGTTTCCCTTCCTCTATGACAATTTTGAAGTAATCATCCTTAAAATCCTTTAAACTATTAGTATAGGGGACATACGAAGGTCGTTCGATCTCCTTCCTGAAGGACACCAAACCTTTGCCCTTCACTACAGGAACTTTGAAGAGATGAAGAATTACAGATCCAGTTAAGGTAAGACAGAACTGGGCACAGAAAAGCTTCGCAGTCCTGATAAAAATCCAACTATATTACGATGTAGTTTAGAGTGAGTAATCCTTAACCGATTCAACACTCTGATGTGGACCTCGGAGAGGGGGAAATAGACTCGAAACTCTGTAAAAAGGCAATGATACACCATTAAGAAGTGCGGAGATGAAGCATCAATTTGCTTTGAACATATTCGCTCTTGAGTTGATGGAGCGACGATTCTATAACCATATTCCTCGACGACATAAGGGCAAATATAAATCATTGGGAGTTCAACCCCGATGGCATATCTAGACAGTACTACGTCCTGAACGGATTGATCGAATAGTAGTGATGAACACGCCATTGGTAACAAAGATTAAAGGATATTGATATTTTGAGAAAAGTAGAAGAGTTGAAGTTCACGGTGGAAGAAGTTGAGTGTTGCCCTGAAAGGTAATAATGGCTTAGGCGCTTCTCAGGAAGTGTTCCTATCACATCAATAAACGTGTGACTAAAGGGGAAATGTGCATAAAACACGCTTGAAGATGAGATAAGAAGATCCTAAACATTTTGAGTTTGAAATTTGAAGAGAAGTGACGTTTTTTATTTACATTTAATCCATTGGGATCCACTTTGGATTTGTGGATAACCTGGATGTTGGAATAGCTCGCAGCTTGAAGTCCACTTTAGAGCAATGACCTAGGGGCTTATGTTCTGGACATGTCGTGAGCTAAGGACACTTACCTTGCATGATAACTCTCATATAACCTACTGTGATCTACCAGAAAGGCCTTAAGACATAACCCGAGCTCAAATGACCTATAATAAAGGACTTAGAGCTTGGACCAGTTCAGAAGAGCTCGGATATGGGCTTAACCTGTGAATAAGTCACGAGAATTATTTGTGAATGCAATCTCCAGTAGATAAACAAACTGTAAGATTCATGAAGAATGTTTTGATAAATGCCAAAAGGTTTTGAACAAGCTACAAATGTGTTGATCAAGATCAAGCTCAACAAGCAACAACAAACATCAAGTTAAGAAGAGAGAGTCAACTCATGAAGACTTAGTTTGGTAGTTTATGTTTTATTGTTTTATCTTTAGCCTCTCAAGTCTCTTAGTTTATGAGTTTGGGTAGAGTATATAGAGGGTAGTGAATCTCTATCATAGTCATGATTTTATCATATTTTGAGTATTCACTTTGCCTAAAATCAATAGGTGGCTTAAAGGTTTGAAAGAAAAGGTTTAGATTTTGAGAAAACAAGTTTTTAAGTGTTTTTTTGATCTGACTACTCGATTAGCCACTTGTTTACTCGAGTAGAATTTTGCAGTCTTGCGCAAATACTCGATTAAGGCTCTGATTACTCGATTAGAATTTAGTAGCCTTGCGTAAATACTCGAGTAGTAACTTAGATTACTCGATTAGTGAACACTGATTACACTTGTTACTTGAGTAAGGACTTGGCTACTCGAGTAACACGAGCTGTTACTGGTTTTTAAATGAGTTTTTCACTTCTCAAAAGCACTTCTAACCATTCCTAACTTTTGGGTATTCTATATAAACCTATTCCTAACCTTTGTGATCATAATACATCATTTTGATAATCAATTTTACAAAGAATCAAAGCCACTCTATTCTCTCTCACTTTCTCAAGATCAAAGTTCTCATTTTTACATTCTTTGATCAAGAACCTTGAATCTCTCATGTTGATATTTTCATAGCTTTTGAAAGAGATTCATAGGGTTGTTATTTTGTTTTCATTTGAGTTGTAATCTTTGCAAGAGGCAAGCTATCTACAACAATTGGAAGTCTTGGTTGTGAATCAAGCAAAGTTATTTGGAAGCCTTGGTGTGGCATTTCATCAAGCACTTGGAAGTCTTGTAGTGAAGCAAGCAATTGGAAGTCTTTGAAGAATCTCAAAGCATTGGAAGTCTTGTTGAGGGGATTTGACAAGCAAGAGAAGAGGTTAGATTAGATATCAATAGGGTTACAAGGCAAGGGTGTGGTATCTCTTGTAGGCTAGCAAGAAGGGAGTCTTGTGAGGCATTTACTTGTAATTTGAGAAACTCTAAATTCCTCATAGTGAAGAATCTCTCTTGGTTGAAGAGGGGACTGGAGTAGCTTTCAAGTGGATGAAAGTGAACCAGGATAAATCACTGTGTCGTATCTCTAAACTCTCTACTCTTTACATTCTTGTTATTCATTGTGTTCTTGGTTGAAAACCTAGAAAAAGTGATTTTTCATAATTGATTGAATTGAATCTTAATTGTGCAAAATTGATTTGGGGAAAATCATTTTTCATAACCTAGGTAATCAATAAGAATATAGGTGTTAATTGTTTCCGCTGAATCTCTGGTTATACATGTTAATTGATTGATTTTCGTATTTGATTGAAAAGTGATTAATCCATTAACAGAGGCATTAATCGATTAGTTCATGTCATTAATCGATTAAAGCTAAAGAATTTTTGTGAAAATCATTTGTTTTGATTTGTTTCTTGCGAAAATCTTTCAAGGTTTCTCTAACACCTATTCAACCCCCCCTTCTAGGTGTTCTCCTAGTGTTTCCTAGTTGTTTCAACCACCGATTGTAGGTTCCATCACAAACACCTTAATTAAAGAAGATTATCATTAGATTATCTACACAATTATAAGGGATCACCACTTATGTAAATAATATAAGATTACAAGAAGATTATCCTCAGATATAGAAGAATTGTTAAGGAAATACATAAGGCCAAGCAGCAGCCCTTGCTGATCCAATAAATACCAGCTGGTTCAAAATACTAAATGAGACTGGTTCGGAATTATAATTGATATTGGTTCCGTTTTCACTTTTAGACAGATTCGGAACCAGTCTCGTTATTTCCAAACGAAACCTGTTCGGAACCAGTCTTGTTTAAACAGAGGAAACAAGACCGCCACTTTTAAAACTGGTTCGAAATCAATCTCAAAAGCAGTGCGGAACCGGTCTGAAATCACTTATCTGTAGTAGTGCAGCCTCAAGTAGGGGGTTGAAGACACACAACTATAGCACAATAATTGTAACATGTAGAAAGTATACACAATATACATCAATACTCCCCCAGAGATCGAGTATCTTAATAGTGAGAACACCCAAAACTCTTACCATTTTCATGGTCGTAGTTGATCCCAACCCCACCATATAAACTCAACAACATCGTGAAGGCCATTGCCAAACAGTATTAATAGCCTTAGGCTCAGGATCCAAAACGATATGCCCTACTTACTCTTACAAGCATACAGGCTCGCAAACGACCTTTCTAAGAGACGGGGCATATCATTGAACTCTCTTAGGAACACCTCGAAGCTATCAGTATCTCTCCCATGCACAATCGCAACGTGTCCAAAAGAACTACGTAGTCTTGATCATCAGAATCTAGTTTGAACGGATACTTAGGACCAAAAATCCCCTTTTGTTAAACTAAAAATTCTTTAACAAGGGCCCCTATCTGATTTGAACAGAAGAGTGCTCAATAATATTGTAGCAAACTTTTTCACATAAATATATTATCATAATACAAACCACTTCTTCGACTTCACTAAATACATTGGATGAATAAGCAGAGACAAACATCCTTATTCTCCCCACATTCATATTATTCATATAATCACATAACCTTTAAACAAGCACATTATTTTTTTTATTTGAGATCTTCTTATGCCTTTTGTTACTATGCACGGACGAGATAATCGTTAATATCCTTAGAAGACTTGTTAAAGAAGTCCAAGTAAGAATATGGGGGCTCAACATTCTCGTTGACAACTTCAAATTCTATAATCCATTTAACATGGCCACTTCCATCATCCCTCTCATTCACTTCCAAGGTTAGTATGAAAACCTTGTATTGCTTGCCGAGGTCTCCATCAAATAAGCTCCATGTGATTGTCTTTTTGCTTTCATCAATGGCTTCAATCCTCTCCTTAAGCGTTGTTGGCTTACCATCTGTTGTTTCAAAATCAATTAATAAGCTCAATAACAAAGAATGTAAGAGAGAATTGGACCATATTTGGTTATGATTTTTCTTATAAAAAAAATAAGTTCTTGTTTAAAAGCGATAATTTGCAAAGGTTTAAAGCTGACAACAACTTAAGATGGTTTCCTAGTTAATTATTTTAGGGATGAGAATATACTATATTTTTCTTAGGGTTTTTTAAACTCAATCTTAAAAGTTGAGGAAAATCCCAAAAAATAGGTAGGTTTCAGAAAATTATACATTTATGAAATAAAAAATTTTAAGTTTAAAAAAAAAAATACGTCCACACTTTTGCGGGTCTATTTTCATTCAATAAAAAAACCTATTTTTAAGATGAAATTTTGGATATTAAAGTGTTTCAGATTGAGATTAATATTGCAAAAAATAAAAAAAAATGTTATTGAAAGTAAAAATAGGCAAAATTTTATAACTGAAGGTATTTGTCAAAAATATAATTATAATCCGAGAGATGTTTTGGAGGTGAAATCAACCATAATTTTTTAAGCTACACTCCAGGGGATTCAAATTATATGATAATTTTACTATTTAAAATCTAGGGTTTGCTTAACCTCAGCCCTTAGAGTTGAGAATAAGACACTAAAAGTAGTAAAGAAATCTAGAAAAACTAAGTTCACTATCACTTGAATAGTTGAATCTTTAAATGTTTAGTTTTTCTATGAAAATGCACTTCTTTTAGTCTCTTATATTAGGACTGAAGTTAAGAAAATCCTAAAATCTACGTTGGTTGCAGTTCTGCTATATTCCAACTGCTATTGTTGATACTCGAAGTACTTCTGCGTTAATAAAAAAAAATCCCTTTAAAAAATCTTTTTAGTATTTAAAAATACAAATCAAACAAGGTCTAAAATTATCTGATAATCATATTATTTTCAAATATGGTCAAATAAACTCTTAAATGGAAAGTAATGTAATAAAATACTTAGCTAATTCCATATATAAATATAAATGTTCTAGCATAATTTTAAGCTTAATTACCTATGTTGATAGTCCAGTTCTTAACCGAACCAATGGTATGCCAATCACCTTCATGTACATCAGCTCTATGAATTGTGTTACAAACGTTTTGAACATGGTGAAGGTTCTTGTGAAAGAGGTTGAACCACTGGTGGGCAACTTTTGCTTGGATGCCAATCTCAATACTCAATT
Organism: Crotalaria pallida; assembly: GCA_037953625.1. Lineage (NCBI taxonomy): Eukaryota > Viridiplantae > Streptophyta > Magnoliopsida > Fabales > Fabaceae > Crotalaria > Crotalaria pallida. Next base: position 10,949,565 of record CM075653.1, on the reverse strand, counting down.
TACCAGCAAGAGCCATTTTCAAAGGTAAGAAAAACAAAATTTTGAAATATGGAACACGTATGTTGAGAGATGTGGGAGCATATGAAGCATCATTGGGTCTTAAATAATAAGAAACCTACCCACTATTTCCAACTAAATTATTGGATTAGCACCACATGCTTTGCTCCACATTTTTCTTTGTATTAAAATATAATAAAATGTTCATACAAAATAAAAAAAGTATAAGTAAAAAAATATATAATTTGAACGATATAGATGCACTCACCTTATTAACTGTGTGTATTGCTCCGGTCCCTATGAATTTCTCTCAATTATCAATTTAACTGTATATTCCTTATTGCTCTCGTATGGATGATAATTGAATCCATACCTAATAGACATTGGCAAAAATTACTCACAACTACGAAGAGATTCACCTAGTAAATAGGAAAGGGTATGAAAATGGCCAAATGGGTAATTATCCATAAAAATTTGTAGTGATAGGTGCCGTGATTGATACTATATTACCCAACCAGCCCTATATATACACTACTAAAAAATCCTGTTTTAGTGACCCAAATTTGTGACCGAAATGAAAACGGTCACAAATAGTGACCGATATAGTGACCGAAAAACAAACGGTTACAAATAGTGACCGATTTAGTGACCGCAATGAAAACGGTCACAAATATTTTAGTGACCAATATTGAAAAAAAATATTTTGTGACCGAAATAGCGACTGAAATTTTCAGTCACTAAATCAGTCACCAAACATGTTTTTCTTTTTTTTTTTTTGAAATGTACAATTTAGTGACTGAATAAATTCAATCACTAAAATCAGTCACTAATTATACTGAAAACCCTAAATTCATTACATTTTCATTTCCGGATCCGCCACAGTCATTTCATTTCCGCGCTCTCTCTTTCTTTCTCCTTCCCTCGTGCTCTCTCATTCATTTCGCCACACTCATTTCATTTCTGCCTCCCTCGCGCTCTCTCTTTCTTTCTCTCTCTCTCACCCGTCGCCACCACCTCTCTCACCCGTCACCACCCACCGAGGCAAACCACTCAACCACCACCACGCCCAAACACGAGATCCACCAGTTCCAGGAGCGATGAAAACGAACCCGACGAAGACCAGGCTTCAGTAGCAAGGCTGCGATGGATCGTCTGTGACGGCGACTATCGACCAAGGTAATTTCCTCTTCCTCCTATTCTTAATCTCCTTCTACGACTTCTAGTTGATTATTTGGGGTTACTGGTATTTAGGGTTTTTTTTTAGGGCTTTTGCAATTGTGAAATCAAGCTGACATAAACTCATAATGAAGGATGGGGATTTGTTTTTGTGCGGTGGCCTTGTTTTTGTTTGATTAATGAGGGTTTTTGGGTGTCTTATGGCTGCTATTGAATGCAACAAATGAAAAACACTTACAAATCTAGGGTTTCTACTTTCTACTCTTTTTCACTTCCTTCCTTCCCCCGAACTAATTTTGGTAATTGATTTTTCATTTTTTTCTTTCTGGTTATTATGTGAATTCAAAACTTGCTCTCTGTGTGAAAGAGACAGAAAGAGAGAGAGAGAGAGAGTTCATCTATTTCGTTTAGCTTTTGCTTTTAGATTTTTTTTTTTGGTTTTATGTGTTTTTAGGGGTTTCAGTTCTCTCTCTGTTTTTTTTTTATGTATGTGAATTTGAGTGTAAAGATGAGGTTTTATTTAAATGTTCATTGTTCTGCTTGATGGTATTCAAAATTTTTAATACTGATATTGCAATTGATGCTGGATTGTTGATTTTGATTATATATTAAGAAAGATGACCAAGAACCAACCCTTGAAGATGTTCTGCAACCTGGGAAGCACATGTAATCAAGGCTAATGACACCATCAAGCTGGACCTGGAAAGTAACAAGATAACCGACTTTATCAAGTTTGATGTGGGGAATGTTGTCATGGTCACCGGAGGAAGGAACAGAGGTCGTGTTGGTGTCATCAAGAACAGAGAGAAGCATAAGGGAAGTTTTGAGACAGGAACTTGATCTTTCTGAGGAGCCCTTCTCCAAAGTGGTTTGATTTCCATCTTCGCACTAATTCCATTCAGTTCAAAATTTTCGTTTGCTTTATTATCTCTTATTTCTTATTCGTGGTTTCATTATTTTAATAGATACACTGCTTTCCGAATCTACTAGTTGTATTGGGTTGCATTTGGGTTGAGCTGGTTGTGCTTAAATTTTATATTTATTTATTTTTTCAATCAGATATGATGAGGTGATACATACTAAGGTCTGTTTAAATAGAATGAATATATTCTTGATTTTGATGATGATGATGCGTTGCTTATAATGTTTTTTTTATTCAAATTTTTTTAGTGCGAGTAGGGAGGTGATTTGTTTTCATAGTGCATTTTTTTGCAATTTTAGATCAGGAATTTGAATTGAAATAGACAGACTGTGGTGGATCTTATTTTTGAACAAAAAAATTTGTGGCAAATTAGGAGCATTATTTGTTTTAATAAGCTGTTGATAGTTTTGGTTTGTTGTGTTAATGGAAATTAGCTCAATTGTTAATATTCTAAATAAAATCTCGTGTTTTTTTATGCAATGGGCTTGGTTGATTTTGGAAGTCTAAATATTGTGGCTACTGCCAGCTCTGATATCGGTCCACATTCACATAATTTTTATCTCATAATGGAAAATATATACACATTTTATTTTAATTATTTCCAGAAAAGTTTCCAACAATTGGCGATCAATGTTTTTTGTAGTACTATGTTGATGTTATATATATATAACTTTTAGTGAGTCTGTTTGCAATGTTTCATTGCTTAGTGTAATTGGTAGGAATAAGGAAATGGCTCCTGATAATCTAATTTGTAGCTTTTCTCATGTATTTCAGGCTAGAGGGTTGAAGAAGCACTTGAAGAGGCTCAATGCTCCAAAGCACTGGATGCTTGACAAAGCACTTGAAGAGGCTTGGTGGTGCCTTTGTATGTACTACATATTCATTGTTCTCGTGTCAATAATATTATTTTACTTGTTTTTATTTTCTAGTTTCCATTTTAACTAATGTACCCAATTGGTCTGGTTGTGCAAGCACCCAAGCCATCATCTGGACCCCACGAATCAAGGGAATGCTTGCCTTTGATCCTCATCCTGCGAAACAGGCTGAAGTATGCTCTGACATATAGAGAAGTTATTGCAATCTTGATGCAGCGCCATGTTCTTGTTGATGGCAAGGTTAGGACAGACAAGACATATCCAGCTGGCTTCATGGGTATGTGCATTTGTTTTAAAATTGTGATGTCGTAGCTGTTATTGCTTCGATATTTGAACAATGTTGCTGCACTTTCCATGCTTTCCTGGTGCAGTTTTGCAATGAAGTGAGTATCTAGACAATTCGATAAGTAGGCTTTGATTTTGCCTTTTTCTTTGTGGTTAACTTGTTATAATCCCTTTCTGTTACCAGATATTGTTTCTATTCCCAAAAGAAATGAGAACTTCCGTCTCCTCTATGATACAAAGGGCCGATTCCGTCTTCATTCTGTCAGGGATGAAGAGTCAAAGGTCTGTCTAATGCTTTGTAATCTCTTATATAAACTCTAGATTACTCAGTCTGATGTTTTTTATAAAAGGCAAAATTGTGTGTTGAACTCGTTTCATTGAGATCAGCTTGGATTTCTTTTCGACAGTTCAAGCTATGCAAGGTTCGATCAGTTCAATTTGGGCAGAAGGGCATCCCCTATCTGAACACATATGATGGTCGCACCATCCGCTATCCAGATCCTGTAATCAAGGCTAATGACACCATCAAGCTGGACCTGGGAAGCAACAAGATAACCGACTTTATCAAGTTTGATGTGGGAAATGTTGTCATAGTCACCGGAGGAAGGAACAGAGGTCGTGTTGGTGTCATCAAGAACAGAGAGAAGCATAAGGGAAGTTTTGAGACAGTCCAAATCTAAGATGCAACTGGTCATGAGTTTGCAACCCGCTTGGGCAATGTCTTCACTATTGGCAAAGGGACAAAGCCTTGGGTGTCTCTTCCCAAAGGCAAAGGTATCAAGCTGTCTATCATTGAGGAGGCTAGAAAGAGGCTTGCTGCTCAAAATGTTGCAGCTGCTTAATTTTGATTACATGATATTGCTGGAAAATTTGAGCTATTTTCTATTTTAAGATTAAGCTTTGAGACTGACCAAGCATAGTTTTGTTTTTAATTTAATAGTACAATTTTGAACTGTGTTATCGTGACTTGGATGCTTATTTTATTACCTTATTAATATATTGGTCACATGTTATTGATTCCTTGTTTTGTTTTATTTTTTGCTTTTTAAATTTAAGTTGTATTGTGTTGCAATGTTATTAGTAGTCATTAGTAGTTCACAAAAAAAAAAAGTCATTAGTAATGATAAAGTTGCGGTCACAAATTTCTTAAATAGTGACCGAATTTTCCGTCACAAACTTCACAAATCCGTCACTAATAGTGACTGTGGTAATTAGTGACCGAACATGCCGTCACTAAAGTAAATTTTTTCGGTCACTAGCGTCAAATTTTACGTCACTAAACTGGTCCCTTTTTCATTTGGTAACCACTTTAGCGACGGATTAAAATTTTTTGTGACTGCAAATTTCCGTCACAAATTAGTGACGGAATAATTTTCCGTCACTAATTATTTTGTGACGCCACTTTTAGCGACCGCACTATTTCGGTCACTATTTCGGTCACTAACAAGTTTAGTGACCGAAAATTGCTTTTTAGTGACCGAAATTTGCAGTCACTAAAAATAAAATTTTTAGTAGTGATACCTGCATATACATATATAATTATTAATCTTTTATCATAGAAGATCGTCATAGAAGATTTTAAAAATTAATAAGTTGATATGATAATATCAACAAAACCCCTAAGTTTTAATTCATCACTAATTGATAATATATTTACATGTTCAACATAATGCTTAAAATTCTCTATATATCTATTTTAAGGTAGAGATAATAAGGAACATCTCTATCTATCTATCCAATTTACAATTCACTGGAAAATTGTTTAACTCTATGTTTGTTCTTTTCATTATGTCCTACATTGGAAGTTTTAAAAAATAACTATGAAAAGTACATGGGGATAGCTCTAATCTGCCATAAGAAGAATTTATATTAAATTTGTTAGGTTGAAATATTTTGGATTAGTTATATTGGATTTGCAGGTAATGGGTATGGGTACCCTTCAAGTATAGGGTCAGGTGTCAAGATAGCTATCCATGCGAGTGTGAGGACAAGTATGAGTAATTTTTAAAAATATGGAGATGGGTACTCTAGGACCTACCCATTGTCATTCCTACTCCTCCCACATCTGGCCTTTAGAAAACTTACATAATGTTTACTTACAGGCTTAATAAGTAGACGAGGGATTTGTTTATAACAAGTTAAAGTAAATCAACTCTTACTCTGCTTATAACTTTTTTTACAATAATATGAATTTCAGTGATTCGTCAATTTATTAATAACTATATGTTATCTATAGATCATTTGTGTCAAATTTGAGAAAATTTAAACAACATTGAAAATATATTTATATAGGTCCATTTTCATATACTTTAAAGGGTTTTCTTAACATTAGCCCTTAGGGACGAGGATAAGCACTCCAAAGTGGTTAGAATTTCTTAAAAAAAATATAAGTCTTCTGATTTATTAGATGCATCATTTTTAAGATATCTTAACCACTTTAGGATACTTATGGTTAAGAAAACCCTTAATACATATATTTCATTAACTTGACATATATAAATGAAGTACTAAATGATTTTGGATTTTTGTGAAATTTGATATAGACAATATAATTTAAAAGATATGAACTTTCAATCCAACGGTTTATTCAATTAAATTTGACTTGCGGTAGAAGTTATTAGCAGTGTAAGAGTTGATGTAATTTAACTTGGCGTAAATAATGGATCTCTCCTATAATAAGTACTATTATATTCTTTCTCTAATATATATAAAAAAAATTAAAAACAAAACAAAAACCAACTTCTCACTTACTATAAAGAAGTTAGTTAAATGTATTTAATTTTCTCAAGCTCATAAAAAGATAGATTACTTTAGAAAATTTGCATTGGGAATGAAACAAAGATTAAATGATACATACAACATGGAACAAAAACATTGTACCTGGATTTTTTTCTTTTTTACATTTGATAATGACATTATTTTCTACTCTGTCGTCTATCCATTATTATAAGTCATGTTTACTTAATTTACGCAGATTAAGAAAAGTAATTCTTACTCTCAAATTTATCAAAAAGTACGTTGTTATTCCAAAGTTATCCTTATTTAAAACTTTACGATTTTTATTTAATTTATTTATCTCTCTATTGTAATTATTAGTCTATCATCCCTATGAAATTATGAGGTGTGTATTTGGAATAAACTCTTTAATGCTACCTAGATATTCTAAAATGACTTATAAAAAAAGACAAAAGAAATCTACCAAAATGATTCCTTATTATAAGGGATGGAGGGAGTACTAAATTCCAACCCCTCCATTCCTTAACTTTTGGTCTTTTAGGCTTTTCTTCTCATTCGATATATTTTGTCTTTTTACAATTTTAATGGATAAACATATATTTTTCCAAATTTAACTCTTCATATATTCAATCATTTCTCTTACTTCTCATTAATTCTACTTTAAGTCAGCAACGTTAAAATGAATGAATAAAAAAATATAAGATTAGTGCTAATTTGTTAGATTCAGCTAAACAATTGACATGCAGATTTAATTGACATGCTAATTTGTTATTGTGGTAGATTGAAGTGAATAGGTAGAATTTTGCTTTGAGGTGATTGAGGATGATACTAGATATTGGGAAGTGTTGTCTGCCTTGTAAGTTGGTTGGCTTGCTTGATGTTGTGGTTAATATTCTCTTCAATCATTTAGTGTTGCTTGATTTGTGATAATTTATTAGGAGAAAAAGAATTGTTTAGGTAAAATGGAATGGGAATTCCTTTACTTTTTTTATGGAATACATGTTCCTACAATTGAAGTACTGCCTCCTGTCAAACTCCCAAGCAAACTATAATGACTTATTCTCATTCTCATTCTATTCCATTCAGTCAGTAGTGCTTTCTTCTTTGTGCTAGATGATTATGTGGCAAAGTAATTTTGCTATGGAAAAGATATTCACTCAGAACAATGAGCTAGCAGTTGGAGGGAGTTAGCAAGGTTGTTAGTATGTTGTCCAAAGCAATATTGTTCTTTTATTTAAATAGCATGAAGAGTTGAGCTATATTTTCTCTCCTTGGATCGGATATCCATTATGAGATATTCATTGCTAATTCAAATTGTTAGATTATTAGTTTTTATTTTTTTTTCGTCGGAGACATACTTTAAATGTTGAATTGATTTCTTACATTTTAGTTTTTTTATATATTCATTTTTGTGTTCAGCTCCACATATATGATTGTATGGTAACAATTATAAATGAATATCTTTGAGATTTTGTATAACTAAATGTGGTATGATCACTATTATAATAGTATATTTTCATTGATAAATTTATTTGGTGCCGCAGAGATTTCTACAATTATTTTTAAAACAATTATAATTTCCGACGGATATTTCCGTCGGTATTCCTGTTATTTTATATATTGTTTCCGACGGATTTTCCGTCAAAAATAAAACCTTTTCCGACCGATTTTTCCGTCGGTATTTTCAACAGGTTTTAAAATTCCGTCACAACCAGTTTCCAACTCCACTTTGATTACCGACGGTTTTTATGTCGGAAAATTCCATCGGTAGTTTCGACAGTTTTAAAATTCCGTCACAACCAGTTTCCAACTCCACTTTGATTACCGACGGTTTTTTTATGTCGGAAAATCCGTTGGAAAAGTGGTATTTCTTGTAGTAATACCAACATTTCTTGTAGTGATCATCTCTCTCATCTCTCAAACCACTGTACATTCATTAATGGACACATTTTCTAATAAAAATTAAATACTACTATAATTTTCAATAAGAATTAAATAGGGACATTTTAGATAAAACATACTCCCTCCGACTCGAATTATAAGCAAATCCAACCACTTTTATGCTTATTAAGGAGGTTAGTTGATTGTATTTAATTTTCTCAAATTTATAAAAAATAGAGGTATTTTAGGAAAGTAGTATTGGGAATGAAACAAAAATTAATTAAGATTACAATTTTCTAGAGATGTTTTAGGAAAGTGGTATTGAGAAAGAAACAAAATTTAATAAAGTTAGTTAAATTTGCTTATATTTTATATCAAGATAAGTATGTTTTTTGTTGCTTATAATTCGAACCGGATGGAATATACTGTACTGTATAAAACTTAAAATAATTAACATTTTTTTAAGATGTGTGCTCAAATCTAAAAAGGCAACAGTCAGGGAATAAAGGTAGTAATATGATTCCAACACAACATGGAAAAGTGAAGCATTAAATGTATATATATCCATTGCTGATTACATATTGATTTAATTAATAATTGTAAACTTAATTACTTATAATGTAAGTCCAGTTCTTAACAAAACCAATGGTATGCCAGTCATCTTTGCACATGAGCATGATGCATTCTTTCACAAACGTTTTGAACATGATGAAGGTTCTTATGGAAGTGGTTGAACCACTTGTCAACCGTTGCTTGGATCCCAAACTCAATACTCACTTTATTAGCAAGAGCCATTTTCAAAGGCACAAAATTTCTGAAATATGAAATGTAAATTTTGAGAGCGAGATGCGGAAGCTAGCATATGAAGCCTCATTGGGTCTTAAATAAATCCTCCGGTTTACAATATAAGCAAATTAATTAATCACTTTTATGCTTATTAAGAAGATTAATTGATTGTATTTAATTTTCTCAAATTTATAAAAACAAATATAGTTGTTTTAAGAAAGTAGTATCGTGAATGAAACAAACATTAAATGAAAAAACAATTTTTTAGGTATATTTTAAGAAAGTAGCATTGAAAATGAAACAAAATTTAAGAAGATTAGGTACTTTTGCTTATATTTTAAACCAAATAAAATATTTTTTTTATTGTTTTTATTTCAAGCCGAAAAGAGTAAGAAGCTTATCCACTGTTGCAAACTAATTTTTTTTTCCCAATAAGGCAATGATTTTATTATTCATGATAAACAAGGGAAACATCAAATTTTGGAACTTACCCCTGTTGCAAACTAAATGGATCAACACTAGCCCTTATTGAGAAGTAATTTCTCTTAGAATCCAACATGAATATATTTAATAAAAAAAATCAGAGAAAATCAGATAAAAGATTGAGGCATATTTTTTTTATATAGGCAAAGTATTTTTTTATGGAGATAGGGGAATGTGATTTAAATCCACCAAATGGTGGCACCCAGGATCGAATCCGGGAGTTCACTACAAGAAATCAATATTTTGGCCACCACAACTAAGCCACCGGGGCTCATCAGTTGCTAATTGCAATTATGTTTGCAACCAAAAGTTGCATAATCCTGTATAAATTTTTTAAAATAAAAAATTTCATTCATTTTTTCACTCTCTTCTCACACAGTCTCACTCTTCTCACTGCCTGCCTCAGCACTCTTCTCACTGCCTTTGCTTCTCACACTCCCTGTTATCTCTTCGATCTCTCACACTCGCGATCGATGCCACAGCCACCGCGCTTCTGCTCAGACACCGCAACTCTGCGACGGTCACACTCTCACTCTTCAACAACAGTGACACCGACATTAGTCTTCTCATCACCTATCGAACGGTGAGTCTTATTCGCTCATTGAGATTTGAATTTTAGGGTTCTTAATTTGTAATTTAGGAATTATTCTGAAATTATATTTTAGGGATTAGGTTCTATAATTGTGATTTGTTTTGGGATTGTGATTGAAATTAATTAGGTTTTAGATCTGATCAAGTTTCAATGTCTATATTTTTGAAATTAGTGATTGTGATTTTTTGCTTGATTTCACTTGATTTTGTTATTATTAGCTCTGCCCTTCATTCACTACGCCACAAATGAATTCTAACTAAAACCGTAGCTATATCTATTTGTTTTGTTTGATTGAGATTGAGGTTAATCTAGGTGATATTTTACATTGTTGCTTCCACTTATCTGGTTAACAAATATTTGAGGCCATGTAGTGTGAAAATTGTGGTTATATGAATATCACACTATGCTGTGAAACCTTCATGTTTCATTCTTCAAATTGTTCCAGTATCATTATTCTTCAAATTATTCTTCAAATTGTGGTTATAACTTCGTTATTCTGTTCAAAGCAAAGAACTAAACTAAAAGGATGTTGTATTCAAAGTTCAAATCAAGGTTGCTTGAAACTGCATACTGATTGTTCTACTTTTAGATTTAAAGCTTTCAACAAATGGTATCTAGGGGTGGAAGGATCTTATCAACCATCATATTAAAGTTATGACATATTGCAATCGTTGTCTAGCCTTGGTAATGCTTCTCGTTAATCACTTTTAGTATAAAATATTGTAGTCACTATCTTGTATGTCTCATGTAATTCACTATCAAGCTAATTAGACAGATTGAGATGATGTCACTAATCTAAATCCTTTTAGCCTTATATATGGTGCTATTTCTTACCTATGCATGAATGTATAGCACTACAAGGAAACAAACAAGATCTTCCGAATGCAATGAATGATGCTGAAATTACTGACAAGCTGGGTCTCCACTCTCTCAGACAGCGCCACTGGTAAATAGTTTGATAATGATCCCCTTGTTTTCAAGTATTGATATATGTTTTGCTGCGATGTGACATGCTTTTCTGGCTCTTTCAGGTACATCCAGAGCACCTGTGCAACCTCTGGGGAGGGTCTTTATGAGGGTTTGGACTGGCTTTCCAACAACATAGCCAACAAGGTAACTGGCTATATTGATTTCTTTCTTGTGCAAAATTTGATTGAAACTTCTATGTTATATGGAAAATGTATGCATTTTTGTTCCTTGGGGGCGGTGGCAAATATGCATCATTCCATCTATGCTTTTGCATTTGGGTATTTATCTTGACGATTAACCTTAATTTTCATATTTTTAATATCATCATATCGTTATTCAGTTCACTTGTTCTTTGCGCTCTATATATAGACACATACATCTACTAAAATTATATATACACCTATTTCTACACCTCAAATGAGTTTTAACAACACACATTTTAGCCTAGGTGACTTAGTTTGCTGCATTTTTGTTTGGGTTGAGTGCGTTCTCGCAACAAGTTCGAGTAATCATGATTCATTGCCTTCTGACTTTTACTTCAGTTGTTTATATTTGATCATTATATTGATCTTGTTTCTGCTAACTTGAAAAAATGTAGTTAGGATCATAAAGGGACATTACTGTTTTGAAGTCATGTGTTGAAGGGCAATATATTTTTATTTTTTTAAATTTTATATTTAAATACTGCATGTGATATTTGACACTTAATTTTGTGTGTGTTGATTTTGCTACATCTTGTAGAGGAATTTGATCTGTGAGGCAACTGTCTTTTTGTTGGTGGCAAGGCAGAAGATGTTGCATTGGTGATGAATATATCTCCACACTTTAGTTGCATTGCCTTTTTAGATGTTAGTTTAGTTACATTGTTGGTACATTAGTTTATGTTAATGTGTTTTGAGATTTTAGTTTATGCCATTGGTGGCTACTTAAGTTTTATGTTAATGTGTTGAGATACTGAATCCTTTGTTTCATAGTAATTATTGTATTCTTTGATTTTGGAATTTGATATGTATTCATTTTATTTAGTTTAATCGTGTTTTTTATAGCTTGCAACAAGAAATTGGGAAAAAAATAGTGACGAAATAAAAGCGTTGCTATTATTCAGTTGTAGCGAATAACAGAAAAAAAATTTGCCACTGAAATAGCGACGAAATAAAAGCGTCGCTAATTTTTTCAGTGGTCACATTTCTGGTGGAATAGCGACCACTTAGCGACCGTTATTTTAACCGTTGCGACGGAAGCTTTTCGTCACTATTTGCGACTGCTCTGTAACCAGTTGCAAAACGGTTTGCAACCACACTCTTTGCGACGGATTCTTAGCGGTCGCAATTTCCGTCGTAAACTTGTTTTGCAACCGAAAATTCATTATTTTGCGACCGTTTTTTCCGTCGCTAAAACACGCTTTTTTTGCAGTGGTTCCAACTCCCAAGCCTTAAGACTTGGTACATGACTATTTGGACTACACCTACTTGTCAAAAGAAATTCCAAGAAACTGCTCTGGCTGGAATTGAGAGGCATAATTTGTTTTAATTACAAATTTATCATATAATTTACTCTCACCTTCAATTATTGGATTTAGTCAAATTTGGATTAAATAACAAGGGGCGGGAGAGAAAAATGTTAATATTAATTCTATCCACTTATAACCCACACGACACAACGAAATCTTCTAAGATTTTATTTAATGTTTTATCAAATTGTGGGTAACATTTAATCTGAATTGGAATTGCAAGAAGGATGACACACGGGGTAATATTTGTCATTGTATGTATGTTGGTTCGAAAGTTGTCTTGTGCAAAAATTTTCGTAATTATGTACAAGCAACATATGTTATTTATAAAACAAGCATTAATAAAATAGTATTATCCTATGATTGATATATATCACCTTCATGTGTAATTATAAGAATTTTTTAGAGTGATGTTATTAATATGTATGTTGCAAGATAGTTATAGTATGGTAAGGTGGCCTCGCTGAGTTGGATGTTTGCATGCTTATCACGTTTTTGAGTATGTATTATAACGACATGAATTGTAATTGTAATTTTATGTTTGGATTGTATAAAGAATTAAAATGTAGAATTGGAATCCAAATTTAATCTTTAATTTCATTGTTTGGCATAAGATGTGAAATTCAAAAAATTGAAGTAATTATATTTCATTGTTTAATTTGTGCCTCATGCATAGCGTCACCATTTGTGCGTCACCGAAACAATCTTTTATGTATGCTGTAGCTATATATCGCTTGTGTCATGGAGACATTGGAATGATTTGCTACCAGGCATCATATATTCTAGAGGTGGTGAATAATGGAGGGGAAGAGAAAAGAGAGGCATGAAGATTAGAAGAATCATAGAGTGGAGAAGATGAAAATTGCATTGGGGTGGACTAGAGTCGGCTAAAAAGCCTACCAAGATCAGGCTGGCCGGCACAAACCAGATAAATAGGCGGGTTTTAACTCTCAAAATACGACCCAATTATATATTGGGTTTTTTTGGCTAGCTTTAGTAAAACCACAACCAGCCGGGCTCTGGGTCAATCCCCTAATATCGCCTAAAAACCTTGTATGTTCTAGTTAAAAAGATGACTCATTACTAGATTTAGCTAGATGATTTTTGACCCAAATTTCACCCGGGCTTTTTTGGCTCGGCCTGGTCATGGCCCGAGCCAGAACATAACTGGGTAGCCCGTATTTCCATCTATACAGTGGACAAGTGGAGAGGTAGTGTGCTTTGTTTTTAGACTTATTATACTCAATTCTATAAAGTATAAAATTGTAATTTCAAGGTTTAAGGGTAAGAATTGAGTTTTTGTATATTTAGTTATAATCTAATTCCAAATAATTCCATGCAATTGGGTTTGGAATTGTGATTCCAATTCCAAGTGCACAATCAAACATTAGAATTTCAATTCCAAGCCCCAATTCCACGAGCCAAACAAAGGTCAATTGTTACCCGAATTGATCGATCTAGAATGATACTCTATCCAGTCATAAATAATTGACGACTAAGGTTATAGTTATATCGCGTGAATTAAGAAAGTATATTTAATGTGTTTTTTTAATGAATCAATATTTGTTTTATCATTTTTTGCCCTTTATTTATCTATATTATCTGCCTTATTAATTAGATGAGGATATAGTTTTTTTTAATCAGCAAAGAAAATATATTGAGGAGTACTAGATGTATTCAGAACAAAAAAACTCATGGGACTTACAAGTTGCACATAAGGCAGCTCAAAGGGTTTAAGCACCATTGTGAAAATGAGAAAGTATAATCTAGGAACCCACTAACCGATAACCAGGATTTAACACAAAAGGCATCAGAGAAACCCTCTATATCAAATACACCATTATTAAAGAGGAGCTCATTTAATTTCGCTGCAGCCAAAGGCACCACGTGAACATAAGCCAAATACTTGCAACTTGGTGCTGGATAATTTTATTCTTGAAGCCTTGCACAATGCTAATGAATATTGCATCAAGTGAAGAGTATGTAGGTTAGTGAATATTGAGCCAAGAATACAACCATTTCCAAAGGTGAACAGTGACAGGACAAAGAAGAAAAATATGGCTCATCGAATCCAACCCAATGTCGTAGAACCTACATAGTGAGTTCACAAGCACACCAATCCTGTTCAAGTTATCACAAATGGGAATCTTTTCCAAAAATAGTTGCCAATTGAAAGCAAGAATTTTATGCGGTGCTTTGGCCTTTTAGAGAGTCCTGAACAAATAATAAGAATTACTCCCTCCGTCCCTATTTATAGGATCTCTTTGGAGATTTCATATCCATTAAGAAAGTTGATTAATTTAATTAATTGTAATGAAAATGTGAACTTTTCATATGTATTTTCAAAATTATCCTTATTAATATTATTGAAAATATTAAAAAGTGTTAAATAAATCTGGGTGTATGTGGAAAAAAGTAATTAATAATAATTGAAAATTGATAGAGACTTATAAATAATGATAAAATAAAAATGTCAAAAGAGTTTTATATTTAAGTACGAAAGTAGTATTAGAATACCTACCGAGCGGGTTAGGGTTAGAGGACTCCAACCATGGATAAGAATCTTTCACATACAGTGAATGCCCCTGCTGGGTTTGGACTCCAACCATTGATAAGAATTCTTCACATCCAGTGAATGCCCCTGCTGGGTTTGGACTCCAGCGCCAAATGTCCTGTTCATTAGCCACCAGATGCAAATCCCGCAAGAGATTTTGAAGATCACTGAGTTGATCACTCTCCCAATCAAACAAATGACGCCTTCAACTAAATTGCCACTACCAAGAACCCGATTGCTAAGAACCAATTTGAGAAATGAATTTATTATTATCCAAGGACGACACTGAATATAATCTTGGATACAGGTCCTTAAAAGCAAAAATTATTTAGAAACAAATTTCTTTTGCTAAAATTAGGGGTGTAAGTGGTCCGGTCCCAGACCGCGAGACCGGCCAGACCGGACCGGACCGGACCGAAAAATATGGTCTGATCTGGTCTCATGGTCCAGTCCGATCTCAAATATTTGGGATCATTCTATTATGGTCCGGTCCATGGTATTTGAATTTTTCAGACCATTCAGACCTGACCGGACCGATTATATTTATATTTAAAGAAAATAAAAACCTGCGCCCAGCCCAACCCAAAACATGTTATACTACATTACTACTTGTGTAACCCTAAGTAGTAACTAGCAGCCTCACACTTTCTCACCTACGACAGTCTCTCACACACACGTTGCAGCAGTAGCCCCTCACCCAGCCAGCCCCTCATGCAGCCACCGCTTCACGCAGCCACCGGCGTTGTTCGCCTCTCACCTTCGACGTTGTTCGCCTCTCACCGCCAGCGCCATTCTCTCTTTGTCGTTTCTATTCTTCCACTCGTCGTCTCACCGTTTCTCTTCTTCAAACTTTCCCTCACGGCATCGCCCCTGCCTTAGCTTGCCACCGCCACGGCTTCTTCGCCTTCTCGAATAGCCACCGCCATGGCTTCTCACATCACCCCTGCCTCGCCACCGCCACTGCCACAGCTTCTCCGCTTTCTCGAATCGCCTCACCATCGCCACGGTTCTGATTTTGCCCTTGTTGATTTATTTTTAGTTTATTTTTATTTTTAGGTTGATTTTGCCCTTGTTGTTTAGTTGATTTTTTCCTCGGTGGCTGTTCATTTCTAATTTTTCTATTCATTTCTAATACTGTCAGAGTGCATTAGGTTTTGAAAATCTTCTAATTATTAAGTCCTTAAATAGAATCTGTGTTTTATATACATTTTCATTAGGTTCTGATAATTATTTTCATTAGAATATGTACATGCAAAGAATTTGTACAAGTGTTTTTTTTTTCTTTTTTTTTTTTGTTGTACAAGAAGGGCAAAGACCCACAAACACAAGAAAACTGAGACAAAATTATGTCTCTAGGGAATGCAATCCCACAGTAGTCAATATAAAGTAATCTATTGAGAGCAGGACTAGGTTCTTCAAGGAGATGTTATCCATAATCCTTATCCAAACTAAAGTTTGCTAAATAATCAGCGACAGAATTCCCTTCTCGCAGTGTGGTTAAATTGAACTCTCCACTCTTTTTGGCATAAAGAGATAATACCTCTTATCAAAGGGGAAGTGTTTTTTTTTCATTTGAATATAATGTTGTATAAATTTTTTATATTATGGCATTTCAACATTTGCATCAAAAATTTATTATTATGGTTTAAATAGATCGGACCGGACCGGACCGGACCGAAACAATCTGGACCAATTCGATCCGGTCCGATATTTGCATATGGAAAATTTCTAGACCGGACCGGACCGAACCATATTAGTTTAATTGATCCGATCCCTAAAACCCGTTAAAGACCGGATCGAACCGGACCGTTACACCCCCAGCTAAAATGACAATTATTCATGAACGAAAGTAGCATTGACAAGCGAGTCTTGATTCTCTCTAGTAAATTGTTCTAGCAAATTTAACACATGTTAGGTTTTTATTTTTTTTAATCCATGTTCCCTGGTTGAAAGTTAAAGATTCGTAGTTTTATTACTCCCTCCATTCCTATTTATTTGTCCTATTTTAAACAAAACACACCCTTTAAGAAATGCAATCATTATTTAGATTTCCAATACATTAATTATATTTTTTTCCACTATACCCTTTCTCTTTCTATAATCATTACTTATCTTCCACTACTTACGAAAACCAATACCCTATTAAATAGAGGTATACATGGAAAGTAGCATTTATTATACCTTAAAATAATCAAAAAGACAGATAAAAAGAAACAAAAAACTTCTTCAAAAACGGACAGTTAAATAGGAACGGAGAAAGTAAATGTTATAAGTTTTGCTTTCTTTTAAAAAAATCATACCTATATCAAAGCTCAAAATTTAAAAATTTAATTATCTATCCATTATAGAACCAATATGAGTATAGTACGTTAT
This sequence comes from Crotalaria pallida, assembly GCA_037953625.1. Taxonomy (NCBI): domain Eukaryota; kingdom Viridiplantae; phylum Streptophyta; class Magnoliopsida; order Fabales; family Fabaceae; genus Crotalaria; species Crotalaria pallida. The sequence goes on along the minus strand of CM075653.1, from coordinate 10,932,426 downwards.
TATTAGGTGCAATCATAAATCACTTTTGACCCAATATGAATATAGTAGGTTATTATTAGGTGCAGTTATAGATCTCTTTTGACTCTTAAGAGACAAATCTATTACGTATAACTTACTTTATATCCCGTAAATTAAAAAAAAAAAAAAAACCTTAAAATAGCAGGAATCATATCATCGGAGTAGTTATCAGACATGATTGAGAAAAGATTGAACTCTACTGCACTAAATATAACAACCTAAAGTCATGTCTTATAATTGAGTTTCTTTACTTAATTATTACGTAAACAATTCAATTATGAAGGATTTAGGGACCAAATCCTATATCGTGCTAAGTGCGGAGTTTTTTAGACTGTTCCCTTTGAGGCATGAGATCAAATTGGTTTTTGTCTCTTCTCAGTATTGAAAATTTTTATTAACACTCAATATTTTACTACTCACGTTAATTTTTTTCTAAATAATTTTTGCTCTTTTTTGTTAAAAATATCCTTAGAGCAATTACAGTAAAACCTTAATAGAGTCTGACGGGGAGTTTTAATATCAAATCTAGCTTTTATAAGACTATGTTATTCTTCAACAAAATCTGATGGAGAATTTTAAGTTGAGTTTGTAAAATAAAAATATCAACTTAAAACTCTGTGGGACCCTTTTTTTTGTCTTTTTTCTATTTTACTCTAAATCATGATAATAAATAAATAATCATAAATAAATAATAATAATAATATTCTTAAATATATGTTTTTCGTAATTTTATTTTTAAAATTATGTTATTATGAATATATATATATATATATATATATATATATGACTTTGGCACATTTTTCACACAAATTGAATACTTTAATTTTCAAATATTATTGGAGTGCAAATATAATCTTTGGAAATTTTAAATATTGATGTCATAAAAAAAAAGTATTTGGGATTATTTTTATAAATACTAGGCAATTAACATTATTATATTGAAATGAATGAGTGGAAAATGAGTATAGAAAATGGACAGTGCAATTAAGATATACTCCCTCCATTTCAGAAAGTTTTGTCTTATAGGCTTTTTTTTCTTTTTTTTCTTGTTTCACAAAGTTTGATCTTTTACATTTTTAATACACAAACATATTTATTTTTCCAATTTTAACCTTTCATTTAATCATTTCTCTTACTACTCATTAATTCTACTTTTATCATCCCTCTCATCTCTAAACCACTATACATTAATTAATGGACACACTTACTAATAAAAATTAAATACTACTACAATTTTCAATAAGGATTAAATAAAGACATTTTAGACATACCATACATAATACTTACAATAATTAACACTTTCTTAATCTGTGTGCCCGATCCTAAAAGGCCAAACTTTTTGAAACTAAGAGAGTATGGCAACATAGAAAGATAAAGCAAGGTGTGTTGTATGCAACAGTGGCTGCTGCAGCATATTTTGTGTGGATAAAGAGAAATAACAGAATATTTAGTGGAAGGATTAGAAGTGATTAGGATAGAAATTAAATTGAGAGTTGTAGGGGTGCTAAAGGAGAGGAATAGGTTACAGGAGAGAGCATTTTTTGAGAGAATAGATATATAAATGTTATAGGTTGTGAAAGAGGAATCATGTTAATAGATATTGTGAGGTAGTGAGTTTAATTTGCATTTGAAGTTGAACCCAACCTGGTTGGTGGTTGCTTGTTTCTGCAAATTTATTATGCTCAAGTATATATATATGTATTGGTTTATTGGGTAATGAGAATTGTACGTCTATTTACCCAAAAAATATTATTGAAATGAAATTTAGTCTAAACGTACATGAAGATGTAATGCTGATGCATGAATTTTGTGAGTATGGTGAGTTTTAACTGCTGTAATAAAATATATGAAAAATTTGAAGTTGAGTCTTATAGCATAATGATAATGTTATGTTGATATATCAAAGTATGATGAATCCGATGTTAAGACTACTCTATTTAGATACCCTTAACACCCATGAATTTACTATTCACACCCATAAACCTACTATTAACACCCAAAAACATGCTATCATTCTTATTTCCCTCTTTCTATATTACTCACGCCCGTGGAACAAATAGCCATCCGTCACTCATACATGACTAGACAAATTATGTATACGTCTTTGCAAACGGATGCCTAATTAATCCGTTAAATTTTTTTTTGTCTGTATTCCTTGCGGAACCACCGGTATCCTCAAGAGCACCCTTAATACCAGGGAGCCCTTGAGACTAATCCGGAGCGAGCTGCGTGGCTGACTCTCTCAGCGGGATGTTTTTAGTGGGAATCGAACCCGGGGCTATTAGCACCCGTGTCCCATTCCCAATATTTCAGTTGGGACCTTACACCAACTGAACCAAACTTCGTTGATCAATCCGTTCAATTTTAATTACTGCGTGTACTAATAAAAACTAATAAAAAAACACAAACGAACAATCCGTTTGCATTTGATTTGATAGCGTTCGTTAGGTATATTCATACAATAAAGAATTCAACGAATGCTTCATCCGTCCAATTTTTTGATATGGAAACAGCAAAGAATGGCTCTGCAAATAAACCTTGTTAATTGGTGTCCCAAGTAAAGAGATACAAATAAACATTATTGGTGTCACAAATAATATTTCTCCCGATCTTATATGTAAGATCTTTTTAAGATTTTTTGCATACACTAAGGAATATAGTTAAATTTGTTAATGACATTAAAAGTGTGGCAATTTGATATATTTTTCTTTTCAAAAATACCCTTTAATTATTATTAGAACTCTAAAAATACCAGTGTTTTAAATTGAGCTCTAAAAAAACCTTGACGGATGTTAGAGTTAGGGACTAATGTGAAAGACGTTTTACAAAGTCAGAGACCTAAAAGCAATTTCGTTAATTCCAAGGACTAAAGTGAAAGTTCAATGCAAATTGAGGGATTAAAGTGATAGTTTACTTATTATTTTTTTGGTTTTTTTTGTTTTTATTTTATTTGGGTATGTTTAGGTTTATTTTTTTAATCATTATTAAAAAATCGTATGCTTTTTGGTAAATGGATTTTTCTCATCCAAAATCACTTAGTAATAAGATCTCTCGGGCTTCCTCTCCACACAAAAAAAAAGAAGATAAATTTTACTTTTATAAATATTTTGTTAAAGAAAACTTAAAGACAAAAAATAATTGATGTTGAAATAACACAATTTTATTTTTATCTAGTGTTAATGGTTATTTTTTTTTTTAGATTGAGTTTTGAGTTTATTTTTAAAAAATAATTATAATTTAATGTGTTTATTTGCAAATGCAGATTAAAATTTTAGATTATATTCTTGGAAAAATGATCAAAATGCAACAATTGTGGATTATTTTTAGTAAGATTATTTTTTTAGACCCATGTAATTTTCCTATTCTAACTTTATAACTCCAATACATTAACTACCCCTTACCACCCTATACCTTCCTTTTTTTTTTTATAATTTACTCAGTAAAAATAATCTTCTTCACACTGTCCAAACAAAACAGACTAGCTTAAATTCATTTTTCAGCTAAGAAACTCAAAGCATAAACAGATTATAATCTTGCCATATTATAATTACAGATAAAAATAATTATTATCTAATTTTACTAGCTATCCAAATATGCACTTATTGAAAATATAAACATTTAATATATATATATATATATATATATTCCTTACAACTGTAGCCTGTATGAGTATCAATTTATCTAGTCTTTGGTGACACAATTGAAGACTTCCGTGCATTCAGCAAATAAACAAATAGTTTTCAAGTAAAGACATTCAATAATATATACAACTGTTATAGACTAAGAATTGACAAGCTTCTTGAGCATCCTGATATGAAGTGTTCCGAGGCCAAGGATTATTTTAAAAGAAAGTTTGGGGTTTACTAGGATGACACTAAGGTATTTAGATCAATGGTCAAGGCTAGGAAGTGAAAGTCCCTTGACGGGTGTTAAAGTCAGGGACTAATGTGAAAGACATTTTACAAAGTCAGAGATCTAAAAGCAATTTCGTTAATTCCAAGGATTAAAGTGAAAGTCCAGTGTAAATTGAGGCACTAATGTGACAGTTTACTCAATAATAACAAAAAAGAAAGAAAAAAAACTAAAATACTCCCTACGATCCTATTTATAGGGCATACTTAACCATATCACACAGACCAAGGAGGGTAGTAAGGTTTCTTGAAACTTTAAAAAAATACTTCAACATTACAATCTTACCCTTTTAACTTGCATTGGGAATTTCACAATGTATTACTTCACATTAATGGGCAAAGGGCAAATAGGAGAAAATAGCAATAAATGTCTCCTAGAAAATACAAAGTGACTTATAAATAGGACCAAAGAATCCTTCTAGAATATGACTTATAAATAGGACCAGATAGAGTAATAAAGAAAATAAACATAAGAAAGAAATCACAGTCCTCTTTTGCAGCTTCTATTTGCATCGAAAAGGCAAATTCGATCATTTGGATTATCGAAATTCTTGTTAAAGAAAACTCGAAAATAAACAAATCTAATTTTTACAACTTCAACTATGTTTTTTCTTCTTCCATAACTTTTGATCCAGGAATTCAAATGGCATGAAACCAACGCCAAAAGGTAAAACTACATGTTAAATTTAGGCCACTCGATTTAGATTTGTTTCCTTCATTTTTGTATTTTTATTTTTTTTTTAATGGGGACAAAATTGGGTATTCACACCTTATAAGACATATTTAACGGAATCACACACGTACCAATAAAAATAGTTTTCTTGATTTTCTAAAAAGATGCTACTCCATCCATTCCTATTTATAAGTCACACATAAATGAAATAAGCGGATCAAGGTGGAAAATTAATTTTTTATTTTTATTTTCAGCATTGCTATATACCACGAAGCGAACTAAATCACGACATTAGTTGGCCAATAAAACATGGGAATAGTGGAAATCACCATGCGATAAAAATGGACATTTTCATTCAACTGAACAATGGACCAATCAATTGGATTCGTTTAAAATTTCACTAAAAGTTTTCGTAACAATAAGCATTTCGCTCATACAGCAACCTACATATAAAAACAAACAATTCTTCTGGAATGCGATCTACAAATAGAAATGAAGTGAGTATTACAATTTTATGCTGTCATGTCTCCTTGAAAAGTTCACACTTATTAATGAAAATGAAAAAAATAGATAGTCAACGCCTTTAACAACTGCAAGATAAGAAAAAGAAATAAATGATGCATCAAAAATGTAAAGTGACTTATAATTAAGATTCAAAATTTTATAATAAGGACATACATAACTACATAAAGTACTCCCTCCGTCCCTAAATATAAAGCCTATTTGGGAGATTTCACGTCTACTAAGAAAGTGAAATAATTTAATTAATTGTATTAAAAATGTGAACTTTTGATATGTAATTTCAAAATTAACCCTATTAATATTATTGTGAATCTAAAAAGTGTTAAATAAATAGGGGTGTTTGTGGAAAAAAAAGTAAATAATGATCATTGAAAATTGGTATGTGGCTTTATAAATAGGGACATAATAAAAGTGTCAAGAAAACTTTATATTTAGGGACGGAGGGAATAGTATAAAGGAAGCTATTAGAAATTAACAAGTGATTACCATGTCAGTATGATTCATGTCAATACTAATTTAACACATTGATTAAAAAATTACCCACCAACTTTATTTTTTTATTTTTAATTATATTTTAATATTTGACAAATTAGGATTGGTTTGAATCATGAATGATACGGTAATACAATACCAACTAATAATACTTCGAAAACTATGTGGGTATACGAAGAACTTTGTGCAGATTCCAAATTAGACTCTACAATACAATTCAAGTGATTGAAAATCGCCATCTATGGTGCATGCATTACTAATAAATAGTAAAATTTGATAATGTTATGATTAACTAAAGTACTCGATAATGTTATAATTAACTCAAGTCAAGTGTGTAATTAACTAAATTTGATAATGTTTTAATTAACTAGAGTATTTTATAAAAGAAAAAATTGGTTGAGCACCATAGCTGTAAAGCTTTAACGCTGTTAGCACATAGGATATCACGCACACCAATAGTGTAAAGTGTAAACCGTAAACTGTCACTGCAAATTCATTAAACTATTTCTGAAAATACACACGCATTATAAATTTTTTTTAACAATAACTACAATATTCAAATGCTTTGACAAGTTACACAGCTTTCCTTGCTTGTTGAGTTATAGACTTGCAGAGCCATGAATTTTCCCTAAGAATTGAAGTTGTTTCAACCTTTTTAACCTGTATTGGTGCTGCCCAAAATGTTTTAGACAGGAAACTCAATTAAAAAAGAGGGATACAAAGCAAGAATTGGTACTTACCGGCAGATTTAATCACATGATAAATTACACAAACTATTCAACCATTTTAGACACTAGATGCAGGGTTACTCCTGCAAATAGAAAAAATCGACAAACCATGTTATGAGCAAAGAGAGCCATTGCCATGAGTTCTGTCAGAGCTACTGTTCTTCATAGTATGGTGGTGTTGCCTGAATGTACTGCTCATCACCATCACCGTCATCTTCATCATCTTCTTCAGCATCTACCCAATTACTGGGAAAATGCTGTGAAAACCCATGATCATGATTGCGCAGTGTATCTGGAAAGAAGTATTAATTATATTAGTTATAAAAGGAACAATATCACCATTAACTAAGCTCATAAACCAGCCAAGTTAACTAACCTTGTGGCTCTTGTGCATGATCTCTTTCAGTTGTTTGACGGCTGATACATCAGTCAAGGTAAAGACTTAAATCCAACTACTAGTCATATATAACCACAATAAAACCTTCAGCAATCATCTCAACAATGAAAAACTTGAGCAAGAAGGATGCAAGTAGCAACAGCTTTTAATGAAAGGGATTCAAGCATGCAAATTCAAAAATAATCCAAACGAATGGCGTATTCCAATTTCTGGTTTTACCATCTCATATTTTGTAACTACTCTACAAGAGTTGGCCATGTAGCAGATTGTAAGAAATGCAGTATTTGTAATATTAGTGACCACAACTTTGAGGGGACAATAAATCATGACGCTGAAAAATGAGGCAAACAGCAAGATCAAGGATACAAATTAGCATCTACGGGATTATTGCCAGCAACCGATGTTCCTCTTGAAATATGCATTGTACTAATTCTTTGAATTTCCCTTTGTTCATTATCATTCAAATCCATTCCTCCTTGTGCTTGCCTTTCTTCTGAAGCACCAACATTTTTAAATGCGCTTGCTACAAAATGGAAAAAACCAATGAGAATTTAGATCAATAACAGTATCCAACTCAGCATTGATGTTACCTGAGAGGTCCGACCATATACGGGTGTGATCAGATTGAGGCTCAGATTCATTCGTTCTATAGTTCTCTTGCTGCACAGGAGATTCGTTTCTTTCTTCAGTTTGAGCATGTGTTCTGGTAGTGGTAGCTACCTGTGGAGGTTCTGAGGCAGTGCCTTCATGAAGCTGAGATGTTAACATGGTAGCCAGTACAAGTGTAGCATCGAAATTTGAGTTAGACCCATCATCCAGACCAAATTTGGGTGCCATAAGAATAGGCCTGCATTATGATTAAAAACAACATAACTATCAAATACTAACATAAAACATGGATAGCAAGTTAACTCAGGTCTTTATTTATTTATTCTTTGGATTTAAAAAATGTAGCATGTTTCTCATCCGTAAAATCCAAGATAACTAGACAAGTCCGTCTTGGAAATTTTCACATTTCCTGAATTGTATTTGTGGTCCACAAGAATGAGATGTACAATGACTAATAAGCAATTCAAATACGCTAAAATGGCGGAAGGCATGCAATAATATTCATAGGAAACATTATGCCATCGATCATACAACTTATTGCACAAAGGATGAAGGTAATGAGAATAAATTATTTAAGATAAATAAAAAACATCTTACTCGCCAGCTTTCTCAAAATGTAAATGGATGTCTATTTCACAGGCCTCACAAAATGAAAGAAATGCCTGCAGCATGACAAGAGAAACATCACGTTCATTGGAAAAAAAAAAAGGAGTTAATTTAGGCTTAGAAAGGAAGGCAGAAAGAACAACAGAAATTATGTAACACGATAAAAATCCGATCAGGTGGCCACACTTTCTGTCAACAGTAGCTAGAAAAAGCAAAAGGTTTGAATTACTATACCTTCAGTTCTTTTACGCTGAATGTCACGTCTATTGGGTCTCCAGTATGAAAATACTGCAAAAATTCCTCTTTAGGATCTATCCACAGCTGGGTGTGTAGCGACGAGTCATTGTCTGCCATGAAATCTTTGGGCATAAATATACTGTTTGCCATGAAGCTATCTACAAAAAAACATCTTTACCTTTTGTTGGATCAATATAACTTCTAAGTTCAACGGCCTTTCCACCAATTTCATTTGCAGCATCAGGAGGCACAGATGCAGGTTCTGTGGCAATGATAGTGATCTCTGGAAGAGATGACTGAAAATTAGCAAGTAACCTGTTCAGATCTCGAGGCCTCACAACAAAGTTGCTAGGAAATTTCTGCTTATCAAGGGACAAGTGTTGTATGTCAGGTTCTACATTGCAAGTAACCCAATAGGTTTTTCTCATACCTGCAGTTAATAAATAAGAAATTTCTTTTTAATCCAGAACAGGGTCAATATATTGCTGAACGATAAGAAAAAAGCAGCATAGATGAATATGCCTAGCACCATGTGCATGGTGCACCAAATTGCGGATATTCAAGTCCATAGAAAGATTTAAATTACCACCCCCTTGAATTCATTTTAGAAAAATTGCTACTCCACAATTTAAAAAATTTCATATGCCAGATTTCAAAATCTCCAGATGGAGTTGTATTCAGTCATAGGTAGTGTAACAAACCCCAAGGCATTACAGCTCACCAAGTCAAACTGAATGCTGATACAGGAAGCAGTTGGCATATTAGACAAGGCTGGTCAACAATGAATATTATGCCTAGCTCACTAAAAAATGGCCATATCATATTACTGCCATCAAAAAGCAGATTCAATTCAATTTCATAACAATTATCAAGTGGAAATTGTAGCTAACTTTAGTTCAGGTACCGACTACATTATCTTATCACAAAAGACAAGTAAATGATAAGTCTCAAATGGTAAGCCAAATTAAATCCTGTAGCAGTAGTTGGCCGATGATAAAATAACATTCCCTACGAAGTATAGACACTGACACGAACACACGACTCAATGTAGACATAGACGCAAGGACACCAAATTCTGAAAATTATACAGCATGAAAACACAATGTGTACATAAATTGGAAATTTAAGGAGGAAAGGTCAAAATTTATAATATCATAGTCATGTTGGAGCCAGGAAAAAAAAAATTTAAATTGGACACATGTAGTCAAGTGTCATACAAGCATCAGGCCCCAAAATGCTCTGTGCGTACCTTGTAGTTTTTTCCTGGTTGATCAACAATTATATAGAAACAAAGATTGTATACATACAGTATCTTCAAAAAAAAAAAAAAAAAAAAAATTGTAAACGTATTATATAAGCAGTTTACCGCTGTAGCAATCCAAAATCCACATCACTTTGGGAGCATCCGGATCAGGCAATTTCACAGTCAAATGATCGATATTTGTAAGAGGTGTCCTAAGAACAGCACAAACAGCCTAACCAAAGCCGGTGAGTTAGTATTCTACATTTTCAAAGCTCATTTAAAGTAAATCAAAATGACAAAAGATCATTCTGCACCTTCAGAAGCACACTACATTGCACAAGGTTATTAATGGAGACTGTATAGACATCAAAGAATCCAGGTTTGAATGTGATGGATTGATATGCAGACCGCGATGTATTGATAGTGTGGAAAAGAAGCTGTAACGAATAACTAAAAACAAAATAAGTAGCGTATATTACTCAATAGCCACCACACCCAGAGAGTATATTTAGATAACATTTGGCGCGCACGGACAAAGCATGATGGAATTGGACCTATTCTCTTTGATCCCACTTCCTTCAAACCAAAATGTTCTAATTTCTAGTTTTTCGGCCAGTTCTAACTTAAAAGGGCAGCCCAATGCACAGGCTTCATTTACTAGGTTAGGGGAATAGAAATGTACACATCCTTACCCCAGCAAGCAGCGAGGTTGATTTTAGGATTTGAAACCCCGGACCTCCGGGCCACAATAACAAGGCAACAACCTTACCGGTGAGCTTTGCCAAAGCTCGCCCTCAAAAGGCAACCTAGTGCACGAGGCTAAAACTTAATGCGGCCCGGGAAGGGTAAACGTATGATGTATCCAAGTAATCCAACCTCACCCCACGCTTACCGAGACACATTTTCAAGGATTTGAGCACGTGATCTCCGATTCTAATCAATTTCTAAAATAAACCATACATGGAACAAATCAACAAAACCTATGTCCGTGTCGTCCTATTCCGGCATTTTATCAAACACTAAGCAAGCGTATTTTATAACTAAAACAGAAACATTTTAAAACCATTAAGAGAGGTGGAAGTGGAATCAATGAGAATTGTTCCATTCTGTTAACGCATTAAACACTAGCTACCTAATCACGCTTTTAAAAAAAAATTAAAAAAAAAAAAACTGACTCAAATATAGTAGTATTAAATAAGTGGAGAGAAGTGTAGAAGCATAATCAAAGGGTAATTTTTTGAGTAGCTACGAAAGTGTGGAGGTTGAAGAGGGAGGGTGTTAGTTTGTTACCTGAGAGGAAGAGGCTTGAATAGCGAGCTCGTTACCGATACGAGCGAGACAAGTGATGCATCGCGCAAAGGTCTTGAGAGCGTTATCACTCAGTGTGAACTCCATTGTTATTTGATTTTGATATCGCTCACTGCCACTGAGGCACACAGAAAGCAAATGAGTGAGGAACGCCAAGATCTAGGGTTCGCGCCTTAACTTGGCGGGAAAGGGGAAAGTATACGGTCCTAAACATAAGCCCCTTTAAAACTTTTTTTTTTTTTTTTTCTCAATACAAGTATTATTTCCAATTTTTAATGACATTAATTATTTTTTTTTCATAAACATCTCTATTTACTCAATATTTTTTAGATTCTCAATAATAATTACAAAGGTACTTTTGAAAAAGTATATCAAATATTTATATTTCTAATACCACTAACAATGCTAAGTAATTTTCTTAAACTATGTAAAAATTAATCAAATGAGCTTATAATAAAGACCGGAGAAAGTAGTTTTTTAACCCTTAGTAAATACTTCATCCCAAATTTTTTTTTATTTCAAAATATTTTTTCATATGTATATTTTTTCGTTTTTATGTTTTACTATATGTTAAGGGATAAGCGTACAATTTTTAAAATTACACATACGCTGATTTTTTGGAGTATTAAAATTTTTGCTCAGTACGTTTGAGGTTTAGCGTATGTGTAATTTTTACACTTACGTTGCCCCAACAATCCTACTAAGCAAAAAAATTAACATTTTGCCCAATACGTTAACCCCATGCACCGGAAAGATTATTCTACCTAGATTATTTTCAAGATTATGTGATTATCTTTTATTTTATTCTTATTTTAGGGTTTTTTATAAAAAAAAAAGGCACACGAAAATAAATTGGGGGAGCAATGAGAATAAGTAAAGCAAATAAATCGAGACGAGTGGTAAGTGATTTTGTCTCGCTTAAGAAAGGTCTCGAGTTCGATTTCTTGTGGATACAAAAAACTCATGTTGAAAACCTTACCTGCAATGGTTAGACACGCGACCCAAATCGAATCCGAATTGGTTAACACGGGACGGCAATAGATGAAGAGAGAGGATGGAATTGGATTTGATTGGAGGGATTACTTTTACCTTTTTTTAAAAAAAAAATCGTAAAATGTAAACCATTGGAAATATTCAATGGTTAAAAATCCTTGGGAGGGGTGATTTGATAGCTCTGTGTGTTTATGAGTTTTGGAGAGTTACCAAGGAGAAAGTGTCATGTGGCATTCGACAGATGTACTAACGGTTTATTGAACGGAAGGATAAATGTGATGCTATTTTAATTTTTGAAGGATTTAATCGATGTAAAATACGATTTGAGAACAAAATTGCCATCAATTATATCTTTTGGGAACCTATTAAACTATCACCTCAAATAAATATAATTTTCTTAAAAAAAACATGCTATTAAAGAAAGGCTTATTTAACATTTTAGTACATGAACTTATGTGCTCTTTTAAAATTGGTCCTTAAACTTTTTTCGATATTATGAGTCCCTGAACTTTGTTTAATTTTTGGAAATGGTCTTTTCGCCATTTAAGTAACGATATAGCCGACGACATGTCACGTCACTTTCACAATATCGACGAGTGACGTGTTATGTAGAGCCACGAGACACTACATGATTTTTTTATTAAAAGAATAATTTATTTTAAAATTTATTAAAAGATTCGATTTTCTTTAAAAAAAATACAATTTTTAATTATTTTTAATAAATTTGAAATTTTTTTAATTTAAAAAATTTACATGGCATCATCTGGCATGTTACCTATCAATGTGGCGGAGGTAACGTGATATATCCTTTGTCATATCACCACTTAAGTGATGAAAGAACCATTTCCAAAATTTGAGCAAAGTTTAGGGACTCAAAAAATCGAAAAAAAAAATTAAAGACCAATTTCAAAAGAACACCTAAATTCAAGAACTAAAAACTTAAATAAACCTTAAAGAAATATTAGAAATTTTAAAACATTAAACTATGCAAAGTCGAATGGACAGAATAAAATAGCAAAAGTTGAACTATAGTGGCTTAAAATCTAAAAAGATTAAAGAGGAAAATGATGATATAATATTGATCCGATAAACTATTGATTTTACCTTACAAATTTATAAAGATAGCACATAGTTTAAGTAGCATATAATGCTAACATTAATGCTAATTATTTTTATTTGTTTAATACTTTTTTTAACATTTTTATTCCAAAATATTCCAATTGTATATCCTAAAGAGAAAACTAGTGTTGCAACTTGCAACTAGTATTGGCAATTAGGGCTTGGCCCGCGGGCTCGCCCAGCCCGACTACAAAAATTGCGGGAAGAACTTGATTTTTTAGCCAAATTTTCAATACTGGCTGGCCCGCCTGCCCGTAAAAATTGCAGCCATTTTTGGGCAGTCCACGGGAAATAGAAAAAAATTTGTAGTCTTGTAAACAGGCCCAAAGTGAAAAAGCCCAAAATACCAAAACTTAAGTATATATATTATGGATTTTGATATCCATTTTATTTGTAAGTAGTGCATGTTAATTTTTTTTTTTAAAAAAAAAATGATGCTGGGCGAAAATTAAGCACTAAATCTTAATATTGATACTGGGCGAAAAAAATTAAGTACTAAAACATTTTAGGGAGATGTTATTAACATCCGTACTTTTGTTACTCGCACCCGATAGTTTATAATTTTTGCATCATACTTCCAAAAATATCCCTATTAATTAACACAAACATTTTTACTCACACCTCAAATGAAAATTCAATACTTAAAAACATATACTTTGTCCGTTATAAAAAAAAACGGATTATAGATCCGCATTTATTTATTTATTTACTAAGAACGAATGGTCATCCATTGCTCCATACGGATGCCCAAACCATCATAATCTTTATCCTTTCAAATGCTCATAAAGTGAAAAACTACATGCTCTAATCCTTTAGCCAAGTGACATACACACTAAAACCATAGAAAAGGGAAAAATCACATGTTCAGAGATAAGAAACAAGGGACAAGCTTTGATTTGGGTTTGGATTTTATACTACGGATGATACATCCGTGGGTTTGAATTTTATAGGACGGATGATACATCCGTTTTTATAAAACCAATGCATACGGATGCCCAATCCGTATTCAAATTATACGGATGTCCAATCCGTTTCTCATAAATGAATTTTTATCCGGGTGTGAATAGTGAATTTAAAAATGTTAATTTGCAAGGGTATTTTCGGTTGTATGAAACAAAAATTTTAAATTATTGGGTGTGAGTAACAAAGTCATGGGTGTTAATAAAATTTCCGAACATTTTATTTACACATGCTGCATTTCTTTCATATGGGCTTAGTACCAAATTAAGTACTTTATGTTGATGCGTTGATCCTAGGCGAAAATTTTGATATCTTGCTGAATTATTTTTTTTTAAATAAAAACCGGGCAACCCGCATGTCCACCCGTAAAAAATATGAGCGGGCAGGACATAGGTTTTTTTGTCCTAAAGTCAAAACGGACTGTCCATGCCCCCCATAAAAATTGCGGGCGCCACCCATGCCGGCCCATTAATCCTCATTTAGTTCCCAGCCCCCATACTTTATCCCCAAACCCCATTTTAAAGTGAAAATGTCCACTTTGCCCTTACACATTCACAAATTCCCCTTTCTCCTTTTTCATTTCACAAACCCCACACCCCACAACTCCCTTTTCATTTCACAAACCCCACACCCCACAACTCCTCCACCCACTCAACTTCCACACCGCCGCCGCCGCCTTCTCCTCCTCTTCCTCTTTCTTCTTCTTCAGATCTAAAAAAAATAACAAAAAAAATGTTTTCCAAAAAATGGAATGCTCTCTGACGGTTAGCGAAAGTGGTGATAATCCCACTACTGAAGAAGATGATCTACTGGATCGCAGTAATAAGAAACCTAAACCAAATGAAGCAGACGTGTCTGAGGCCATTATGGATGACAGTATTGCTGATTCTGTTGAGGAAAAGGAACCAAATTCTGGAGAAAAAGGGAAACCATCCTATAGTGAGGTGGTCATGCAGGCTGCGGGCTTCAAGCCTAATGCTAAGGAGATTATTAAGATGGTTCAGGAGGAATTATGTCCTTTTTTGGATGAGGAACTTCGTTCTAAAGACTCCGGGAAGGAATTCGTTTTGAAGCCTGTCATTGAAGTTTCTCTTGAGGAGTATGAGGAATGGTGTAGGCCATGGAAAAATGCATTGATTGTTAATCTTGTAGGGAAATCTGTTGCCCTACGTTACATGGAAGCCAAGCTTCAGCGTATATGGGCCATCCATGCAGGCATTAATGTCATTGATCTGAGTGAGGGATACTTCCTAGTCACCTTTCAAGACCAGGGAGATTATAAACATACCTTGTTTGAAGGGCCATGGCGGTACGCAGATCATTATATTCAGGTGCAAAGGTGGAGACCAAATTTTAAACCCTCAAAGCATGAGTATGGTCGGATTGCAGTGTGGATCAGGATTCCCGCCTTGCCAATGGAACTCTCGAACCCGAAATTTCTATGGCGTGTTGGAAATAGTCTGGGCACCATGCTCAAGATTGATGAACACACTTCTATTCATTCAAGGGCAAGGTTTGCGAGGATTTGTGTGGAGATTGATTTAAGGAATAAACTAGTTCCGGTTATTCAAGCTATGGGAGAAGAATTTAAGATTGAATATGAGGGATTGCATCTCATTTGCTTTCATTGTGGACGCTTTGGCCATCGGAAAGAAAATTGTCCGGAGGGCTTATTGGTGATTGCTCCACAAACTCCCTCCTCCGGTGCGGCGGATGAATTACTCTCTACGGTGGCAGCAGCCCAAACCGTTAGTGAAGAAGGTGGTACGGATAAGTCCGAAACTCTAGGCACGATGAATGAGAATCCCGCAAATCAAGTGGACATTGCGTTGACTAAGGATGACTCTAGTTTTGGCCCATGGATGATTGTGAAGCATAATAACCGCCGCAAAACTAATCCTAAAAAGGTGGAAAGAAATAACTTAGATGCTCCCTCTGCTGGGTCCCGTTTTGCTACTCTTGTAGATGCTTCTCACGTGCCTAATATTGGTGAGCAATCCACTGAAATTATTGTTTCTACTGCTACCACTAATGATTTGAAATCTAAACATGATTTGGGCCCAAATTCGGTGATAAAGCCCAAACAAAGCAAGGTGGCAATTCACAAGCCCAAAAGCATTAGTAAAGGCCATTATGTGAAGCCAAAAGCACCGCCAAAGGAAGCTACAGCTATGCCATCATCTACTTCACGTGTTGCTTCTGTTGCTACTCGTGGGAAAGAAAAATCCAAGGAGACCGAAATTGAAATCCTCCGCATAATGAACCGAAAGTATGTGGCTATGATTCAAGCTCATGAAAAGGAAAAAGCTTCTATGGAATTCTTAAATCAATTTGTTCAAAATCCTTCTGACGAGGTTATGGCTTTTATTAGTGATCTTCGAGCTAGAGGGTCTCTCTCTACTGTTCATCAACCTAAACCACCTGATTATACTGAACCAGCTGGTGTTGGATTGGATGACGAGGCTGCTAATAATTATGAGGTTCTTGCTGGGTGTGCCCAGAGCGTTGATGGAGCTACTGTTTCAAGTGCTTAATCCTTTCCTGGTTTGGATTTTTAATTTCCACCCCTTTTCTTCTATTATGAATTCTATTATTTGGAATTGTAGAGGTGCGGCGCGTAAATCTTTCTCTGGCATTATTAGAGATTGTAAACGTTTTTATAATATTGATTTTTTGGCTATTCTTGAGCCAAGGATTAGTGGAGCTAATGCTCTATCTACGATTAATAAGTTGGGTTTTGATGATTTTTTTCATGTTGATGCGGTTGGTTTCTCTGGTGGCATTTGGTGTTTGTGGAAACTCTCTCGGGTTAGTATTAGTGTTATTCACTTTTCCTCTTATGTGGTGCATCTTCAATGTAAGACAAATGAGGCTGAATGGGTTTTTTCGATAGTCTATGCTAGTCCTCAAGAACATCTTCGTTCTTCTCTTTGGACGGAGCTCCGTGATTTCAGGCATAATGTCAATGGCCCTTGGTGTTTGGGTGGTGATTTTAATCAGGCTTTGTTTTCTCATGAAAAAAGTGGTGGTGGAGCTTTTAATTTTGCTGCTAGCGCTAGATTCTCCACTTGCTTAGAGGAGTGTGGGTTGAATGATATTGGTTTCAAGGGTCCTCCGTTTACTTGGCAGCGTGGAGAGCTCATGGTTCGTCTTGATCGGGTTGTCGCAAATACAAGCTGGTTACATGCTTTTCCTAATTTTTCTATGATTAATTTGCCTTTACCCTCGTCTGATCATACTGCTCTGTGGCTTCGTTTAGAGGTTAACCGGTCTGGCCCTAAAAGGTATTTTAAATTTCTATCTCCGTGGCTTTCTCATCCTGACTTTTCAGCTCAAGTTCAGCAGTCCTGGCAGAGTTCTAGTGGTTGGGTTGATAATATGAGTCGCTTTACTGAGAATATATCCACTTGGAATAGAGATGTTTTTGGTAATATCTTTCAGCAGAAGAGGAGGATTCTTAACCGCCTAGACGGTATTCACCGTTCTCTGTCATCTATGTACAATCCTTATTTAGTTGATCTCCGGCAGCGGCTTTGGGATGAGTATAACCAAATCCTCTTTCATGAGGAATCTTATTGGTTTCATCAGGCTAGATCGAAGTGGATTTTGATGGGGGACAGGAATACTAAATTTTTTCATCAATCTGCTCTGATTCATCGTAGTAGGAATAGTATTGATGCTCTGTTTGATGAGGAGGGGGTGTTGGTTACAGATCACTCTCATCTTCAATCTTTAGCAATCAGATATTTCTCCTCCTTGTTCTCTGATAATGATGGGTATCGTGATGCTCTTAATTCTGTTTGCAGCTTCCCTGTTATTGATGACATGACTACCCATCATCTGAATGTTGTTGTTCATGTGGATGAGATCAAGACTGCTCTTTTCAGTATGGGTAATTTTAAGGCTCCCGGTCCTGATGGTATGCATTCTATTTTCTTCAAATCTCAGTGGGATTTTTTGCAACCTTTTATGGTTCGTTTCGTTCAAGAGGTTTTTCAGAATCCTTCTAAAATCAAAACTGTGAATCAAACTCTGATCACTCTTATCCCCAAGGGAGTGGATCCGGTTAGAATGGCTGATTTTTGTCCTATATCTCTGTGCAATGTTATTTACAAGGTGGTAACGAAAGTCTTAGCCAACAGATTGCATCCTCTTATGAGCTCCTTGATTTCTGAAACTCAATGCAGTTTTGTCCCAGGTCGTCAGGGTATTAATAATGCCATTATTCTGCAAGAGGTTATTCATACTTTTAAGAATACTGGTGGGCGGAAAGGTTTTATGGCTATTAAGCTTGATCTTGAAAAGGCTTATGACAGATTGAAATGGAGCTTTGTTCATGATACTCTTTTTAAAGCTGGTCTGCATGGTTCTTTCATTGATATAGTTATGGCTTGTATTTCCAGTTCTTCTATGTGTATCAATTGGAATGGTTCTCAAACAACCTCGTTCACTCCTCAGCGAGGTCTTCGTCAAGGGGATCCCCTTTCTCCTTATATTTTTGTTCTTTGTATGGAACGCCTGACACATTTGATTAATGATGCTATTGAAGGAGGTTCTTGGAAGCCTATTACTTTGGGGCGGGGAGGCCCGAAATTATCCCATCTTCTCTTTGCCGATGATATCATTCTTTTAGGGGAAGCTTCTATTGATCAAGTTGAGGAGATTAATGTTGTGCTTGATCTTTTTTGCAGTGCCTCAGGTCACAAGGTTAGCCTTCCTAAATCGTCAGTTTTCTTCTCTAAAAATGTTAATACTGATGTTGCTATGGATGTTAGTTCCTCCTTAGGAATTTCTATTTCTAGTGATTTCAGTAAATATTTAGGGATCCCTATGAAAAGTTCTCGGTCCATCATTCCTTCCTTTACCTTTCTTGTTGACAAGGTGAAGAAAAAGTTGTCAGGTTGGAGATGCCGCTCCCTTTCTTTCGCAGGTTGTGTTACGTTGGCCCAGTCTGTTATTATGGCTCTGCCTAGTTATGTTATGCAGGCAACAGTAATTCCTTTGGATGTTTGTAATGAGATTGAGAAGATTTGTCGGAGTTTCATTTGGGGTAGCACTAATGATTCTCGGAAGTGTCACCTGGTTTCGTGGGATCGAATTTGTCAACCAAAATCGGAAGGTGGTTTGGGTTTCCGAAGCTTGCGCAAGGTGAATGAAGCTTTTCTAATGAAGCTTGCGTGGAGGATTATGAATGAACCTGAATCTCTTTGGGGAATTCTCACTGCTAAGTACAAAATCTCTAATGTCCATAATGTTTCTCCCATTGTGAGAGGTAATGCTACTGTTGTTTGGAGAGGTATTGCTAGAGTGTGTTCTAAAGTGGCTGAGGCTTCTTTCTGGATTTTAGGCAATGGCAACCGTACGAGATTCTGGCTTGATAGGTGGATACCGGGGTTCCCTTCGCTGGCCTCAATGGATAGTATTCAAATCTATGATTGGTGTAGAGGGTATTCAGTGTCTAGCTTTACTCTTGGTGGCTGTTGGAACTGGGAGATGTTGCATGATCTTCTTCCAGGGAATGTTATTTCTGCTATTAAGGGTGTTCTCCCTCCTTCTTCGGATAGAGATGAGGATGTAATTGCTTGGGGTTTGGAATCATCGGGGGTTTTTTCTATTAAATCTGCTGTAGCTGCTTTATCTGGTGGTCCTAGTGTTCAGCATAATCAGAATGCTCTTTTTGATCTTGTTTGGCGGTGGCCTGGCCCTCAGCGAGTTAGAGGTTTTTTGTGGAAGGTTTGTCATGATAGACTCTTAACTAATGTGGAGCGAAGTCGCAGAGGTATGCTGGGTTGCTAAACCAGGAGTTTGTTCATCGAGCTTTTAGCTTTGCTAAGCATATTATTGACAGTACTCGCTGTCCTTTGCAGCATCTTGTGCTAAAGCATGAAGAATTGATTTCTTGGCAAGCGCCTAGAGAGAGCAACTTAAAGTTGAATGTTGATGGATCGTTGAAGCATTCCAATAATACAGCCGCCTGTGGGGGTTTATTCCGTGACTCCACTGGTAAGTTTATCTCTGGCTTTCATTGTTTCCTTGGTTCCTGCTCTTCTCTTCTGGCTGAGTGTTGGGGTCTTCTTTTGGGCATTAAACATGCGTTATCCATGGGCTTTGCCCGTTTGGAAATTGAGCTAGATTCTCTTGTTACGGTCGACATGGTTAGGGGCTGTTATAAGCCGAATCATCATTGCTCTGCTATTATAATTGAGATCAAGAGACTTCTGCATCAATTCTCATATTTTAGTATTCGTCATGTGTACCGCGAGGCGAACCGTGGAGCTGATTTTTTAGCTAATGTAGGTCATTCAGGCTCTCATGATAGTACTGTTATTTCTGACATTCCTCCTACTTTATTTTGTATTATTTGTGAGGATGCTTATGGGATTGCTTTCCCTCGTAGTGTTATGTAATCTGTTTCTGGGCTAGTGCCCCGTTGATTATAAAAAAAAAAAAAATAACAAAAAAAAGCACATGTTATCGCTGCTGTTGTCTTCTTCTTCTTCTTCAGATCTAAAAAAATATGTAAAAAAAAACATGTTGTTGCTGTCTTCTTCTTCAGATCTAAAAAAAATAACAACAAAAAAAACCTGCTACTATTGTCTTCTTCTTCAGATCTAAAAAAATAACAAAAAAAAACAGATCTAATACGAACAATCTGGTTAAAATTCCGAGAACCCTGTGCCGGAATTTCAAAATTCCGACACTGGTTCATCGGAAATTATCAAAAACCCAAAAAAAAAAAAAAATTCCAAGAACCCTGTGTCGGAATTTTGAAATTCCAACACTGGTTCGTCGGAAATTATCAAAAACCCAAAAAAAAAACAAATTCCGAGAACCCCGTGTCGGAATTTTTAAATTCCGACACTGGTTCGTCGGAAATTATCAAAAACCCAAAAAAAAACACAAATTCTTGAACTATAGTTTAGATCCATGATGTTGGCTTGGGTTACGAAGAAGGTTTCCATTTGAGCAAAGGACACAGCGAGAGCAATGGTGAATAGCCACACTGGGAGCACTCTGACGAAGCATTTGAATTCTTCCACTTGTGTCACTGTGCATAGTTGCCATCTATTGCTTCTGTCTTTTACATATTCCATAACTGCTGCTCCCATAGTGAGGCATGTGAAGCATGTGAACGTAGATCAGTGGAAGGTGGCGGCGACGGCGGAGGGTGGCGGCGGCGGCGGCGGCAGAGAGTGGCGGCGGCGGAGAGTGGCGGCGGCGGATCTGGAACTGGAAGAAGGGAAGAAGAGTGGGGTTTGAGGTTCTGAAAGAGAGAGAGAAAAAAGTGGGGTTTGGGGTTTGATGTGGATAAGGAAAAAAGAAATAGAAGGGGTGGGGGTAGTATTGGAATATTTGGAAAAATGGGGTTTGGGGGATAAAATATGGGGGCTGGGAACTAAATCTCAATTACCAATGCTAATTGCAACATAGTCGGCTAGCTTTATTCCATTGTTGTCTACCCACATTGCTCCTGAGCCTAAGTGATGGTGTTTCTATACACAGGTCAGAGGATTAAGGCCATGTTGAACTTGGGAGAGAGAGAACATTGCAAATAAAATAATGACTACATATTTTTTTTTTTTTGTTTAACAATAATGACTATATTTATACAGGTATACAACTTCAGTAATCAAATTCAGCTAGCTAGATGCTCTGCCTCTACAACGAAAAAGTAACAAATACATTTAACTTCAAATAAAAAAAATACACATTTAACTAATTAAAAATCCCCTAACTATATAGTGTATATGTCTTAGTTGGAAAGAATTATTATATTGCTGAACTGTGAGAACACGATTTAAAAGTTCTCTTTGTGGAAATCAAATCTAGTGTTGGTTTTTCTGGAGAAGTCTAGAGAAAGCCTTTTCAATTCCCCAACCAGTCCTTGTGCCCCACAGTAAAAAACACCTGAAAATATAGATATGACCAAAAAAAAAAAAAAATTTGAGTTAAGCAAGATATATATGATGGTGCAAATTTCAGCAATTTAATTGAGAACAAAATAAGTACTACTACTTAGTACATACCAATTGTTTTTCCAGGGTGTTTAACTGCCGCATGTTTAAAGACACTACGCCAATTTGGCTTAGCAAAATGTGTCTTGACCCTTGTCCCTGAAACTATATCCACACCATTTTTGGCATGGTGGAGGGATTGAAGCATTGTAATCAAAGCAGATCGTGCATCTCCTTCTTCATATACACTTGTACAATAGTTATGAAGCTCAATTACTCTATCCTTATCATACTCTGCAACCTCATCCATAACACCCTTAAACCATTCAAAGGAACCTTGCTCACGAGTAACCCAATAAAAGTATGCTCGGTTAGTAGCAAAAGGTTTTCTCTTGTTCTTAACCCCACTTTCTATCTCTCCTTCTTCAATGTCCTTTTGTTGTTTAATGTTGTTTAACACATCTTTTAGTATGCTAATCAAAGGAGTGGCACCAATTCCTAGCCCCACAAGAAGGATTACTTCGTAGTTTTTGTAGTCTTGTGCTGGAGCTCCATATGGTCCATCAATCATCAACTTTGGCATCCTGCAATTAATTTCAGTTTCATTAGGATCAATAAGATCAATCTTAGCTTTTTAATAATCAAATCACATTATGGATCTTGATCACTTAGCCTTTGTTAGAAGAAATCATGTCATTAAATATATTCGATGATTAAAAATTGTGAGTTAGAAAGATGATAAATTAAAGAATCCAAATTCAAACTAATACTAAATAATAATAATAATAATAATAATAATAATAATAATAATAATAATAATAACAAATAAATAAATAAATAAATTCAAACTAATACCCCTCCTTGCTCCCTAATAAATAATTTTTTTTGTGATAAGGATTCCATATTATAATTAAGTAATAAAACTATTAAGAATCATAATCAAATAGTATAATCAACAACATGGTTTTTCTCGTGTTTTTCAATTTTGGTGTAGCAATACAGATTTTCTCGTACACTAAATTTGACCATGCAAAATTTATTTAAAAAAAAAAAAAAACCTCATCCTTTATTATTTTAGAGTTTAGTTACGTGCTCATTACGAGTCAACAACTTCGAAGATAGCTTACCTTGGAATGTTGCTGCCTTGTAACATATCAGCTCGTAGAAGACCACTTTGGTCACTACTTGATGGCTGGCATGCCTGCATCAATCATATAGATGAAGTAATTAATAAGAATTATGTTATACATATATAACATTATAGTATTCTCCAAATAAACAAAATAGGTTCTATGGTACAAAATTCACCTTGGCAAAAACAGCCTTCAATTGTGATGTCCAGTCACCCAAAGTCCTAATGTGAACGCTTACGTAATCATCTCCTGGAGCTGATGTAATAGAGAAGGGATGCCTACACACATATACCACATCATACATATATATAATTTACTTCCATGAACTTAATCACCCTCCTCATAATGAATAATAGCAAAAGAAAAAAAAGACTTTCACTCACCATTGAAATGGGGAGACATCCGAACAATTAACGAAAATATATTGTCCACTAGAGTATTTAAATCCTTGTGGTTTAGACATATGCAAGGCCAATACATTTCCTGGGTACACTGCAACCTGGATTTTATCAAAGGAAAACATTAAAATTTAAAACAAAAAACACAATGTGAAAAACATTGTGCCACACGATGTTTAACCAATAAGAATAAACATACAAGGTTGTGACACATTTTGTTATAGACATGGTCTTATAGTATTTGATAAGAAAATAAATAACAAAAAATTTAAAATTTTATACCTTCAAAATCTTGACACTCTTGTAGCCGGACCTAAATGCACGAAGTAGTCGCTCGCATGCGTATATAAACATTGGAACGGCAAGATACATCCAAGTCTGCCCCAATAAATCATATGTAACCAAATTCAGAAAACAAGAAGAAAAATTCAAGCAACAACCCAAAAAAAAAAAGGGAAACTATAGGATAAAGAAGTTGTAAGCATACCGTTTTCTTGTACCAATGTTTGGAGAGGTACAATTTGTATCCGTGAAGGATTAAAAGAGCATAGACTATGACGAAGAGATGGTGGGAGTACCAAAATGCGTTGAAACCGGTAAGCTTCTTGAGAGCTTTGGGGAGCTTTAGCCTATTTCGACGGAACCAAGGTTGAGCCAAAATGAATGCTATAGCCATAAGCACCACTATGACTATACCGGTCCATCCCTCGGTCCCTTTCACGAACCACCAATAATTGTTGGGTCTCTCTTTCCCAAAAAATGGCTTCATAGGCTCATATTCTGCGTCCGTTGCATGTAGTAACCTTGGAAAATCGCATGTTAAATGTGAAATAGCATGCAACCCAACCCCAATTGCAATGCCGAAAGCTATCACCTAAATAAAAAGATAGAACTAAAATTAGTAGTAGTAAAAGTTAAAAATTTTATACCAGAAAATAATGAATTTCGAATTTCGAAAATCAGTGTATTAAATTTTTAATGCAAACTTTTTTTAATGTATTCTTTAATCATTGTCCTTAAGATATCGGTTAAGAAAATCTTTAAACAAAAAGGTAGAATTATGAGAATAAAAATGAAAACATGAATAATAACATATATAACAATCTTAGACCATAATAATTACGAACAATGTATATTATGAGTTTGGATATATCATTAATCTTAGCGCATCTTTGGAAGAGTTTAAATTATACAACTTTGGGAAAAAAATTACATTTTTGTTATATAAATTACCAATCATTTGTAAGTCATGTACTCAGATAAGAATGTTGTAGGAAATTTTTAATGCAAAATGAAAATGCTACATCCAAAAATCTCAATCCAATATATACCTTGTGGAAGTTGATGTTGTCATCAAAGGGAACAGCCATTCCCAACTTGGTCTTGCTCCTGAGCCAAGTGATGGTGTTTCTACACACTGGTAAGAGGATTAAGGCCATATTGAACTTGAGGGTCTCTGCGGCTCCCTTGGCCGTTGTGACACAATACCCCATGACATGAAACACTGCACGATGCTTGTACTGGATGAACTTCCAAGTGAAAAGGGCAGCACAGATGGAAAGCCAGAGAGCTATAATCCAAATTCTTTTCCAATTGTCCTCAACAAAGTAGGCCAATGCCTTGAATCCTCGCTTGATGGGGTTGTGCTCTTTGGTGGGGACTAGCTTCTGGCTCAACATTTGACTCAAAACTCGACTATCAGTGGTTATGTGGGTTGATTGTGCTGGTGCTTGTAGAAGAAGCATTTCCAAGTTGTATAACTACATGAAACCATACATTATTCATGTTAGACATCATTTTCATATGACTCATAAAAAAATTCAAGCTTAATTTTTCTAATTTTTTGTTTTTTGCTTAAATTATAGTAATGAACAAATGTTTTCTTCTTTCGTTCTTGTGTATGTTAGAGATCACTTTCATGAATCATGATTCATAACAAAATTGATTAATATACAATGAGCATATATGTGTCTATATATATATATATATATATATATATATATATATATATATATATATATATATATTGATATGACACCCCTGCCATTTGTTGCTCATTTCTTTAATGTTTTTTAATATTTTTTCCCTCTTTCGGATACTCAAAAAGTAACTTTGAGAGAAACTCAGTGATTTTTATCTTGTCAAACTAAAAGGGTGTTAAATTGTGATAATGAGGCTATTTAAAAGAATTTTTCTTTTTCGCCATCACCCATTATTTTTTGGTCTCCATTACTCTTTCCGCTTGAAACAATGGCAGAAACAAAATGAAACAATTTTCGTCTTATGCAAGTCGTATTATCTCCCGCTTTTCCAAAGTCGTAAATAAAATAGAGTATTCCACCTTTCATCAGGCGGAAACATTTAAAATTTGTTATAATACCAAAATTGTCCCTATGTTCATTCACGTACAAAAAGGAGGTGGAAGGTTCATGGAGGGGCATTTCTGGGATTTCAACATTTTATTTGTTCCACTTCTTAAAAGGCGGGAGTATTTTCGCTTTTAAATAGTCGGTAATTCTTCCGCCTTATGCAAATCGGTAGTAAATTAAAATAGTTTCCACTTTTTAAAAATCGAAAAGGGCAAATGGAGGCCAAAGAGTAATGGGTGAGGGTCAAAAAGAAAAAATCATTTAAAAAGTGTTGGGGGTATTATACAACTGAAATGGGCCAACTCATAACTAAACTTTGGCTCAAATTACCGTTTATAAATAAGAAAAAAAATTGTCATTTCACTATGAAATTATGTCATTTTCATCAATGAATTGTGATTTAATTTATAACCGATTTTTTTTAGTCGTGATTATAGTCACAACCGTGTAAATAAATTTTTTTTTTAAAATATTGTGATGGGCCTGACTTATGATCAAAAGTTTTCTCTTAAATAGAATATGAACCTCAATGTAGCCAAGGCTGTCCGGGTCCAATTCCTCCATAATAAGGGCTGCATATTCCTCTGCTCGTTCTTGTATTTTTGACAACTTATTAGCAGAAGCGCTTAAGGCAATAATCTGTAAAAACAAATAATAATACAACAATATTAACACCTTCACTAGTTTCTTCTTGTAAAATAAGCAATGTAACATAGTAAACCCTCACCTCTTTAACTTCTTCTCCGGTTATTCGTCCGTCAGCATTCTTGTCCACCCTGGCATGAGTTAAGTATATTAAGTTAGGGACAATGACAAGTAACAATAAGTAGATGTAGACCTAATCAAGATTCGAAAATATTGACACTTTGCTCTAAATAACATTTCATATTTTGACTAAGTACGTAGGAGTATATAACACTCCAATATTTCTCAAACAGCTAATAATCACATATTTTTCAATAGTCAACCCTAACAACCGTTGACTCATTATTTTTCTTAAAGGACGTTTGATTCATTCTTTTTTTCCATAAAGGGAGCCCCCGTTGATTTTTTTCATTTATTTTTTTGTCGTTAGTATTCTTTGTTAAGCTTGAATGATGAATAAAATAACTCATCGTAATTGTAAAAAGAATAATTGGGAAAATAAATTAAACGGTGCTTAAAATCATTATTTCTATATGAAATAATTTGTATGAACTAGTCCAAAGGTGCGAGCTAGCTCATGTGCGTTTTTTTAACCTTTTTTAATTTTTTTTTTCTCAGATGCTCCTATGCGATTACGATGTCTTGGAATCAAATCTCACCGAACCTTTACATATTATTGTAATCATCACGTATCTTAACCATACTTGCATTCTTTACGAAACCACTCCATCCTCAGGGTTAGAGGTGTTATCATTTATGCCTTGCTCTACAGTCTACACTCAATTTTACAACTTCTAACCCGGAATCTTTAGTAAAACATTCAACATTTGAAAAAAAAAATATATTATTGTAACTTCACAAGAAATAGGTAAGGAAATCTAATTCAAATAAGTTTAAATAATTATATTAAAATACTTACTATATAAGTACTTATAATTCCACAAATATTTTTTTAATAAGCTAAGTAAACTTTGAGTTGAGTACAATGGGTACTCCTCCCTTGTCCCTACTACAAACGTTAAAATAATAATAATAATAATAAACACTCTATGCATAAAAAAAAATCCGTTCTTGAGGATTTATAATTTTTTTTTTCAGTTTTGTGCACTTATTAAAAAAAATCAGTTATGTTGCTTCTGTACCTTTTTTATAAGTGATGCTGATATTGTGGAATAAAGTCAATAATTGTACTGCATGACGCGTTCACATGCAAATGGCATAACATGCGGCGTGTCTTTTTCCACGTTTGATAGCGGAAAAAGAAATACTAGTACAGTTTATAATTCTTGAGCAAAGTCACACTCTCTAGAAAATTGGGCACATTATTTGTCACTTTCAGAAATTACCAAATCAAATTTGCTATGCCATATCCTAATTATAAGGATCTTTTTTTATTAAAAGAAAAAACAAGAATCTCAGTAAAACCAAAATACTCATAAATGTGAGATTTTTGTTCATGCAAGAATCTCGGTATAAACAAAACAAGAAAATAAAATGTGACCAAGTAGTCTTACATGTCAAAGAAGGTCTGCAGCCTTGAGTCGAAGCTCTGATCAGTAATTTGCTCCCAAAATTCACGCAACTGGTCCTTTGTTATGGAAGCTGATGTTATTCCCCGTCGACGAGCTAGTGCATCAAATAACTCACCAGCAAAGTCCCTGGACTCTTGCATTCCTATAAATTCATAAACAACGTTAATTAGTTTTTTTTTTTATGCTGACAACGTTAATTAGTTTCATAAATGGATTCCTTATTTATTTTGTTTATTTATTTATTTATTATTATTCACAGGAGTAATATTCATCGATAATAATGTAATTGAGATCGAGAAAGATTCCAATATATACCATATTATTGAAGCAATTAAATCAAACTTAACGTTTGAAGCCTTATTCTTCTTGATCCTAATATTTTAGTGAAACAAAGTGTGCAAGATTTTGACCATCACAAGGGAAGAATATATAATTATCTAAACCACCACAAGAGTTATTAATTACATTAGAAAATGATTATAAAAAATATTAATTACATATATACTAGTTTTGTTATCCTGGTGACTAATAAGCTAATCAATTTCAAGAAGGATAGATCACTTAGTGAATAATACAATTGCCCTATTGCATACACATCATATATAACAAGAATGCTTAAATAACACAATTATTTACTAATTATGTTATGCTTTATTGATATTAACATCATTTTTAATTCAGTAAATAATGATTGATCAAGATGCAAAAAATCACTCATCCTGTCTTTAAATATAATTTTTTTTTAATTTTTATTTTGTCCATATTTGTAAGGCCTTATATAAATTTTCAATAATAATTCATTACTTTTTTTTTTACAAAATATTCATATTTATTTAACACTTTTTAAATTCTTAATAATATTAATAAAGATAATTTTGAAAATACATATGAAATATTCACATCTTCAATATAATTAATTAAATTAACCAACTTTTTTAATCAATATAAAATCTAACTAAAAAAAAAAAGGACTGCTAGTACAATCAATGACAATAAAAATATAAAATATAGAGAATTGTTATATGTAATTCAGATGTTAATTCTGCTCTATATATACACGTAAGATTAGTGGTACAATGTATATAATTGTCGTGACATGACATGGGACTTATCATGCAATTCGCAAGGCTCACCAATCGCACTCAGGTAACTTTTCCCGCATGCTATGGCCATGGACCAAATAAATGCATAATAATTGGATCATAGAGACATAATACAGCATAGATAATAAAATAGAAATTATTATACGATCATAGATTAATGTTTTCAAACACATCTAATAATAATTCCTTGATAATTCTATAACACATACCTATGCACTGTCCAAACCGCGTTTTGGGGAGTTTATCATCAACAGCCAACTCATCAAACCGCTTCTCCACCTGAGACCAACCTTCAGTCCCAACGTTCTTCACAGCCATGAACTTGAGACCCTTAAGTGCACGTGCAGCCCCAGATTTTGCCCTATCCACCCTATCAAATTTCTTCGAAGATGTCCTGCGTTTAAGTTCCCGGGACACTTGTTTCATGAACGACTGCCGCTTCTCCAAGCGGCTCGCCAGCAGCGCGGTCTCGGAGTCTCCGCCGCGAATGTTTTGGACCGAGACGCTGTCATCGCGAACGTCTAACGTTATCTCTACCAGCTCCTCCTCGTCCTTGAACCTTGCACTCTTCTTGCTGCTGTTCCGAGTTTTGTTGGTAACTAATGGGCCACTCAGCGGACCGCTGAGCGGTCCGCTGAAGCCCACTCTCGTGCTTCTACTCCCCGTGCTCTCCGCCTCCTCCGACCATGACTCGTATTGATTCTCTTGAATCTCCATCACTTTTCAATGATTGATATCAAGAAAATGCAAAAAATAAAAACAATAAAAAAAATTCTTTGGCCTTAATAGCTAGGTGTAGAATCCACAAGGTTGTTGACGTAGTGATAAAATGAAAGCACACTATGACTACAAGGAGGAGAAATGCAATTCAACCCTTGGAGAGATCGGTATGTATATATAGATAAAACAAGAGATTAATCTTTTATCCTGATAACAACGTAATTGTAGTACTAGTAGTAGTTTATTGAGGGTTGTGACTCAATGATTTATAAACTACACGTGGGTATTTTTGGTATTTTATATATAGGATATTTGTTTTGAATTTTGGTTGAGATTTGAGTGTAAGTATGATTTACATAAGTTGAAAGGGAAGAAGTTGAGGTTGTTGTGCTAAGAAAATTGGGAGGGAATTGAAGGGAGAATGGTATGTATTTATGGATATATAGAGAGATAGTGGGAGTGGTGGGTGAGGAATTGAGATGTGAAATATGTAGGAGTCATGTGAAACGTGTCTTAAAAAGACAAGAACAAATTAGAGAAGAAAAAAGAGAAAGTTAATGTGTGTATGAAGAAATTATTGTGTAGTTCGGGACCCGTACATATTCACATCTTTGATTTTATTAAATATTTATATTTTAATTAATTAATAATATATCAAACGGTATGAATGTGATCGAGACTATTGGTCCCGAACCATAGAATAATTTCCCATATGTACGAGAGGGGGAGACAAGTCAAAAAATGGGGGTCTATATTCAAGGGGCGCATGTGCCTGGTTTTTTGCTATTGGCGCGTTAGTTGACGGAGAAGCAGAGTGGTTGGGATTCAAAGCCTTCTAATTGGATGTTCAAACGACCCTGCATGAATGAAAAAGCTAAGAAGTTGCGTTTGGCTGTCATTCACTTACCCAAAAAAAAAATAGATAAAACGTTTAAAAGAGAAATACGAGGAATACTTATTTTTTATTCACACCAAATACAAAAGGCAAAAATGTTTTTTTCTTGCAAGTAATTTGTGCAATCAACGTGGACACCTTTTGGCACAAGAGAGAGATAAAAGTAATAATAATAATTAAAAAAAAGACAAAAAGTACAAAAAGATAAACACCAAACATTAGAGTTCTGTTATAACTCCATCTAGTTTTTTATGTATTAACTTAAACATTATAGTATTATATTAATGATGACTTTGATACTGGTCGTGTGTGTGTATATATATATATATATGTAAAGTTATTTTTTTATTTTTTTTCTAGATAGGATAAGGAAAAATAAATTCACCAAATAATAGCATATGAGGTCGAATCCAAGACTTTTAACTCCCAAATTTTAAGACTTGGAACAAGATTGTTGAGAAACTAATTGATCCAGAGATTTACAAATTAGAGAAATTCTTATCAATTAATTTTCTACTAAAATTATTTGAAACCCTTTAAAAAAATATTAATTAGTGCTCTAAAATATTTAAAATAATTATTTCATATTAAATTGTTGCATTTATTACATAAAAATATTTGATTTTATGTTTTTTATTTCTACTCTTTGACCAGTACTACATGTGTCCCAGGAACATATTTAATAGCAGGGAACCTTGAAGTTGGCAGGATCACCGTTGGTATATTTGATTTTATGTTTCAATGTAAACATATACTGTATTGTTTTTCTTTCTTAACAATTGCCCCAAAATCACTGGTTAGTATTATCCAATTGTAAAAAATGCTGTTTTTGTGTTATGTAATCGTCGGGGCTTTGCTAAAGTCCAAAATTACATCATTGAAACAGATCTTGGAAAAACAAAACCCAGGAGCCATCCTTACCAAATACTTTAGAATTTTGGAAGCATGGAATCCAAAATAACGTGTTTCATAAAAAGCCATGCATCTATTTCATTAGTATTGATATTTTGCTAGTATTTTAATTTTTTTTCAAGAGTATTGTGTTTTTTAGGATTTTAAGACTGTCAAAACTTTTTTTTGCCAATTCTATCATCATTATTCATTTATCATGGAATTAATTTTATTTTTACTTTTCTTTCTTAACCACATCATCATAAATAGATGTGTTTTAGTCACAATACAATAAAATTTTACTTCAATTAATACTTTCGCCATTTTAAAATTGCATTTTAAAGTTATACACGAGTTTTAATAAATGAGCAAATGATGTAAGAATTTGAAATATGTTGACTATAATATCTCTATGTAATCATTATTGAAGAGAAAAAAAAACTTAAAGTGAAAAAGTATTAAAATGTAACTTCACTTCTCTAGATATTTTTGGAATGCCAAACGTTCGTTTTTTAGCTTTGCAACAAAGTGATAGTGAAGAAAATTTATTTCTCTCCATATCTTTTGGATGGTTAATAGAAAACGTTCTAATCTATAAATTCTGCGCATTTATAACATAACAATAACAAACATAATTTTGCAAATTCTCAATTTCTCATAGAAAAGTATTTGTTTCTTCATAGTTTTATATATATATATATATATATATATATATATATATATATATATTTGTGAGAGTTTAGTGTATACACGGGTGATAAAATATTGTGAGGTATTTTGGGTGTATTTGAGATTTATGTTATTGTCAAGTACGACTGTTGCTTTGTATAGTCGTTTTTGTATATGGACGTAAGTTAGCTATAAGCTAAACCACATTATTAATTACTCTGTTTTATTTTCACTAATTATACAACAAATTGGTGTTCAAAGCGCTTATAGTAGTGGTTTAGGGATATGATCCATATATTAAAAAATATGGTGAGTACAAAATTTGATATTCAACAATTTATTGGGCACACGAACTTCAGGATGTGGAAGGTTCGCATGATGATTGTTTTAACCCAACAAAATTTAAAGATAGCTCTTTAAAGGAAAGGAAATAAGCTTGATACAATGAAGGATTCTAAGTGAGATGACATAGATGCAAAAGTTATGTCCACTATTCAGTTATCCATTACATATGATGTTTTGCAAGAATTTTGATAGGTTGCTAATTGTAAGGTCCCTTAGAAAAGGGGTAGGGTAAGATATTTTATTAAAATATATCAAGTTATATTTTATTAAATCTTTAGTTAAATTGATTTATTTTAAGTTTAGAGTTTTCTACTTTTGTATTTAAGTATGGGTTTTGATTGAATAAGAAAAATAAGAAGAAAAAAGTAGAGCATTGCTCACAAATCTTCTCTCTATTGTTCTATAATTCTTTGCAATCCTATTCTCTTAATTTAGATAGGTTAAAATTCTATCATTGGTGCTTTCATCTACCCTCATGCCTCCTAAACCCACTAATCCTCAGCCCAAAACGATCTCCATTGAAGAGGCTTTTGCTTCGTTCTTTGAGAAATTCACCCAAATCCAAAATCAAAATGACTCCAAACTCGAACACTTTGCAGCCACCATGAACGCCACTTATGATGCGCTTACCACGGTGGTGACTGGATTCATTGACAAGCTCTCTAACCTATTCTTTTCCACAAGCAATCCTAATGTTCCACCACCGACGGAAAAATCGAGGGTGTCTTTCTGTAACAACCTGACTACTAGAGAAAACGATGATTTTGTATGTTGCTTTGAGCGATCATGGACATCACCGTCATTGTCGCAACCACCATCTCTAGATCTCGCTTCCGCCACCAAATTTGATGCTAAACTTTTGTTATTCATCAAACCAAATAATAAATTAGACTCTCCAGCACAACAAATTATTGATACAAATTTTGTCCTTAGAGTCAAAGACAGATGTTATAAGAGTGTACTTTCAGAAGCAGACCAAATTCTTTTTTGGCTCGACATAATTATCCCTCAAGGCAATGAGTTCAACCTTGAGGACAAGGTTGATTTCGAAGGGAATGGTAATGATAGGTTGCTAATTGTTAGGTCCCTTAGAAAAGGGGTAGGATAAGATATTTTATTAAAATATCAAGTTATATTTTATTAAATCTTTAGTTAATCTTTAATTGATTTAGTTTAAGTTTAGAGTTTCCTATTTTAACTTTAGGGTTTCCTACTTTTGTATTTAAATATGGGTTTTGATTGAAAAAGAAAGAAAAAGAAAAAAAGTAGAGCATTTCTCACAAATCTCCTGTCTGTTGTTCTATAATTCTCTGCAATCCTATTCTCTTAATTTAGATAGGTTAAAAGCCTATCAAATTTTTATCGGAGAAAACATCAGAGGCTTCGTGGATCAAGTTGGAGTCCTTATATACGAAGAAGATAGTGGCTAATCGTCTGGTGTGTTGCAACCTGTCAAAGTTTATACACACTTCGAATGGATTAAGCGACATCCATTAAATCACACATTTCTGAGTTCACTTCATTAGCTATGAAGTTGAAAAATAAATATGGATGAGTCAATTTTAAGTGAACAACAAGCAATATCGTTGCTTTGTTTCTTACCTCCATCATACAAGCATTTTCAAGAAACACTCATATATGGGCGTGAAATTAAAGCCTTAATAATGATGACATTAAATCATACTTTTGAGTCGTGAGAAGATGGAACAAGATAACGGTGGATGTGATGATCTTGCAGCAGACTTGTTCTTTAGAGGGAGATCAAGGGAGGTTGGCTCAAGTAGTTTCAATATATGTAAGTCCAGATCTAAATGTACACAACGCAAGTGGAGATGCAAATATTGCAAGAGAAAAGTGCATTGGAAAGCAGAATGTTTGAAACTCAAAGAAAAGAATGAGGTTGGTTCAAGTCACTCAGCTAGTGTGGTCAAAAATGTTGATAATGTTCGATCTCTTGGTATCAACTAGTTCATTTGGTGATGCTTAGATTATTGATTATGGTTGTTCTTACCACATGTGTCCAAATCGGGATTGGTCTACA
This sequence comes from Crotalaria pallida, assembly GCA_037953625.1. Lineage (NCBI taxonomy): Eukaryota > Viridiplantae > Streptophyta > Magnoliopsida > Fabales > Fabaceae > Crotalaria > Crotalaria pallida. Next base: position 10,897,914 of record CM075653.1, on the reverse strand, counting down.
ACTTATCGATCAGTTGATGGTGTTATTATTCTTATGAGAAATAATATGTCTTGTAAGTTTGTTGGCATTGGAACAGTTCGGGTAAAGATGCATGATGGTATAATGAGAACTTTGACAAACATTCAGCACATATTGAACATGAAAAAAAATCTCATTTCTTTGAGTACTCTTAATTTTCAAGGGTATAAGTATTTTGTTCAAGGTGGAGTTCTACGAGTCTCTAGAGGTGCTCTTATAGTGATTAAAGTAAAATCGGTCAATGGTCTCTACATACTACAAGGATGTACAATTGTTGGAGTTGTAATTGTATTGTCTTCCCTTAATTTAGACTATAATACTACTCGATTGTGGCATATGTTTCTAAGGCATATAAGTGATGCCAAAAGGTCTATTTTAAGCAAACAGGGCTTGCTAGGTGTAATACCCCGATTTAAATAGTGTAGTTTAAAAACAATTCCTTGAAAATAAAGTGTAGTGGATAAAAAATTTGACTCTTAATAATATTTTCATAAAAGAGCTTTCAAAAATATACTAATAATATAGGGTTACATCTGGACATTATATATATATATATATATATATATATATATAAAGAAGCAATTCACAGTTCTTTTTTTCCTTTCCCCGCTGAAATGTAGAAGTGCTTCGTCATGAAGCAGACTCCAAGACTCACTTCTTTAAACCTAACACATAATTAGGAATAGGGGTATGTTATTGGTATATCATTATTGGAATAGTAATTAAGTTTATTTAAAGTACACAAACACAATCAAATAGAAAATAATGCAGATGATGCATGATGGGCAGACATCCTATTCACACATTGTTATCTTGTTATATTACATGGATGTATATTTATTCTCAATATACCACTTTATACGCTTATTGTTTGTAAAAGATATGCACATTAAGTTTACACATGTGCATCGATAGGCCTCTCACCAATGGTGTAGCACTCGTCGGACATTTCACTGGTACAATGTGCTACACAATATCAGATAGGCACATTGGATTTATGTGTTGGAATACAAGTGGGTAAGAACAAATACCTAGAAGGGGGTGAATATGTATGTAGTGAGACAATGCCAAATTTTTCGCTTTTCAAAATATTAGAATTGATTACAACACTTAAAACAATTTATGAGATATTTATTTGATTGATTAAGTCTCTGTTTGATCAATTAAATAAGGATTTAATTGATTAAATCAGTTAATTAATTTGAGAGCTAAATAATCAAAATATCAATCTTTATGGAATTTTTTTGCACAATCAACCTAAATAATATTCAGCAATCATTTACCAATGTTGAATCACAAACCAAACTCTTAAAAAGATTCGCTTTTAGTTTTGTATAAACCGATTTACTGAAAATCACCGTTTTCACAAAAACATAAACTAAATGCGTAATGTAAAAGAGAAAGGGATAGAGATACGGCACAGAGATTTATATTGGTTCACTCTCAAACCTTAAGAGCTACATCCAGTCCCCTCTATCACAATAGAGAGTTTCTTCACTAAGAATTAGAAATCTTTTGATTACAAACTTTGCCTCTCAAGATCTCTCACTTGATAGCCTTCCAAGAGATACCTCACCCTTGTTATGTAATCCTCTTGATCTTCTAATCCTTCACTTAAAAGAACCTCTTTCAAGACTAAGAACCTCTTAGATTTTCTCTCTACCCAAGTGGATACCTCACCACTCCTCTTCAATTGCTTGATGATACCTCACACCAAGACTTCTACACTTGCTTGATGATACCTCACACCAAGACTTTTTTCTTATGGGTGATGCATCACACCAATGAAATACAATCTTTGTTGTTTTCTATAACTCACACCTTATGTGCAAATTGAAACAACTCTTAATCAGCACCTGAATCTAATTCTTGAATCTCAAAGATGAACTTCTAACAATGACGAACAATGAGATCAAGAATGAAGAGAAGATATGAAAATATGAAGTTTCTCTTTTGAATCCTTGGAAAATTATGGCTTTGAGTTTTTCAGAGTTATTGAATGGTAATTCTATATGAAAACTCTCTGAAATATCCCCTTATATAATGGTTAATGATAGATCAAGTCGGTTACAAAGTTTGTCAAAGTTTCCAATTGATTTTGACCATATCTGATACATTTAATCGATTAAATAACCATTTAATCGATTAAATAACCATTTAATCGGTTAACGGGTTTTAAAAATATAATGTTGTATCTCGGAAAATTTACACTGTTTAATCGATTAAATGGTGATTTAATCGATTAAATTGAGTTAAAAATTCCTAAAAAAAAAATAGAAAAACAGTTTTAAATGCAAAATCAAATATGCATCTTTTTCTCAAAGCCTTTACTATTTATTTTTCAAAATATTATGATGCATTAAAAATGTTTTCAAGATGTTTTCAAAACATGTGCATCATTTTAAAAACTTGGTTTTTGTAATGCTTCAAAATTCAGGATTGTTTAAAAGTAAATTCATTTTGAGATTCATTACCTAATCCTTGACTCTACCCATGCAACTAACTTAAGGATTTTAATAGAATATAAAATTAAGAATATGCCCTTATAGAAACTTACTCCTTGAGTCTTCTTCTTTGTAATAGTTTGTTGGTTTTTCTCTTTTGTCCTTTTAATGCTTCAACACAATTTTCCTCATCAAAACTCATGCAAAGCATTTGCTCCACATTATGTTTGTGCACCACCCGACCTCTCACTAGTACGACATGCTATACAATTTTCCATCCACATTTCACGGACCATTTATGTGTGTGTGTGTCTTACAAACATTATACTTGATTAGTTTTGTAATTGCATGCAATGCATGTTTTTCTTCATTATTGCTCGATTGAATATCGGCTATGGACGAAATATAATTCTTTATGTTTAAAATTTCTAGCATGCATCTCACATGTCTAATTCCTTAGCATACATCTCGTATGCTTAAACTCATATCTTCATTTCATCGATGTTTGATTTTAATAACAATATCTTTTTCTTTTATCCAATCATCCGATATCTGATAATAGATAGGCATTAGGAATTCCAATAAATGTTTGGCATGGATCCATCCTTGTTATTTTAATATCAAATTTGACGATAAGTTATTAAAGGATGTTAACCGGTTAACAAGCTTTTAAAATACTTCAAACTTGAAAGATTCAATCCTTAACCGATTAATCAGTTTCAATAACCAATTACTCAAACTATTAGTTAGGAAAAGCGTGAGTTTGTATTTGAAACTCCGATACCTATCCATTTTGAATGACCATCGATCATGATAATTTCAGAATGTTGGTATACAAGCGGTACAGTATGAACACATAGGAACACCTAGAAGGGGGGTTGAATAGGTGTAAAAGAAACCTTGAACAATTTTCGCAAGAATCAAATTGAAAGAGATTAAAACTTAGTTTTCTTGAAAAATCTTTCGATGTCTAACCGGTTATAGGTTTCACTAATCGGTTATAACCTGTGTAGTGTTGAATGAAATTTACAAATTAATTCAAGAACTCGGAGATAAAACGGAATTGATTCAAACCCAGATTATAAACAATAACCCAAATGTTTGAAAATGGTTTTACCCAAATAATATGTTCAATTACAAACTAATTGATTCAATTAATGAGATAATCTAGTTTCTAGGGTTTTGTTCTAGAACAATATAAATTGCAGTAATTAAAGAGATATGGTAAGAGATACTGCACAAGAGATTTATACTAGTTCACTCTCATCCACTTGAGAGTTACATCCAGTCTTCTCTATCACAATAGAGAGAGTTTCTTCACAAAGAATTAGAAATCCTTTGTTACAAGAAATGCTCCTCAAGATCCCTCACTTGATAGCCCTTCAAGAGATACAACCTCTTGATCTTCTAATTCTCACAACTTGAAAGACCCTCTTTCAAGACTAAGAACCTCTTAGATTTCTCTTGCTATGTGGATTTTTCACCACTTAGACTCTTCTATGCTTGATGATGCCTCACACCAAGACTTCCACAATTTGCTTGATGATGTTTCACACCAAGACTTTGCCTTCTTCTAATTGTTGTAGAATAACTTGCCTCAAATGAAAAGATTACAACACAATGAATCCAGTAACCTATGAATCTCAATTAAGTAATAATGAACAAGTTGATTTTGAGATTCTAATGTTTGAAGAAAAGATATCAACAAAGTTGAAATAAAAGAGCTTTTGATCTTTTTCTAATTTAAGAGAGAATGTGTAGCTTGTTATTAGTAAAAACGTGTAGAAAGTAATTCTCATTATTGTCATAAGGTATTAGAAAGATTTATATAGGATCCATAAGAAATGACACAAAACTGAATTTTTCAACTAACTTAACAGCTTCTAACCGGTTATCGTGTGGCTATAACCGGATAGACACTGCTAACTTGGTTTTCTAATTCAGCAAAAAATGTTGCTAAAAATGTATCCTTTTAATACCTTTTCTCTTAAACCTTAAATATGAAATATAAAATAGTTTAATTATTGATGCATTATAAAATATTTAAAAATAGTTTTGAAAACCATAATTGCATCAATTTAAAAATAGATTTGGTTTTGTGAAAACTCAAGATTAATTTAATTTGATCAAAATTAATTAATTGAGACTCACTACCTAATACTAAACTCTACCCAACAAACTAAAGGCTCAAAGCAAAAAATAAAATAACTCTATGAAATTTTGACTCCAAGCTTGCTTTGTTAGAGATAAGTTGATTCTCTCTTTTACTCAATTGCTCAATCTTCTCTTTCTCTTTTCTTTTGAATAGTTGATTGCCCTTGTTGCTTTTTGTTCTTCTTGTTGCTTTTTGTTCTTTATGCAATGTTATCTTCATATATCCTTTTGTCCTCATCAAAACCAAGCTTCATATACATGTGCTCCATAATCTCTTCAAAGCATCATATACATGTATCCCATAATCTCCACATACACAGCTTTTTCTCCACATAGAACCTTAAACATATTCATCTTACTCAATCTATCATATCATCCCACATATAGCATAAACATATCAATTACTAATTCACAACAATCAATTATGTCATATTATAATCCAAACCAAATCTCAAGATATAAGCAATTCCAAATTAGTTTAATTATATTAGTTCTAAAATATTTCAACATTGCCATGGGTTATCTTGATTTCCAAATCAATAAATAACCTTGTCATGGCAAGAATCCTATGTCCCTTAGCTTAATCATTTAATTACTATTCTAATAGTATGATGACTTCCACTTACCATTGCACAAGAGAAGTAAGATAGAACTTAAAAGACTCCTAAGGTTGCTCCTTCAATCACCACCTCTAGGCTCCTTAGTTTGCAATACACGAACATTACTCCACTAATCCACCAACCCTTGGCTCTATGGGCTCTTGATTACATACAAGAGGAAAGTGATTTTAAAGTGCTAGGGTTTTAGGATTTTAAGCTTGCAATAGAAAGAGTTGAAAGAACTACGTGAGGTAGTGTTGTAGAAGTGTCAAAATGAGTGATTTCGGTGCCTTATGGGTTTTTATTTCTATATATAACCATTCTAGTAGAGCATTTCGTAAAATTCTGGTCTGCATAACTCACTAAAACAAGTATATCAATCTCTCTGAAGTGAGTTAACAATTTTCAGCAATGGTTGATCCTGGGCGAAATTTGCTTGAGCGAAACCATTTTCGCTTGAGCAAATTGCTCTTTTTCAAAAATTAATTTTTAAGTCATTTTTGACTCATTATAATTAATGCCCTAATTACATAGTAACATACACCTATATAATTACCTCAAGAAAAATATACACTGTTTCACAAAATTAATTTTCAATTGAGTAATATATATCATTGTTAGGAATTTCTTATGCACACAACATAAATAAATTTTGGATGTCATGCTTAGAAAAACTTAATCATTTATCGATTAAATAGAGTCTAGTTTTTCTTATTGATGATTTGTAAAACAATATACATATTTTTTTAAATATATACTAATTTATTTATAAATTGATTTTATCCTTAATAATCATTACTTTTATCTTAAAAGTTTTTCAAAAGTGTGTATTAATAAAACACATATTATGACATTTATATTTAATAAGTTTGTATTGAAGTTGATACATTTATAAACTTTATGAATATTAGTTATATCAATCTTTAATATAAACTTTATGTATTACGTATTCATTCCTCTTGTTCATGATTAACGTAAGATGTCATTTTCAGCCTAGTGAGTGCGAGTATTTAAAATTATTCACAGAGTAAATAACAACTGTGACTTTGTAGCTGATAGCTGTGAACCTAGTTTATAGATGTGGGATTATAGCTGTGAGCTTATAGTTGTATAGCTAACTTATTGAACTAGAGATGTTTGGCAAAATTAGCTGTGCAACTAATTTAAACATATTAAATAACTGAAAAGTACATAACATGTAGAATAATAAATTAATATTGACATTCATGTTTCGATGACATAATACTACACTATTAGCTTATAGAGAAAGACATATACTTCATTCATATAGATATAAATGATAAAAAAAATTATAACATTCATAATAATTATTACTAAGTACTACTGCACTTTAAACATTTTTATTATTGTTATAAAAATGTCATGGTATCTTTATTAACAATGACACGAAAGAAGGACAAAACTTTTAGCCAATTGATTGGACACACCGCCATCACAAAATCACACAAATCCAATTTGAACCAAATTCACAAAATAAAAACAAAAACAAAAAAATTGAGGATAACAAAAAAGTGAAAGAGAATTTTGATGATCAATGTTAAAATAAATATCACATACCTTTATGTCTCATGAATCAATAGTTAAATATAGGATTTATTTATGAGTGGTTTTGGTGTAGTGCGTACAGATGTTGAATATATAGAAGGATTCTAGGTTTTTGGGTTTGAGGGAAAAAAGTAAAAAATTTGGGGGTAATATTAATTTAGGTCAGAATAAATAATAATATAATTTAATAAAAAAAAGGTAAAATTGAGATATGATTTATTGAAAGCTCTTATTTTTTTTCTCAAAGCTACCTGATGTAGCATTCTAAAAGCTAGCTTTCAAAAGCTATAAGCTTCCTTTTTGAAAGCTATAAGCTTCTTTTATTTTTGTTTACCAAATAGCTCTATTAGCTTATTGAGCAAATCAATAAGCTAAAAACTACTAAATAAGATATAAGCTTGTCATATCAAACACACTCAACAACCATTGATTCAATTGTTGTGGCTCAAACAATAATTTATCTTCTAACAATGACATAGACCGAATCATATTAATTTGAGCCAATAAAGAAGAGAAAGCATGAGACTAAATGAATGCCAGAACAAAAAAAAAAAAATAATGATGATAATTGTTAGAGCAAGATAAAATACTTGTTGTGCTTGTGGCCCTGTGCACATTTGTCAACATGAGTCTACTTATTTTTTATTTATTAAATAATTTGATCGAGTTTATCCGGTCGATAGTGAGTGGGGCTATGCAATACTAGTGTCTACCAAATACGAATACAAATCTTACAGCATATTATAAGATTAATTTGGAATATTTTTGGATAAAATAGGTCATAAATTCTCATGCCTATCTCGCTATATATATATATATATATATATATATATATATATATATATATATATATATTAAGATTAGTGTATACCCTAATTTAATTCTAACCAGTGCTAATTGATAAGGCACGAATAAATGTATTTTTTGTGAGTCTGATGAGGGTGAAAATAGGTTGAGTCGAGTTTCACCCAACTTGATTTAATAATAATTAGTCTAGCTCAAAACTTTAAGTTCAATAATACAAAATATTTTTTCCGGCTCGAACTTTGTTTGATTAAATTTTAGGAACTGTTCAAATCGGCTCATCAACTCAAATTTGCCAGCTTCCAGCAATGATAATTCATCATAACATATTAAATATATCGCACCAATTAATTAACAATTGACTTGAGGGAATTACTGTGACTGGATGGAAATCCAGACTCTCTTGTTTTTGTTATATTCATGTATTTCTCCTATCATGGTGAAATATATGCCTACATAAGAAATAAGCATTTTCTTTTAATTATTAGGAAGGTGTATATATCGTTTGAAGAAATTTTATACATATTTCACCCTCAATGATAAGATTTATGTACTTTCAAAAAAAAAATGATAAGATTTATGTAGGCAAAAAGTGAAAATCCAGGATACTCTTCTCTCTTCATATCCAAGTCAAAGGCAAAGTTACGTTTTATCATTGTTCGAAATGGTGTTCGATCACACTGTAACAGAAATGCTATAAAGGTACTCTCTTCTTGTTTGGAAAAAAACATTTTTTAAAAAAAAAATAAGAAAAAGTAATTAATTTTCTAAAACTAACATACTTAAAAAATTGTTATATCATATAAATTTTGTTTCATTTAATTTTCAATACTATTTTCCTAAAATACCTTCATTTTTGATAAATTTGAAAAAAAATTTAATATAATCTACTAATTTCCTTAGGCCCGTTCGGGTTTCGAAAGTGTATTTTCAAAACAAAATCTGTTCGGCAAAAATTGAGCTGAAATGGTTTTTTACCCATTTTCAGAACAACTTCACCTCTATTTTCAAAACAATAAATAATGGTTTTATAATTTCAGTTTTGAGTTGCAAACTTATATCATCTCATCATCTTTTGTATCATTTAACCACCATCACTACCATCATCATCACTCCTCCCACTACCATAACCATTGTGATCAACTGCTACCACCATGAGTGTCACCCAACTAACACCATTGTAACTATCTAAACCCCAACCATCACCGTGACCATCACAACCACCCTAACCACTACAATTTTTTGATGATAACCACCACCTTATAGCCACCCCAACCGTAACCATATCCTCACCTGCTATCATTACCCCTCCTTGTACAACCATCATCACCACTCGGGCAACCACCATAATGACCACCCCAGCCACCATTGCCCTCTCATGACCACCACCACCACCTCGATGTCCACCCCAACTATCACATTTCAACACCATCACCACCACCACATCCTCACCCCCTCTCTCCCACCATCTCTCCCTTTACCAATACCACAAAAATTACTACTCTAGACTGCAACCACTATAACAACGGTCACCGCCTTCAACTAATAATGAGAACAACCACATGGAAGTTGTTATCAAATAATGGTGATAGTATATAAGATGATGGTGCATAACATGGTAAAAGCGCTATAAAAATTATAAGTTTGGAAATAATTTTGAAAACTGAAAACCAAAAATATATGAAACCGACATTATAAAACTGGAAACTAGTTTTGGTTTTTTAATATTTTAAAACTTAAAATTAAAAACCATCCCAAATAAGACCTTAATATGTGTGATTTTTGTTTTATTTTTTACGGAGGAATTACAATTGAAACCGATGACTAAAGAGAAGAGATTGTATAATATATATTGCAGTAGTGGTCAAGAAACGGCCAAAAGTACTTGAGAAAAGTTCAACAAAAGAAATCGTGAGGTCTTGTTTTTCTTGCATGCATGCTAGGCTACTTAAGTTACATAAGAAGGCTAAAATTTGGTGGAATAACTTTTGGTTTGTTATAGCATGGAACATGTGGAAATCTAAGAAACAAGATGGTCTTTGAGCATGAAGATTCAGGAGTACAGGAAGTCCTAGAGTAAATAAATGTTCAATTTTGGACTTTTTTCAAGACACACAACAATGCTGTGATTTATTCATATGGAAATTAGTTGTTAAATCCTTTGGAGTGTTTGAATAAATGTAAACTAGTTGAGGATGAGAGTAGCTGTTGTGCTCCTTTTTATTTTCAATTTATTTGTTTAGTTTGCTGTTAAAAAAAATTACAGGTTATTATGATAGAGAAAAAAGTCTTTTGATATTGTTCCATCCAATTACTTATAGGGGTGAGCATGGGACGGGTTGGGCTTGACCCTTACCCGTCCCGAAATGTTGCACGGGTCAATTTTTCAATCCGAACCCGTCCTTAATTAGAGAGGGACAAGGTAAGGACGGGTCTAAAATAGGACGGGTCCTCATAGGGACGGGTCCGGGTTCACCCGGGACACGGATGAATAACATTAAAATTTTTTTTCAAACCATTCAAATTTTGAAATTTGCATAATCTTTCTAGAATTCTATAACTAACCACAAGAAGTATACTAATACTAATATAATTCCTTCAACAACAACAAAGTACAATTCTATAGTTCGTTACTCATAGAAGAGAAGAATTCGTCTTTGTTGATCCTGCACCATGCATATTCCGCCCATCATTTTCCAATAAGTATAAGGAACTCTTGTATAACAAATGGAACCTCCTGACAACTTGGCAAGTTCATACAGTATGTATGTATGTATCTCACACACCGTAGTATACTTTTAGTTTTTGTGTTTTACTGTTTTATATTTTTTATTCATGTTTTAGTTTTTAGAAATAAGAATAATAATTATAATTAATATATATATAATTAATTAATTATAAGTCCGGGCCGGGTCCGGGTGACCCGGGCATGAACCCGAACCCGTCCTTAGTAAAACCGGGTCTGTCCTTTTCTCACTCGGGTTTGTCCTTTTGAATGATTGAAGACGGGTTTAACCCGATCCGAACCCGCCGGGTTGGGACGGGTCTCCGGATAGGGCCGGGTCGTGCTCACCCCTAATTACTTATACGATAAATGAGACATTGATAATTTATGGGAAAAATAATTTTGTTGGGAGAGGCAAAGTTTATTTGGGTGTTTTTTTATGTTTGGAGCGATATCCTTAGTGGAAAAAAAACAAAAAATAGAAGCCTCCGCCATTCACACACTGCAATATATTTTTTGGAAAATTTAAATCTTCATTATTTCCAATTATTTTATATGTCGTTAAAATTTTTGCTGATATAAAGTTACTCAACACTTTGTTACCGCACCAGCTTAAGTCACAACTAGATCTTCAAGTATTGTAAGTTGTAAGTTTGTAACAGAATAAAGACCAAAAGTTTAATTTTTTAGAACAACATTTGTTGGAAAGAATAACCATGCATCGAAGGAGGGATTAGTTCATTTCATAAGATGAAGAAATGATATTGATTTATTTTTTTTTTAAAAAAAAAAAAACTTTTTTGAATCATGAAAATCTAATTAATTTATTTAAGCTATATGAACTTAACAAAATAGTAACTTTTTTTCTTTTCACTAAAGAGCTTTTGTGGTTTCAATTATGTGTTTGGTACCAACGGGGTTTGGTTCAGTTGGTGTAAGACCTCAACTGAAATCCTTGGAATGGGACAAGGGTGCTAGTAGCCTTGGGTTCAATTCCCACTAAAAACATCCCGCTGAGAGAGTCATCCATGCAGCTCGATCCGGATTAGTCTCAACTGCTCCCTGGTATTAAGGGTACTCTTGGGGATACCGATAGTTCCGCAAGGAATTCGAACAAAAAAACATGTGATGTTATCATTTATCAAAGATGAAATATTTTGTAATAAATTAAAAATAATCAAAATTAAATATACAAAATATAAATTTTAATTTTGATTATTTTACATTTTCTTATTTCAATGATGGGAAGCAAGCAATGAAAACCTAGAAGTTGGGTACAACTTTAGGTTTGGCTTTTGATGGTAATGAATAAAAATCATTGATTTGCTTATGAAACAATCACCAGAAAATTTATGTCATGAAAGTCAAAGGCAAAGTCAAATATAACAACCTTGTTGCCTTGCTTTCGAAGTGGTTCATGGTCTGGTGGCTTGCTACTTGCCACTTTGGCTATGCTTTCTTGGCACTTGATTCTAATTGGCAGCTCGTTCTTTTGGTTTTCGCTTTGTTGTTTTAGCTTGGGTGGTTTTTGGTTCTTCTTGTTCCTTAGTGTTTTTCCTTCTTTTTTTTTTTTTATTGGTGTTCTCTTCCTTGGTTGGCTTGTGTTTCGATTTTACAGGGTTTGGGTGTTTTTATATTAGGAGTTTGCTCCTGTTAGAGCTTAGGTGTGAGTAAAATCTAACCCGTTCTTTAAATCTATTTTGTCCCAATAATTTTGAGTCAGATATGATCCGTCACAATTTTAATAAATTAAAAGGGATAAATTCTGATATAAGAGGTGACGATGGGTTCGATTATATCCCAGGTCATCCGATCCATCTTTTTATGCATATCAAGGGTCCATCTTATTTGTTTTTGTCTAAAAACTTTATGTCATAAGAATAATAGTTGAAATGAACACACTTTTCATCTTTTTTAAAAAAAAAAGAGCACAATTTCAAACATGAAATATCTCATATATATATATTTATTTATTTACTATATAGTTATTAATATATTAATATAATGTGAGTGTCTTGTTTAAAATATTTATACTAGAGATATAAATTATAATATGCTAAATCGTAATGTGATAGGTACTTTAGCGAAGTATTTATTTTTGTCTCTTCTCAATGCTCAAGTCATGTTGAGTAAGCATAATGAAAATACACTCTAGTCTACTATTATTACGCAATCACATGATATTTAAATTTTATATATTATTCTAACTACATGACAAATAAAAAAAATTGTGATGAAGTGTTTATTGCATCATATCAATTTTGTCATTTTTGTCTCAAGAATAAATCTATACTTTTATAAATTTATATTTATATTTTTGTTTTGGATTAACTAACCCAACCTGTCTCAATTTGAATATCCGTCCCAATTTAGACTCGTTCCTACTGTGTCCCTTTTCAATTAGAGACTGGTTCGGGTTCAAAACTTAACTCAATCAACAATTAAAAACGGATTAAAAATAACATATTTGACCCATCTAACTCGTGTTACACTCGCCCCTGTTTAGAGCTTGTGATTTTTATCTAGTTTTATTGGCAAATGACAAGCATCTCTTTATTTATTTTAGAACATTACTCTCAAAATGTTTGATACACCCTGCTTTAATTTTCCTTGTTTATCAAAGAGAGTCAACTTGTCAACCTTGACAAGTTGTATGTACACTTGCAATCTTGCATATAAACAATAAAGAAACGCTTAACTAATCAACCCTTCCAACAATAAATTATTACTCACTCCATTCTTATCTTTTAAGTTATACTTAACCAAAATGTATGAATTAAGATAAATAATTAACTCTTTATTTTTAACCACATTTTTCTTCAATTTATCACTTTTATTCATTTTACTTGGATTATTTCTTTTATAAGAAAATTGCACTTAGTTTATTAAAACACTCATTTAATAATCATAATATTAAAAAAAATAAATTTTCGTAAAAAAATATAAACTGATTTATATATAAGAACGAACAATTGCTCTAAAATATAACCTGCATAATAATGGAGGCAGTAGTAGATTAGCTATATATACGTGTGTGGTAAAACTTAAGAGCACTTGTTAAAGTTTATAAAAATTGAAAAAAAAATTACAAATCTTAATTCATCTTGTCTAAAAAAAATAGAAAAATATATTTTTCAACAATTTTTATTTCATTTAGTTTTTTATACAAATAATTTTGAGATTCTTGTTAGCTAGCATTTTCATATATATATATATATATATATAATTGAAAGGGAAAAGTTGTTAAAATGATGAAGCACTCCATCATTTATCTTTTTGCCTCCGATTACTATTTGAAAAAGATTTTGACTTTGGACCAACTTTATCCTCTGACCACGATGAAGAAAAGTCATGCATTGGCATTGACTTTTCCAAATATGGGTGGGAAAGAATCCATTATATTTCCAATAGTAATTCCTTCCATTATATGATGGCCTGGCCTAGTTAGAGCATCCACAAGGGCAAAACTTTGCTGTCAATCACAAAATAATGAATCAACAAAGTAGTGTAACACAATTGATAGATAGTTAAATTTTTTAAATATAATGTTAGGATCGAAATTTGATTCTGATCGTGGGAATATAAAAAATTTTGTTGAGAAAGATTGTATCCATTTTGGTGATTTTTCTATCTCGAAAATGATTAGTTTTTGGCTATCAATCGGAGGACATCCTTCATGTTAAAAAAATATAATCCCAAAACAAGGATGGTAAAAAAAAATTTGATTGGTTTAGATAATTACCCATTTGTTTTTGTTTGGGAATTGTTGTTAATGATTGGCGGTCGGTCCTTGAACATTTGTTGGACTAAAGAATGAAAGAAATTTATTAAGAGGATAATATAGTTAATTTGTACTATTTTAATTTATGGAAAATGTTATAAAGCATTTGTTCAAAAGTTACATGTAATTTAAAAGTATTGGAAAATGTAGTTATGATATTTTATTTTCGAGAGAATAAAAACTAGAGGCTTATTTTATTGATTTATCACATATGGGAGGAAAGGAACAATCGCACATTCAGGAATCAGAAGAGGAGTGTGCAGCTTATTTTCAGTACTATTAGGAGAGAGATTGCTCATAGGATTAGTTTTATTTTCCTAATTTTGTACATTTGAGGAGTAGGGTTTTAGTTGATAGAATCAAACAGGAACTACTAGTATTATTTGTGTTTTATTCTTTAGACCTTTGGCTGTTTTGAACCATTACTAGAAGTTGGCAAAATAGTTTTGGGTTTCAGGCATTTGCAATAGTCTTGAACCCTTCCTAGAAGATGGCAAAGCTTTTGCTTATGTCATTTGTTATTGTTTCTAAACGTTGCACGTGGTAATGAATTATTTCTTTTACCGAAAAAAAAACTAGAAGTTTGTGTTGTTTTTCTATTTTTAGAAAGCTTAGGGCAATTGTGAAGAAGACCTTTAATTTATTATAAAATATTAAAAGTGTAGGACCATTTACATTTAAGGTCAAATTAAAGTTATGTTCAAGAGTTAAATGAAAAAAATAGTTGAGTTTTTTAACTTATAAAATAATGTGTGTTACTTATTTATTGACATGGATGGAATGAAAATATGGTCAAGTTTTTTAACTTATAAAATAGTAGTATGTAGGACTCATTTAAAAAAAAAAGAGATGTTCACTACTGAAATAAAAGAACAATAGAGTTTCTTAAATACAACAATACGTGAGACTCATTTAATAAAAAAAAAAGATGAGTCATGAGATTAGATACTCAAAGCTCCTCTTTTTCAATAAAAAAAATATGATTGAAATATTTTATTGAATAAATTTTAATTTTATTAATAAAGCCTTTTTTATATATCAGTAGGCCCAGTGTTGAGGATAGGCAAGAGGTGGGCCAACGTCCTAGGGCGGCCCATGCATGGTCAAGGACCTCAAAATAAAATGCAGTGTAGGATTCTGAATCCTACTTTTTATTCACAAATCACATTTTAATGAAAAATTCCAAAATGCCCCCAATTCATTTTTTTTCCGATCCGGGAATGTCAAAAATATTTTCCGAGAGGAATGTTTGCGGGAAAATTCTAGGTTTTGAATATTTAAAGGCGTGCATCATTTTAGTTAGGGCATTTACAGCAAAGTGAGAGTGTTTGGTGGAGAGTCTCAAGTTCAGATTTTCTTTCAGACTCTCTCAAGACTCAAGACTCTGCTGATTTTCAAAATCCGGTGAAGAGTCTTAAGTTGAATCTGGAAAATAATAGACTCAACTTAAGACTCTATTGGACCCGTTTTTTGTCTTTTTCTTCCTTTTTTTAATTTATAATACCCAAATAAACCAATAATAATACAAAATAAATATTATTAACAATAAATAAATAAATAATAATAATAAATTAATAATAAATATTAATAATTACAAATAATAATAATATTTTTTTTTAAAAAAATAAAAATAATATTTTTAAATATATACATTTTATCTTTTATTGTTCTTAAATATATTGTCTTGATATGAAAATAAATAAATAAATAAAAATACATATTTTTATATTCAAATAAATAAATAATTTGAAATCAATAGCCGTTTAAGGATATACATCCAAAATCATAGGCGACTTCGTAATTGCACACAACATTATCAATTGCAAGCGGATTTAATGGAACATTTGTGACAACATTTTGGAGGACAAGAAGGAAGTGTTACTTATATTATGAGAATTTGAATTATATTGTATTTTTATGTACTTTATAATTTTTAGTAGGTACCATTAATTATTGTATTGTTAACTTTTATTTAATTTTAATATTTAAATATTATTTGGGATTATTTTTATAAATTCTTCGTTATTAATATTATTGAAATTGTATTACAAAAGCATTATTGAAATAAAATTGTGTATAAAAGTACATGATGATGTAATGTTTATGCATGTTTGATGAGTCTGGTGTTAAGACTCTGCTGTGTTGGAAGATATGAAAAGTCTGAAGTTGAATCTAATAGCTGAATGATGATGTAATGCTGATATGTCAGAATTTGATGAGTCTTAAGTTAAGACTCTGCTGTAAATGCCTTTATATGAAACTATATTTTGAATGTTGTGGTTATTCACAAGCATGTCTTTACTTTCACTCAATCACAACATGTACAAATGTCCATCTTCTTCCCCTCTTGAATTAGCAAAACAAAGTTACAGAGTAAATGACAACCAAATGTTAGATGGGTTTTTGATATGAAACATGAAAAAGTGTTACTAAGAGAAAGAAAAACACTTATTTTTATGTTATTGATTCTCGCAGATGGAAAATTCTCTCTCTCTCTCTGTGTATGATGGAATCGGATGATGCAGAGGAGTGTGGATATTAGAGGGAAGAGAGAAAAGGAAGAAGAAGAAGCAAAGGGGAGAAAGAAGAAGAAAAAGAAAAAAACGTAGAGGAGAGAAAGAAGAAGAGAGGAGAGGGAAGAAGAAGAAAACGCATAGAAGAAGAGGAGGAAGAAGAGGGATTTGGGATTTAAAATGAAGGGTATTTTCATAATAAAAAAAGAAAAACAGGGTTTAAGGATAAAATAGGAAAAATTATTAGTTGGTCATGGTGGTCCAGAATCATGTCAACCGTTCATTATGTTAAAAAATTTTAAAAATAAATAATATGTGATGGTGATTATCCGGGACCATGAAGTCCCGGACCACCTAATAATTTCTCATAAAATAAGGGGTTCAAATTCCATAACTCAATAAAAAAATTACAATAGCAACTTTTTAAAATTTTAATAGGCAATAATTAATAAAACACACTTACAATCTCACAATTTGTATATAACTAGTATTTATATTGCACGGGTTTGTCCGGGTCTAGACTTTTTAATTGACTATTTGCTTGAAAAATCTACATAAATTAATTTTTTTTAAAAGTTGTCTTGATATTTTTCATTTAGCATGTTGTCGTTATCACCGAAATTGGTGATACTTGATTTTATTTTAATAGTTAATTAGTAATGATTGTGTATTAAATTTGTCATATAAAATTAGTTTTATTTTATTAGTGTAGTTATAATAATAGAAGAAAAATTAAAAAACCTAACGAGATTTGTCCTAATATGAGATACTTATAAGTCAATTCTAAGTAAAATTGAAAAAACATTTTCAGACTCGAAATAAATAGTCAAATCCAATTCAAGGAAAATTATTCAAAATCCTTAATAAGTAACATTAAGATAAATAAAACTGAATGTTAGAGTATGTAAGACTATGTATTAACTCTTCCCCCTTCTTCTTCGACTTTGTTGTTGAATATT
Source organism: Crotalaria pallida (assembly GCA_037953625.1). Classification (NCBI taxonomy): domain Eukaryota; kingdom Viridiplantae; phylum Streptophyta; class Magnoliopsida; order Fabales; family Fabaceae; genus Crotalaria; species Crotalaria pallida. The sequence continues at coordinate 10,880,351 of CM075653.1, read as the reverse complement.
GGTTTCAGACATCTTCATCAAATATATCTTTTTATTTCTTTTTTTTTTAATGTCGTGTTGATATTTTTCACTGTCGTGTCTGTCCACACCTATTTCTATTATCGTGTTTTTAATATATTGAGTATGTTTATGTATACATTGTTATTAACATTGGACAATTTATAGCTATCAGGTATGATTAATAGTTGTAAGAAATAATAGATTTTGCTTTCCAATTGTGTTTTTTTTGTGTACTTTCCAATTGTGTTGTAAACTATAAAACAGAACATGTTTCCATGCTCAAAATGAATTTAAGAACAATTTGGATTTGTTTATTGTAAATGCATATATAAGTCACATCACAATTTTAAATGTACATCACATTCATGTTTTAATTTTGCATATGCGTTAAGAAATTGTATTACTTAAAATTTGTGTTATAATTGTAGCATAGTTGTTTAATAAATATGTTATGTAAAGCACATAGATTAACTAAAAAACTGCAACTTGAACATTAAACATGTAAATTATAAGAAGTTAATTGACATAAATTCTCAAGGATGAAATTTCAAAAAATCTAAAGTGATACTAATAGGTTTTGAGTATTGATGAAATAACATAAATATAGTATTTTTTAAAAATTTTATATACATATATTTACGTAAACAACTAAGTCATTGCATAACAGGAATAGATACCTATCATTTTGATTATGGTATACATTAACAATAACTATTACTTGTATGAAAATACATTTTAGAAAATTTATTTCTTATTGGCAATGTTCCTTATAGCAGGATAATTTTGGAAAAAAAATTAAGGATTGAAGATTCAAATTTTAATACATCGAAGGCAACATTTTGGTACTACTTGGAGGAAAGGGAAAATTCAAAAATTCATGCTTTAGTGAAAATGTAAAACTTGACCGCAATAGAATAACTTTAAAGTTGTACAACATAAGCATGAAGATGAAGAAGAATATCTGAATAAGAAACTGACTTTGGAAACCGCAAGAATCAAATATATAGGAGAAAGGAAGGAAGAATACCGTATATATATGAAGAATGATTATGAAAACTGGAAGAATAAAGTAGAAAGAAGAAAGGATAAAAAACATACAAAATAATAATGGATTGTTGAGATGAGGTAATAATTCTGAATATGAAAAGTTGGTTTTTTGCATAAAATTTATATTTCAAATTTTTATAGTTGGTTTTAAACAATGGAGTGGATACCAAAAAAGCCTCTGGCTTTATCATAGATTATAAATTATAGATATATACCACTTTTCAAATTTTTTTCCTTGAATGATTCTAGACAGATATAACAACTCCAGTGTTCAGTATAAATGAATAGTTAGAATTAGCTTACATCTGTATAAATCAATTCTTTCTTATACGCTTTAAAAAAAAATCTTATACTGCCATCTCCTTTCTAATAACATGTCTCAACATTTCTATGCTTCAAATTTCAATAAGGAATATTAGGATGACTACATAGTAAGGTTTCAAAATTTTACAGGAAAAAAATATAGACAAATATATATGAGAATTGATGACTTATGCTAAAACATGCAAGTGACAAATGTAATAATTTTCCAACAAAATTATGAAAAATAGGAATGATGATTGAAAAAGATGATAATAAAAATGGAAATCGGTAAAAAAAATCAATAATGACAAAAAAATACGACATCTGTGCCTGTTGACAAATTTTTGTGGCCCTCTAAAAAACTTGATAAAATGAAATCCTTAACAACATATATAGCATCATAAGAAGAAACTGACATAAAAAGAGTGAGTGACGACTTCTAATTCCAAAGAAGAATCAAGTTAAATGACCACACAAATTAGCACCCAAATAACATCTATATTCTCAAAGTTCACCCAAATAGCATGCATCATCCCAAATTGCGCACGAAGAGTATGTGGCCAAAATTGAAAGTCTAGAGATAGTAAAAGAACATACAGAGATAGAGAATCGAATAGCAAGATAAGGAGATTTAGCAACAGTGTTTTTGTTATTAAAACAGTTATGCCCACATGCTCTTATTGGACAGAAAATGATTGCAACTTGTAACTTCCTTTTCAAAATTTAAATTTGAATTTGGGACAGGTGGATAGCTTCAAAAGTCACCATTCTCTAACTTTTAATGTGGAGGCTTTATTTCAAAAAGGAGCATTGTGGAGGACATCTTTTTATAATAAAATAAAAAGAAAGATTCTATTTTTGCTCACTTTTGATTAAAAAAAAAGATATTCGCATGTTAACATTTTTTTTTATAAATTAAAAGTTCACATTTTTATTTCGTTATCACAAAGTTCATTGGCCCTCTAATTTTAAATCAAATTTTGGTGTAATATTTCACATAAAATGGGTTTAAACCCATGTAAATTTCATTGGCCCTCTTAACATTTGTTTTGTTTTTTTAAACCCGTGTAAAATTTCATTGGCCCTCTTAACATTTCCCATAACATCTTAGGATGCCTTGTTGAAACTTTCCATGTGTGTTTTCAAATCTGGCCTAATTGCATTATTATTGATACCTTCCATGTTTGTTTTCAACTCTCAGTTTTTGCACCCTTTGCTTGGTCTCCATTTCAATAAATTTTAAATAATTAGATTAACTTAGTTCAATTTTTATAAAGAGACTCGAGTTACTTAGAACATTCGAGGAGTAAGTCAACGGTGAAGATGAACCGTAAGTACTTGGGTTTCTATAAATTTGATGTGAAATGTCTGTATACAACAAAAAGGAAGAGAAACCAAATTTGCAAATGTGTTCATATGCAAATGTGTTCCACCTTTCACTGACTTACATGAAATGAAGGCTTTAGAATGTTTTGATTGAAGAATTGGGGGAGACTCACGTGCATGTGAATTTTTTTTTTGTCTTTTAAATTTTTTTAATACAGATGTATTTAGAATAGTTTTTAACACAAGTTCGTATACAGATTTATTAGAATATGTAAATTTTGAATACAGTTTTACTCCGTACAGTTTTTTAAGAACAAAGAATAAAAAAAAATAAATCTAAATTATAAAAATCACTTCATATCAGTAAAAAAGAAAACACATAAAATATTTTTTAATTGATTAAATTTTAAAAAAATAAATAAAAAAAACCTAAAAAAAAAGGCACGCACCGATGGATGTTAATAGCCCGAGCCTCCCTATCGAAGAATTCTGAAAAGGACGGCCACACAAGAACAAGATCGATAGATAGAAGCTGGATTAGGCGTGGAACTGTTAAGTGGGGCCGAAAATTAAAGCAGCGTTAATACGGTCAAAAAACAAAACAGCGTTTGTACGTGTTAGTACTTAGTAGGTTAAACGAGAAAAAATCGTGTCTCAGTTTTTTTTTTTTTTTTTTTTTTTTAAATGTCAAAGTTATTTTGTGTATTATACGTGTTAGCACATTTTGGTGACAACTGACAGGTTTGGACCCTCCTAACCCCAAGATATTTTATGTATTATACGTGTTAATACTTAGGGGTGATAATGAGATGGGTTGGGCTTGACCCTTACCCGTCCCGAAATATTGTATAGGTCAATTTTTTAACCCGAACTCGTCCTTAATTAGAGAGGGACAAGGTAAGGATGGGTCTAAAATAGGACGGGTCCTCATAGAGACGGGTCCGGGTTCACCCGGGACACGGATGAATAACATTAAAAAAAAATTTCAAACCATTCAAATTTTGAAATTTGCATAATCTTTCTAGAATTCTATAACCAACCACAGGAAGTATACTAATACTGATATAATTCCTTCAATAACAACAAAGTATAATTCTATAATTCGTTACTCACAGAAGAGAAGAATTCGCCTTTGTTGATCCTGCACCATGTATATTCCGCCCATCCTTTTCCTATAAGTATAAGGGGCTCCTGAATAACAATGGAACCTCCTGACAACTTGGCAAGTTCATACAGTATGTATGTATGTATCTCACACACATGACACACCGTAGTATACTTTTAGTTTTAGTGTTTTAGTGTTTTATATTTTTTATTCATGTTTTAGTTTTTAGAAATAAGAATAATAATTATAATTAATATATATATATATATAATTAATTAATTATAAGTCGGGCTGGGTCCGGGTGACCCGGGTATGAACCCGAACCCGTTCTTAGTAGGACCGGGTCTGTCCTTTTCTCACTCGGGTTTGTCCCTTTGAATGATTGAAGACAGGTTTGACCCGACCCGAACCCGTCGGGTTGGGATGGGTTTCCGAGTAGGGTCGGGTCATGCTCACCCCTATTAGTACGTGTTATTTTATTTAGCATTTTTTATTCTATTGTTCCAATTATCTTAGTAAAAAAAATTGCAAAAAAAAAAAAATTGTTCTAAACTAAAATAAAAGTCATAAATGAAAATTTCTAAAAATTATAGATTATATTCTTGATTGACTAAGTACGAAAATACCTATTTAATTAAAGAAAAAGATTTAATGATCCATTAATTTTCAAATTTTTGTTTAGCAGGAGTAAAATATTTTTTTAAGGCAATATTACGACATGTATTAATTATAATTATTTAAAAATTGGTTTATTAGCAATTTGTAGTCGTCAAAGAAAGAATCGTGCATTATATTAAAAAACTCTCTCTTATTTTTATTGACTAGCTAGTCACAATTTTACAAAAAAATAATTTGTTTATTGAATTTTAGATTTAAATAGTATTTTTTTTCAACCAATAATTACATCAAGTGTTTCATGAAATGACATTTTTTTTTAAAAATTAGGATTTGTATGTTAATATCAAGTGTAAGTCTTGAACACTAAAAAAAAGATTTAAGTCTTGAACACTGACACTTTTGAATAACTTTATAAAAGATTTAAGTCTTGAACACTGACACTTTTGAATAACTTTATATATATATATATATAATGAAAATTAATCAATCCAACTGTTAAATTATATGATATTATCATGATGATCATATATATTAAATTTTATATCATTGGAAAATTCGTAGGTATGTAATCTTTTTTTTTAACTGAAGGTATGCAATCTAATAATGGATACTTACATATATTTCAAATAATATATTATACTTTGAAATAAAATGGTGATAAGAAGCATCAACTATTTTATATCTAATGAAAAATTTTAGACTTAATTTACTTGATTAAAACATTAAACGAAACGATTGCATTGATTAATTTCATAATATATAAAAAGTTATTTGAAACTGTGAATATTCAAGACTTACAACTAATATTGTGTCAACGAATCCTCTAACTCAATTTTTCATGACAACATTTCTTATAGCTCATATTTTTTTATCTTCCGAATTGTAACTATTAAGTATTTTAAAGTATTTATAGTGTTTTAAATTTGTTGGAAATAGATATATATGGCATGCATGCATTTTTTGCAAAGTTTCAAAGAAGGAAAAGTTGTTATACAAGGTCAAGTTCTATTTTATGCTTGACCTCTATTTTATGATTGTTAAATAAAGAAAATTAGAAGTAAAGTTGCGTAAGTATTGTTGAGTGTCCAAGTACCGAGTGAACACGAGGACAGATCGATTATTGGATACCACGATGTGTTTTTGGGTTGTTATACCTGGCGAGGGTGACCATGGTTCTACATATCCCCAGTGAAAATGGAATCAAGGCACACGTAGTTCTTAAGAATAGGGTTTAGAGAAAACGTACCTGAGTAGTACTCAATGTATATGCTAATGTGTACCGAGTTGGCTTTTTTGACCTATGTGATAAGCATTGTACTTATAGGGTGAAGTAGGCAAACCTAGTTCAAGTGGGTTGGACCGACCTGTTAGTCGGACAACGGGAGGGAAATATGAAGAATATTCTCTTGTTTAGTTATTTAATACTTAAGATGAGCTAGAATTAAGGAGCGATGAAAGTCCGTCAGTCTGCTTGGTGACGTTGACTCGGCTAGCCAATTATGATCTATTACACTTTTATTTATTGTGATGCATAGATTTGAAGAAAAAAAAAACAACAACAACGAAACCAATTTTACGTAACACAATTCAGAAAAGAAAGAAATAAAAGATTCTAGCGAATCTTCACTGTTAAAAAGAATTTCTCTTTTAATATATCTCTTTTAGGCAAATTTTTTATATTGTCAACATCTGATATCAAGAGCTAATTATATCAAAATGGCAACATATTCAAGTACAAGAACCAGTCAAGTACAAAGTGTTGGAAACCAACAAGCGGGCTTAGCAATTACTAGAGGGGGGTGAATAGTAATATGGAAGCAACGGTGACTAATTTTCGGTGCAATTAAAAGATAATTGATCAAAAGCTTGTTTTTCTGAAACTGGGCAATTTACTCGAGTGAATTTAAAAACACTCGCGTGTTTTTCAGAAAACCTGAAAAACACTCGCGTGAAAATGAAGAACACTCGAGTGAAATGCTACGAAATACTCGAGTGAATTGAAAAACACTCGAGTGTTTTATGCAGAACAGAAAGGAGCAGTTTCAGAGAAATTTAGCAAAATGATTCAATTTCTTAAAGACTAATCCAGGGCATATATAAATCAAAGTAGAGGGCAATTAAACTAAGTTAAAACAAGTTGAAAACAAGTTAATTGCAACCAATTGCTACTAGAATTATAAAAGCCCCTTTCTAGAGAACTTAGGGTTTGATTTTACTTGAAAACTAAGAAAGCTATAAAAGAGAGAGACAACACCAATTTTATCCTGGTTCACACTCAATATAGAGTGCTAATCCAGTCCCCCTAATCAACTTAGGAGTTTCTACTAGTAATCAAATTGATATTACAAGGATTTGGTGATTCTTGTTAGAAATTACAAGGATAAATTGAGATTCCTCACTCAATCCTAACCCTTTTCAAGAGTGTACCAAACTCTTGAAATTTCTACCCCAACTTGATTTGGTGATGAAGAGTCCCTTCTTCTTAAGCTCCTTGGAACCTCCAAGAGCCCACCAAGCTAAGAATCCTCTTAGTCTTTGTGCTTGAGAACCTCCCAAGGCTTGAGAACTTGGATACCTCACCAAGATTTTCTAAACAAGCTAAAGTGTTTGAGTGATTGAGAATTTTACAACAAATAATTCTCTTACAAATGAAGCACACTCTCTTAACTCACTAAGACAAATAATAAAGATGAATGCTTGGTTGAGTTTAGAGAGAGAAAATGATTTTAACACTTGAGAGAGAGAGAATCAATGATAGAATGTGAGCTTGTTCACTTGGATAATGGCCACTATTCAAAATATAAGTGAGGGGACAAAAAGGAAGCAAAAACCAAGTTATTCTCCCTTTTTGTCCTCTTCTAACGTTTAAAAAATTTGCTGACAGACCTAAATCACTCGAGTCCTAAATCACTCGAGTCTTTTTGAAAACACTCGAGTGTTTTAGTCAACTCTGATAGTGTTACCTTTTTACTTTATCCAACGGCTATATTACTGAAAATTCATAAATCACTCGAGTGAATTGAGAATCACTCGAGTGAATTGGTCAATGTTGGAAAAATTAAGTTTTCTAACATTGTTTTCAATTCTCTTCTCAAGTCTGATTGGTTTTAATCTCAACCTTTCATGCATAAATATCATTTGACCTTATGTGAGAATAAAAACCTAAACTACCCACTCTCATAAATAAAATAAAATACAATAAGAATAAATGAGAATGAATAATTAAACTAAACACTTGATCTTCTTTATTGTTGGGCTTGCATTCTTCAAATTAAGTCCATAATTTAATTACATTGTCATCATCAAAATTAATCCACCTTAATCAGAGATTTGATTTTACAATCTCCCCCTTTTTGATGATGACAAAATAATTAAACCTCTAGCACTTGAGAGCTCCCCCTCAATCTAGGAACCTTTTTAACCTGTACAATCCAGAAAATGCCAAGCACAACGTAATAAAATAATAATCATAATCAAGTGCTCATTGGTATCAGAGCAAGAGCATATATCATCAGAGTGAAAGTAAGAAAGCGGAAAAAATAAAAAATATGCTCTTTGCTCTTTAATCTCCTCTTTGCTCTTTAATCTCCTTTCTCCCCCTTTTTGTCATGATAAAAAATATAACATTTTGGAAACAAAGGTGGAGAATGAAGGATACCAATAAGAAAACTTTCCCTTAAGAGTAAATAAGAATCAAAATATGACTATGAAGCGATAAAAAAAACTTTAAAGAACATGAAAACCATGAAGAAAACATGATTAATGCATAAATATCATAAATCCATCATTCCACACACACCATCCATAGACCATGAAACATGAGTTTTAAACAAAGTACACCCAACTCCAAAAACAGCAAAATACTCAAAAGTTTCAACATAGCTAAAAATAAAGTCATAGACATAAAAAGTAGTGCAAAGGAACATCATGGACTCAAGAGGGTGGTGGCTGCTGATCATCATCACGATGATAGGGCTGGAATCTCCCAAGAGCTGACAGAATCTGACTGAGATCGGAGCGCACATGTCCAAAGTTCGCATCCACACTAGCAGAATGGGCATCAAGCCTACCATGAAGAGCTGAGTGCTGGATGTCCATATGAATCCTCATATCAAACATAGTTGCACGCTGCTCTTGAAGTTGATTGTCAATAACATCCAAGCGCCCATCAATGCGATCAACTCTCCCAGTCATATAGGTCCTAATGCGATCCAAGCTTGAGATATACACGATCGGGGCGGAGCAAGTTTCGAAAAATTGGGTCAACATCTCCTTTAGATGTGCCCTCGCCCGATCGTGACAACCCAAAGACTTGGAATAAATCCCTAGGGGTAACCTCAAATTGTTGTCCTAACACAGAGGTCTCATATGAGTCTCCATTTTGCCTAAAGTTTGCATAAAATTGCCTAAAGTTTGCATAAAATTGCCTAACTAACCTAATGTAGATAGGGCCATTATATGATAGGAAACCCATGAGTTTTTGAGTTTTAAGGGCATTGACAAAGGGGAATCCTCTACTAAGGAGATAAGCTTCACTTACCCAAGATTGTGTTGCATAATCATTGGAAGCAAATTTTCTTTCCCTTTCAATGCAATTTGCCCTTTGATAGAAATCATCTTCCTCCTCTTCAATTGGTTGAGGTTCCTCCATCCTTGGCTTTTTCCCTTTTCTTCTATTGTCCGAAGATGAAGCCATTTGCACTTATAAGTGAAAAACTAGAAGAAATTTTGAGAAATTGGGGTTTTGGGGAGTTAGGGTTTTGGAAAGGGAATGATGAATTTGATGCTCAAAAACTTGAATTTGATGTGAAATAGGAGTAGAAATGAGTTTAGAAGATGAAATAGAGTTGAAATATGAAAGAAATTTGAGTTTTGGGTGAGATTTGTGAAGATGGAGGTGAGAGAACAGAGAAAAAACGCGAGTAGAGAGAGAGAAGTTCGAGTAAAATGAAAAGAAAATCGCAGCAGTAGGCAATATCTGATGAATTCACTCGAGTGAATTTTAAATCACTCGAGTGTTTTTCAGAAATTCTGAAGAACACTCGCGTGAAATCGAATTCACTCGCGTGTTAGCCGAAAGAGGGATTTTCAGAAACTTTTAATTCACTCGAGTGAAATGGGATTCACTCGAGTGTTGGCCCAAAAGACTCGAGTCTTTTATAAAAGACTCGCGTGTTTTGCATCAGACCTGCTCAAAAACTTTTCCAATTAAAACTGATTTAATTTTGAATTAAAATCACTCGAGTGATTTACGAAACACTCGAGTGTTTTTATCAGATATGCAGAAAAACTCAGTTTTGAAACACAAAAGCACAAAATCAAACACATTTAATGAACCCAATAGATAGGAGACATGATCACACACAAGTAAAGACACAAATTTATAACATCTTCAAGGTAATTACAAACAAGTATCACCACACACTAAAGTTAGACACACTTGGTGATTTTCAAATGGCACAAATCAATTAGTTTATACTTGACTCCTCTAAAATACCAAGTTCCCTTCTTATATGATAGAAGGTATCCCTTGGCAAAGGTTTTGTAAAAATGTCCGCTAATTGATTTGTGGTACTTACAAATTCAATTGTGCAATCACCCTTTTGAACATGATCCCTTAGGAAATGATGTCTAATTTCAATGTATTTAGTCCTTGAGTGATATACCGGATTCTTAGTTAGATTGATGGCACTCGTGTTATCGCATTTTAATGGAACACTTTCTAATTTTAAACCAAAATCCGATAATTGTTGTTTCATCCACAAGAGTTGAGCACAACAACTAACGGCGGTGATATATTCCGCTTCGGCGGTGGAAAGAGCAACACAAGCTTGCTTTTTAGAAAACCATGACACTAATGAACTTCCCAATAAATGGCAAGTACCACTAGTGCTTTTGCGATTAAGCTTGCATCCCGCAAAGTCGGAATCCGAATAGCCAACTAAACTAAGACTAGCATCCCTAGGATACCATAATCCGGTGTTAATTGTCCCTTTAAGATATTTAAAAATATGTTTAACTGCGGATAGGTGTGATTCTTTAGGATTTGCTTGAAAATGGGCACACATGCATACACTAAACATAATATCCGGTCTAGATGCGGTAAGATATAGAAGACTACCTATCATGCCTCTATATTTACTTACATCAACCGGTTTACCTATGTCATCCTTGTCTAGGTAGCATGTTGTGCTCATGGGAGTGTATGCTTCTTTGCATTTGTCCATTCCGAATTTTCCAAGGAGCTCCTTGCAATATTTTCCTTGATGCACAAAAATCCCCTCCTTGACTTGCTTGATTTGAAGTCCTAGGAAGAACTTGAGCTCCCCCATCATGGACATTTCAAATTCCTTTTTCATCAAATTAGAGAACTTTCTACACAAGGACATGTTAGTGGCACCAAAAATAATATCATCTACATATATTTGCACTAACAAAATGTCCTCTTTGGTTTTGTAGATGAATAGTGTATTATCAACCTTTCCCCTTTGAAAGCCATTTTCTAATAGAAAGGTACTTAATCGATCATACCAAGCTCTAGGAGCTTGTTTTAATCCATAAAGAGCCTTTTTCAACTTGTAAACATGGTTTGGAAACTCATGACTTTCAAAACCGGGTGGTTGCTTAACATACACTTCTTCATTTATGAAACCATTCAAGAAAGCACTCTTGACATCCATTTGATAAAGAGTAAAATTCATGATTGATGCAAAGGCAAGCAAGATTCGGATTGCCTCAAGACGTGCAACCGGAGCAAAGGTCTCATCATAATCAACACCTTCCTCTTGGTTGTACCCTTGGGCAACAAGTCTCGCTTTGTTTCTTATAATCAAACCGGATTCATCAAGTTTATTTCTATAAATCCATTTTAAACCAATTATGGTATGATCATCGGGTATAGGCACTAATTCCCAAACATCATTTCTAATAAATTGATTTAGTTCTTCTTGCATGGCCATAACCCAATGTTCATCCATAATTGCTTCCTTAATTGAATTTGGTTCGATTTGAGAAACAAAGGAAACAAAATGACAAATGTTTTGAATTGACCTACGAGTTAATACTCCCTTTGAAAGATCTCCTATGACATTGTCAATAGGGTGAGCTTTCACCGTTTTCCAAGCCGGATCAAGTTCATCTTTGACTTCTCCTTCATCCTTTGATTTTTCCATCTCTTTGTCAACATTTGAAATCTCAAGTCCATCATCACTACCCTCACATAAAACACTATCTTCTGTCGAAGACTCATTAAAAACAATGTGAATAGATTCTTCAATAGTCATAGTTCGTTTATTATAAACTCTAAAAGCTTTGCTATGAGACGAGTAACCCAAAAATATTCCCTCATCCGATTTAGAATCAAATTTTCCAAGTTGATCTTTTCCATTGTTTAAAATGTACATTTTGCATCCAAAAACATGGAAATGGGATATATTGGGTTTTCTACCTTTGTAAAGCTCATAGGGGGTTTTCTTTATCATGGGCCTAATTAAAATTCTATTCATTACATAACAAGCCGTATTAACGGCATCGGCCCAAAAGTATTGAGGTACTTGAGAATCATTTAACATGGTTCTAGCAAGTTCCTCTAGCACCCTATTTTTCCTCTCAACAACTCCATCTTGTTATGGAGTTCTAGGTGCCGAATATTGGTGCTCAATTCCATGCTTATCACAAAATCTATCAAATTTATAGTTTTCAAATTCACCTCTATGGTCGGTTCGAATTATAATCACTTTTTGGTTTACTTGGTTTTGTGCAAGCTTAATATGGCGTTTAAAAGACTTGTAGGCCTCACTCTTAGCACTTAAAAATAATGTCCATGTAAATCTTGAAAAATCATCAACAATCACCAAGGCATAGTAGTTGCCACCAAAGCTTTTTACTTGAGAAGGTCCAAACAAGTCCATATGAAGCATTTCCAATGGTCTTGTTGTGGACACATCATTTTTGGAACCAAAATGATTTTTAGTTTGTTTGCACTTCTTGCAAGGAGTGCAATCACCTTTAATTTGAAAATTGAGCTTTGGTAAACCAACTACTAAGTCTTTGGATTGAAGTTTCTTAAGTTGATTTACATTAATGTGAGCGGTCCTACGATGCCATAACCAAGTATCATTTTCTTTGATAATTAAACATTTTGAAACTAAAGAAGTGATATTATTCAATTCAACCATGTAAGTGTTATTAGACCTTTTTCCAACAAATTTGATAGATTCATCTTTGTCACTTTTCATGAGACAATGAGTAAAGGTAAATAATACATGGTTACCAATATCACATAATTGACTAATGCTCAAAAGATTATGTTCTAATCCTTGAACATAAAGTACATTATCAATAACCAAGTTGGAAGAATTACCAATTTTACCTATACCAAGTATTTTGCCTTTGTTGTTGTCCCCATATGTGACATATCCCTTTTCCTTAGGAGTAAGCTCAATGAAGTGTCGCTTATCTCCCGTCATGTGCCTAGAACATCCACTATCAAGTATCCAAAGTTGCTTTCCGGTTCTAAGGCACACCTACAAGACACAATCACTTGCTCATTTTGGGTACCCAAATTATGTTGGGTCCCTTTTTGTTAGTCTTGGATGATTCTTCCTTCTTAATCCAAACATAAGTACCATTTTGAATTCCAAAATTTTTGATATGGCACTTATTGTTTGTATGTCCAAATTTTCCACAATAAAAGCAAGTTGGTTTCTTTGTAAAATCAATTTTTGAGAATGAACCAACCTCTTTATTTTTCTTTTTCTTGTGGACATATCCTAGACCGGTTTTGTTTGAATTGTGTCTAAGAGAACCAATTAACCGATATAGGTTTCTATCACTTTTGTTAAAAGTGTTGAGTTTGATTTTCAAATCATTAACTTCATTTTCAAGCACACAACACTTTTTGTGAGAACCTACAATCGGTGGTTGAAACAAATAGGAACACTAGGAGAACACCTAGAAGGGGGGGTTGAATAGGTGTTATAGAAACTTTGAAAGATTTTCGAAAGAAACAAATCAAAACGATTAAAACCAATGAAAATCAATCAATTAACAAATATTATATGATCAGAGATTAAGCGGAAACAATCAACACCAATATTCTTATTGCTTCACCTAGGTTATGAAAATGATTTTCCCTTTATCAATTTGAACAATAAAGATTCAATTCAATCAATTATGAAAAATCAATCTTTCTCTAGGTTTTCAATCAAGAACACAATTAAAGACTTGAATTGTAAAGAGTAGAGAGTTTAGAGATACGACACAGTGATTTATCCTGGTTCACTTTCATCCACTTGAAAGCTACTCCAGTCCCCTCTTCAACCAAGATAGATTCTTCACTATGAGGAATTAGAGTTTCTCAAATTACAAGTAAATGTCTCACAAGACTTCCTTCTTGCTAGCCTACAAGAGATACCACACTCTTGCCTTGTAATCCTATTGATATCTAATCTAACCTCTTCTCTTGCTTGCCGATACCTCACAACAAGTCTTCCAATTGCTTGCTTTACTACAAGACTTCCAAATGCTTGTTCTTCAACAAGGCTTCCAAGTGCTTGATGAAATGCCTCACCAAGGCTTCCAATATAACTTTGCTTGATTCACAACCAAGACTTCCAATTGTTGTAAATAGCTTGCCTCTTGCAAAGATTACAACTCAAATGAAAACAAAATAACAATCCTATGAATCTCTTTCAAAAGCTATGAAAAGATCAACATGAGAGATTCAAGGTTCTTGATCAAAGAATATGAAAATGAGAGCTTTGATCTTGAGAGAGTGAGAGAGAATAGTGTGGCTTTGATTCTTTGTAAAATTGTGTATCAAAATGATTCTAGTTAATAGAAATGATTAGGAAAAGGTTTATATAGAATACCCAAAAGTTGGAGCAACTTAGAATAGCTTTTGAGAAGTGAAAAACGTATTTAAAACAGTTACAGACCCTGTTTACTCGAGTAAAATAAGTGTTAATCGAGTAATACGAAAGCAAGATAATTTTCACTCGAGTAAGACCAAAAATACTTGAGTAAAGGTGCAGATAATCGATTATCAAAAGTTTGTTAATCGATTATTAGTTCAAAATACACTGTTAATCAATTATCAAAATCTGTTAATCGATTATTAACATTAAAAATCTTGTTTTCTCAAAAACTAAACCTTTTCTTTCAAACCTTTAAGCCACCTATTGATTTTAGGCAAAGTGAATACTCAAAATATGATATAATCATGCAATCAAAAGAGATTCACTACCCTCGAATAAACTCTACCCAAACTCATAAACTAAAAGACTTGTGAGGCAAAAGATAAAACATTAAAACACAAACTACCAAACTAAGTCTTCATGAGTTGGCTCTCTCTTCATAACTTGATGTTTGTTGTTGCTTGTTGAGCTTGAACTTGATCAACACACTTGAAGCTTGTTCAAAACCTTTTGGCATTTATCAAAACATTCTTCATGGATCTTACACTTTTCACAATGAGTGATGGTATATGATTGATTTGCATTCTCACAAACATGACTAGAGTTAGCAAGTTCCAAGGATGCATTTTGGAGTTTCAAATCATTAATAGATTTTTCTAATTCATTGATTTCCTTTTGATACTCCAAAAGCTTCTTTCTTTTTCTTTGTTAACTTTAGCAAGTCTTTCAAATTGAGTTAACATTTCATTATACTCATTTAGCAAATCATCATAAGAAATAGTATGAGAGGAGGTGTAAGAATAGTTAGATGATACCTCATCCTCACTCTCATTGTCATTTCTTTCACTACTTGAGGAGGCTTCATTGTCATTCTTGGCCATGAGGCATAGCTTGGCTTCCTCATCATCCGAACTACTTGAGGATGACTTGGAATCCTTTTCCGGTTCATCCCAAACAATGTAAGCTCTTTTCCCCTTGCCATCTTGAGTCTTCTTCTCATTCTTTCTCAAGTAGGTGG
Organism: Crotalaria pallida; assembly: GCA_037953625.1. Taxonomy (NCBI): domain Eukaryota; kingdom Viridiplantae; phylum Streptophyta; class Magnoliopsida; order Fabales; family Fabaceae; genus Crotalaria; species Crotalaria pallida. Next base: position 10,865,017 of record CM075653.1, on the reverse strand, counting down.
GACATTCCATTCTTATGTGTCCTATCCCACCACACTCATGACATTTCACAATTTCACTTGAGCTTTTGTTTCTTGGCTTGCTATCCTTGATTCTTTTGTCTTGAGGTCTCTTGTCCTTAGAGAATGATGAACTACCCTTTTTGCCCTTGAGGAATTTGTTGAACCTTTTGGCAAATAAATTAATGTCTTCCTCATTTAGAGCACGATCGGAGCCTTCTCTTGACGATTCATCTTCATCCTCTTTTGACATTTTGGTTGAGGCTTTTAGAGAGATGCTCTTCTTTTTCTTGTCCGAATCTTCATTTAAGTGAAGTCTTGATAGTTCCATCTCATGTTCTTGGAGCTTCCCAAACAAGGTGGTCAAGTCCATAGATTTTACATCCTTAGCTTCCTTGATGGCGGTCACCTTAGGTTGCCATCTCCTATCAAGACATCTCAAGACTTTGTTAGTAGTTTCACCATCTCTAAATTCCTTTCCTAAGCCAATCAATTGGTTAACGATATGTGTGAACCTTGTTTGCATATCATTGTAGACTCATTAGGGAACATATGAAAGAGCTCATATTCATGAGTTAAAGCATTTAATCTTGAGTCTCTAACTTCACTAGTTCCCTCATGAGTGATTTGCAAGGTATCCCACATTTCTTTAGCCGATTGACATTGTGAAATCCTATGAAATTCATTTTTGGACAAAGCGGAGAAGATGATATTTTTAGCTTTTAAATCATATGAAACTTTCTTTTTATCATCTTCATTCCAACTTGTCCTAGGAATAACAATGACTTCACCATTAATCACTCTTCTAGGAATATAAGGACCTTTTTCAATTGCATCCCAAATATCGGTGTCTATTGCTTCTACAAACACTCTCATCCTAACCTTCCAATAAGAATAATCTTCACCATTGAAGAATGGAGGTCGGTTAAGAGACATAGACCCTTCTTGTTGATTGCTAGAGCCCATTTGTTTCCAAAAGGATCTTTTTCGAAAAAGCTTTTACGCTCGATCTTTCGACCGAGCTCTGATACCACTTGTTGGAAACCAACAAGCGGGCTTAGCAATTACTAGAGGGGGGGTGAATAGTAATATGGAAGCAACAGTGACTAATTTTCGGTGCAATTAAAAGATAATTGATCAAAAGCTTGTTTTTCTGAAACTGGGCAATTTACTCGAGTGAATTTAAAAACACTCGCGTGTTTTTCAGAAAACCTGAAAAACACTCGCGTGAAAATGAAGAACACTCGAGTGAAATGCTACGAAATACTCGAGTGAATTGAAAAACACTCGAGTGTTTTATGCAGAACAGAAAGGAGCAGTTTCAGAGAAATTTAGCAAAATGATTCAATTTCTTAAAGACTACTCCAGGGCAGATATAAATCAAAGTAGAGGGCAATTAAAATAAGTTAAAACAAGTTGAAAACAAGTTAATTGCAACCAATTGCTACTAGAATTATAAAAGCCCCTTTCTAGAGAACTTAGGGTTTGGTTTTAATTGAAAACTAAGAAAGCTATAAAAGAGAGAGACAACACCAATTTTATCCTGGTTCACACTCAATATAGAGTGCTAATCCAGTCCCCCTAATCAACTTAGGAGTTTCTACTAGTAATCAAATTGTTAGAAATTACAAGGATAAATTGAGATTCCTCACTCAATCCTAACCCTTTTCAAGAGTGTACCAAACTCTTGAAATTTCTACCCCAACTTGATTTGGTGATGAAGAGTCCCTTCTTCTTAAGCTCCTTGGAACCTCCAAGAGCCCACCAAGCTAAGAATCCTCTTAGTCTTTGTGCTTGAGAACCTCCCAAGGCTTGAGAACTTGGATACCTCACCAAGTACTTGGATACCTCACCAAGATTTTCTAAACAAGCTAAAGTGTTTGAGTGATTGAGAATTTTACAACAAATAATTCTCTTACAAATGAAGCACACTCTCTTAACTCACTAAGACAAATAATAAAGATGAATGCTTGGTTGAGTTTATAGAGAGAAAATGATTTTAACACTTGAGAGAGAGAATCAATGATAGAATGTGAGCTTGTTCACTTGGATAATGGCCACTATTCAGAATATAAGTGAGGGGACAAAAAGGAAGCAAAAACCAAGTTATTCTCCCTTTTTGTCCTCTTCTAACGTTTAAAAAATTTGCTGACAGAACTAAATCACTCGAGTCTTTTTTGAAAACACTCGAGTGTTTTAGTCAACTCTGATAGTGTTGCCTTTTTACTTTATCCAACGGCTATATTACTGAAAATTCATAAATCACTCGAGTGAATTGAGAATCACTCGAGTGAATTGGTCAATGTTGGAAAAATTAAATTTTCTAACATTGTTTTCAATTCTCTTCTCAAGTCTGATTGGTTTTAATCTCAACCTTTTATGCATGAATATCATTTGACCTTATGTGAAAATAAAAACCTAAACTACCCACTCTCATAAATAAAATAAAATACAAAAAGAATAAATGAGAATGAATAATTAAACTAAACACTTGATCTTCTTTATTGTTGGGCTTGCATTCTTCAAATTAAGTCCATAATTTAATTACATTGTCACCATCAAAATTAATCCACCTTAATCAGAGATTTGATTTTACACAAAGAACTATTTTCAAGTTTGAAGGCAGGTCAAATTTTGCCATATGGAAATACTTGATGAATCTATATTTAAAAATCAGTGGATATGGAGAAAAAGTCAAAGATGGATTTGCTAAACCAACTTGAGAAAATAGAGTAACAACCGATATGTAACAAGTAGAGAAAAATCATCTGCTTAATGAAAAAGCTCTATTTTTGACCTGTGAATCTGTTGAGCTTTTTGTTCTTGAGAAAATTCTCAATGCTAAGATAAAAAAGGAGATTTGGGAATTTTTTGCTCAAAATAAACATGTGAAGGTGCTCACCTAGCCAAATGAACGTGGTTGCAAGGCTTAAAACATTAGTTCGAGCTGATGGAGCAAGGAAGAGAAGGAAGAGATGAAAATATTCGTGAAAAATAACCCATGATAATATAAAGGAGAAAGAAATAATGGAAAAAATTTGTGTTATATTTTAACTCGTTTCAATTACACTGCGGCAGCCACTAAAGAAGCAAAGTATCAAACACAATGACTCTAAATGATTTGGAAGGATCTTTAAATTCACATGAAATGCAGATGAATGAGAGGACAAGTGACATGATTAAGCAAGTGTTAAAAGCTCAAACATATGTTAGAAAAGAGGGACATGTGAAAGGAAGTGTGAACCATCATCAAAGAGATCGAATTTCAAAGAAAGGGGGAGGAATCTAATATTTGACTCAAGCCAAGGAACATGAGGTAATGACTCTTATCAATATAAATCTAATATTCAAGTCATATATGCCACAAGTAAGGACATTTTCAATCCGAGTGCAAATCTCATATTCAATTTCACAATTGTAATAAGTATGGCCACAATAGTCGAGAATGTCACACTAAAGCATTGGATATTAGAGAAAGCCTTGCTTGAGTTGTAGAGAGTGAAGATAGTATGAAGATGGTGCTTACAACAAGTAATGCAGAAGCTGTTAAAAATGACAATGAATGGTTGTTAGATGTAAGGTGCAGTAATCACCTAAATGGGAAAAAAGAACTATTTTTTGACTTAGATGAAAGTTATTGCACCTCAATAATGCTTGGTGACAATTCAAAGCTTGAAGTCTTGGGGAAAAGAAAGATTGTCATCATATAAAAAGAAGGATCCTTAAATTATATTTTATAATGTATTCAATGCACCCGGTATATGTCAAAATCTCTAAATTTTTGGCCAACTTGCAGAAAAAGACTACAATTTAAAATTCAACAAGGAAGATTGTACCATAAATTATGCTGGGATGAACTTGATAGCAAAGAAAAACATGTCAAGGAATCGTCTATTTTCGATGAACATCAAGTATGATGCTGGTTTATGTTGCAAAGTTGTAATTGCTAATGATAATTGACTTTCGCATATGTCGTTGGGACATTTCAATTTTGAGAGCATCAAATTTCTTACAAATAAAAAATGAGTTATCGACTTACGTATTGTCCAAGCTCCTGATCAACCATGTGAAGCTTGTGTAGCAAGTAAGAAGCATAGGGATCGTTCTCATAAAGGATATGCTTGGAGAGCTACAAAACCACTAAAGCTAGTGCGCTCTGATTTATGATATTTGGAGGTTTTAACCAATGGATGTAATAAATATTTTATTACATTCATTGATGACTTCAGCAAGAAGATGTGGGTGTCTGTTCTAAAAATTAAATCTGATGCTTGTGATATGCTCAAAAGTTTTATGATGTATGTTGAAAGACGGAGTGGTTATACTCCATTTTGAAAGATGAAGTATATTGTTTGTGATGATTTTTTGAGGAAACATGATGTTAAGCATCAAATGTCTGCCAAATATAATCCTCAACAAAATGGAGTGGCAAAAAGAAAGAACAGAACGATCATGTATATGGTGAGAAACATGTTGCATTGCAAGAAATTACCCGAATTTATATCTTGAATAGATGTCCTATCAAAAGTGTTTGTGATAAAACTCCACAAAAAACTTGGAGTGGAAAAAGGTGGATCCCATTCACTTGAAAGTCTTTTATTTTATTTCTTATGCACATGTTCTTGATCAAGTATGGAAGAAGTTGAATGCCAAGGCAGAAAGATGCATCTTTGTAAAATATAGTGAAAAAACAAAAGCATTCGAGTTGTACAGTCCAGATATTCAACAGGTAATTATCAATCGAGATATTATCTTTAGGAAAATGGAGCATCGGATTGACTAGAAAAGGAAAAAGAGTTGTTGCATGTACCGATAATAATAAATGAAGAAGTTTAACAAGATGATAAATTTGATGAACATCCTCGAGATGTTGTAGGAGCATATGAAACAACATTCGAAGCATTACCTTGCAGATATCCTTAACGAAAATGACAACCACTTATCCAAATACAAGATTAAGCAGTTGGTAGAGTTAATCATCTCGAGAATAGGGAGGAAGATGTTATTTATAATGCCTTATTTGCATATTGTGATCCTACAACATATGAAGAAATAGCCAATGCCAATTGTTGGATTAAAGTAGATATTGAAGAGATTCGTGCTTTTGAGAAGAATGACACATGAGAGTTAACAACACTTTTAGAAGCAAAGAAGCCTATTAGTGTCAAGTGGGTGTATGAGACAAAATACAATCCAAATGAAGAAGTAGATTGCTATAAGGTAATATAAAAAGCAAAAGAGTACAAATAAAAATTCGGCATTGATTTGTCTGAAGTGTTTGCTCTAGTTGCTAGATTGGATATATTACGCATAATTCTTTCTCTTGCAACTCAAAATAAATGAAATATTTTTCAAATGGATGTCAATTTTGCAGTTTTGAATGATATACTTGTAAAATAATTTTACATCCAACAAACATCGGGTTATCAAAAATAAGGAGATGAAGATAAGGTGTATAGGTTGAAGAAAGCACTGTAAGGATTGAAGGAAGCACCTAGTGTTTGGTAGACACTTATTAACACATGCTTCATTAACAATGTATTTCACAGAAGTCCATATGAGCATTATTTATATGTTAAACAAATAAAGTTGAAAATTTCATTGTTATTTGTTTGTACGTAGGTAATTTGATATTCACTGGCAATAATTAAAAATTGCTAGCTCAATTGAAGGAAAGCATGTACACACAATTTGGAATGACAAATATGGATCTAATGACTTATTTTCTAGGCATAGAAGTAAAATAGACAAATGAATAAATTTCTATCTCTCTAAAGAAATATGCGACAGATATTTGAATAAATTCAAGATGGAGGTTTGTAAACCTATGTTAACACATGTTGAAGACTAAAGTTTAGAAAAGAAAGTGGTGGTGATCTTGTCAATTCAATAAATTTCAGATCTTAGTGGGAAGTCTCATGTATTTGACAACAACAACCAGATTCATGGAATCACCAAGACAATTTCATTGGCATGTTGCAAAGTGAATCTTGGGATATGTCAAAGGTACAATTGATAAAGGTATCTTTTATTCAAATTCTATCAAGCCAGAGTTGATTGGATAAACAAAAAATGAATGGGCTGGAGAAACTATGGTGATCTTGATCGGATTATGCCTTTCATCTTGATACTGAAGTAATTTTAAGGTCCTCCAAGAAACAACAAATAGTTTCCCTTTCAACAACATAGGCGAAGTATGTAGCAGCAACAAATTATGCTACTCAAGATGTTCGGTTACGAAGAATGCTAAGTAAACTATACAACATCAGAAAGATATTCCCACAAGGATATTTTGTTATAATAAATTAACAATTGTTTTAACGAAAAATTAGGTGTTTCATGGTAATAGCAAACACATTGACATCAAACACCAGTATATTCGAGAGTTGGTAATTAAGAGATAAAGAAATCGTGGTTGATTATTGTGCATCAGAAAACCAAATAGCAAATTTCTTTACGAAATTGCTTAAAGTGAATTTGTTCTTGAAATTGAAGAATATGTTTGGAATGATGAAGCCAAGTTTAAGAGAGGATGTTGGAAGTAGATAAACATTGGCTTTTTCACTTAAGTAAGGTAGTTTTACAAACAATTTACGAAAAAGGGGTAGTTCCAAAACTAATTACATAATATAGGGCAGTAAACGAAACTATTTATGAAAATGGGGCAGTTAAAGACAACAAAAAAAATTATTTTTTTTTGTCAATGCCATGTCATTACGTGATGGCATTGACACAACCCAAACGCCACATGGCAATTTTTGACTGGCCAGCAAAAAAGATCGCAGGAAAAAAAACAAAAAAAAATTCCACTACCGCATGCATCACGTGTAAAGCTACTCTTTTGACCTGCACATGCACTGCTATGTTGACCCCTCTTCCATGCAATATATATATATATATATATATATATATATATATATATATATATATATATATATATATATATATATCATAAAATGATGTCAATGGGGTTGCGCAAGGCCGAATCCCCACAAACCACCAAGATCAGAGGAGCCACTTAGCCCACAACACTTTGATGATTAATTGCTAAAAATAAGTTATTAATTATATTTCTATTTTCATTTTTAATAATTTATATTCATTCTTACTTCATAATATAACATTCGGTCTTAAATATAAGTATTAGTTTTAAATTTTCTTTTGACTATGTTTTGTAACTCTCATCCTAACAAAACATTAATTATTTTTATCGACAAACACTCTTATTTACTCATAACATTTTAGAATCTCAATAATAATTATAACAATAATTTTGAAAAAGTATGTCAAATATTTATATTTACAATTCCACAAATAATACTTAAAAGTCAATTTAAGAAAAGGATAGTAAAATATCTCAAATATTTTAGTTAATAACAAGTGATAATTTAACCTAAAAAAAGTCAATTGTTAGTAATTAAATCAAATTATTACTTTTAAAAAAAGGATTAAAACAAAACTCTGATTAAAAATATAATCAAGCCACAATAAATCAAATGTATTCATCAAATAACCTTCTTAAATCTTTAACCATTAATCCAATTTGTTTTAATCGACCATTAAAACATGTAATTTCCTCAAACTTATATATTACTCCCTTCGTATAAAAAAGTTGGTAAATTTTTTTTAAAAAAAAATGTATTATGTCAAATTTAAATGATTGATTTTATTTGGACTTTTCAAAGTTTAACCAATTTTTTGGGATGAAAATAGTATGAAATAATTGTGAAAAAGATTAATCTAAAGTGTTGTAGGATTATATATGAGGAATTTAAAAAATGAATTAACACCTGCACAAAAAATAAGTGTTAATTTTGTAAAATTAACATCGCCCAAGAATATTCAATAAGGTATTTCGATAAATTTTTTGAATATTTTTGAGATAATGAAAGTGTTTATTTAAAAAAGGTGAATGTTTCCATGCCTTCTAGTGAGGGAAGGCATCAATTCCAACCTGATTGGACCAATTATATGTTGACATTTGTGTTATTTTTACACAATCATCATCTTATGTGTCATCTTTAAGGATTGATTTGCAAACTTTTAAACTTTAAACTTAATCATGGTTAAAAATAAAAAATCAAAAAAAAAAAAACATTGATATTGTGTTTATAATTTGTGTTGGTAACTATTATAACAGTTATATAAAATAAAAAATTAAAAATTTTAATTGAGTTATCTTCCTCTTTGAAACCCTAATCACATGGTGCAAAAGAGATCGATGGTGGCGGCTGGCGATATCAGTTGCAGAATTGCAGGAGTATAGGCGTATCACATGGGGTTAAAGTAACATGAACCAACCGCCTGGAAGCAGGAGTCAACTCTCCCAGACCGGTACCACTGCTGCCGTCGAGTAACCCAGTCGGGTCATATGCCACCAACTGCTCCGACTGCAAGGTCCAGCAGTTTCACATCGGAAGAAGAAGTATGGTAGTGGCGGAGATCATTGCTATTAGGTGCTGCAATGATTTAAAAAAAAAATTAGTGTTGTGATACTACGGGTGCTATGAATACTATAGGTACTATTGGTGTTGGATATTATCGAAGATGTGATTTTGTTGGGTGGATTCCCATGTTGCAATTCTGAAGGTGCATGGTTACGTTGGTGTTCCTATGACTTTGAATATAGATTTTAAGAAAGCAGTTTGTGCTCAACTAGAAAAGATATGAACATGGAGATGATGATTATGAACATAGAAATAAAAAACCACAAAAGATGAGGATGATTTTTTTAAAAAAATTAAAATTAAAATGGTTAAGTTAAACTTTTAAAAATTTGCAAAAAGGACCTTATTACATGACACATAAGCTGACAACTAAGCGTTGATTATGCAAAAAAATCCTAAATGACATTCCGTGATTGGTAGAATATAAGAATGCATTGGTGCCTTTTAAAATATAAGTGGCACTAAAGCAAAACCCTTTAAAAAATAATTAATATCATTAAAAATTAGAATGAAGCATGTAAAAAAAGTTCAAAACTAATACTTATATTTAAGACCCAAGGGACCAACGAGCTGTTGGTGCAATGGTGCCAAGAGCTGCATTTGGTAGGGCGAACCAATGTTTGATCCCCCGCAACAACGTTGGGAGAGGAATAAAACCTTTATCCCGAGACCCCCCTCGAACTGGATTAGTCGGCCCAGTGGATCGGATACCAGGGTGCAAACCAAAAAAAATATTTAAGACCCAAGGTAATATTATAAATAAGAATGAATAGAAAATGTTAAAAACAGAAACCAAAATATAATTAATAAATTATTTTTACTAATTGATCATCATCAAGTGCCACTAGCTTAGTGACTCCTCTTAGTGGCTTGGGGAATTCGACCTTGCTAGTGCAAGGTTTGAACCTATCGACACCATTTTTATGCATTACTCCTATATATTTGCATGAGAGAGGGGTCAACACAACAGTTGCGTGTCAACATAGCAGCTGACACCTCTCAACGTGGCACTGACACAATGCAAAAGTCAGTGCAAGTGGCGCATAGCGTCAACGATTTTTTTCTCTGACTAATCAAAAACTATCGCGTGGCATTTGGGTTAGTGCATGTGCAAATTTATTTTTTTTGCTTTTTAAATTTTTTTAATACAGATTTATTCAGAATATTTTTTAACACAAGTTCGTATACAGATTTATTAGAATATGTAAATTTTGAATACAGTTTTACTCAGTACAGTTTTTTAAAAACACAGAGTAAAAAAAATCCAAATTATAAAAATCACTTTATATCGATAAAAAAGAAAACGCATAAAATATTTTTTAATTAATTAAATTTAAAAAAAATAAATAAAAAAACCCGAAAAAAAAGGCATGCACTGGTGCATGTTATCTCTTAACATGCACCGGAGAATTTGCCTTATATATTAGTGCTTATGAAGTAATGAGGTGACACTGACAGAAAAATAAAAAAAAAATTGTTAACTTTGATTATCTCATTTTTTAAATAGTTTCAATGTTATATGTTGCATATTTTTTAAATAATTTTGAAACTATCCTTAGTTTTTTTTAATTGTTTATAAAATTATATCACTTAAGTAAAAAAGCCTATAAACATTACATGCATGCATCTTATGCAAAGTTTCAAAGAAGGAAAATGTTATACAAGGTCAATTTGGTGCTATTGGACGATAATAATAAGATGATTATTTGATGTTGTTATATAAGGATCAAAAGTTGAAGATAATTACGAGGTTGAGGATAAGAAGTTAAAGATATGTGTTTCTTGGTCACATATATAGGTCACGTTCTAGAAAGTTTTCTTGGTCCTAATTATAAGTCACTTTATATTTTCTATGCATCATTTATTGATTTTTCTCTTTTTTGCCCTTATTAAATGCTTTGACTATTTATGTGTTTTTTGTTGTTCATTAATGAGTGCGAATTTCCCAAGAAAAAAGTTAAGGGGGTAAAATTGTAATGTTACAATATATTCTCATAGAATTCATAAAACCAACCACTTTCCTTGATATGTGTAATTCGGTTAAGTATGTCCTATAATAAGGACCGGAGGGAGTAGTGAGTATGAGTAATAATAATTGGTTAAGTAATAATTTTTCAAGATTATGGGTGTAAATGATAAGATTGGATGCGAGTATTATATATATGGATGTAAATAATAATATAAGGGTAATATTGATAGCAAATAAAAAAAATATAAAACAAGATCCAAATAAATAATGAAACAGCCGTCAATAACATCTCCCCTTTATAATTTGGTGCTTTTTGCTCACATCAAAAGGACAAATAATTGTTAGATCTTTTTTTTTTCCTTGCCTTTTTGTTCCTTTATTAATAAAATAGGACAAATAATTTGACTGCATATTACGTTGTACTTTTTTTTAAGATAAAGTTTACTACAAAAATTGATGTACTCTTATTTTTTTAGTTACGCTTAAATATTTTTTTCTCCTCAATTTATACGATTTAGTGAAATTAATCCATTTTTTTAAATTTAAGTTCCTAAATTATTAATTTTTAATGCTTTTAGTTCTTTTACTCAAATCCATACAACTAAATTTGATAATTAATTAAATAAAATTATAAAAGTTTAAAAAAAAAATATAAGTTTAAGTGCACTTTTCATTCTTTAAGTTATACTATTTAGCAACATTAGATCTTTTTTTTATGCGTATTGAGTCCCTAAATTATAAACTTTTGACAATTTCATCCTTTTATCCATATCCAAGATAACAATATTAACATGGTTGATTATGATATAGTGTTTCAAAAAAAAAATCACACTGGATAATTAATAAAATAAAATAATTGAAATTATTTAAAATATGTTTAAGATTAATACATTTTTTTTTTCAAATTTAAAGGGGGCATGCACATTAACCCAAAATTAGGGTTTGAATTTAAATATCTAATATGATAAGCAATCGTACACTTGCAAAATGAAATGTAGGAAATCCGAGAATACAACATGCGATATTAACAGGGGAAGTATGACAAAAGCAACCTAGAGAGTAGGCGATAGCTATCCGACAACTACATATTGAGTAAGTTTCCAAATCTTTCATTTTTGGGTGACAGGTTGATTTAGATGGTGTTAATGGGAAATCGAAATCGACAAAAGGTTGTGATGTCGGATGTATAAGTGACGTCGACGGAAGTGTACTTAAGCGTTTTTGTTTAAAAGTGACTTCGAAGGAGGTGTACGTACAGTTCGACACAGGGGAGATTTCGACAAAAGGATATTGTGTCGACAACATAAGTGATGTCGAGGGAGATGTACTTAAGTGGCATGACTTAAAAGTGATCTCAACGAACGTGAACGTGTGTCGACAAAAGGAAGAGGCGGAAACAAGAGGTCTGTGTCGAAAGAGTGGTGACACAAGAAAAGAGGAGACAGAAACGTCTAATCAGCATTGGGAACGACAAAGTAATTATGGAGGCATTTAATGCCACTTGTGGCTATAAAATCCTCAGTTTTCACCAAGAAAAGCCACGAGTTACAATGGAGAAACTTAAAGAATGCCTTCATGATTTCTGGAAAGAAGAGAAGCGATTCACATTCCACATAAACACGAGTGCACCAAAGGATAAACATGTGGGATTAAAGTGTTTGGGTGAGGACAAGGAAATGAAGGAATGTCTTCCCCGAACACCACCTTTATCCTCTTGAATAGCGAAAGGATAAACATGTGGGATTACATAGATTCCATTTCCGGTGTTTTGGGTTAATGTTAAGGACTCCAAATTGGAGGAAACGTTTAACTTGATAAATAACCATTGGAAAGGTCTCTGTAATCCTATAGGTCAAGGTTTGTGTCCTGCTAAGATCAACCAAGACTGCCTTTCCTATTAAAGAGTTAAAGGAAAAAAGTCCTTTGACGACATTCTATTAGAAGTGTCGGGGGCATGATTTTGATTGAATGCTGGTGAAACAGCGTTTAGTTGAATTACATGTCACCAATATCGATCGAATGCGTCTAAGGCCGACAGCGGGTCGAACGCCTATTTCAGCGATAGCCCCGTCTGTCGAAAGGAGCTCGATGTCGGACGACGTCTCAAAACCAAGAGGCTGGAGCACAACAACGTCAATACTTCAAGCAACAAAGAGACTTAGACAAGAGTCAAAGGTTGCAGTCGAAGGAAGATGCCGGTCGAAGCGGTTTTCAGCAAAGATGTCACCACGAGTCGACAGAAGCATCCACTAAGCCCAAACCACGACGTGGGCAGTTACATCGTGGGGGATAGCGTAGTGGGTAGTTATTAAAAACGTGGGTTCTGCGGTTGTGCAGAACGTGCGAGTAGGTTTGTTAATAGTTTTCGGATTCCTATAAATAGGAAGTCCTTAGTTTGTAATCGGGGTCGGTTGCTAGGTTAACGCATCAGGCTAAAATCCTAAACGTCTCACCGGAGCAGACAAACGGAGAAACGCCATTGTAAAGAACCTCAACCTTCCACCCATTTAATTTCAATGCAATCTTTACGTTTTCATGCACCTTTCATTACCTGCAATTTACTTTACCGCACGATTTAATCGCTTTCCTTTACGATTCCGAGCCATTTACTTTACTGCACTCTTGATTTTCCGCCGCATCGTGTTCTTGGTGTCGGTTTTACGTTTACTCGCATTTACCTTCGCTCAACTCGAGTCCAAATACACAAAAATACCAAAAATACGGTCAAGTTCCTTTCACAAGATTACCATTTAACCTGTCGTTACCCACACCCCACACATAACCGTCAGTTCGGCAGGCGTCGGACGAAAACCCCGCAAACAAAATTGGCACGCCCAGTGGGACAGGTTCAGAGTAACTTGTGCTTGTTTGCATGCGTTTGAGAAGTGGCATAACTTTGCCATCTTCATCGTCAATGGTTGTTACAAGTCAAGGTGGTCAACAGACCACCGTTATTTCGGAAATTATTACGCCTAGTGTTCCGACAAGTGCTCCTCAAATGACCGGAGGTAGCGGTTCCGCCGTGGAATCAACTGTCGTAACCACAATTCAACGGCCAAATAATGGCCCAAATGGGGGAAACCTCACCAGTGGATTTATTTTTGGTAGCAGTTCCAATAGCGGGGGTCAAGTCCCTCCCTACGGTTTGCCACCTGGTTTTGTCCCAGGATCAACGTTGACATGGCCTTTGAGTAGTTCAGTAGGCAGCACAAGTGCGACGACGGGGGCCACTAACATGGCTTTCATGCGTTCTGCTACGGACATGACTGGTACGAGTAACGGTTCAAGATACATGCCTATCAATCCCGTTACACATATCCGTCAGCAAATCGAAGAGGCTAATGTGCAATTGGTTGATCAATTGACGGCTCAGTTGGGTTCGGTTATCAACCCAGCAATGTTGGTGACAAATGAGACTTGTGGGAAAATTTCCCAATACATGAAAAGATTAAATCAAGTTTTAGGTGTCGACGACAATGAGCATAGCGAGTCCGTCAATACTCCACCCGTAGATAGAAATCTACCAAGGCCAATTTTGGTACAAGGTTACCCTAATGGCCAAGAAATTCGACATACTGCTCAAATGTCGTCACCACAACAAGATAGTAGAGTCCCTACGACGTGGGATCATGTTCATACTAACCCAACTTTTAGTGCAGGTAATGTGTTGCCAGAAAATCAACAAGTAGTTTTCCACCCAAATGTTGAAGCACCTCAACCTGTTCCGAATCCGACGCAAGTCGCATTCATGCAGAGAGGGGAAGACCTTCAGGCGGCACTAGCAAGGCAAAATTTGGCTCGACACTTGCTTCGACAGGGAAGAGAAACGCGAGTCGAACCGGATGATGTCAACAGAATAGTCGAACAAGCACTAATTCGGATCGGGTTCAATGTTGGCATGGCTAATCAGCCAGGTTTCAATTCACCCTTTCCAGAATGGGTACAGTTAACGGAAATCCCAAGAGGAACAAAGATACCGAAACTGTCGAAGTTTGCCGGTGAAACGGGAGAATCTACTGTCGAACACATCACTCGCTACACTATTGAATTGGTTGACTTGGCCGCTGATGAAGCTATCAGAATGCGGCTATTCCCTAGTTCTTTGACAAGAAATGCTTTTTCTTGGTTCTCAACTTTGCGATCGAATTCTATTCACGCTTGGACCCAATTAGAAAGGGCTTTTCACGAACAATTCTATAGAGGCGAATTGAGAGTTGCCTTGACGGATTTGTTAAGTGTGAAAAGATTCACTGGAGAGCCGATCGATGACTACTTGGCACGCTTCAGGCAAATGAGGAGTAGATGTTTTACTCCAATTCCTGAACCGGAAGTGGTTAAGATGGCTGTGTCGGGTTTAGAATATCATATCCGTAAGAAATTAGTTACCCAACATTTGTTAGATTTGGCACAATTAGCCGCTTGCGTTCGGCAGATTGAAAATCTAAGAAATGAAAAAATGAAAGGGAAAGATCTTAAAGTTCCAAAAAGGGAACGCATCCATTACGTCGATTCTCAACCTTCTGACGGGGAATCTTGCGACGGTGGTTCAGAGGTTAACGTGATAGAGTTAGGAAATGAAAAACCTTATTCATGTTCTGCCTTACGACCGTCTAAACCCGTTAGCGAAAATTTGTATAAGAAAACATACACTTTCGACGTTTCCAAAACTGAACAAGTTTTCGACTCGTTGTTAAAGGATAAAAAAATTAAATTGTCAGAAGGTCATAAGTTGTTGAAAAAAGAAGAATTAAGAGGCAGAAAGTATTGCAAATATCATAACAATTTCACTCATGATACCAATGATTGCTTTGCTTTCAGGGACTTAATTCAGCAGGGAATTGACAAGGGAAAACTGAAGTTCGTAGTAAAGGATATGAAGATCGACACTGATCCTTTCCAAAAGGAGGTTAATGAAGTCGAGGCCCAAGGAGTATTTTCTGTTAGCACTCTTTCATTGGCTTATGACGCCGAAGTGTTTCTTGAAGACAGAGAATCACTCTGACATTTCTGTAGGAGGAAGCGAAACGACGATGTTCAAATCTGTCCAAGATGCCAAGTGGTCTATGATCGAAAGACTGCGACACAGAAAGGAAGAGGATCCAAAAGAGAAGACTTGAGAAAGAAGGTACGAGTCAGGGTTCAGGAACGAGAAAACATTCGGCGGGAATTGGCTCGAGAGGCTCGAAGACCTTTGTCTAGTCGAAGGATTTATGGAGGACACCCTTCAAGGCCAGGTGCATACGATCGAGTCTTTCAGAGGAAGGCACATTCAGAATCGACATCTGGGTCGATTTATCAAGGTTTGACACGTACTCAGAAAAGGAGGCTTCAGAGAATCCGAAAGGCAGAAGCTGAAGGAGTCAATATTGACGAATTACCCTCAAATGATCAAGGATGCCTCGTTGCAAGTATGAAGCCGAAAACGGCTCAAAACCAACAAGGAGGTAACTTGAAGCAGAAGTGGGTAAGGAAGTCCGAAGGATCAAATCAGATGAGCGAATCATATGAGGGGGACTCTGAAGATAGCTTGGATATCATTGTTAATGATCAAGACATGATAGACGCTCAAAGTAGGAAGATTGGAAGCCTCTCAATTAACAATGTTGGTTTGCCTTTCGACATGCCTGGAGACCATGCACATGAAGAAGGGAATATGAGCGATGATTCTGACGATTCATATCTCAGTGATGAAGTACCAGGCCTTCCCGAATGTCTTTTCCTTTTAGATCAACTTCATTTGGATGTCGACATTGGTCACATTGCTCAATTTGAACCATTGGAGGAGAGTAAAAGAGAACACCTAAGGCCTTTACATATTAAGGCCATTGTTGACGGGAAGCCCCTGAATCGAGTATTGGTAGATGGAGGGGTCACCGTCGATGTTTTGCCTTGGAATGTGTTCAAAGGATGGGAAAAGCGGAGTCGGACTTAATTCCGACAAACGTAGTTGTGGTTGGTTTTACTGGACAAAATTGCTCAATCACATGGAGTGACGATGCTGAAAGTTGAGGTGGGATCAGTGGTAAGAGATACTTTGTTTGTGGTAGTCCCATCTAAGGCTAGTTACAACCTGCTGCTAGAAAGGGATTAGATCCATACTGTGGGGGCCGTGCCGTCAACGGCCCATCAGAAGCTAGTTCTGTGGAATCAGGAAAATAAGGTGGAGGTGATTCCAGCAGATGATAGCCCATGCTATATGCAACAGATGCATATAGACTTTAAAGTTTACAATCCCAGCATTAAGCCGATCCGACTTGATGCAGAAAACTTCCAAAAACCCATAGTAGATAAATGCTTAATGGAAAACTATGGGATCGCAATTGTCGAAATGGACAAGGCCGTTGAGCAGCGGCCTTCGACCAGCACCAATGGTTGATCGACAGTTAGAAAGACTGTCGGCCTATGTGGCCGACATAATGCAATGCACTATTCAGACAGGTGCATTCCAGGATTGTGTCGTAGACGATAGCCCTTTGGGATTCGAGAGAGGGTGGACAGATGAGGAAGTTCGAGTCATCAGTGAGGATCCCAGAGATGAAGTCAATTTGGGAACGGCTGAAAAGCCGAAACCAATTTATGTAAGTGCGTTGTTAAAGGAGGAATTCCAACAGAAACTCATTGGTCTCATTAAAAAGAATCAAGATTGCTTTGCTTGGGAGTACGAGGACATGCCAGGACTCGACAGAGAGTTAGTTGAACATAGGCTGACTTTACGGCCCGATCACAAGCCAATCAAACAAGCAGTTCGACGGTTCGCACCTGATGGAGTTCTCAAAATTAAAGATGAGATTGAAAGACTGCTGAAAGCTAAGTTCATCAGAACGGAAAGGTATGTCGAATGGATGGCAAATATAGTCCCTGTGGTGAAGAAGAACGGAAAAATGCGACTATGTGTCGATTTCAGGGATCTAAATAGTGCCACACCAAAAGATGAATACCCAATGCCGATAGCTGACATGCTGGTGGATTCAGCATCTTGCCATAAGGTAATGAGTTTGTTGGATGCTTTTTCAGGTTACAATCAGATTTTTATTGCTGAAGAAGACGTGTCGAAAACGGCGTTCAGATGTCCAGGAGCAATAGGAACCTTTGAATGGGTAATGATGCCGTTTGGACTCAAGAATGCAGGAGCAACGTATCAAAGAGCAATGAACCTGATTTTTCACGATATGATTGGCAAGTTCTTGGAGGTATACATCGATGACGTAGTGATCAAGTCAGATACTCAAGAGGAGCATTTAGAAAGCCTGGAAAAGGCATTCACTAGAATGAGGAAGCACAAACTGAGGATGAATCCAATCAAATGCACCTTTGGAGTCACTGCGGGTCAGTTTTTGGGATTTCTCGTCCACAGAAATGGCATTGAGGTCGACAAGAATAAGGCCAAAGCAATCATAGAAGCATCTCCTCCATCCAATAAAAAATAGGTTCAGTCATTCCTTGGCAAGGTGAATTATTTGAGAAGGTTCATATCAAATCTGTCGGGGAGAACTAGAGGCTTTGCACCGCTCGTGAAGTTGAAGCGGGAAGAAGATTTTAAATGGGGACCGGAACAACAAGCGGCGTTTGATGATTTGAAGACATATTTATCAACACCACCAGTCATGATGCCGCCTCAGCCAGGTTTTCCTTTAAAATTGTATATATCAGCCTCTGATTACACTATAGGAAGTATGTTAGCTCAAGAAAATGAAAATGGTGTAGAAAGGGCTGTATTTTATTTGAGTAGAGTGTTGAATGATGCCGAAACACGGTATAGTGCAATAGAAAAATTATGTTTAGCACTCTATTTCTCTTGTACAAAGCTTAAACATTATATGAAAAGTTTTCATGTTTTGGTTTTGTCGAAGTCTGACGTTATTAAGTACATGCTATCCAAGCCAATCATACATGGCAGGATTGGTAAATGGACATTAGCGTTAACTGAATTTTCACTTCAATATGTGCCATTAAAATCCGTCAAAGGCCAAGTGGTAGCCGACTTTTTGGCGGATAGCCCGTGTCTAGACATGGCTTTATCTGTTAATTTTGTCGGCTTAAGGCCTTGGGTGATGTATTTTGATGGATCATCACATAAGAAAGGGGCAGGAGTTGGAATATTACTCATATCCCCCGAAGGGATTCCTACGGAATTTATGTTCAACCTTAAATATCAATGTTCAAATAATGAAGCTGAGTACGAGGCTATTTTAATTGGCCTTGAAATATTAATCTTCTTAAAAGCCAAAAATGTGGCTATCAAAGGAGATTCTCAGTTAGTTATTAAGCAACTGGTTGACGAATACAAGTGTTTAAATCCAAAGTTGGCCAAATATAGTAATATGGCACGAAAGATGATGCGCCAATTTGATGATATTTCAGTAGAACATGTATACAGGTGTCATAATCAAAAGGCCAACCATTTGGCCCAAATTGCATCTAGATACCGTATATCAAAGAGGGCTTTGGATAAAGCAACACGGATCGAAGAACTGTTATACCCCCCTCATGAGAGAGAAATAATGGTGAATGCACTAGCATCCGAAGATGATTGGAGGAAACCCATAGCAGATTATTTGGCGAATCCCTCCCTCGATGTCGAACGAAAGTTGAAATTGAAAGCGACCAAGTTCACGTTACTAGGAGGTGACTTGTATCATAAATCAGTCGACGGCAATTTGGAGGTATGCCTCGACAAGGAAGACGCTTTCATAGCCTTGGCGGAAGTCCATGAAGGAATATGTGGAGCACACCAGGCAGGAGAGAAGATGAAATGGATACTCAGGAGACAAAGAGTCTTTTGGCCTACATTAATATCCGATTGCATGAATTTTGCGAAGTCGTGTGAAGAATGCCAAAAACATGGCTACATTCAAAACGTCCCAGCAGGAGAATTGCACTCGATTATCAAGCCTTGGCCTTTTAGAGGATGGGCACTAGATGTAATTGGAGAAATTGTCCCTCATTTTCTAAAGGCCATTCAAGAATATTGGTGGGTGTTGACTATTTTACCAAATGGGTAGAAGCTATACCTTTGGTGAAGGTTGAACAAGAGCAAGTAATTGATTTTATTAAAGACCATATCGTTTGTCGATTTGGGATTCCCGAGACCATTACTACAGATCAAGAGTCTATTTTATTGGGAAGCAAATTGAAGGGTTATTTGGCATCAAGAAGAATCAAGTTACTAACTTCGACACCTTACTATGCACA
The DNA here is from genome assembly GCA_037953625.1 of Crotalaria pallida. Taxonomy (NCBI): domain Eukaryota; kingdom Viridiplantae; phylum Streptophyta; class Magnoliopsida; order Fabales; family Fabaceae; genus Crotalaria; species Crotalaria pallida. Next base: position 10,845,412 of record CM075653.1, on the reverse strand, counting down.
GGCCAATGGACAAGCGGAAGCAGCCAACAAGTGGATTATTAACATCATCAAGAAACAAATTAAAAGCAAACCACGAAATTGGCACGAAGCACTTACTCCAGCGTTGTGGGCAATTCGGAATTCCCCAAACGAAGCAACGGGTACAACTCCCTATATGCTAACATATGGCCACGAGGCCATGTTACCAGTCGAAATCAATTTGGAATCAATACGATTTCAAAGGCAACATGAAATGCCTACGAATGACTATTGGAATGCCATGTTCGACGAGTTAAACGAGGTGCACGATGAAAGACTATTGGCGTTGGAAAATATCATGCGACAGAAAGAAAAGATTGCTAGATATTACGATGCCAAAGTTAAATTTAAGTCGTTCTTACCGGATGAATTAGTATGGAAAGTAATCTTACCCATCGACAAGTGTTCGAATGAATACGGAAAGTGGTCACCAAAGTGGGAAGGACCATTTAAAGTATTAAGGGCTTACTCGGGCAATGCGTACGAGTTAGTCGATGTCGAAACAGGAAAAAAGATTAAAGCAATTAACGACAAGTATTTGAAAAAATATAAGCCGACAATGACAGAAGTAAAAATGCATTAATTCAAGAATTGCGGAATCCATACAGAAGGAAACAAAATACAAGAAGCAAATACAACAAAGGAAAAACAAATTCATCCAAAAAGATTGCCAAAGGAACGCCATTCCATGGCGAAAGCATCTCTGCGTCGGATTCCAACCCTATATCCTTGAAGAGAAGTACCCAAAGCATCCGTGATCTGCTGATAAGGTGCCACCAAAGCATTAACTTTGGCAGCCAGTTCTTGATGGTTGGTTTTGACGGATTACAAGTATTGGGTCAGGTCCAGTTGATCTTGTTCCCGACGCGCTAATTCTTCCTTCAGTTCTCGGATCTTAGCTCCATTCTCTTCCAGTTGTCGAAGTGTGGTATCAACCTTGGAAGAACAGTCGGCGTCCTCCCGTTCTGAATCCATGAATTCGGTCTCCATTTTGCTTTGATTTGCTTTGACATCTTCATAGACTCTGATGTCATTCAAAATCTTTGGACTTTCGGTAGTCCAATTATTCACAAATCGCTGCAACCCGTTCAATTTGGATTCTACATCTGCCGAAGTAGGGTGTTGCAAAAGTGAAGTGATGGTGGAGGACAAGATCTCAAGAGTAGAAGAATCATCCAGTAATTGATCAAAAGGCCGACAACAGACGTTCTTCAGAGTCACCATCAACTGATCCGCAACCGGTTCCGCCTCTCTCAAAGGAGAAGTCATGGCCGCCTCAACAGATTGTGCTTTGGCCATTAATTCTCGAAGTGCAACAAAAGCAGTAGAAGAGGAAGTCTGAACCGAAGGAGCCATGGAAATAGTAGGAGGCGTGCAAGAAGGAATCTCAACAGGAGCGGCAACAACAAGATTAGATGAAGCAGGAACTGACAAGCTGCCGTCAAAACCTTCAACTTGGGCTGAGTCGTTGGGAATCTAAAGGAAAATAAAACAAGGTTGGTAAAGGTCTTTTAATGCTGCATAAAGGGTGAATGAGTAAATTTGCAAATACCTCAAAGGAAGGGCCACATGCAGTCGTTGTCTCAGGGTCCACGACAGCAACAGGAGATTCTACTACGTGAGAATCTATGTCAAGAGGCTCAGTGTCGACAACGACTTGGTTGGAGCCTTGAACAACAGCTTCAACTGCGGCTGAAGAAGAAGTGTCATCAAGACACCGTTGCATGGAAGCCTCAATAGAATGCAGCCGGTCAGTTTGATCAAATGTGACGTCGCCATGATGTTCATCTGAAGAAAATTCATCAAGAATCATATATCGACGAGCAGGACGCCTTTGCAGCTGGATGCTGGTATCTTCGACTAAATCCTCTTCCATGAATGGATTAAGTGTTGGAGTTGGAATGAATTCACCAGCATGGGGGTCGTGATGGGAAACGTCAATAAACAGATCAGCCGCATCACCATGTGTTCTTTGAGTAGCAACATGGGGAGACGGCTCTCTGATGACGACACCTGTGGCCTTTGGACGCGATTGTGATGGAGTTTTGGATGAAGGATGCGAAGAAGGACGAATTGGAGGAGCATATGAAGCGGTGGATACTTGGAGCTTTTTGGAAAGAGGGCGAACCAGGGAACTGTCAGTTCTTTTAGGATCGGCGTGAGACTTGTTTGACGGTCGATCAGTTTGTTCCTTGTGTGCTCTCTTGGATCCGACAAAATCATCAATAGGATTGTGGTGGCGCCGTTTCTTTTGTTTCTTGGGCGATGAAGAGTCACCACCTTTTTTCTTTGAGGAATTGGCCTTTATTGCCGCAGAGTAATCAATAAGGTTCGGTTTGGCCACTACAAAGAAGACAACAAATGAGAAAGCCGAAAGGAGAAAAGGGATAAAAGACAAAAATGACTAAGTACTCTTACCAGTTTTGTCGGATGCTACATCTGATGGAGTCCTTGCACTCATCCTGTCGACAATAATGTCATAAGCCACATGGTATGTGTTGAAGTACAGTTCCCACCAACGCACAAAATTTGGACTAGCCAAAAAGCAGGGAGTAAAGCCGACAAGATTAAAACGGCTAAGAGAAGCCAGGTTCTTCGACACAAACCGATTCAACACGGTTTTCCAAGAAGACTTGAAGTCCATTAATTGACCATGGTGGAATTCTTGGGATACCGACGCGAGCATGGGGGCTGGCAAGCCTTGACAAAGACCAAATTGCCTCGACACACAGTTGGGGTAATGAAGAAATTCTTCATAGGCAGTAGAGTCGGGTAAGCCACCAAATAAAACCCTTTGACTTAAGTAATGTCCCCAAAGGACATTATTCAGTTGTCTTGCTGCAGCATTGGAACCTGGATATGGAAGACGAAACCAGTCGGGGCCAACAACTCTTTCAACAAAGGGAGAAAAGTCGATGTCTTCAGATGACATGGTAATATTGGCGAAAATCTTCATGAAATGAAGAAAGGTGTTGGTACGCGACGACAGCACAGGAACTTCATAATTCGCTGCCAAACAGCCATAGTTGAATCGGAAAGAACAAATACTATTGTGGGTTGGCATCATATGACGTTTCAGAATGGCATTCAGCCACAGATGCAAAAGCCAAGTAGGACCTCCGACATTGGTTACTTGTTGCTTGTGAAGTCGAATGGTGTCAGAAACATGGCTTATTGTCGAATACAATTTCGCCAAGAGAAGTTGGCTGAGAGCCACTTGCCTTTCTTCATGCAAGATCGTGTTCCTCATTGCTAACAGTTGGACTATCCCTATAATCATCCAGGCGCGCCTCGACGTAATTGCTGAAGGCAAAAGACCCATCACTAATTTGTACAATGTCATTGGGTTTGCTTTCAACAGTCAAAAGTTCTCCATCGGGACGGAGGCTAGTCAAAGTAGCAACATCAAAAAGGGTAGGAGTCATCATGCCGTATCGGAAGTGGAAGCAGTTAGTTCGACGGCACCAGAAATAGCATGCAGCGCCAAAGAGTCCATCGTCGTAATGAAGATTGCAGGTTGTCAAAATGAGAAGGTCTTCAAAACCGGCCCTTTTCCAAGATTCTCTCTTGTGAGGCCGAAGCCTATCATACCACTCGATAAACTTGGGGAATGGCTTCACATTCCTAAGAACTCTACGAGAATGTTCTTTGTCGAAGTGGCAAGTGTAAACGGGATTGAGTGTAGCCACGGGACGAAGCACATCAGGATGGGAGAGTGGAAAGTTGGCACTCATAACAGGATCACGAGACTCTGCTACAGTCATTAAAGGACCCAGAAAAGCAGGAGAAGGGTTAACAGGTACACCATCGGCAGGGATGAAGGAAGTCGCTGGAATGATCAGACTACGTTCGTGGTATGGAACTTCCAAATCAATTTCGGGATCATGAACGCCTTGGATTGCCATGATGAAGTTAGGGTTTCGAAAAAAGGGTTTCAAGTCAGAAAGAGAGGATGCAGTAGTAAACAAGAAAAGATAAAAAGGGGGATAATGATTAGGGATCAAGTTTAAATAAGAAGTGAAAAGACGTGTAAGACCAACACAATGGTCCAATAGAAAGCGTCAGTTCAAAAAGATAAACTCGTCGTTTCAGAATCCTAATGATGAAAGGACATTTCGAAAAGATACAACTTTTGGTATCCTCCGAAAAGACGCGTCGCACACCAAAACTTGGGGGGCCTCTGTTAATGGGAAATCGAAATAGACAAAAGGTTGTGATGTCGGATGTATAAGTGACGTCGACGGAAGTGTACTTAAGCGTTTTTGTTTAAAAGTGACTTTGAAGGAGGTGTACGTACAGTTCGACACAGGGGAGATTTCGACAAAAGGATATTGTGTCGACAACATAAGTGATGTCGAGGGAGATGTACTTAAGTGGCATGACTTAAAAGTGATCTCAACAGACATGAACGTGTGTCGACAAAAGGAAGAGGCGGAAACAAGAGGTCTGTGTCGAAAGAGTGGTGACACAAGAAAAGAGGAGACAGAAACGTCTAATCAGCATTGGGAACGGCAAAGTAATTATGGAGGCATTTAATGCCACTTGTGGCTATAAAATCCTCAGTTTTCACCAAGAAAAGCCACGAGTTACAATGGAGAAACTTAAAGAATGCCTTCATGATTTCTGGAAAGAAGAGAAGTGATTCACATTCCACATAAACACGAGTGCACCAAAAGATAAACATGTGGGATTAAAGTGTTTGGGTGAGGACAAGGAAATGAAGGAATGTCTTCCCCGAACACCACCTTTATCCTCTTGAATAGTGAAAGGATAAACATGTGGGATTACATAGATTCCATTTTCGGTGTTTTATGTTAATGTTAAGGACTCCAAATTGGAGGAAACGTTTAACTTGATAAATAACCATTGGAAAGGTCTCTGTAATCCCATAGGTCAAGGTTTGTGTCCTGCTAGGATCAACCAAGACTGCCTTTCCTATTAAAGAGTTAAAGGAAAAAAGTCCTTTGACGACATTCTATTAGAAGCGTCGGGGGCATGATTTTGATTGAATGCTGGTGAAACAGCGTTTAGTTGAATTACATGTCACCAATATCGATCGAATGCGTCTAAGGCCGACAGCGGGTCGAACGCCTATTTCAGCGATAGCCCCGTCTGTCGAAAGGAGCTCGATGTCGGACGACGTCTCAAAACCAAGAGGCTGGAGCACAACAACGTCAATACTTTAAGCAACAAAGAGACTTAGACAAGAGTCAAAGGTTGCAGTCGAAGGAAGATGTCAGTCGAAGCGGTTTTCAGCAAAGATGTCACCACGAGTCGACAGAAGCATCCACTAAGCCCAAACCACGACGTGGGCAGTTACATCGTGGGGGATAGCGTAGTGGGTAGTTATTAAAAACGTGGGTTATGCGGTTGTGCAGAACGTGCGAGTAGGTTTGTAAATAGTTTTCGGATTCCTATAAATAGAAAGTCCTTAGTTTGTAATCGGGGTCGGTTGCTAGGTTAACGCATCAGGCTAAAATCCTAAACGTCTCACCGGAGCAGACAAACGGAGAAACGCCATTGTAAAGAACCTCAACCTTCCACCCATTTAATTTCAATGCAATCTTTACGTTTTCATGCACCTTTCATTACCTGCAATTTACTTTACCGCACAATTTAATCGCTTTCCTTTACGATTCTGAGCCATTTACTTTACTGCACTCTTGATTTTCCGCCGCATCATGTTCTTGGTGTCGGTTTTACGTTTACTCGCATTTACCTTCGCTCAACTCGAGTCCAAATACACAAAAATACCAAAAATACGGTCAAGTTCCTTTCACAAGATTACCATTTAACCTGTCGTTACCCACACTCCACACATAACCGTCAGTTCGGCAGGCGTCAGACAAAAACCCCGCAAACAGATGGATATGATCATCTTAGCCAGAACATAGATGGAAGGGCTAAAAGTACTAAAAGTTGGTAATTTATGGACTCAATTCTCCTTTTTTTAAAAAAGGAAGGGACTATTATATATATTGCCAAATTGTTTAGCAATCCGACCAAAATTGCATTTAATTAAGCCAAATTTAAACAATTTTTATTTTTCTTATTCATTTAACTATCCAGCTCAGATGTTGTGGTTGTGACATGTGTCTCACTATCACTCACATTAACTCTGTTAGACGAAAAACACCTAAATTAATAATTTAACTATTTAATTTACCGAAATAAAAAAAGGGAGACTTTTATCAACAAATCATATAAATTAAGAAACAAAAGTGCATTTAAATCTTTTTAGCGAGTCTTAACCTTTAAAAAAAATGTTTCTTTAGTGAATCACAACTTTAAAAAGAAAAAAGGTTCCTAAGGCGTAAAAAAAAATAGGTTTTGTGTAGTAGATATTAAACTTTAAAAAAATGTTTTAGAATTTTTTTTTTTTTGGAGAACAATGTTTTAGAGTTTTAAACTGGAGAATTTGGAGTTTATTTTTTTTGGTTGTTCAAGAAAAAGGTTAAAAGTTTAAAACTCATTCAAATAATCGAGATTGCCAAGGAAAACTAGAATCCAACTTGGTCTCCACCTGGCTCATCTTTATAATGGGTCAGAGAAACAATTAGAGTTGGCCAAGCCCAAAAATGGAACCCACTATGCCTATAAGAGTGGCACATGTTTACCTTATAAAATCACTGACCGAATCATTAGATAACTTGACATTGTCATCTACATAAAAATAAAATTTAAAAAAACTTAAAATTTCAAAATGGTCCCTGTAAATATTGACTCATTTGAAATTGGTCCATGAAAAAAAAATTAATTTTGGTCTATGCATTTACAAAACATTTTGGTTTTAATCCCTCATGCTGAATGTGGATAAAAACGCCGAAAACATAATGTGTTACATTCTATAATCAATTAAGGATGATATTTTTGCATTAATTCACAAGACTAAGAGAGACAACTTCCATTACGTAAGAGAACCAATTCAAAAACCATGACAGTAGATGGACCAAAACGTCAAAACCTATCAAATCTAATAATAGAGGGACCAAAACAAACTACCAACATAACTATGGGGACTAAAATTTAACAAGAATGACGAAAACCAAAATGATTTGTAAATGCAGGAACCAATACCAAAAAATTATTTTACAGGGAAGAAGTCAATACTTTTAGGGACATTTTAGTATTTAAGCCTAAACAGTTCCATCTATATCACGTGGTATTCAGCCACTATATACACATGTTTTTGTTAAGTTACTAGTTATTGTGTGAGTGCCTAATTTAATTGTTTTTTTTAATGATAAAAAATAATTATTGCGTCATTTTGTAACACCCACTGAATTTCAACTCTTAGTTTGTATGTAAATATTATTTAAAATTGAATAAATAATTGTAAATTTATTACAGAAAATATTACTTTTACAAATTGGGATATTTTTAATTAATTTAATGGCTGAAAATAATATTATATTATTTTGGAGGAAAAAAATAAAATATAATATTTTGAAAATTCAAATTTTTAACTTGACAATCGATTATCAAATCCCAATAATCGATTATCACAATTTTACGACAACAATGATTAAGGCGGTGGACGGTGAAATCAGTGAAAAATTCGTGGATTATATTAAGCTATAAATTGCCACCGCCTGCTTATCTCAAACGATAATTCGGTGCAGGAGGTGGATTAAAAGGGTTTCTGATTGTTGATTTAGGGGTTTTAAGTGAAATTTCTCTCACTTTCTTTGATTTCATTTCAATCTCATCAACCAAACTTGTGCATCAAATTTCTTCTTCCACAAAGCTCAATTCTCTAAGGATACCATACACAACTCGTGTCTTATACTCATTTTTAGTAATGACACCAAAAACACTTAAAGCCTTTAGCTAGATCTTTGTAGAGAATCACCCAAAGTCACTTTCATGAATTTGCAAAACCAAAAAACTGATTCATCAACCTTTCTTTCTTAGTGAACTGTGGTAAGGAGAAGCTATCTTAAACTCTCAATTTTGTTTGTATCTTTAGTTAAATATTGCATAGAGTAAAGTCTAATCCTTTTCCCTAATTTTCTTGGAAAATTATTCTCAAAATATCCCTACAAAGAAGCCAAGTCAAGTTTGTCCCCGTAGCTGTTGAACCAATTTGGTGATTGTGAAAAGCACCAAAATATTGTCTCTCTCTATCCAGTAACCTTTGTCTCATCAAAAGGTGGCAAGGGAGACGTTATTTATGTCGCTAGGAATATAATTAATAAGCTAGAAATGTAGAAGAAATCTCATGAGTTCAAGGAAAAACAAAATGAAACCTTTGAATTGAAATTCTGGCTTGGAGGTCATTTTAAGCACAAGTAATGGTGTGAGCTGAGCAAGTTTAAAATCATGTGTATAAGCTAAAATAATCTGAAACCAAATTTAATTCATTGAGAAATTGATTTTGATAACTTGAGTTGTGAAATATGACTTTTATGTTCACTTATGCGATTATGTGTTATACTTGTGATATTTGTTGAATTGAGTATTATATTATTGGAACATGTATATAACTAGTATTTGCTCCCGTGCATAGAGTGCACAAAATTGTCAACCACATTAAGTATAGAAGTACAAACCACATTAAAATTAGGAAAACAATTAAAAAAAATTATTATTAATAACAAATCACATTTTCATCCATCAGAATAAGTTCCATGGACACTGGCTGGTTAGGGTTAATGAAGCCCGGAACAAACCACTTCCTAATCACCCTTACTCGGCAACGGTATGACTCCCACTCAACCTTAATGACTTTCAATGCATCGAACTATATATAGTAATTGATGTTGACTTCTTTAGCTAAAATCAATAGATCAACAATCACTTAAACTCATGTGATGCACGAAAGAAACACCATACCCCATCAATTACATGATAAAAAGCATGTTAATGAGTTATGACTAATACATAAATATTATATTTTATTAAATAATAGTAAAAACTATCTATATTTGTCTAATAATTTTGTGAAAAAAAGTGATTGATAAACATGATTTAATAAATTTAAGCACGATAAAATTAATCCAACTGGAAAAAAATCACTCCACTTTTAATATTTCTTCCCTCATACATCAAGGCTTTAAACTTTTTTTTAAAAAAATAAATTAAAAAATTATGTTTTTATAAACATCATATGCTTCCCATTTGTATGCCATTTCAAATCAATCCAAATAACATGACTTTTGTAATTAAATATTGCTTTTACATGAAAAGAATGTTCCAAAAACTGAAGTCTATAACATTATTCTTACATTAAAAAAAATATATCCAAATCTTATACAATAATGTGATACATCATTTTCATGGGACAAATTTTTCTTATTTAACACAAAGCCACTAAATGTTGAGCAAATAAGGTTCACACTTGAACCAACATGAGTATACATGAGTATATATGTCATGATTACATATCAAGGTTATATAATTATTTAGCAAAATAAGAACTTAACAATAATCATATTCATTGCACAGGTTGCTAATAACATAGGAACCAATAAGATACCATGCATCCTTAATCTCAATCAATATTCCTTACTAATATATGCTCAAATTGATGTCCCTAATCCCTATATATACCCATATCCAAATTGACTGAACCTTAAAAAAAAATAATAAACATTAAACTTATCTTCAGGGAAAAAATACGGTGATCAAATCCTCTAGAAATTGATGACTAATATTGTTGCTTCGATTAAAAACATTCTAATACACTTAAGGACAACCTTTTTCAAAAACAATGTTTATATTATTTTCCCATTCCAAATCACAGCAGAATCAAGTAAGGTAACAAAATCAAAAACATAGTAAGAAAAACAAAAATCCACTTTGAAACATTGAGCTACTTACATACATTGCCAAACTTTGCATAATCCGAGTCCTGTTGGTGCTCTAGCAACTGCATTGTATATCTGTATAAAAGAATATGTTGCCAAACTCTGCATAATCCAAGTCTTGTTGCCAAACGTTAGATTATAATTATTTTTGAAAAATGAATAGCAAAAACTATAACCTTAAAAAAAAAACAAACAAGTTGCTTGCGGAGGGATTTTACGGGACAGTACTGGGACATTCTTGTGTGTGCCTATGCTGTTAGATTAGGTGCTTGTACAAGCATGCAAGGCGAACTTTGGGGAATCCTCTATGGTGTACACCCCGCTGTTTCAAGGGGATTTACAAACATTGTTGTTGAGGCGGACTTCCTAACTGCTATCAGATTACTGCAGTATGGCATCTCTCCAACACATCCTAGTGCAACGCTTGTACCATCTATCAAAAGCTCCCTGCATAACACAAATATAGTTTGTTCACATGTTTTTTGTGAAGCAAACAGCGTTGCCAGTGCTCTCTCCAAGTATTGGGCACTCTCTTGATGGAACCATGAAGATTTTTGAAGTTATTCCGGATTTTCTTGTTCTCCCTTTGTTAGCTGATTTTTCAGCAGTTAGTTTTATGCGTGGTTTGTAGTTTGCTCTGTGTTTTTGGGTCTTTGACCCAATGTTCATAAAAAAAACATATTTTAAGTAGTTTTCAAGAAATTAAACTAATTTTCAATAATTTATATATCAATTATACTGTTTAACATTTTTTAAAATTACATCAATTAATCTAACCAAATTAAATGTGTATTTGATTAATTATTAGCTGTAATTTAATAATTTTGTTATACTTAATTAATTAATTAGTTAATTAATTAAAAAGGAAAAAGAACTACAGTACATACTTATGGCCCTTTTGGATCTGCGTTTGGATGTCTGCTGACTCGCGTTCCCACCAACGCATGTGAGGGGAAGCTTTTGCGTTTGTGGGTCACAAACGCATAAACAAACATAGCCTTAATCAATAAAGAACAAGTAATTAATTAATTAATCATAATTTAATATTTTTTTATAATATTAATAAATAAAGAAAAAAAGAATAAATTAAAATATAAATATAAATAAAATAATATTGTATATCATTTTCGGTCATTTAATAACTTTCATTCACTCAAAACATCTTATTTTATTGAACAATTCTATTTCAAACAGTTAACTAAATAGCTACAAAACCAGTGGAGGTTAGCACAGATGATAAGGGATTTGTTGTTACTTAAGCAAGTGGTTGAAAGTTCGATCATCGGCTCTTGCAAACATAAGAGGTCTTGCTGGAAGACTAACCCCCCGAAAGGGTCCGACAATATCGAAAAGATAAATCACCTTATTGCGCCGGTGAATACCTTAAAAAAAAAAAACTAAATATCTACAAATTCACAATTACAAACTCATAGCTTTTTACTACAAATTCGTAAATCACAGCTATAAATTAATTTTTTCGTTTTAAATACGACCAAAGAGCACTTGAAGTTGAATTAGGTTTTCCATCGCAAAGAAAAACAAAAATGAAAGATGAGGTCAAGTAAACAGAATTCATGAAGGCAGGGGTACGATAACTTAATCAAAACAAAACAGAAATCCTGAGGTCAAGAATTTATAAAGGCAGAATTCATAAAGGCAGGGCAAGTAACTCATTATCGTCAGTTGTCACTGTCAAGAATGCAAGTCAAAGGCCCGCCCAGCCGCCCCAACATGCAAAAATGCTAAAGACCCAGAAATTTGCTTTCATTTTTTTTCTGTGTAGAATTTTCCTTGTTTTTATCTGGTGTAAAACATCAATCTGACTGTGCATTTGCGATGTGTGTCACCAATTGGACCCACTGAATGAAGTTTTATGGATGGAGAATGGAGAGAACACGGGAGGAGAAGTGAGGAAGATGCATTGAAAAAGACGGGCAGAACAGAGAAGAGAAGAGGAGAGAGGAAACACGACTTTAGATCATCTCCTATGTTTTTCTTCGTGAAGAGTATAAGCACATATGCTAAGTATATACTCATGAAAAATTACTATTGATCATTCGGGCTCTTATGATGTTACTGTTATTTTTGTTATTCTTTCTGTTTTGTATGTTTATGGGGTTGTTTTATCTCGTAATATTTTGTAATTTCTCTTTGGGCTAGTACCCCGTTATTATAAAAAAAAAATAGTATTGAGTAGAAATAAAAAATAGGTTCATATTAAGCACATAAGACTTATGTTAGGATTGTAGTGTGAAGTTAATTAAGAAAATATGTTAAAAAAATGATGACGTGAAAAACAAAATGTGAGTTCTAAAAATGCATACTGTAATATATGCTTGAGTTAGATAATGCTCTCGGAGGATGATAGTAGTACTTATCATGTTTAGTACTAGAACTTTTAATGTTTTGGCATTATTGTAATTCAGGATAAGAGTTATACCATCGGTTATATTTTATTTTTTTTTTCAATGCTAATTTTAGAATATTGTTAGTTTATTTAATATTTGTTTCATTCTCAATATTACGTTCTTGAAATACTTTTATTTTTAGAAAAATATAAATACAATCAATTAACCTCTTTGATAAATATAAAATAATTTTTTTATATTTTAAATCGGAGGAAATAAGAAAGGAGATTGTCTAATTTTATTTTATTTTTTGAATGAGATTGTGTAATTTTAGTTGTGATGTAATATTGTGAAATTGATGTATGAAATTTTTCATCAGAAATCCTAACATTACTACTATATTAAATGTATATCCAGATGTCAATTATAGATATACACAAAACAACATTATTGTAGAATTCCCAATACCGACTTTAAATTTCATGGACAAATCCAAACGTCGTCAAAATCTAAATGATACTCACTTTGTCTTTTTATTATAAGTTATCCTTTGAAGATTTTTTTCTCCTTATTATAGGTTACTTAATAATATCTAAGTAGTATTAAAAAATTTATATCAAAATGTATTCCTCATAATTTTATAGGCTGATTAAGTAATAATTGTAATAAAGAAAAATGAATAAAGTTATAAAATTTTAGGGTATTTCTAACTTAGGACACTTGTTAACAAATACAAAATTGATAAATAAGTATGGAAAAAGTAAATTTAACCGTTTTTGATAAACTTAAGTATAATAATTTTTTTTTAAATTTAAGATTAATCATTTTTTAAATAAATTTAAGAATAATAATTTTTTTAATTTGCGTGAATTAGATAGAAATAACTTATAAAGTAGTAAAAGACAAAGGAAATAGTTGATCAATAATAGTATTAAAGAGAGCTATTTGCAATTTTTGTAATTTTTATGTTTTCGGCTGTTGAGATAATTTTTCAAACTAACGCAACAATTTTTCATGGAAAATTCTGATTGCACCTAGAATTTCCCTTTTCCATATATTAATCTAATATTTTTATAATAAGAAGTTAGTCCTTGATTTGCTTTTTTATCATATGATATTATCATTTCCCTTTTGTACTTTTTTTTATATGTTTTATTTCGAAAATTCAAGGACAATTCTAGGGAATTGGTTGTCCTTCTTCGGATGACATTTATTTTTTGGCCCCCACCATTTACTCACCAACCCCATTTTATTCCGTCTTATATATACAAGATGGAAGTGCAAATTTTCACTTATCCGACTAGTGAAAGGTAAAAACATACCGACTGTCAAGAGGCGGAAAGTGAAAATTTGCACTTCCGCTTTGTATAAGGCAAAATAAAATGGGGTTGGTGAGTAAATGGTGGGGCCAAAAAGTAGGACCCTTTTCAGATATAATATAATCCAACTAGAGTATGACGTGGTTCAAATCTGAGTCCCAAAAGGTTGTGGATGTGACAACGGGGGTCTTCATGATTTGAAATTTTGGTTTGTTCAAAGTCGTTAGATTCCAAAGTTGAATGGTTGCATTCATATGAATTATGATGTGAGTGCTGGCCGGATAAAAAAGATTAGGCACCATTTTAAAATGAGAAACTAGCTGGATTATGTATAGATAATGTAAAATTTTTTTTATTCTACTAACGTATTATTTATTATTCGTGAATTTATGATAATTAATTTTTAAGTAAATTAAAGATAATATAAATGAACGGTGAATGTTGTACAATATTAATAGCATAAAAAATTTTACACTATCAATACAAACAAATTAAAATTTTTTAAAATTAAGAGAGGAAAAAAAACCAAAAAACTCCATTCACTAAAGAATTAGTAGTTGATTCACGATCAATTGTCTCGAACTCATCTTAACAATTAAATACTTGATATTTTAGTTAAAATAAAATATAAAATTGATAATGAATAATAATGATTCGATCACCCAATAATTTCTCCTTTCAACAATGTTACTTAAGAGGCAAAATAAAAACCCTATTTAAATTTCTTTTAAAAAAATTAACTTTGGGTCTTGCATAGGAAAGCACTTGTTAAAGAAATACAAAAGTTCTCATAATATTAAAATTGATATTTTTGAAAACAAACTAATTCTTTGATTTCTTTAAAAAAAATGTCCTAAGGTTGTTTGATAGCATTTTCCTAAAATAACATTTCCTAAGAGAAAAAACATACTTATTTTAATTTAAAATATAAGAAAAAGTTAACTAACTTTTTTAAATTTTGTTTAATTCGTAATGCTACTTTCCTAAAACATCCATAGAAAATGGTTATTTCTTCTAATTTTTGTTTCATTCCCATTGTTACTTTTCTAAAATACCTTTATTTTTTAATAAATTTGAGAAAATTCAATACTATAAATCGAAGAAAGTACCATACTTATTATATTTATTTGTTTTATAATGATTTTTTCTTCATCTCTCTTCGATCCCTATTATGAAGCTCATATATTTAAAAAGATACATGTTTGATATGATACAAATACAAAGATATATATGAGAATTTTTTTAAATTTAAAATACAATAAGACCGAGGATATGTTAATATATATATGTGTGTGTGGGTGTTTGTGTCTGCTGATAAATTAAAAAAACATTATATAAAGATAATTAAAAAAAGGGCTTATTTATGTTTTTTCCCTAAAAGTTCGGTGTATTTTGGTTTTAGTCCCTAAAGTTATTTTGACAGGGACTAGTCCTTAATTTTTCAAACATTTAGGTTTTAATCACACCATTAGAAAAAATCTGTTATATGCCGCCAAATGACTAACGAAACATCACATCATCAGCCACGTAGTGTGAGGTGATGCTAAGTAGGAGGTATGACATGGATAATTCAGGCCTATGAATGCAAAATTTTGCATTTGGGACAATTTTGCGTGTAACATCTTGAGTTTAATTTCAAGATTTATTAGAATAATCCTAAGCGAAACTAATGGAAATCATAAGAATAAGTTGGGGTTTAATGAGGGAAAAACATAGCCGAGTATAGGAGTTGAGAAGTATGCCATAGAGTTAAAAGCCATCAGAACATAAAAATTTGTTGATGTAATCGATTATCGTGGGGTGATAACCGACTACAGTCATTCTATTAAGTAGTAGAAAGCCTTAGTAAAGAGTAAGAGAGTTCGAGTATAGTGGATCGGACCTCGGTCTGACCTAGCTCATTTTAACCGACCAATGAGTGACGTTCAGGGTCACGGATCCCATCTTAACCGACGTACGTCGAACAACGAACACCAGATTGTTAGGCTACCCTGTAAACTTGAGATGAGCTCGAATCATCTTACCGAGCTAGGAGGACTTATGTAGCAAATCTGCTTCCGAACCGATCAGTTAGTACTGAGCTCATGAGAACTGACCTCGTTTCGTTTGACAACCCTTGGCAGTGACCAGCCGACTACATCGAGACGATTCGCGTCAGACGATCATACGCACATACCTCAGCAATATTCCATCGACCACAGCAAGTCGCTTTGTTTTTTTTAGATAAGAAAAATATATTAAAGACCAAGAGGCGAGTATGAGTGATACTCTAAAAGTCGCTTTGTATCAACCGATTATAAGTTCGGCCTTGTACCGGCCGACCTTCGTGAGGCTAAACCGACCTCGCATCGACGCCAGGGTATCTCGGCCTCCACACGCGGAGCATTTTGATTTATCGGCCTCAGTCCGAGTAGGTGTCTCCAGGGATCCGAGCGCCAGCACCAAAACAAATGGCTCTTGCAGCGTTTTTCTCGCCCAGGCGCACCATTTTCCTCCACCAAGCGCGCACGTCAAAATGGGCAATTCCCAGCCACACGTTTTTGGCTTCCTCATGAAGCCATTAATTTTCCTCCACTCATTTGTTTCCTCTCATGCAAGTTACAAAACACAACAAAAAAATAAAGCAACAACAACACAACACAACATCACACCACCACACATCATCTTCTCCATTTCTCTCTCTTAGGGTTCAAGAGCGAATCTCACTATCACCACCAAAAACACTAAGATCAAGAGCTAAGCATTATTAAATATATATCACCACCATTAAGTCTTTACCATGTAAACAAGAACAAAAATCATTCCCCCATCAACTCGTCACCCTCTTTCTCTCATTCTCCATTGATTTTCGAGATTTCTAACTATGGAGAAATACATACTTACATGCCTCCTAATCAAGAGCAAGTGAAGGAAAATCCACATCCCACATACAACCATCACAATAGGATTATTCATCAACATTGGATATTAACTCTCCTAAGGTGGCAAGCAAAACTAAAGAAGTTCAACGTTCCTAGGTTCTAAGAAACAAGGCAAAGTATTCAGGTTCCTTCTCTCTTGCTATTTTGAGGTAAGGAGTGGGTATTACCCTAACCTAGGGATTAGTTTGTAGTGTGTATATAATGGGTACTGAGAATGGGTGTTAGTTTAGGTTTTTGCACCATAGGATAGTTGATATAATTATTAGTTAGGTTATGAAGATGAGTAAATATATTTACTTTAATAGTGGTGATTATGTGTATATTGTGCTAATTGTTAGAAAATTATGTGATGAATATTATGCGTATTTGTAAATGTGTATGAATGGTTAGAATGAAATGAATAATTAAATGAGAAAAGAATTGAATGAGAAGTAGGTTAATAAAGAAAGTTTACATTAATAAAGAGAATATAGTAAACTTAAAGATTAAAGTAATATGCAGCTGAATCGAGCATTGATGCATTGATACACTAGGTGCCCTGCTAGGTGTATCAAATGCCCATAAGGCCAAATGCTCATTAGGTCCAAATGCCCGTTAGGTGTCAATGTACCAACGGCTCAATTCGCTGTTGAATAAAAGACAGACAAATGTGATTTAAAACGAGAAAGAATGAATCGAATAATGGAAAAGTTTAAGGAAAGTGATAAGCATAGGTTAACAGGGTGATGCCTAATGAGTATTAAAGTCCTGATCGGGTGTAAAAGTCCCTATAGGGTGTTCCAAATGCCTAGCTAGAAGGTGCAACTAAATCCTAGTGATGCAATCCGGTAGTGTGATCCAGATCTTGTAAGTCGTAGTGTCCAGGTGCAGTAAGTCGCGCGTGTGAATGTGTGCAATAAGCCGCGAGTGGACTGTATGCCTTGAACGCGTAAGCCACACGAGATGTGCAGCTGTAAGTCGCACACGAGATGTGAGCGATGATGGACACACAATATACCCCAATAATAAGAGCAAAAATGAATTAAACAAAAGAAATACATTATAAAAGTGAATGATTAAGAAAGAGATTTAGAAGAATGAAAAGATAATATAAAGTCAATGTATGTGTTTGAGCATGTATTGGAGTGAGTTTGAAGCTATATGTGAACTATATGATTTATTGTGTTTGACTTTGTATAACATTGTCATATTAGAAACTGCTTTCCTATTTTTTGTGTAATGCTCACTCCTTACCATTTTTCCACAGGTACTGAGTCGGAGCTTACACCCGATCCGGCCGAGTAGGAGTTCTCTCCCTCACTAGGAGAGTAGGTTTTAGTTAGTGGGCATTGTCTCATGTCCTGGGTCCTGTATCTTGATATGATGATATAGTCTGTTTTGATGTAAATATGTAAACAGTTCTTTTTGGTGGGCCCAGGACAACTCATTTGGGGAAAAGGAGTCTTTTGAGAAAATACTATTTCCAAATACTTGTTTATATGCCGCTTTACTCTGACGTTAATATATTGATGGTGTGATGTGCGCACAAAGATGCACTAAATGTTGATATATGTTGATATAGCCCTGTTGGCTTCTGGAAACTATGAATGAAATGTGTTTATCAGGTTGCAGAAAAATCTAAATTTTGGAAAGTCAGAAAAACAGAGGAAACTCCGTCCGTTTGACGAAAAATTTTCATAAGTTAAAAAGAATTTTTAAATTCACTATTTTCTTAATGGGTATTAAAGGGTAGTTAAAAGTAAGGTGTTACATTGCGTATGAAACCATTTTGCCTTCGTGGGCTCGTATTGTATCATCCACGTCATACTATCTATTTGGCTCCACCTCGCACCATGTGACTGTTGATGTCATGTTTTGCTAGCCACATCGGCAGATAACATATTTTTTCTAATAATGGTACGGACCAAAACCAAAATGTTTGAAAAATTAAAAACTAATCCCAATCAAAATAACTTTTAGGTATTAAAATCAAAATACCATAAACTTTTAGAGATCAAAAACATAAATAAACCTTAAAAAATACTTATAATTATAGTAAAATAAACATCGTTTTTGCATATATCTTATGCAACTGTAGAAATCATATCCTATCTTCGTAAAGATTTAATTATGTCATAAAGAGAATATAAAAATGAAACTTCAAAGATAAAAGAGAAATTGTGAGGCTGTGAGATTAAAAGGTGCGTTAGCAATCATATCATAATGTTTTATATTTCATATGTTGTGAACGTGTCAACAATTCATTATTGTATAGATATGTGGTATGCTGATGTGACAATTCATTAGTCATGTTAGCAATTAACGGTATTTTATTAATGAGATGGATAAAAAAAAAATTATTGACTGGTAAAAAAAGATAGACACTAAATTAAACCAAAATTCGATATTTTTAGAGATTTTTTACTTTTAAAAAAAAAATACTAGACATGCTTACGTGACACTCGCTATGTCATCAATTAACGGCATGGATCTCTAACAACAAAGACTAAAACCAAAAAAATTTAAATTTTTAAGAATTAAGATTGGTCAAATAAAAAGATAGGAACTAAAACCAAAAATTCACCAACTTTTAGATATCACTATGCTCAATTCCTTATTAAATTATATTAATTTAATAAAGGAATTATATAGTTATATGTAGTGCATATCAAGTTATATATATCATCCGAGTGCCCAACCCCAACCCTTCCCCCCTCTCTCTGTTCCTAGCTATCTATTCTCCTACAATCCTCATTGTTCAAACTTCAAAGAGAAGCACAGCCATTCTTCCATTTCATTAAAAATAAAGCCTTCATATATATTAGCACTATATAGGAAAATAAACCCTCTCCTACCTCTATTTTCAACCTCGATCGACTCAGTAGTGAGACGGCCGAAGCAGCTAAGAAGCCAAGCATCGAAGGAGGAATTAACCTTTGCTGGCCTCTTGCTCGAGCAGGTCTCTCTCTCTCTAATCTCTCTCTCTCTCTCTCTCTCTCTCTCTCTCTCTCTCTCTCTCAGTTGTACAGGGGAAGTGAGTTTTAGCCGTACGTGTCTAGTTACATGGTACGTTACTATATATTCCTTGGTCTTTTAACATAAGACGGTGTATTTTTTCACAAACTTTCTTCTACTCAACACTTTTAAATAATTTTAAAAATACATATGGAATGCTCACAATTTTTTATATTATTAACTAAATTACCTAACCTTATGTATTTCAAGACTTCCTTTATTATTAATTGATATGCACTATGCTCAATTCCTTATTTAATGACTAGGTTTAACTAGTAAATCATATAACTATATGGTTTGAAGAGAGACAATGGTGTCACCGCTGTCGGAAAACATTTCTTGGCGCGAGGAAGTTATCGATGGCATAACCGTGCGCTGTCCTGTGCCTGTGGCATCGCTGTTGCCAGAATACACATGTTCGATCAAAGTCTGGATATTACTCAACATTTTTTGTTGTTAACAAGGGTGAATACACATCCCGTGCCCATACTCTTGTTAAGCATGCAATTAAATATATATATAAAAAGTATTGAAAAATATATTATTAGATTCTCGATAAAAAAAAAATAAATGCTAACTTATTTCAAAGTAATCTTAACAAGTGACAATACCCTAAAGATATTGGTTAGCAAAACCCTAACAACATATATATAATGGAATTGGAATGAAATAAAAGTTCATGTTTTCTCTTTTCTTATTACAAAAAGAGATTTCTAATATGCAATCCAAAATTGGAATGTTGTCATGCAACCTTCTCTTAAACCAATAGAAAATTATCATTTAATTTACCTGTGCCATGTCATCATTTGAAGTAGTCAAATTTAATTTTTTGCAATTTGGTTCAACTTAAATAGTAAATTAAAATTTTAGTCCTTTGTACATAAATTATAAGTTTTAATTTTAAAAAACATTATTAAAAAAAATCAAAGTATGTTGCTGGTGGTTCTAATGAGCACAACTTAATTTAATTTTTATGTTGGACTAAATTGCAAAACTTAATTTTGACTAATTTAAGTAATAATGTGATATACATGTATTAGGTGACAAGATTTTATTGGTGTAACAATGGGTTGCATGACAACCATTTAATTTTTGATTGCATGGTAGTAACACCCTTACAAAAAATACAAACATTCAATTTTTGATTGCATGGTAGTAACATCCTTAAAAAAATTCAAAATTATCTAACTAAGAGATTTTAGTTGAGTAAGATAGTTCGTCGTTATTCTCGCATACCAAATGGTGATTTGTGAAGTATCCCTTTCCTACATTATGTTCTAGACAAGTTAAAGAAAAGTTCGTTGCCGTGGCCATGGGGAAACGCCAAAACAAACAGCCACTGTCAGTCAGTTATAGCGGGCTAATACTATTATTCTGTTGTCGTCAAGGCAATACCCTCCCCTCTCTCTTTTTCTATTCTGGGCCCGACTAATTCTAACCTGTTTTTGGAATTGATTATGTTTTACGTAGGGACGGACATAGTGGGGCACATGCCCCCACAAAAATTTCAAACTATTTTCTTTTATATATATATATATATATATATATATGTATGATAAGTGATGATATAGTAATCTACAAAATGAACTTACAATTCATATCAACCTACACCATAAGAATGTGACATGTGTCACTTGTTAACCAATATATATGGTAGGCAAGTGACACATGTCACTCCTTTTATGATGTATGTTGATTTGTAGACTCATTTTGTAGGTCTCTATATTAAAGGTATTTGTTAATGTTAATACAATTAGAAAAACAATCATAGATATACATTTTTTTTGTCTTTCAGAAATAAAAGAAAACTAGAATCTCTTTACTTTAAGAAAACGTTTCCTATTTACATTTTCAATTTTTTTTATAATAATAATTATGTCCTCGTGTTTTCATTTCAGTTATTTTTTAATTATGAATTTGATCCTACGTATTTACATTCATAATTAATAGAAATTATAAAGTAAATACAGGATCATAATTATAATTATTATCAATAATTTTTTAAAATGAAAACATGAAATGTTTTCGCATAACAAACAAACCCTTAAATCTTCCAATATTTTTCTGCTATATTTAATTTCATAACAAATGTTTTAAGGACACTTTTTTAATTTAATAAAATAAATATTTCTTCCGTTTTACAATATAAGTCTCTTAATGTTGTGACGCATAGATTAATAAGTATAATTAATATGTATATTTTGTATTAAATTTGTGTACTTGTTTCCTTTTTTGTTTCCTCTCTTTACTATCTCCCCATTATTAACTCTTCACTTATTATATATCTCGATAATAATTAAAGATAGAATTGTAAAAAACATAGTTAATACTGCATTGATTTTGTAGAAGGTCTTATATTGTGGAAGAAATAATTTTTCCTAGAAAGACATATGTTCATAAACAGAAGAGTATACTATAAGCCTTTTATTTCTTTAATTTTTTTTAATATAGGCTAACAATTTTTTTAAAGAGAAAAAGTGTACTCATCCGTGTTTGAATTCAGGACGTGACACTTAGTGTTTTGTAACTCAATCAAGTAAGCTGACTTTTTTAGACTTATTTCTTTTACTTTTAAAACGATTGTTTAATTACTTATTAGAAGAGAAAAAATAAATTTAATTGAAATTTTTTTTATTTTATAGTAGTTTTTTTAACCAATCTCTACACTATGACACATATAATGGCACAAAGTGAAAAATATGTGATGTGTTCTCTAATTTTTAAAGGTTGAATATGCATTATGTTTACCATAATGATTAATATGTTTCTCAATTATATTTTTAATGTTATAATTTTTTTTATAAGTATCGCCCTTTTTTTTTTTTTGTAAATATCACCTGTCATTGATTATTTTATGATTATACCAACTGATATCTTAAGGATATTGATCAAGTAATATAAAAAAATCATATTTGTTGCGGAAATTGGAAAACAAAGTAAACATTTTCTTGTTATAAACGGAAATGTTTCAATATAAAAAAAATTTATTTATGTCTTTAGTCCCTGAAAGTTCAGTGTGTTTTGGTTTTAGTCCCTATAAGTTATTTTGACCGGGGCTAGTCTTAAATTTTCAAACATTTTGGTTTTGATCCCTTCCGTTAGTAAAATATATTATTTGTTTGTGTAACTAGCAAAACATCACATCAGCAGTCCATATGGTATGAAGTAACGTCAAATAGGTGATATCATGTGGATGATATATATAGATCCACAGACACAGAATGGTTTGATAAGCAAAATGGTCTCGTATGCAAAATTTTGAGTTCATAAGCCTATATAAATCATCCATGTTACATCATCTATTTGGCGCTACCTCACACCCGTGACAGCTGGTATGGATTTTCATTAACTATGTCAACAAATAACTGATTTTTTGTAACGAAGGGGACCAAAACCAAAATGTTTGAAAAATTAAGGACTAGTCCCAGTCAAAATAACTTCTAGGAACTAAAATCAAAACACGTTGAACTTTTAGGAACTAAAACCATAAATAAACCTTAAAAAATGATCATTTTTAGTTTCGTAAACCTATGTTTTGAAAATTAGACTAATTATTGAACTGGTACATATACTGACTTAAGGTTCAAAGGTCTAATCGAGGTTGAACTGTTGTTGAACCGGGAATAATTAAATGCATAATTGATTTAAAAAAGATATTATACGCAGACAAGGAATTTTTTTTTTGTTTACATGGGAGGTCTGGGACTAGAACCCATGACTTGGGGGAGGGGGAAATTCTAAGTGTCCCTGCAGCCACCAACTGGGCTGTCTTACGTGGACAAACAAGGAATTTTTTAATCTCAAATCTAAGGGTTGAAAAAATAAATACCTCGTGCTTTCCTATGAATTGCATCATCTTTTATTTATTTATTTTTTTTTACATGAGAGGTCTGAGACTAGAACCCATGATCTGGGGGAGGGGGAAATCCTAAGTGTCCTGCAGCCACCAAGTGGGCTGTCTTACGCGGACAATTGCATCATCTTTTAGATTCTTAACCTCAATCTCAATAATAAGCAAAAGATAAGTTAAAATATTGATTTTATATATACTTTTGTAAGTATTAAAAGATAATTATGTTAAGTATGGGCCGTGGTGGTCCTATGCTTTATATATTGTTTTTTTACATCAACCGATACCCGGATCTGGTTTATCCAGAATTCGACTCATCCTGTCCGATCCAACATGGTTCGCATTGAGTTACCACTTGACCAACCCTACGTTGGTCCTATGGTTTATATTTATATGTTTATTGAGTAGTATTACGTAAACCAAAAAGAAATTTGATTTTAGTATTATTATTCTTCTATTATACATTTACTTGAAAATTTCTCTGATTAAATGTTGATTTTGTTATTACATATAGTTCCAAAATGCCCAGAGGAGTAGATTTCACATCACCGGAGCATTATGTTATAGTAACACTCTTGGGGATTATCATAGGCCATCTACAAATTATTGGAGTGACTTCATATCAGGAACACAATGGCATCTTAATAACAACTTATTTCAGCTTATTCTCTTATTTTATGTCATTGGTGGTGGAGTGTGTGTGGGACATTCGTAACACTGCTTTGCTTTTAATCCTTAAGCGCTTCAGTCCTATATTGGGAGCTCTCGTTGTTGTTATGCATATGTTGATCCTAAATCGAAGATTTGGTTCCTTCACACTTTCATTATGGGTCATATTTTGGGTGAGAGCTATAATGTTATCACATCAAGAAATTCAACAAGTCTATGAACATTTGAAAGGAAAAATAGAAAATTCTTTTCACAGAATCAATGAAAAGATGACAAATTACTTTGACAGAGGAGATGACATTCTACCTCTTTGACGTGGTTTGAGTATATATGATTCAATCCTAAGAAAAGTTTTAGGACTCGTTTGGATTGGCGGTGGGGAGCGGTGGAAAACCGCGTTTCCCTCACAACTCCATTTTGGAGCTTCTGCCCAAACGCCCGTTTGCATAGTGCAAACGCTTTAACAAACACACACTTAGTCTAGTTATCAATGCCAATTACTTCATCCGATCATTATTATTAGCCTTCTTAACCAATGTTAGTAAGTATTGTTAGTGATATTGAAAATGTAAATATATTTGCTATACTTTTTTAAAAGTATTCCTATAATTATTGTAAAATCAAGTCTCCGATTAAGGTGGATTAATTTTGATGATGACAATGTAATTAAATTATGGACTTAAAGTGAAGAATGCAAGCCCAACATTAAAGAAGATCAAGTGCTTAGTTATTTATTCATTCTCATTTAATTTTAATGTATTTTATTTTATTTATGAGAGTGGGTAGTTTAGGTTTTTATTCTCACATAAGGTCACATGATAATTATGCATGCAAGGTTGAGATTAAAACCAATTAGGCTTGAAGAGAGAATTGAAAACAATGTTAGAAAAACTTAATTTTTCCAACATTAAGCAATTCACTCGAGTGATTCTCAAAACACTCGAGTGATTTATGAATTTTCAGTAATATAGTCGTTGGATAAAGTAAAAAGGCAACCCTATCAGAGTTGACCAAAACACTCGAGTGTTTTCAAAAAGACTCGAGTGTTTTGGGTCTGACAGCAATTTTTCTAAACGTTAGAAGAGGACAAAAAGGGAGAATAACTTGATTTTTCCTTCCCTTTTGTCCCCTCACTTATATTATGATGTGTTGACCTCATTTACTACAACAAGCCAATACTCTTTCATTGATTTCAATCTCTCTCAAGTGTTAAAATCTTTTCTCTCTCTAAACTCAACCAAGCATTCATCTTTATCATTGTCTTAGTGAGTTAAGAGAGTGTGCTTTAATTGTAAGAGAATTATTTGTTGTACAATTCTCAAACACTCATACACTTCTTGTTCTAAAAATCTTGGTTGGTAACCAAGTGTACCTAAGTGGGTCTTAGGTTCATTCAAGACTTGAGAGGTTCTCAAGCAAGGGCTAAGAGGTTCTTAGCTTTGGTGGAGCTCTTGAAGGTTCCAAGGAGCAAAAGAAGAAGGGACTCTTCATCACCAAATCAAGTTGGGGTAGAAATTTCAAGAGTTTGGTACACTCTTGAAAAGGGTTAGGATTGAGTGAGGAATCTCAATTTAGCCTTGTAATTTCTAACAATTTGATTACTAGTAGAAACTCCTAAGTTGATTAGGGGGACTGGATTAGCACTCTAGATTGAGTGTGAACCAGGATAAATTGGTGTTGTCTCTCTCTTTATAGCTTTCTTAGATTTCAAGAAAAACCAAACCCTAAGTTCTCTAGAAAGGGGCTTTTACAATTTAAGTAGAAATTGGTAGCAATTAAATTGTTTTCAACTTGTTATACCTTCATTTAATTGCCCTCTACTTTGATTAATATCAGCTCTTGCCTAGTCTTTAAGATATTGAATCATTTGGCTAAATTTCTCTGAAACTGAATTTTTCTGTTCTCATTAAAACACTCGAGTGTTTTCCAAATCACTCGAGTATTTATCAGGTTTTCACTCGAGTGTTCTTAAAATCACTCGAGTAAATTGCCCAGTTTCAGAAAATCAAGCTTTTGATCAATTATCTTTTAATTGCACCGAAAATTAGTCACTGTTGCTTTCATATTACTATTCACCCCCCCTCTAGTAATTGCTAAGCCCGCTTGTTGGTTTCCAACAAGTGGTATCAAAGCTCGGTCGAAAGATCGAGCGTAAAAGCTTTTTCGAAAAGATCCTTTGGAAACTATGGGCTCTAGCAATTATCAAGAAGGATCCTCTTCAATAAACCGCCCTCCATTCTTTAATGGTGAAGGGTATGCTTATTGGAAGGTTCGGATGAGAGTTTTTATTGAAGCAATAGACACCGATATTTGGGATGCAATAGAGGATGGTCCATATATTCCTAGACATATGATAAATGGGGAAGTCGTTGAAATTCCTAGGAAAAGTTGGAGTGATGATGATAAAAAGAAAGTATCCTATGATTTAAAAGCTAAGAACATCATCTTCTCCGCTTTATCCCATGATGAATTTTATCGAGTTTCTCAATGCAAGTCGGCTAAGGAATTGTGGGACACTTTGGAAGTCACACATGAAGGAACAAGTGAAGTAAGAAATGCTAGATTAAATTCTTTAACACATGAATATGAATTATTTCACATGTTCCCGAATGAATCTATTGATGACTTACAAAAGAGGTTTTCACATATCATTAGTCACTTGATTTCTCTAGGAAAGCAATTTCGTGATGGTGAAACTACTCACAAAATTTTGAGATGCCTTGATAGAAAATGGCAACCAAAGGTCACCGCCATCAAGGAGTCCAAGGATTTGAACACAATGGATTTGGCAACCTTGTTTGGGAAGCTCAAGGAACATGAGATTGATCTATCAAGACTTAGCTCACATGAGGAGTTGGACAAAAAGAAGAAGAGCATCTCTCTCAAGGCCTCAACCAAAGTTGTAAAAGAGGTTGAAGATGACTCTACAAGTGAGAACTCCGATCATGCACTCAATGAGGAGGAAATTGGATTATTTGCGAAAAGATTCAATAAATTCCTCAAGGGTAAGAAGAGTGGCTCATCATCAAGAGATAGAAGACCCAAGGAACAAAAATCAAAGAACAAGACTTCAAGTGATGTAGTGAATTGTCATGAATGTGGAGGCATTGGACATATAAGGATGGAATGTCCTACATACTTGAGAAAGAGTGAAAAGAAGACCCAAGAGGGGAAAGGCAAGAGAGCTTACATTGTGTGGGATGAACCGGAGAAGGAAGCAAACTCATCATCAAGTAGCTCGGATGATGAAGTTGCAAATCTATGTCTCATGGCTAGAAGCAACAATGAAGCCTCAAGTGCCAAGAGTGAAAATGAGGATGAGGTATCATCTCAAAGTTCTAGCTTTTCCTCTTCCTCTATTCCTTATGATGATTTGCTCAATGAGTATAATGAAATGTTGACACAATTTGAAAAACTAGCTAAGGTTAACAAGGAAAAAGGAAAGAAAATTTTGGAGTATCAAAAAGAAATCAATGAATTGGAAAAATACATAAATGACTTGAAACTCCAAAATGCATCCTTAGAACTTGCTAGCTCTAGTCATGTTTGTGATTGTGCAAATCCTAAGGAAACTATCACTCATTGTGAGAAATGTGACTTTCTTGAAAATGAAATAAAAGATTTGAAACACAAACTCACAATATCAAATAGTGATAGAAACCTAGACCGGATAATTAATTCTCAAAGAAATTATTCAAACAAAACCGGTTTGGGATATGTCCATAAGAAAAAGGACAATAAAAAGGTTGGTTCATTTTCTAAAATTGATTATACAAAGAAACCAACTTGCTTTTATTGTGGAAAGTTTGGACATACAAACAATAGGTGCCACATAAAACATTTTGAAATTCAAAAGGGCACTTATGTTTGGATTAAAAAGGAAGAAGCACCAAAAGCTAACCCAAAGGGACCCAACATAATTTGGGTACCCAAAATGAGAAAATGATTGTGTCTTGTAGGTGTGCCTTAGAACCGAAAAGAAACCGTGGTATCTTGATAGTGGATGTTCAAGGCACATGACGGGAGATAAGCGAAACTTCATAGAGCTTACTCCTCAAGAAGGTGGATATGTCACTTATGGAGACAACAACAAAGGCAAAATTCTTGGGATTGGTAAAGTCGGTAATTCTTCCAACTTGTTTTTTGGTAATGTACTTTATGTTCAAGGATTAGAACACAATCTTTTGAGCATTAGTCAACTTTGTGATATTGGTAACCATGTATTATTTACCTCTACCCAATGTCTCATAAAAAGTGACAAAGATGAATCTATCAAATTTGTTGGCAAAAGGTCTAATAATACTTACTTGGTTGAATTAAACAATATCACCTCTTTGGTTTCTACTTGTCTAGTTAGCAAAGAGAGTGACACTTGGTTATGGCACCGTAGGACCGCTCACATTAATGTAAATCAATTAAAGAAACTACAATCAAAAGACCTAGTAGTTGGATTACCAAAGCTAGATTTTAAAATTGAAGGTGATTGTACTCCTTGTAAGAAGTGCAAGCACACCAAAAACCATTTTGGTTCTAAAAATGATGTGTCCACAACAAGACCATTAGAAATGCTTCATATGGACTTGTTTGGACCTTCTCAAGTAAAAAGCTTTGGTGGCAACTACTATGGTTTGGTGATTGTTGAGGAATTTTCTAGATTTACATGGACATTATTTTTAAGTGCAAAGAGTGAGACCTACAAATCTTTTAAACGCCATGTTAAACTTGTGCAAAACCAAGTAAACCAAAAAGTAATTACTATTAGAACCGACCATGGTGGTGAATTTGAAAACTACAAGTTTGATAGATTTTGTGATAAACATGGTATTGAACACCAATATTCCGCACCAAGAACTCCGGAACAAAATGGAGTGGTAGAGCGGAAAAATAGGGTGTTAGAGGAACTTGCAAGAACCATGCTAAATGATTCTCAAGTACCTCATTATTTTTGGGCCGATGCCGTTAATACGGCTTGCTATGTCATGAATAGAATTCTAATTAGGCCCATGCTCAAGAAAACCCCCTATGAGCTTTACAAAGGAAGAAAACCAAATATATCTTACTTTCATGTTTTTGGATGCAAAGTTTATGTGCTAAATAATGGAAAAGATCATCTTGGAAAATTTGACTCCAAATCCGATGAGGGAATATTTTTGGGTTATTCTTCACATAGTAAAGCATATAGAATTTTTAATAAAAGAACTATGACTATTGAAGAATCTATTCATGTGGTTTTTAATGAGTCTTCGAAAGAAGATGGTGTTTTAAGTGATGGTTGTGATGAAGGTTTTGAGTTTTCAAAAGAGGAAAAAGGGAAGGAGATTTTAAAGGATGAAGGAGAAGTCAAAAATGACCTTGATCCGGCTTGGAAAACGGTGAAAGCTCACCCTATTGACAATGTCATAGGAGACCTTTCAAAAGGAGTATTAACTCGTAGGACAATTCAAAATATTTGTCATTTTGTTTCCTTTGTTTCTCAAATCGAACCAAATTCAATTAAGGAAGCAATTTTGGATGAACATTGGGTTATGGCCATGCAAGAAGAACTAAATCAATTTGTTAGAAATGATGTTTGGGAATTAGTGCCTATACCCGATGATCATACCATAATTGGTTTAAAATGGATTTATAGAAATAAACTTGATGAATCGGGTTTGATTATAAGAAACAAAGCTAGACTTGTTGCCCAAGGGTACAACCAAGAGGAAGGTGTTGATTATGATGAGACCTTTGCTCCGGTTGCACACCTTGAGGCAATCCGAATCTTGCTTGCCTTTGCATCAATTATGAAATTTACTCTTTATCAAATGGATGTCAAGAGTGCTTTCTTGAATGGTTTCATAAATGAAGAAGTGTACGTTAAGCAACCACCCGGTTTTGAAAGTCATGAATTTCCAAAGGCTAAATTACTCAATTGGTCCCTTACCTTATTTTTCAATTTCAAATTGGTCCCTTACCTTTTTTGGTTTCATATTGGTCCCTTATCTTTCTTTTCGCTGTCAATTTGGTCCCAAAATCACTATTCATTCTACGTGTCAATATTATATTGGTCCACGTGGAGAGAGAAAGTGACACGTGTCCATAACATATTGGTCCACATAGGATGAACAGTGATTTTGGGACCAAATTGATAGCGAAAAGAAACATAAGGGACCAATATGAAACCAAAAAAAGGTAAGGGACCAATTTGAAATTGAAAAATAAGGTAAGGGACCAAATGAGTAATTTAGCCATTTCCAAACCATGTTTATAAATTGAAAAAGGCTCTTTATGGATTAAAACAAGCTCCTAGAGCTTGGTATGATCGATTAAGTACCTTTTTATTAGAAAATGACTTTCAAAGAGGAAAGGTTGATGATAATACCCTATTCATCTATAAAACCAAAAAGGACATTTTGTTAGTGCAAATATATGTAGATGATATTATCTTTGGTGCCACTAACGTGTCCTTGTGTAGCAAGTTCTCTAATTTGATGAAAAAGGAATTTGAGATGTCCATGATGGGGGAGCTCAAGTTCTTCCTAGGACTTCAAATCAAGCAAGTCAAGGAGGGGATTTTTGTGCATCAAGGAAAATATTGCAAGGAGCTCCTTGGAAAATTCGGAATGGACAAATGCAAAGAAGCCTACACTCCCATGAGCACATCATGCTACCTAGACAAGGATGAACAAGGTACACCGGTTGATGTTAGTAAATATAGAGGCATGATAGGTAGTCTTCTATATCTTACCGCATCTAGACCGGATATTATGTTTAGTGTATGCATGTGTGCCCGTTTTCAAGCTAATCCTAAGGAATCACACCTATCCGCGGTCAAACATATTTTTAAATATCTTAAAGGAACAATTAACACCGGATTATGGTATCCTAGTGATACTAGTCTTAGTTTGGTTGGTTATTCGGATTCCGACTTTGCGGGATGCAAGCTTGATCGCAAAAGCACTAGTGGTACTTGCCATTTATTGGGAAGTTCATTAGTGTCATGGTTTTCTAAAAAGCAAGCTTGTGTTGCTCTTTCCACCGCCGAAGCGGAATATATCGCCGCCGGTAGTTGTTGTGCTCAACTCTTGTGGATGAAACAACAACTATTGGATTTTGGTTTGAAACTTGAAAATATTCCTATTAAGTGCGATAACACGAGTGCAATCAACTTAACTAAGAATCCGGTGTATCACTCAAGGACTAAACACATTGAAATTAGACATCATTTTCTAAGGGATCATGTTCAAAAGGGTGATTGCACAATTGAATTTGTAAGTACCACAAATCAATTAGCGGACATTTTTACAAAACCATTGCCAAGAGATACCTTTTATCATATAAGAGGGGAACTTGGAATTTTAGATGAGTCAAGCATTAGCTAATTGATTTGTGTTCGTGAAAAATCACCAAGCATGTCTCATTTCATGTGCATTGGTGTTTGATGAACAATTGGACCTTGAGATGTTATAAATCTATGATTTAACTGTGTGTGATTATGCTTCCTATCTATTGTCTTCATTATTTGTGGTGGATTTTGTGTTTTGTGTTTTAAAAATTGTGTTTTAAGCTTAACTGATAAAAAGACTCGAGTGTTCCTAAAAACACTCGAGTAATTTTAATTCAAAATTAAATCAGTTTTAATTGAAAAAGTTTTTGAGCAGGTCTGATGGAAAATACTCGAGTGTTTTCTAAATCACTCGAGTGTTTCGTAAATCACTCGAGTGAATCCCATTTCACTCGAGTGAATCTCAATTTTCTGAAAATCAAACTTTCGGGCAGCACGCGAGTGAATTTCAATTCACGCGAGTGTTTCGTAAAACACTCGAGTGAATCCCATTTCACTCGAGTGAATCTCAGTTTTCTGAAAATCAAACTTTCGGGCAGCACGCGAGTGAATTTCAATTCACGCGAGTGTTTTAAAAATCACTCGAGTGATTTCATCAGATTTAGTCTGATGCTGCTGCGATTTTGCTCAGTTTTGCACGAATCTCTCTCTCTTCTCACTCGAGTTTTCTCAGCTCTCTCACTTCTTTCATCACATATTTCACCCAAAATCAATATTTCTTTCATTTTTCAACAAGATTTCATCTTCTAAACTCATTCCCATCCTTCATTTCACATCAAATCCACATTTTTAACCCCCAAATTCATCATTCCCTTTCAAAACCCTAACTTTCAAAAAAACCCAATTTTCTCAAAATTTCTTCTAGTTTTTAATTATAAGTGCAAATGGCTTCATCATCGGATAGAAGAAAAGGGAAGAAGCCTAGAATGGAGGTACCAATTGAAGAGGAGGATGATTTCTACGATAGAGCAAATTGCATTGAGAGGGAGAGAAAGTTTGCTTCCAACGATTATGCTACTCAAACGTGGGTAAGTGAAGCTTATCTCAATAGTAGAGGATTCCCTTTTGTAGATGCCCTCAAAACTCAAAAGCTTATGGGTTTCATATCGTTTAATGGCCCTATTTACATTAGGCTAGTTAGACAATTTTATGCTAACTTTAGGCCGGTTGGGAATTCTTATGAGACCTCCGTGTTAGGAAAACGTTTTGAGGTTACCCCCAAGGCTTTATTCCAAGTCTTTGGGATTTCACGATCGGGCGAAGGTACATCAAAAGGGGAGGTTGACCCTTTTTTCCGAAAACTACTCTGCCCCGATCGTGCATATCTCAAGGGCGAGAAGAGAGCGAACCAAATGAACGTCGACAATAGAGTCCTTCACTATATTGTTAGCCATATTTTGTTGCCCCAAACTTCTCCAAATTACTCCCGCCCTATTCAAATTGAACTTAGAGCTATGGATGCCATTTTAAATGGAAATGTTTTGAATTGGGCTTCCATTATCCTTGCCAAGATGAACCAAGCCTCCGACTCTAAACCCAAGCAACACCTCCCCTACCCTATGCATGTGTGCAGACTCCTTCAACATTTTGATGTTCAAATTCCTGAAATCGAGTCTGTTGTTCGTCTACCTGAGAAGACTCATGCCTTTTCTGACATTTCTTTGGGGAAGATGGACATCGAATACTACGGTAATCGATGTTTATATTTTGATGAGGCGGCTATTCTGAAGGCTCAGGGGAATGTTCAGCAGGCTGCGGATCAGCTGGGTGTTGATTCTCAGCAGCTAGAGGAGGAGCAGGCTGCTTTTGACCAGCAGGCCGGAGGGAGTGGGAGTGTGCCCCATGATGACCTTACTGATGGAATTAATTTTGATATGCCGGAGTCCTGGAACTCCCAATTTGCACAGCACAGGGTCTATATGGATGAGAGGCTGGATATTTTTTATGGGAAGTTTGCCTCCATGGGACATCAGGCTGAGGAGTTTAGGAACATTGTGACTGGTCGGGCTGATAGGATTGATGGACGCTTGGATGCTTTGGAAATCCAAGCTCAAGAGCAAAGGGCAACCTTATTCGACATGAGAGCTCAGATGGATCTCCAGCATTCTGCTCTTCATGGTAGACTTGACGCACATTCCGATCGTATGGATGCTAGCTTTGGCCATGTGCGCTCCGACCTCTGTCAGATTCTGTCAGCTCTTGGGCGATTTCAGCCATATCCTCGCGATGATGATCAGCAGCCACCCTCTGTCTGAGTCCGGATGTTCCTTTGCACTTCTTTTTTTTTTTACTATGTCTTTATTTTAGCTATGTTGAACTTTTTGAGTATTTGGTTGTTTTTGGAGTTGGGTGTACTTTGATTCAAACTCTAGTTTTATGGTCTATTTATGGTTTGTTGGAATGATGACTTTATGACATCTATGCATTACTCATAATTTTCATGTTCTTCACAGTTTCTTTATTGCTTCATAGTCATATTTTTCTTATTATTTACTCTTCCGGGGTAAGTTTTCTTATTGGTATTCCTCATTCTCCACCTTGTTTCCAAATTATATTTTTTTTGATCATGACAAAAAGGGGGAGAAAGGAGATTAAAGAGAAAGAGAATATTCTTTTCCGCTTTCTTGCTTATACTCTGATGACTTATGCTCTTGCTCTGATACCAATAAGCACTTGATTATGTTTATTATTGTATTACGTTGTGCTTGACATTTTCTGGATTGTACAGGTTAAAAAGGTTCCTAGATTGAGGGGGAGCTCTCAAGTGCTAGAGGTTTAATTATTTTGTCATCATCAAAAAGGGGGAGATTGTAAAATCAAGTCTCCGATTAAGGCGGATTAATTTTGATGATGACAATGTAATTAAATTATGGACTTAAAGTGAAGAATGCAAGCCCAACATTAAAGAAGATCAAGTGCTTAGTTATTTATTCATTCTCATTTAATTTTAATGTATTTTATTTTATTTATGAGAGTGGGTAGTTTAGGTTTTTATTCTCACATAAGGTCACATGATAATTATGCATGCAAGGTTGAGATTAAAACCAATTAGGCTTGAAGAGAGAATTGAAAACAATGTTAGAAAAACTTAATTTTTCCAACATTAAGCAATTCACTCGAGTGATTCTCAAAACACTCGAGTGATTTATGAATTTTCAGTAATATAGCCGTTGGATAAAGTAAAAAGGCAACCCTATCAGAGTTGACCAAAACACTCGAGTGTTTTCAAAAAGACTCGAGTGTTTTGGGTCTGACAGCAATTTTTCTAAACGTTAGAAGAGGACAAAAAGGGAGAATAACTTGATTTTTCCTTCCCTTTTGTCCCCTCACTTATATTCTGATGTGTTGACCTCATTTACTACAACAAGCCAATACTCTTTCATTGATTTCAATCTCTCTCAAGTGTTAAAATCTTTTCTCTCTCTAAACTCAACCAAGCATTCATCTTTATCATTGTGTTAGTGAGTTAAGAGAGTGTGCTTTAATTGTAAGAGAATTATTTGTTGTACAATTCTCAAACACTCATACACTTCTTGTTCTAAAAATCTTGGTTGGTAACCAAGTGTACCTAAGTGGGTCTTAGGTTCATTCAAGACTTGAGAGGTTCTCAAGCAAGGGCTAAGAGGTTCTTAGCTTTGGTGGAGCTCTTGGAGGTTCCAAGGAGCCAAAGAAGAAGGGACTCTTCATCACCAAATCAAGTTGGGGTAGAAATTTCAAGAGTTTGGTACACTCTTGAAAAGGGTTAGGATTGAGTGAGGAATCTCAATTTAGCCTTGTAATTTCTAACAATTTGATTACTAGTAGAAACTCCTAAGTTGATTAGGGGGACTGGATTAGCACTCTAGATTGAGTGTGAACCAGGATAAATTGGTGTTGTCTCTCTCTTTATAGCTTTCTTAGATTTCAAGAAAAACCAAACCCTAAGTTCTCTAGAAAGGGGCTTTTACAATTTAAGTAGAAATTGGTAGCAATTAAATTGTTTTCAACTTGTTATACCTTCATTTAATTGCCCTCTACTTTGATTAATATCAGCTCTTGCCTAGTCTTTAAGATATTGAATCATTTGGCTAAATTTCTCTGAAACTGAATTTTTCTGTTCTGCATAAAACACTCGAGTGTTTTTCAAATCACTCGAGTATTTATCTGGTTTTCACTCGAGTGTTCTTAAAATCACTCGAGTAAATTGCCCAGTTTCAGAAAATCAAGCTTTTGATCAATTATCTTTTAATTGCACCGAAAATTAGTCATTGTTGCTTTCATATTACTATTCACCCCCCCTCTAGTAATTGCTAAGCCCGCTTGTTGGTTTCCAACAATTATTATCGAGAATCTAAAAATTGTTGAGTAAATAAGGGTGTGTGCTTGTGAAAAAGAAGTAATTAATGCCATTGAAAATTGAAAATGAGACTTATATTAAGAAAAAAAATCTTTCAAAGCGAGCTTATACGACATATAAGACTGGTGGGAGTACAAAGTAAATATTATTAAGAAGATTTTTTTTTGTTTTTAACTTAAGGTGCATTTGGTCCTATTTTAATTGAATTGAAGATAGTGTTAACTTGCTTTATTTCATATTGTAAGCGAATAGCTATTGAGTCTGGATCATGGTAATTAAAACAACTATATACTACAATGTTTGACTCGTGGCGCAATGCTTCAATCTAAGAGTGTGTTTTCAAGCTTCAGATCAATACGATAGATTTGCTTATAAAAAGAATGATAGATTTGCTGCAAATTCATAAACAAGTCCTTCGATTAAAACTATCCATGGATTGTAAGGGTTGATGATTCATGCATGATAAAGAATCAGTTTAGCTTCATACCATTGTAAACTGACTCCTGATATCAATTGCTGAAAGAAAATAATTGCTTGATGAAAAATAACAACACTTAAGGACTAAAGACTCTGTATGATGAACTAATTGTTTTTGTTTTAAGGAAATGCTTTCCCCTCTGAATTTTGTGCTTCTATACTCCTATCACTTAATATCATCGGTTTATTAATTAAAAAAAATTATATTGATCGTCAATATTGAAAGATGATATTGAGTATAATGACAATTTTAGATTTGTTGTCCAAGTGATCTATACTGGAATGTAAGGGCGAAAACTTGGATCTATGGGTATTGTGGATGACTTGTCGACAAAGGTGGCAGAGTAAATTATTTTACAAGCTCGTTGCTAGTTTTTTTTTTGGTTTCCATCCTGGTATCCGGTCCACTGGGTCGATTAATCCAGTTCGAGGGGAGTCCCGGGGTTAAGGTTTTATTCCTCTCCCAACGTTGTTGCGGGGATCGAACCGTGGTTCGCCCTACCAAGTGCAGCCCCTGACACCACTGCACCAACAGCTCGTTGGTTAGTTTTTTGTTTTATCATATTCAAACAAATATTTTTTAAACACTATCTTACAAAATAACACAATTAAACTATAAAGGAATCAATAATATTTTAAAGATTGAGAGATGAAGGCACCAATTAAACACGACATAACAAAATGTAGTGTTTTTAGGTTTTCTAAAGAAGAAAAATTGAGACTTGCGTTGTTTTTTTCACTTTTAGGAATGACACTTGTTGGCAAGACTCAAAAATATTTATTTAACCTCAACTTTAAAAGTAAAGGAGAAAAGATTTAAAAAAAAGTAAAAAATATATTGAAAAACTAAGTTTATTTTCTTTAAAGTATCAAAATTTTATTTTTTTAAATGCAAAATTACTTTATTACTGTAATTTTCTAACTATTGAGATTAAAAAAATTCTTTTGAAAAAATTTAAGGCGTTTGAGAAAAAAAAAAAAGAAAAAGAAAAAATAATACCATCCCAGTTTTCCCCAACCGTTACTCCCGCCATTCAGATCCTTCTTCGCGTATCAAGAACTTTCGGGACTTCACGGGGATAGACAATTAATTGACGTGTCAGCAAACCATTGGCTTGTTTACTTGTAACAACATGAGACGCTCCCAGCAGGAGGTAGCATCAAATGTTGACGTGGCAGGTCATTATTGGATAGAACACTCTAGCAAAAGTAATCGTCCAAACTTATATAAACTTCTCACACACTCTCGTTTTGCTCCAAATTGTTTCACAAACTGAAAAATAAAACACAGCAAACAGAGATTGATTAAACTACTGAGAACACCGAATCAATCAACAATCGTGGCAACAATCACAATGGGGAAGAACATAGCAATGGAGTTAATGCTTCTATTTGCTTTAGGTACGCATGCATACATTTATATTTATATATATTGTTATGGATAAAGTTTTTGATGAAGAGGGAATAGAAAAGTTGTGCAGCTATCTAAAATAAATTGGATTCTATTTAAGAGAGGCTCTAAAATTTTCATTTACGTTTTTTTTTTTTAATATTTTCCATTCAAGTTTAATTGTGATTTCATTTGAGCAAATATATGAAGTAACCAAAAAAAAAAAAAGATGTATGAAGGTCCACTATTGTTAAGTTCTAATGGGACTTGCTAAGGAGTTCCCACTTCCCACTCATTGAGGAATCAATAAAATTAATTTTTATTTAAAATAAATTCATAGCATTTTTCAATCTATTGAATACCACAATTTTCAATTACTACTTTTTTTTTAAATGTTTTTGAATTACAATTTATTTCTTTTGATTCTTTAGAAAATATAGTTTTGAAAAAGTATATCAAGTCTTCGTATTTCCAATATTAATAACAAAATTAACCAACTTTCCTAGTGTGTTAAAAATTTGCATGCTTCCTAGAATATGGCTAAATATAAAGTAATAATTTGGCATTTTTCTTGTATGATTTTTTGCTTTTTTCAGGAAATGTGTTAGGAATTGTAATAGTAGGTGATGAATCACCAAACCTAGGCACTGTGATTGGTATTGATCTTGGTACTACATACTCTTGTGTGGGTGTTTACAAGAATGATCACGTAGAGATTATAGCCAATGACCAAGGCAACAGAATCACACCTTCTTGGGTTGCATTCACTGACACGGAACGTTTGATTGGAGAGGCAGCAAAGAATCAAGCACCTCTCAACGCAGAACGAACAATCTTCGATGTTAAGCGCCTTATCGGAAGAAAGTAAGTGTTTCAATTTAATGTTTTTGCTGTATAATAATAATAGCTAGCTTAATTGAACTGACTGAGTGTTGATTTGGTTTTGAAATGGTTGGTTAGGATTGATGATGCAGAGGTGCAGAGAGACATAAAGTTCTTACCATACAAGGTTGTGAATAAGGATGGGAAGCCTTATATACAAGTGAAAGTCAAAGGTGAAAACAAAGTGTTTAGCCCTGAAGAGATAAGTGCTATGGTGTTGACTAAAATGAAAGAAACGGCTGAAAGTTTTTTGGGAAAGAAGATCAAATCCGCAGTGGTTACGGTTCCAGGTACATTATCGAAACGAGAACTTTTTAGTAAAATGTAGAGTACTCTAAACAATAAAAACTCGCTTGTTAGCTAAACTTTTATTAAGGATTTTTTTATTGATGGAACTAATTTGCTTCTTTTCGGTGTTGATTATTGCAGCTTATTTCAACGATGCGCAAAGGCAAGCTACTAAGGATGCAGGCACCATTGCGGGGCTTAATGTGGCTAGAATAATCAATGAGCCAACAGCAGCTGCAATAGCTTATGGACTAGACAAAAAAGGAGGAGAAAAGAACATCCTAGTTTATGATCTTGGTGGTGGTACATTTGATGTCAGCATCTTAACCATTGATAATGGTGTGTTTGAGGTTCTTGCTACAAGTGGAGATACTCACCTTGGAGGAGAGGACTTTGACCATAGGCTTATGGACTACTTCATCAAGTTGATAAATAAGAAGTACAACAAGGACATTAGTAAGGATCATAGGGCTCTTGGGAAGCTAAGGAGGGAATGTGAAAGGGCTAAGAGAGCTTTGAGTAGCCAGCACCAAGTCCGTGTTGAAATCGAGTCTCTTTTCAACGGCATTGATTTTTCGGAGCCGTTGACAAGAGCTAGATTTGAGGAATTGAACATGGATTTGTTCAAGAAGACGATGGGGCCGGTTAAAAGAGCTCTAGAAGATGCAGGGTTGAAGAAGACAGATATCAATGACATAGTATTGGTTGGAGGCAGCACCAGGATTCCCAAGGTACAACAACTTTTGGTGGATTTCTTTGATGGAAAAGAACTGAACAAAGGTATCAATCCTGATGAGGCTGTTGCATATGGTGCTGCTATCCAAGGTGGAATACTCAGCGGTGAAGGCG
Source organism: Crotalaria pallida (assembly GCA_037953625.1). NCBI lineage: Eukaryota > Viridiplantae > Streptophyta > Magnoliopsida > Fabales > Fabaceae > Crotalaria > Crotalaria pallida. The sequence continues at coordinate 10,805,938 of CM075653.1, read as the reverse complement.
GTGCTGAAACCAAAGGTACTAAAACAATTTAATTATTACCTAATCAACTTGTATATTTTTATTTAGTCATTAGTTAGAGTTGATGTTGTAAGATTGAAAATTGAGACTAACACTTGCTATGACTTATCTTGGGCAGATCTACTTCTTCTTGATGTTACTCCTTTAAGTTTGGGGATTGAGACAGTGGGTGGTGTCATGACAAAATTGATTCCAAGGAACACTCTTATTCCAACAACGAAGTCTCAGGTTTTCACCACTTACCAAGACCAGCAAACCACCGTGTCCATCAAGGTAATGTAAAAAAAAAAGAGTATCTGTTTCTATAGCAGATTTTGCTTGTGCCTATCATTCTAATGCTGAGAACTCTTCAGGTTTATGAAGGTGAAAGAACTCTAACAAAGGATTGTCGCGAACTTGGGAAGTTTGATCTCTCAGGCATTCCACCAGCTCCAAGGTATATTTCATTGAAAAATTACAAGTTTAATTTTGATGCACAAGTGTTAAGTTTTTAGGGTCGTCACTCTCTCATTTTTCACTATATTGTGTAATTTTTAAAATAATTGTTTCAATTTACAAGAATCGGATAATTTTAATAATATGATAATACATGATTGGTTGATGATACAAAGAACATTAACACCGATAATGCATTACAATTAAATCCATATATATAAGAACTACTAAAGTTTTCTTACCATTGGTTTTCCTTATTGCTTATAGGGGAGTGCCACAAATTGAGGTAACTTTTGAGGTTGATGCAAATGGAATCCTACATGTGAAAGCAGAGGACAAGGCAGCAAAGACATCAAAATCAATCACTATCACTAATGATAAAGGGCGTTTGAGCCAAGAAGAGATTGAAAGAATGGTGAAGGAGGCTGAAGAATTGGCTGAAGAGGACAAGAAAGTTAGGGAAAGAATTGATGCTAGGAACAAATTAGAGACATATATTTATAATATGAGAAGTACTATAAATGACAAAGACAAACTCTCAGATAAGATTGATTCAGATGACAAGGAGAAGATAGAGAATACTTTGAAGGAAACTTTAGAGTGGCTGGATGATAACCAAAATGCAGAGAAAGATGAGTTTGAAGAGAAATTGAAGGAAGTTGAAGCAGTTATTAATCCAGTTATCAAGCAGGTATATGATAAAAGTGGTGGAAGCTCCTCTTCTAGCTATGATGATGAAGAATCAAGTGATGAACTCTAGAGTGTAGTAGATATTGAGAAGTGAATATAACACTGTTACGTTGTACCTTTTTCTTGTTTAGCTTTCTTTTTTTTATGGCTGCAGCTTCGAGCTGTAATTAGCAGCATTGGTTTTTTATACCGTGTATATGTAAAGAAATACTACTAATTCAATTACGTTTTTACTTGGGTTTTGCCTGACTGTCCACTATATTTTCCCTTTTCAGCATAAGTTTTAAATTTTGTTTTAAATACTTTTTATAAGTAAGACCTTGTCCATTTTGTTTAAAACATTAATTAATTTTTTCTAAAAACATCTTTAACATTTTCTTTAGTCAATAAGCATTTAATGTCAAACTTTAACTTTTTTTACTCAACAAATTTAATAATTTTACTCATTTTAATTAAACATCTTAGAGTCACTCCATAAATTTATATTTAGAAATGGAAGTAATATAATATATAATTTGTTATAAGTGTATACTCTACAATCTAGCTAGAGACTAAAGTAGATAATCAAGAACGAATTATGATAGATATTTATTAAGAGAAAATATATGGTGCATCGATAGTGTAAATGTTTTTTACATCATCGGTGCATCATCCATCATTCACGCGATTATTGTCGTTGATTTTCAAATAAAAGTAATACAAATGAATGATGGATAATGAACCGATGGTATAAAAAAGGTTACACCGTTCATATTCATTAATCTCATTTATTAATCTAGAGATAATAATCATATTCAATGTTCTAAAATGACACTATATTTTACAATTTAGAGAAACCATTGTAAAAAATCAAAATAGAATCACCGTGACAGGGAATTGATAAGGATCAAAAAGAAACAATGCAATAAATTGAGAGCTTTTGAGAGAAACTCGAAAAGGTAGAACTTGCATTAACATTGAAAAAATAACAGAATGATTGTTTCTTTTAAATTAAAAAGCTAGTTCCAAGAGCTTATATACATCTAACTCATTAGCTTAAGCCTACTTGTATTTGAAACTATCTAACTAGTAACTAAGCAACTGCTAACTAATAGTTGTAAAATACTGACAGCTAGCAACTGATTTTAACCAAGTTCCTCAACTAAAGGTTGATCACTTGTGGAACTAAGTCTCTTGTGTTGAAGCTTGATTTGTGTTGCAAGCAATAGACATTGCTGCTACTTTTAGTGCATGTACTTCTTAAGTCTGCTGTTGCTGAGTTTCTTGAGCTGAAGTCTTGCATAATTTCAACACCCACGGAAGCTAGAGATCAATGTAATTAATCCAACATGTTCATCTTGGAAGTTAATGTATGAAAAGGTTCAGCGGCCAAGGGTTTAACGAGTATGTTTGCAATTTGAGCTTTACTTGAAAGAGGGAGTAAGTTAATAGTGCCTGCCAGCCACAGATCTCAACAACACTTTAATCCAATTCTATTTGTTTGGTTTTATCATGAAAATGCGGGTTTCTCTTTTTTGTGTTTGTTTGTGCAGAATTCCCCTTTGATTTAGAAAAAAGAAAAAAAGAAAAAAAAATTTAAAATAGGTCGTTGTGATGATCGAGTTAAAAAGTAATTTTAATATCTGTTTTAAAATGACAGATTTTGAAAGTTGACAATCAAAATCAATCTTTTTAAACAAACGATGTTAAAAGTACATTTTAACTCGGTCGCTTGACCAAGTTTAAAAGATTGATTTTTAGCATCAACTTTTTCCTCATCATCATAACGATCGATACTAAAAATCCAAAACAACCAATTTTAAAAATGATTTTTCTTGTAGTGTGTGAGTGATATTTCCGGTCGTAGCGGAGAATGATTACGATTAAAAGCATCTAGTCACCACTAATTATATTATAACTTTGAAGCATTTATCCTATGGGAGGTTAAAAGCACGTCACCACATTTTCTTATGCATGATAGTAGTTATATATGGTTATGAGAAGTTGGATAGTTTTACAAACTAGATGGAGAACGGTTGAGAATAGTTTGCAAAACCATATATGTGTTTTAATGAACAAAGACATTTATTGAAGAATTCTATTATAAATAGAGTTCCATCGTTCATATGAATACTAGTTCTTCTATCCTCAAATGTTTTAGAATTTGATCTATAATAGTAAAGCTTTTAAATGTGTGCAATAATTTTTTTCTATATTCATTCCAATTAGGAGGTAAATTAGAAATAATTGCCCCCACTTAGCTTGAAAAGATCCTGGGAATTCAATTTTTAAGTCTTTTAGTTTTGAAACTAAAACTTGCAAATCATGCACTTGATCCAAGATTGATGTACTTTCAAATATATAAAATTCAAAGTACCTCATAATTAAAAACTTATTTGTGCCTTGTGACTTTGAATTGTACTTAAACTCCAGTACATTCCATATTTCTTTTGGAGACGATATTGAATGGTACAAGTCTGAAAAACGGTCAGAGAGGGTGTTCATAATATATCATCTGCATAGAAGTTCATTTTCGGCCCTCTTCTTATGTTGCTCTTTCAATTTATCTTTCACTTCATCGGTGTCACTTTCTTTTTCTTTCTTTTTTTTTTATACCCAGAACCTGAGACCCACACGACCACATTGGACCTAGCGAGTCTTGCCAAACACGGGGGGAGTATCTACCCAGCCACTTGAGCGCTCCCCTCATAAATCTAAACATGTCCAGCTTAGCCCATGGATCGAACACGGAACCTTAGGCTCCTTTATGGAAAATTGATTCTAGGATTTATCCAAGCACGCAGAGATTATTGGTGAGCAATTTCAATAGTCTCACTTTCAAGAAAAAATCTAAATATTATTTTAGAAAAAGAAGTAGTATTCAAAGGAATGATGTAACTTCATTTATAATAGAATTCTTCAACAGATGTCCTTGTTCATTAAAACACACATTTGTTCGTTCGTGGTTTAGCAAATTATCACCAGAAGAGACAAGGAATGGAAAAGAATAATCATGACAAAAAGAAAAATGAAGTGATATTTAGGTTCCAAGGTGTAGGGATAACCAATAATAAAGCCTACGAGACCGACTAAAGATGATAGTTGGACGACCCTTGGTCGACCAAAGGCCTATGTTACAGGGACAAGTGCCGACCTTTGACAAGTCGATAACGTCCTACTTAAACCAATCACGAGCCGAGCACCTCACCTTATCAGTCTCGGACCGGGAAGGGCCTCCAATACCGAGGACCCGAGCGTTGAGGTCCTGATAGCCCATATGACTCAAATGATAAACACAAGCTCTTTAGTACAGGATAAGGATGAATGACTCATCCTTCTTATCCTCTAAGAGCCATGTCAGCCCTACTGGGCCAAACATGCCCATATGGTCCAACACCACTCTCCCTATAAATACACCCCTTACACAAGGGCTAAGGTATGACATTATCTACCATATTCTCAGGAACTACGTGTGGCTTTATTCCCTTTTCACTAGGGATACGTAGGACCGGGGTCACCCCCGCCAGCTGCAACAACCACCAAACACATCGTGGTGGGTCCATTTTCTAGATCCATTACATTGACGTCGTCTGTGGGGACGATAAACTTCGATTCCCATCCACAATTCAAAAAAAATATAAACAAATAAAATAGAAAATAAAAAAAAGAAAAGAAGAGGAAGAAAAATGTGTTCTTTGATGATGAACGAAGAGGTCCTCATCGCCACCGCCGGGAGACCCGCCTCTGCCGGGTGCTGCGGTTACTGTGGAGAATGCCTCCTTCGTTGCTACTGGTTACGTCGTTACCGGCGCCGAGGGACATATATGGGCCAGCGCCGGTGAAGAAGATGAAGCAACAAGGTGTTGCCGACGATGAGAAAGCCATCGCTGTACCTTCTCGCACCCTCTTCATTGTCGCCACGATCTGGATCCGCAAGTTAGCCATTAGAGGCGAATTAGATCGAAGTTTTGTGACTGGGCCATCAAGGGCACAGACGATCGCCACCTCCTCGCCACAATTCCAACAACAGCAATGAAGCCACCGCTGTATTGTGGCGCTCCAGTTACAGCAAAAGCGCCGAGCGAGGCCACTGGTTCGTCCGCGATCGCATCGAGTTTATTCACTCTTCGCCGTTGCACAACGCCTTCCTCTTTTCACGGTTCACTCTGTTCTCTATGCACAATGTTCTCTTCGGCGAATACACTGTCTCTGCTGCTCTTCTTCCTTGGCGACCCTGCACCGGCGATCACCGACGTCGTCACCGTCAAGAAGCTCCAGCCCGCAAAGCCGCCGCTGCTTGCCCTTCTAGCCTCATCATGCTTGTCGTCGCTACGGCGCATAAGTAGTACATACGTTAGGGTTTTAACCCTAACGGGCCACAAGGCCCAAACGAAATTAAAAAAAACAGGCCTAGAAAGGCCTGAACCAAGAAAAAAATATACGGGCTTATCTCATACAAGCCCAAACAAAAAAAAGAGAGACAAAATGTGGCTTAACACTAAATGGGCCCAACCAAGAAGCCCAACAAAGGTGTCCGAGCTACTGAATAACCCATTCCGAGATTCTCATTAATGGGAAAATTATTTCCTGATCAAGCGAATACAATAGTCATTCTATTCGGAATCTAGTGACGATGGCGAGGACCCCCGTGCTGAGTTTCCCTCTTTGAACTCGTGTTTCGAGCATAAGAAGCCTGGGTTTAGTTCCTGATTCGGATACATGCGCCAACTACGGCGAGCCTTCGACAGCGTCCCCCTTTTTGGTATCTCATACAATCAGAATGTCGGGAATCACTCATTATTCTTCTCTCCTCGGATTTATAAGACGATTGCGGAAACCTCGCGTTGTGTTCCCCGCTTGAGTCTCTTATTACGGCCCTCAATACTCAACAAAGCCCATTTTAAAAGGATTGGTAGAATTCTTCAATCTGACATTCCTCAATCTGACATTCGTCACATCACGGAATCATGGAAGGAATTCTCGTTCTCATATTATTTTCCTATTTACTTGGCATTTTAGGTGATTACTTCGCACACATGCTGATATTCATTTACCCGATGCAATATTTTTGACATGTGGTTTTAGTACTTAATTCCTTTAATTTCATTACATGTCACTCATCATGTACTCATGATTTTTTTTATATGTTGATATGTGACAATATTCCTTGTTGTTGAATGTCCTTAAATGTTTGTCTTTCCTGTCATGATAGGATAATAATATTTGATGTACATTGCTTTCCGATTGACATTAGGCAGTTTCTGACAATTAAACATTGTCATGTTTCATGAATTAATGCTTTCATTTGACTTGTTGCCATTAAATGCTCTGACATATTTGCAAATGTCATCTATTATTATGCTTGATATATTTGAAATCATGTATCTTTTCGTGGGCAATCTTGTATGATTGTACGGTATTTACTGGCCATTATTACATTTGTTATGTGTGATCTTTTTAATTCACGCTTCTTTTATTCTGATATTTTATATTCACGTGCCAATAATTTCCATTGTTGCTATTTAATTGTCATTGATTGTAAAATTAACAACGATCGCTGATTGTTATTCTTATACACGTAATGCAAGATTCAAGAAACGATGTTTAGACTTGTTAAAAAAAGAAGACTGAGCAGCTTTGTGGCCAGGGCCCGTGCAAGCACGCGCTCCCATAACAACTTGTCACGAGGCTAGCCTAGAACGAGCACTACACATCCACGACGGTCAAACGGTTACAAGTCACGCTGCACAGCCTTCGCCCATTATGAACTCTCGATCAACAAAACAACAGCACGTGATGAAGTGACCCGACATAAAGCCACAAGTCACGGTCAATTAAAGACATTGTAACACCCTTATTTTATATACAAAATAATAAGTAAAAGTCTATATTTAAAATAGTGTATTTAAAAATTTCATTTCACAAATAAAGTTTACAAATTAATATTGGGCATCCATTTACAATATAGATAGCATAACCATAACGTTTCCTTCTTTCCAGTCATCCGCTGCGCCACTCTGATCCATAAGCTCCTTAGCAAACACCTAAAATGTTAACCACATAAGGGTGAGACCTTTTCACAACACGGTGAATCAGAAGATAGTATAAAGCTCATAATATAAACTCAAGGATAACAATCAAGTCAAGTCAAGGACCAACCCATCTATTCCATTCCAATTAATACCTAACATATCCATATCCTTTCCATTACCATGTTCATTATTTATTCCCTTTAATTCCTTTATCAATTCCATTTTTATTTCCTTTATTCATTTTCCATTAGGTGTAACCTCAACCAGAGATCTACACCTTACCATCGCGTGTAACCCCAAACAGAGATCTACACACGGTGTATGCAACCACAAACAGTGATCTGCATACACTCCATCTCGTTTATGTAACCTCAAATAGAGATCTACATAAACTTCCCTTTTCCTTTTTACCTTTCCATTATTCATTTTCCATTAATGTGTGTAACCCCAAACAGAGATCTACACACACAGTGTAAGCAACCACAGACAGTGATCTGCAAACACTTCCATTTTACCGTACACCACTAGGATTTGGATACCCGCTAGGTAATTGACACACCTGTCTAGGGACTTGGAACACCTGCCCAGGACTTTACACCCATCCAGACCATAACCTGTAGGACTATGTACTTTTACCAATCCATTTATTTAGTCAAATTATTGGTGTGGAAAACTGATCCTGTGGGTCACCCGGCGCCTACAGGGCGATTTGGCCTGATGGGTAATTGGTCTGGCAGGTAATTGACCCTAACAGGTAATTGGAACACCTAGCCGGGTACCTAGTGTTCCGGGCCCCACTGATCAGTTTTCACTTTGGTTACCTTTACCATTATTAATTATTAATCAATCAACAGATCAGTCCATTAATTATAACCATCAACACAACTTCAATAATAATCACAGTATGCATAATTATACTCCATTCCAAATCATCACACATATATTCATAAATAAGTATTTATTATCCATCATCATATACATATATATCACTTATTCTCACATGACATCACAAATTAATGAGTAACATTTATATCATCAACAACTCACATTCAATCTCACATTCGGCACTTCACTTCCTAACCATATTCTATCACCCTTAACCTTTAGCCCGTAAACCATTTACCTTTATTAACACATAATCCAACTCATCGCCCTTAATCCTATTCAAGTTACATAATAATAACACTTCTTCCTTCCATTATTATTTCCAGTAAATTTAGCCATCTACATCATTCACTATCCAGTATTAACTCTCAATAGCACACATATAACACTTAGTGAACATAATAAATTATCCACAGATAGCAACACACTTAAAATCAACATATATCAGTCGACATACTCAAGTATGTCTTAGTGTACTTAAAATAAATCATCTCCCTAGGGTTCTTCACTTCCTACTTTAATAATATACAAAAAGATTAAACATTAATAGTTTCCAAGATATCAACATTAATCAAATATACAACCATTACCCTTCATTAATTCTATTCACCTCTTAATCCATCACCCATAACCCAACTTAACCATTAAACTCAAATCCTATTATAAACCCTAACTATCCCTAACCCAAAGTGCGGAAAAGAGACTCCCCTTACCTTAGAGAGGGAGAGAGTCCACACAAAGCTCCAGGGACCATGAACCTACTCCGGATCTACCTTGATTCCAACTCCTTAGCCCAAATTCCACTTGAATCTTGAGATTGGAGGAGAGAGAAAGGGAACCCTAGATGAGAGAGAAAGCTTGGATTCTAGAGATGGAGTATTTATGTGTAGGATCTAACCCAAAAATCAAGATTAGATCCATGGGTGTGGTATGACAATGGAGTTTGGGTGCTTGGGTTTGGTTTGGTGTATGTGGGTGCTTAGAGAGAGAACCATGGATGTGAGAGAGAAAGGGAACTACCAAGGAAAGGAAGAGAAGAAGAAAAAGAAGAAGGAGAAGAGAAGCTTGCCATGGAGGAGGATTGATGGTGTTTGATGATGGTTTGGAGGAGGAAGAGAGGAAGAACACGTGAGAGAAGAGGGAAGAGAGGGAGAGAAGCGTGAACATGAGAGAGAGAGGGGAGGGTCGAATAGGATAAGGGAAGAAGGAGGGTGTGGCTGAAATAGAGGATAAGGGGGTGGAAATTACGTTTCTGCCCCCAAACTTTATTTTTATTTTCTGCGTCAGACCTGAAGTAATCGATTACTTGACCCCAAATAATCGATTACCCTTCAATGCAACATTTCTTAGTATCTCTGACAGAGGGCTAATAATCGATTAAGTCACCTGAAGTAATCGATTAATTCTTTGAGTTAATCGATTATCAATGCTGCAACATTTAAGTGTTTTCACCAGAGGGATAGTAATCGATTAACCCCTACAGAGTAATCGATTACTCTAGTGAAAACTCCTATTTGGCCAATTCTAACTCTAAGACACAACACTTAACTTCTACCCATGATTTTCCTATGGTTCCTATCATTAATTCTAGCTTAGGTTTTCCTAATTAATCTTGGAATTAAATTTTGGGATGTTACAGACATCATCATAATCAATTCAGGGAACGAATTTACATTGCCAGCCTTTTTTACATATTTTATGATCGTATAAATGTGCATCGGGTCATGCATATATTCACTATGCTTCATCACTATATTCTATTTATAGCATATCATCTTCTAAAGGCATGTATTATTTTAGTTCATGCGTATATCTGGCCTGGGAGATTTTCTCATTCAATTATGCGCATTGATAGACATTTTTCCGGTACAAGTATCACCATACATGACTTTCTGCTCAGCAAAACAGCTCATACTTTGCTAAATAGTGTCATTACGTATACTCTGTTACTCGATATTCTAATCGTTGTTATTATGCATCATGAAAAGGTACAAATCTGACGGTCGGAGCTACCGAGCACGATGGCCAAGTTTGGTTCAAGTGTTTCGCACATAATCCAAGCCGATTATGGGTCTCTCATTCTTCTCAAACGTTTTCTCTGGTATGTGCACCATCGCGACCCTACCTTGTAGTAAAACGGTCCGCGATGCCACCCCTCAGTGATCTAATGAAATCCTGTTGGCTCCGATCATCAAACACAATGAAGGCCCCTCCCTCTCAACTTGCAAGCATTCAACCCCATCACAGTGCTCCTCTACACAGGTCTAAATTCGCATGTCTCGTAAACAGGCTTGGTGGAGCATTCTCGGAGGATAAATCTGATTTAGTTGGGGAAGTATACTCGGATTAGATGATTCCGCTGCACATTCACTCCCTCGTCTTTCACGCTGATTCTGCTGTCATGACTGCATTGTGTACATGAATAGACCATCATGGCTCTAGGAGACCTCAATCATCATTCTTTCTGATGTTTCCTCTAATGGCATGCCCAACAACTCAGAGAACAATCGGCGTGATGCAAGGAAATGGCAAACTTCTTCAATGCGAGGAATAGGTCCAACAGCGAAGGAATGACCCAAATGCTTCAAACTAACACTCATCTCGCTTGATCAGGGAATTAATCTTTCCTTATCCTCACATGAATTTAATTCATTATCGTTTATTACATTTCTGTTTAATATCTCAATTACGCATATTGGCGTTCTTATGAGATAATTGTTGGGCATAAGTGGTACACATCGCCGCTTTAATGCATGTTGTGGTTATCGTACTACCTGCACGACGTCTAAATATGACTCATAATTTATAAGGAGAATGCATCACTCCTAACAAATAACAGTTGCATCCCATTTCTAATTCGATATTCTAATTCCTATCTTTGCATACCTGATCAAAGGTACAACGATGAAGATACAAACATCCCAAAATCTCTAAAAGGGTCTCGCAACAGGCATCTGCCCCGATGTACTGATCGTGTTTCATTCAACAACTCATGCATTTACTGAACGCAACAGGGCCTTATCAGACATCCTTCTTCGATATTATGTAAGAGGTGCATTTCGGCCTTGTTATTTTGATCTTGAATACAATGACCTCATGATAAGGATCCGCCTGATTACCCAGATTCCTGAGGGGTCCAGCAGTTACAGTTGATCGACGGCAGTGACGAAAGAATCAACACATTCTTTCTCACTTTTTGCCCTCTCGACTTCATTCTTTGCCTTCTCGGCACCCTCTACATGAACCTGTTATTTACGTAATTTTTGCCTACGCGCGATAGGCCACCGACGTCTAGCGCGGAACATTATACGCAACTCCTAGTTGAGTGTATAACAAAGCAAGTACAATAACGATACCCGAACGCCAACTAGTTATTCAAAATGACTAAGCGCGGATAACTCGAGGTCCGAGGAACCAACCTTGGCCAAAGGTATGAGTTTCGAGTTCGAAAACATAACAACAGTTCATACGGGGTATTACAATATTTCTAACTAGTGCCATCAGATTTGGTATCCACCTCTCATCGAGGACCTACTTCAATCCATTTACTCACTTCAGATCACGGCCCTACGCACTTGCCCACGATCTTGATTAGCCGACCAGATTGACGGGGCTACAAGTGGAAACGCAGATGCTATCTCGATAACTTGGCCATCGGCCAAATAAATGGCATGATCAAGGAATACACCTCAGCTAAGGCAGCTATTCCGACAACATCATGCCATGATCCAAAATGTGATATTACTTTTGGCACACCTCGATGAAGAGAGTTGTAAGCATCTCCTATCAGGTGTCATTATCCAGGCACAAAGAATGCTATCAACCATCAATGATACTCTTACGAGTAAAAAGTCTCGGCTGCAAGCAATCTTTTACTTCAACCATCGGAAGCTCCGTACAGGCTCTCCAAGCCTATACGAGCTTAGGGGGCTCTTAGAGTTGACCAATCTAGCTACCCAAGCTCCGCCGACCAAGGGCCTACCTTCCTTCATATCACAATACCGGCCACCCTCAGGCCGACCAAAGGCCTCAACAAGATTACAAAAAAGAAAAGAGAAAAGGGAAAAGACCCACAGCCAGGTACTTACAAAGATGCTACTCCTCTATAACAGACAATCAGACAGAAGTCTCATTCGAGTCTGCATTGTCTGTTACAAATTGCGAAAGGACGGAAAGGGCAGAAGAGGAAAGATCTACTTCACACTCATTCTGCCGATCCACCATCTTCCCCTCCTTCGAAGTACAGATCCGACCCCGCGACCCCCAATCCAGGGTTGAGCAGTTTCAACTGATTGACATCATTCACGAATTGTTCCTCGTACGACTGTCTCCAGTACAAGAGGTTCCGCTCGAAAGCAACCTTGTGCTTTAGGGCCTTAAGCCTCACTTTCTCAAACTGCCCGAGACCGGGACAGCTAGTCGCGGAGACGAGCGTTCTCCTCTGTCAGCCTGTGAAGAGAAGCGTTGGCTCTCTCCATACCTTCCCGAGCAAGACGCTCACACTCTTGAGATTGGGAAAGAGCATTGACCTGCTTAGCCCGCATCTCAGTGAGCCACTGAATCTCAACTTGGTAACCCTCCTCTCAGAGGACAGCGGTTTGCCTTCTTTCCCGCTTGGCGGAAGAAACAACAGTGGAGATGTCATTGGCATGATCGGTGACGCTGTACAGGAGGCTAGCCCTTGGCAGAAGATATTTTCCTATCAAGTTAGCCTCCTCGCACCTCGACACAAACTCTGTTTCCGCCAGCATCGATCGTCAACCTCGATTTTCCCACAATCTCCAACAGGTCGAGAATGTCTTGCTTAAACCGACCTCGAACAGGTCAGTATTCACATGATCGCTAAGCCGACCGTACACTCGGCTTCCTTTCGGAGAGCCTCAAGTGGCCTACTAAGGATATATGGGACAATCTGGCCTCGGGACGCCCTACAGGCCACGTGTCACCCATCCCCGACATCCTTAACGGGCTAGATATGAGAAGGGAATATGTTGAGTTGTCTAGGTTCTAGAATATGATGCGCTGTCCCTATTCTGGAAAGATCCCAGATGTTTTGCAGATATTTCCCACAGAACTTGATGTCAGCACGGAAACCCTAAAGGGCTTCCATTGTTCAAGGCTCGGAATAGGCCCACTCGGGACAACCTCCCAACGGTCCAAGGCACTTCGCCGATCACTTGGATCGACTTTAACAAGTCAATACCTGCATGGTCGTCAACAGACCGTAAATATCGAGCCGACCCTGAATAGGGCCCTCGGTAACCCAGCAAGACGGGATCACTCGGCACTCGGCCTGTTACTCGGGCCACATGTCTCCTCCCCACGTCTCGCACACAGCTTAGACATGAGAAAGGTACATGTTGCGCTATCCAGGTTCTAGCATATGTTGCACTGCCTACATTCTAGAAGGGTACAAACATTTTTGCATATATTTTCACAGAACCTGACGTCGGCATATTTTGTTGATTTCCCTTGTTCGGAATCATTACCCATTATGAAGAATCTCCTATTGGGTTTCCCTGTCATAATCCGAATACGAAGAGCGCCAACGAGGTACCCTAAGCACACGAAACCTAAGGCAAATAACACCAACTCTCGGAAGCTCAGCACACGCTCTTCGAGCCTATACGAGCTTGGGGGGCTTGTATGGATAACCAAGAATAAAGCCTACGAGACCGACTAAAGACGACAGTTGGACGACCCTTGGCCGACCAAAGGCCATGTTACAGGGACAAGTGCCGACCTCTGACAGGTCGATAACGTCCTGCTTAAACCAATCACGAGTCGAGCACCTCGCCTTATCAGTCTCGAACCGGGAAGGGCCTCCAATACTGAGGACCCGAGCGCCGAGGTCCTGACAGCCCATATGACTCAAAGGATAATCACAAGCTCTCTAGTACAGGATAAGGATGAATGACTCATCTTTCTTATCCTCTAAGAGCCACGTCAGTCCTACTGGGCCAAACAGGCCCATAGGGTCCAACCTCACTCTCCCTATAAATACACCCCTTACACAAGGGCTAAGGTATGACATTCTCTACCCTATTTTCAAGAACTACGTGTGGCTTGATTCCCTTTTTACTAGGAATACGTAGGACCGGGGTCACCCCCGCCAGCTGCAACAAGCACCAAACACATCGTGGTGGGTCCATTTTCTAGATCCACTACACAAGGGAAGTAAATTGAACTTTGATTTACAAAAGGCTTTGCTCTATAGTGATAACGATTTAAACAAACTAATAAAGATAAAACGCCAAAATATAATCAAAACATAATCAGAATTATAAGTAACCAAAAATCTTGGCGTATGCATTCTAGGCTTAGAAATCCTTCCATAATAATCCCCAAGTTTGATTCCATACATGATTTGGCTTTACCATACTGTTTGAGATAAGGGTATCGACGAATTAAAGTCTTAGTTGTCCTCCTATTGATGTGAAAGAAGCCTCGTTTATAGTATTAACATATTCTTCATCATCTTCTAGTATGCCTAGCTTATTACATGCATCTCTATGTGTATCATAAACAACATTATCGATCGTCCTAATTTCTTCAAAGTTTTATGGTCCTCTTACAATAAACAACATTATTCTCAAATAAATTAAAAGAGTTCTCCACATGTAGGTTTAACATAACGTAAGCTACCAATTGTTCTCCCGACCTTTCTAGGTACCCACTCACAACCCCTGTGGTGATAAACAGAAGTTGTTTGAAATTTCGAGTACCTAAAATTTTTGACCTTCGGATATATCTTATTTGCATTCATCCATGCAATAAACATTGACCATTTAATTTCCTTTAAGCTTTATTGGCCACTGCTTCCAATGGTTCTTCGTCTTCAAATAACACACTTTGTTCATTAGGTAGGTGGAGAGACAACATTTCCATAACAGGTTCCATATGTTGGATTGGGAAGCCAAAAATCATCCATAAAGCTTCACACGAACCCAAGTATCGACAATCATAATGCATTTTTATTTTGTCCACCGATTTGGTTTTGTCGTATAATGTGGGTGTAATTTAATCATCTCCTATGTTAATTTATTTGAATAAATATTTGATTGAGCGTGACTGATTACACTACTGCATATTGCTGTGTGCATGATACTTAATCAACAAGTATGGATTATAAGGGACAACAGCAAGATTGTCTAGCTCAATTACTCCCTTTGTGACACAGTATTATTCATTATTCATAATTAATTATTTTTACCTTCAAGTATCAAGGAAAATTTCAGAATGCTTATCATTTCTAAAAAATTTACATTTGGTGTCAATCCACAAGTGTTATCATTTCATAAATCTACAAGTGGAATCTACAAGTGTCTCAAAGATGTAACAAGCTATATCATCAAATGATTCTTCAAATGGTATCAACAATACTTGCTTAGTTCAACATGTGGTATACAATACTTACTTTGATTACTTTCAAATTTTAAGTGTATATTTGTTTAGCAAGTGATATCATTGATTTAATGCATGATTTTGGACACATAATGCATGCTATTGTGATTTAATGTTAAATGTTTTTACAAATGGTATCATACTCTTTCAAGTGGTATTATGATTTCACATTTCAAGTGATATTTTATATGCATACCATGAGGAGAAAAGTTTGTTATTTTCTCACATTTTGGCGTAAGACTTCATTATTATATTACTTTTTTATAATGCCAAAAGGGGGAGAAATGATTGTTTTGTTCTTTCTATGTAGGGGGAGCAAAGTTGTTGAAGATAGGGGATAATCTAGTTTAACTCAATTGGATTTCAAATGTCAAATGCATATATTGTGGGGGAGCAAGAGTCTCAACAAGTGATCAAATAGTCCAACAATCAACAACACCAAAACATGGTTTGTCATCATCAAAAAGGGGGAGATTGTAAAGCACATGGGGAGATTGTAAGTATATATGAAGAATACATATGCATGATCAAGTGGTTTTGATGAAGACAATGTTTTGAACAAGCTCAACCAATGACAAAGAACAAAAGTAACAATGATGAAGAGAGAGCAAGCTCATAGATTCAATGTGTATATAGTTTTATATTTTGATTTGAGTCTTAGAGTTTGGGTAAAGTTTAGAGAGTTTGGGTAGTGAATCTCAATCAAGTGCATGATCATATTAATCTTGAATATTTCACTTAACCAAAATCAATATATGGCTTAAAGGTATTTTAGAAAAGGTTTAAATTTGAGAAAACAAGTTTTTAGAAGCATTTTTACAGCTCCTAATCGATTAAGATGGTCAGTAATCGATTAGCCAAATTGAGCTGTCAGGTCCTAATCGATTAGCCATATATCTAATCGATTAGCCTGTGTTAAAATGTGCCTAATCGATTAGCCTAAAGACCTAATCGATTAGCACGGGTCTGCTAGCTTTTTAAAACAGCTTTTCACTTTGCAAAATCAGTTTTTATGTTTTCCAAAGCTTATGGGTATTCTATATAAACCTTTCCTTTCCCATTAGAAGTTACAACAACAAATCTAACACACTTTAACATCATTTTAGAAAAGATCAAGCCACGCATTCTCTCTCATTTTTACAAAGATCAAAGTTCTTATTTTCATGTCTTTTGATCAAGAAGCTCTTGAATCTTAAGTTCTAATTGTCCATAGTTCTTGAAGGAGATTCAATAGGTTTCATTGTTTTCCATTGAGTTGTAATCATTGCAAGAGGCAAGCTTTCAATACAACAAGAAGAAGTCTCGGTGTGTCGATTATCATCAAGCAAATTAAAGAAGAAGAAGTCTTGGTGTGTCATCAAGCAAGTGGTGAGGTATCCACTTTTGGGAAGAGAAATTTAAGATGTTCTTAGTCTTGAAGGATATTCTTTCAAGTTTTAAGGTTAGATTAGAGATTCAATAGGATTGCAAGACAAGAGTGGGATTATCTCTTGGAGGCTATCAAGTGGGGTATTTTGAGAGCCATTTGCTTGTAATTTGAGAATTCTAATTCCTTAGTAAAGAAAATCTCTCTTGTGATAGAGGGGACTGGATGTAGCTCTCAGTGGAGGAGAGTAAACCAATATAAAATCCCTGTGCAATATCTCTTTCCCTTAACTCTTTAATTTCTTCACTTTCATATTATTCTTGATTGAAAACCTAGAAAAGATTGATTTTCATATAATTGAATGAATTAGGTTTTGATAGTTCAAATTGATTTGAGGAAAATCTTTTTCATAATCTAGGTAATCATTAACAATCTTTGTGTTAATCAATTCCGCGCTATCTCTGATCATACATGATATTTTATTGATTTTCATTTTCGGTTAAAAGTGATTTTTCTGGTTTTTAGCAGTGGCTAATTGATTAGCACCTTGGGTAATCGATTAACCTTGTGCAGGCTTTCAGACACTAATCGATTAGGCATGCTGGTAATCGATTAGGTCCAGTGCATTTTGTGTAAATCATTCGTTTTAATCGTTTCGATTTGTTTTGTGCGAAAATCTTTCAAGGTTTCTTTAACACCTATTCAACCCCCCCCCCACCCCCCTTCTAGGTGTTCTCCTAGTGTTCTTTAGTTCATATCTCCACCGATTGTAGTTCTTTCACTAGGTACATGTCACGACTGCGGAGGACGGTCCTTTGGCAATGATCTGACCCTAATCCAGAATATTTTGGGTACGCATATATGAGTTGCGTGTATCTGTCATGAATGAAAGGTGTTTACCCTCAGTTTCTTTGCTTTGACTTAGTGAATTGAATTTGGATGAAGGGTTGAGAAGATACGGATATTGGATCCAACAAGAGAAGGAGATTGATATTAGAACTCATGCATCATGCCACATAAAGATAAGATAATATGATTGTAAATAATGGATTGAGCACGTAATTTGCATTACAATGATTATGTATGTCTGGTTGTCTATATTATTCAATTAATTATCCGCTTAAGCGATATGACAAGTGATTTACTCCCATCTATCATGTCTGTGTGGTAGGTACAAGTAGCTGTTAAAGTCAGTTCACCTATCAAGCCAGCGACTCAAGCAGAAAAGGAAGATATTTGATTATTTATTGACTGGATTTGATCCAATATAACCTTGGAAATAAATGTATTTTAAAGGAAAATTTTTATTGACTATCTTTCAATAAAGGGAATTTTTATTTTTTCGCCGCAATAGTTCTTAATAAATTATTTTATTCCCTTTTAAAAGATAAGGGTGTTACATAATGGTATCAGAGCAGTTCCTTCCTTTCGGCCTGAGAGTATGGTTTCATTACCTCTGTTGTATTCTCTGCCATGTTATGATTGAGTTATTTAGAAGTGTTAGAATCCTGTTTAATTTTAGAAATCGTCTAAGTCAAACATATTGAGTACTGTTGTTAAATTTTGATCCGGTTATATCAAAGTCAACCTCAGCTACCTTTGTTATGATCAGAGGAAAGGAAGTTAGTTAAGCCTAGAGAGAATGATAACCAACAGGCTAGGGCAAATGAATGTCACCCCAACAGAAATGGAAAATCTATAGTACTTAACTATCCGAGTTGAATCTGATGGTGACAAATAATCTTCATCTTTCGATTCGTTGAATCCAAAGATGCGTTTCATAATCTTCCTTGTGGAGGATTATAAACTTTCAATCGGACTGATATGGTCTCTCTACCAATGATATGTATTGTTAGGATTGGCCGCCCTAATATTTACAACTCTTGGAAAAAATGATCATAAAAATCCAAAATATTTTTCTGAATGGAATATGCAATGGAAGCATTTGACACGAGATCTTTTACTATCTAGTTTCTTTTGTTAACCAAATCCTTGATCGCCTATTTCTGTAAAAGTAGAACTCGAGCATATTTCTGGATCGCCTCTCAAAACTTTTGGGAAATGGAATTCTCTTATACCTGGATAGTTAAACCTCAATAATGTTCATTCAAAGAATACTTTTTCATAATCTTGTACAAAGTTCCTCCATTCCTAAATAAATGAACCTTTCCAATAGCAATGATGAATTTCTCATTTCTTCCGAATGATTTGGTATTCCTATCCAACGAATCCCTCATTCGCTTACCCTTGCGAACATTTTGGTTTCTTTCGAAAATT
Organism: Crotalaria pallida; assembly: GCA_037953625.1. Lineage (NCBI taxonomy): Eukaryota > Viridiplantae > Streptophyta > Magnoliopsida > Fabales > Fabaceae > Crotalaria > Crotalaria pallida. The sequence continues at coordinate 10,786,852 of CM075653.1, read as the reverse complement.
TTATGGTTTGAAGAGTTTTATTATTCTTTGTGTTTAGGCATTTTGAAACCTTAATTTTCGCAAAAACTTGCAATATTTTTCTATTATCATAATCTTGGATTGTCAAGCTAGTTAAAGTTATTTATTTGAGAATTCTTAGGATTATCCTACATTTTGAAATTTTGAAGAAACCTTCTTAAACGTATTAGTTTATAAACGAAGATTTTCCTTAAGACCCTTTCATCTTGATGAAAGAAAAACTTTTGAAAAACTAATATGAATGTGTTAATTCTATAATCTTTTGGAAAATAATGAATTCCTTTATAATCACTATTGAATTTTCTTTTGGTAAATTATGATCACCATAAATAGTGAAACTTTTAAGAAGAACTTTTGGATAAGAATTTCTAATCATTTTTGTAACATTTGGATAGAAGATAATTCCGATTTGTACCTAACACCTTGGAATTATGATTTCTTTTGAAAAACTCCTTTCAAAAAGGATTTACTCACGCACTATTGGAAACAAATATTTTGAAATTGTTGCATAATCATCATATGAAAGAGAATTTATGAATATCTAAAAAATTTTGAACTTTGAAAGAAAGAATTTTACATCTTTCTCATAATCCTCTGACTTGAGTTTAACAAAGGCTTTTCGGAAGATTAATACAAACATTTCAATCAAAGAACCCTTAAGGAAAAAGTTTATAAAATCATTCCTATCGTGAATTTTTCTTGTATCTCCTCTCATTAATAATTTTTCAAAAGACACGAACTGGAATTTGAAGTAGCTTCTTGAAATCATTTTAAAAGTTCCTTGAAGTCTTAGCTCCAAGAAAGACTTTCTTAAAGATATTTATTCATACATTATCCTTAAATCCTTTTACTCATAAGGAAAACTTTTTGAAAGTCGATACAAATTTATTAACTTTCTGAAGAACCTTTGGAAAACAAAATTCCTTCATGATTCCTTTTCACTCTTTTGGTAATCTTTAAATAGGAAAAGTTTTGTGTAATGTCTCAAATATTATGTTTTTCCAATCTTTATCATGATAAATAGGAAAGATTTCACTTAAACCTTTATTTGAGAGAATCTTTTCGAAAAATGACATTAGAAGATTAGTCTAATATCTTTGATGGTTTTCATCTAAAAGTTCACATTGATTTCTCGAGCAAATATAGTTTGTGAACTAATTTTTCCCCAAAAAAGACAAACCAATTCCTTAGTAGTGCATTAAGGTAACCCAGTTGAGCTAAAGCCCATATGTAAGATGGACAACATAAAGAAAGTACCCTAGGAAGGTATCCACGATTGTTAGTACTATTACTAAAGGCCAATAATAGACCAAGCCTACAAACCTAAGGGTATGTATTCTCAAAGGGATGTTTTAATTTGTGAACCATATAAATAAATAGTGACACCTTTTAACCCCTTAAGTAATTGTTAAACGAGAACCTTTTACCCTTTACTGATTCCTTTATAATCCTAAGACCCCCGAGGAATGAGTTAAGTTTCCTAAGACTAGTAGTGGATACTCTGAAGGAGGATAAGTGGTAAACTGTTTAAGGTTGATCTCAAGCCAAAGAAAGTGTGTCCTCTTGGAGTACAATGTCACAGATAAAGGAATCTCGACCCATTTTGGGTAGACCCCGCTCGACAAGGAGAGAAACTAGAAACCATAAGTGAGTGAGAAATGTCTTCTAGAGAGTGATGAACTATTCCTGGAATGTTACCAAGATTCCCCAAACTCGAAGTCCTAGGGAGTGACCATGAAAATGAAAATCGTCTCTGATGTTAGTACTAGCTAATTATAAGAGAAATGTTGGATTTGAATAAGATTCTAAGAGATTATGACTAGAGACTCATTAGGAAGACCATTCTACTCATATTCCGAGACTTACAAAAAGACTGCACCCAAGGTAAGGAGAATAAAGGATCATGGTCAAAGACAAGAATGAAGGTATGCATCCAAAGTGATAGGATACCCACGAATTATCCGTATTATCCTACCCGAACTAAGTCGATAAAGGATGAAAAGAAGTAAGAATGTGAAGTAGAAAGACCAACCATACATTAGACAACTGTTATAGAAATTAGAAACCCGACCCTTGAAAACTTAAGAACAATATCGCAAAGCTAGACTCCCCCCAACTCTAAGAACCTCTTATAACAAAGAGTATTCCTCAGTTACAAACCAACCCTTGGAAGGAAACCCATCTATTTAATTAGGAAAGTGAATTGTTGATAAGCTTGTTTAGTAAACCCATGAAAATGATCACACCTTGGAAAAAACTAGTACAAGTCTATGATCAAAGGCAGAGTCTTCAAAATTTGAATGGGATGACACCCTACCTAGGCAACCAAAAGTACATATAATCCACTGATACATATATGAAATCCAAAAGGATGGAAATCATTGAGAGCCTAGAAACCCTTTGGATAACTAAAGACCTAACTTCATACTAAGTGGGGGAGAAGTCAATTTTGTAATAACAACATTTTTCAAACAATTGTTTTTATCAGAATTTTCTTTTAGTGAAATTTGGATGACGATACGATAAACATTCATATCTTTAAGTTCATCTAACTTAAAGATACGCGTATAATCTCTCTCGTAAAAGATTATATTATGCAAGATTGATTTTATTATTAATAGTATAAATGTTAGGAATGATTACCCTAATGTTTATAACTATTAAGAAGTAAAATCACATGAATTCCCCATGATTCATGCCAAGTAAATCAGAGTTCGCAGTGAAAAATGTTCTTTTAAAATGTTTTGTTTAAAACTTATTTATATTTCCTTAACGAAAGAATTTTGAAGAAAGTTTAACAAAATTCTTTTAAGTGGGGAAGAGACCCAAATTATCTTAAGAAATCAAATTTTAATTATTATTAAATGTTTTAGAAAATCAATTTGATTAGAAAATGAATTGCGGGGAAGAAATTCCTAAAAGTGGGGAAAACTGTAACACCCACGGGAATTATTCTCGAAATTATAAATGAAATATTAAGTAGATATTAAGTATATACTAAGTGAATATCAAGAAAATACTATGTGAATATTGTGTTTGGTGATAAAAAAGCCTAGACAATCGATTGTCAAATGCGACAATCGATTATCCTATCATTTTAAGTCTGATAATCGATAGTCTGATCCTGACCATCGATTGTCACGAGTCTGCAACTGAAAAAGTAAGTCGATTTTGAGCGATTTGACAAGATTTAAACGTGTTTTCACTCATATCAAGCCACCACAGACCTGAAACCTTATCAATAGGTCAGGGAGGACGTGTCCCAATCCTTATTAATGAACGAAACCCTTATGTTAATCATAAAAACCCATTCTTGAGCCTCAACACCAAAGTTTTCTAGTTTGAACTTAGTGGCTTTCGTTATTCTTCTTCAAGTCACCCCAAGCCACAAAACCTATATGATTCTGAAGCTCTATGTTCCATCTTGACATAGAGACCAAGTTTGTTTGATTTGGTTAACCATAGAGAGAGTTGTAAGCCTGCGAAGTTGACTCTTCGAATCTGGAAAACTCGAAAATATGATGCATGAACCCATATTCTTCAGTGATTATAGGTAAGTTCTGTAACACCCTCACAATTAATTAACCTAAATTAAGATTAGTTATCTAATTACTTGAAAATTTTATTAAAAATTTGACAGAGTTTCCTCTGTTTTTCGGACTTTCCAAAAATATTTTTGCTAAATACCCGTCAGTCCAGAATATTTTAAAACATAAAATTATATCTAAGTTACATCTAGCCTATCACTAATGCCCTGATACAAAATAATACAAGTTTTAGGGCGTACAATTAGTGAATTGTTTTGAAATCCAAAATAAGCTGACTAATTCCTAAACTACTATACTTCTCTCATAGCTAAGTTACACTCCACGTGGTGGAGGGTATTCCTGCTCGGCCTGCAATAGTGTAAGCTCAATTCCTGTACTTGTATAAAAACAGCAAGAAGGGTAGCATTACACAGAACTTAGGAAATAGTTTCTAAAGTAGGCATAGAAATAAACTAAGTACAAACATTAAGTAAACAACATGCACAAATTATAAACATACATTCTATTTCTTAAATTTATCAATTTCCTTGTTCATTTATATTTGATGTCACTAACCCGTATCTTTTCTAATTCTGTTTACCATGTACGTCTTCCCAGTTATGGGATACCTGGTAGTGGTACATTTCCCTTTTCTATGTACGTTTTCCCAATTAAGGGATACCTGGTACATTCCCATTCGCTATGTACGTCTTCCCAATTAAGGGATACCTGGTACATTCATATTCGTCATGTATGTCTTCCATTTAAGGGATACTTGATACATGTCGTTTGCCCTATACGTCTTCCCATTTAAGGGATATCTGGTACAGTTCTATTCGCTATGTACGTCTTCCCACTTAAGGGATACCCGGTACATTTCTATTTGTCATGTATGTCTTCCCATTTAAGAGATAACTGATACATGCCGTTTGCCTTGTACATCTTCCCATTGGCTTTTTTACTTAAGTGAGGTAGTTTTACAAACAATTTACGAATAAAGGGTAGTTTTCAAACTGTTTACGGAATACAGGGCAGTCAACGAAACTATTTACGAAAATGGGACAGTCAAAGTATGCACCACGTTGTGACACGAATAAGCAAAATTGCCTCCATGGGTTTCGAACCTGTAACCTGTAGGGAACCACATATATTTTCGTTAAGCAATTTTCCATAACACCAAATTCAATCTTAAAAACATATTTTTGTTAAACAAATTTTTTTGTCATTTCTTTTAATTTCGGTCTAATTTATAAATTAATTATTTGTATTTTAATAAATATTTTTTTTGTCATTTACTGTCTCTATAATAAATTGTTTGTAAAACTACCCCACTTAAGTAAAAAAGCCCTTCCCATTTAAGGGATAACTGGTACAACCGATTCTATTCCTATATGCGGTGCATGTCTTCCCAATTAAGAGATACCTGGTACAGCCGATTCTATACGCCTTTCTTAGACTATCCCTTTCTCTCATTATTTTCCTTATTATATTATCCTGTTTATCCCTTTACCGTTTTCTAACCGATTCTACTTACCCTGCACGTCTTCCCAATTAAGGGATACCTGGTGCATTCGTACTCTATCGCCCTTATCTTATTCTCTTATATTTATTATTCCCGTTTTCCTAGATTATCCTATTTCCTTTTCACTCCTACTCATCCCAATGCATCTATTTTTACTTATCCTAGTTAATTTAGTCCCTAACTATCTTTACTTCTATTCCATTACTCACTTTGTTACCTTTATTGTTTCCTAACTTATTATCTAGTAATCCATCATCCATTGCTTTATTATCGATCCCTAGATTCTCTTACTTCTTCCTAATTATATATATTAGATCCCAATTCATGCTTAATTTCTTCCCACTAACTTCCATCAGTTCTTAATCCAATCAACTCTACCTCAGTTAATTCATTTATGCTTAAGACCTTTTTACTAATCCTCAATTAATCTTCATCTCTATTAATTTTCCTTACACTTAAGTCACTTTAACTAACCTCCTACTTATATACTATCCACCTAGTGTCTGTTTCCAACTAATCTAAGATTTTGTCCTATTTTATTTAATCAAGTCCTTAACTATTCATCTAGCCAGTTGATCCATTTATTCTCACTTACTCTTCTGGCATATTTCCTAGGTGTTTCCAACTTGCTCCTTAACTATTCCATTAGTCCAAACAGTCCCTATTATTCCATTATCACCTATTAAGGTTTTCCTCTCAAGCTTTTTTCTTAGTTCTATTACAATCCAGCATAACTAGGGATTAACTCACATTTTCATATCACTAAATTATTTCCTAAAAATCAATAAAAACATATTCAAGCACAAAATATCATAAACATATTCATTCATCAATATAGTGGGTTCTATTTCTCAAATACTAAGCATTTAGTTTCTAACCAAAAACAATACCTAAGGTTTATTATTATCCATATCTATCTACACTTAGCTATCCCTATACTCTATTTAGAATCTACTCCCTAAGTAAAGGTAATACCACCTCTTTACCTGAAGGAGAGAGAGTAAAACTTCAAACCCTTAGTGTTCTCCTTGTTTTAGAGTTCTAGAACTTAAACCTCCTTAGCTTTGCTTGCAACCAGACAAGAGCTACCAAATAGTGAGTGGGTATAGAGTCCAAAGGTGAGATTGATGATGGAAGAGCTTTCACTTGCACTTGAGAAGCTTCTTGGGGCATGAGAGAGAAACTAGAGCCATGGTTTATGTGCCAGTGAGAGAAAAGTTGAAAGCAATGGTGGATATGGTAGAGATGATGAAGGTGATGATGATGTGGGTGGTGGTGGTGAGCTTGGATGGTGAAGGAAGAGCTTGAAACTCCCCTTGTTGAGGAAGCTTTGGGTCTTAACTTGGTGGAGAAGTGTGGGGCTTTCCTTGAGCTCCACGCTCTTTATTTTTTCTGCCCATGTGTTGGCTAATCGATTAGTCAAATGACAAATCGATTAGTCTACTTAAATTTTATTTATTTACTTTTCTTTGCATTTCAGAATGCCGTACTTTTTTGTTACCCTTCGGATCTTGTTCAAATTTGAAAGCAAACTTCCCTACATACTAACCTTCACATCCAACGGTGGAATTTATGTTTGGAGTTGCAAATCTTTTACTTTTAATTTCAAAATATAACATATTTAAAACACCAAAAAAGTCGTTTCTAACACTCGTTTTCCCATCTTTCACCCTCTTATTCTTTGCCAAGGCTTTCTAACTACTTCATAACACTAAAAATAATCCTAATTCATCACCTTAATTACTCTTGAAAATAATTATCATTTTTCTAAGTTGTTTATTATTCTAATTATACTTAGAATAAAATTAAGGATGTTACAAGTCCAGGGGTTCTCTTGGTCTCAAATTCGTTTGTACCCTTGGTTTATATATCCTAGTTTATGTTCTAACCAAATTCCTCAATTTTACATGTCAATTGCTTGGTTAAAAACCCTAATGAAGTCAGCTCTCTAAAGTTGCTTTGGTTGGGGCTGCAAGCTGTAGATTGAGTTGTTTTCTATCCAAATCCATTTCCAGCCTAAAATCCATTCAAACACTTCAAATAGGCATAGGAGATCTCATTCATATTTCTAGGATAATTATTGAAGCATGTTTTGATATTCATTGAATTGAGTTATAAATTGGAAACCATGACAAGGTTCCTTGGTTTGGAGACCAAGACAACCCATGGTTCTTTACTAAAATCTTGACTTGAGCAAGTTTAAATTGATTAATATGAGTTAATAAAATACTGAGATTTGATTATTTTGCAAGAGATAGAATTCCTATGTTAAGTTGTGATTTTACGTGTTTTATGTGAATTTTGCAATTAGATATGGGATTGATGTAATTGTTGCTTATAAATTGATTGAACATGTCCAATATATTGTATTTAAGTTCTGTTTTGGATCGTTTTTGGCTAAAGTGAAGTGCATCAAATTTTGACATACTGAAACCCAGTTCAGTATGTTGATTTTCTGCAAAATAATCGATTGTCATGTTGTCTGAGAGCCAAAATTTAAAATTTTCATGTAATAATCGATTGTCTAACCCTGACAATCGATTATCCTGACTCAGAATCATCATTTTACAAATTTTGATGGCACTTTGCTTTATCCAATCCTCCTTTATTGATTTTGAGATTATACTCATGAATATTTGATGATTTTAAATGATGAATGATTATGAATTTGAATGGATGATTATGAAATGAATTCATTATGAAAAGAGAAATGTAAAGTTATTTGCATTCGCAAGTGGAGTAGCGGATGATGAGATAGAATGTCAGGAAAAGACACGACGATTCTTAGAATTGGAAAAAGAATTCTTAGAATCGGAAGCGAGAATGTGCAGAGATTAGGTTCGACGGTGATTCATTTGTAACCCTTGGGGATTATTATAGGTAAAACTGTCCTAAGATGGGGATTCTGCAAACTTTGCCCGGGATAGTTTTGCTTAACTATAATATATCCTATCAACCTCTAGGTACATGTCATGAATGCGGAGGACGGTCCTTTGGCAATGATTTGACCCTAATCAAGCGTATTTGGGGTACGCATAGATGAGTTGTGTGTATCTATCATGGATGAAAGGCGTTTACTCCCAATTGTTTTCCTTTGACTTGGTGAATTGAATTTGGATGAAGGATTGAGAAGATACAGATATTGGATCCAACAAGAGAAGGAGATTGATATTAGAACTCATGCATCATGTCACATAAAAATAAGGTAATATGATTGTAAATAATGGATTGAGCACGTAATTTGCATTACGATGATTATATATGTCTGGTTGTCTGTGATTATTCAAGTAATTATCCGCTTAAGCGATATGACAAGTGATTTACTCTCATCTACCATGTTTGTGTGGTAGATAAAAGTAGCTGTTAAAGTCAGTTCACCTGTCAAGTCAAAGACTCAAGCAGAAAAGGAAGCTATTTGATTATTTATGGACTGGATTTGATCCAATGTAACCCTGGAAATAAATGTATTTGAAAGAAAAAATTTTATTGACTATCTTTCAATAAAGGGAATTTTTATTTTTTCGCCGCAACAGTTCTTAATAAATTATTTTATTCCCTTTATCAAAGATAAGGATGTTACATCCATCATCCACCATTCATTTGTATTACTTTTATTTGAAAGTCAACGACCATAAACACATGAAGTGATGATGATGATGTAAAAAAACTTTAACATTGTCGATACACCATCTATTTTCTCATAACTCAAATGCATGGTAGTTTTACAAGGCATAAAACGCAAGCATCCAAGTTATTTGAAATGATAAAAATATTTAATTCTTTATATGGTCTTGGACATAATTTGAATTTATTAATATGACCAACTTTGAAATATATATATTTTTTTTTAAAAACACACAATTAAAAATATTCATCAAACCCGTGCCAGAAGTATATTCCTATTTGACTAGACATAGTTTAATGAACCCGCCAAGAAAAATGATGGAGCCCCCCAAGCAAATGAATTTGTCATATTTTAATGGAAAAACATGTGATCCAAGTTGAAAAGGAATATTCTAATTGTCTTCCTTATGTTAAACTCATTAATTCATTAATGGGTCCTCTTACTCCAAACCTTATAATAATAAGAAAACTGATGGGTGGAAAAGGAAGTGAGATGGACTGATGAAGAACGTTCTCCGTTTTATAAAACTAATAATATTTTTTTTTTAAGGATATAGTGAGTGAATTATTATATTTTTGTTATAATAAACTGGCCTTTCAAACTAGGGAGGGGCAATATCCTTTGTGCAATGGTGGATTGCCACGTGGGATGTTAAACAGTATCCACATATTGATGAAATTTTTCCTCTTGTCCTGAAATGAGTATGGACTATGGACATAGTCTTGTTATTAATATACTCTCTTCTTTCCGTTTTAGTTAACAAATTAAAAAAAAAAGTTAAAAAATTAAGTAAATATCTATTTAATGATTTATATAATACATCCACTAATTATCAAACACTTAACTCAATGTATTTTGTATTGACTAATCAATCACAATTCAAAGTTTACAATTTCTAAGTTATTCATTAATTATTTTAACTTTAGTTTGGAACAAAATTTATGTTATTTTTTACCTAGGAAGACAAAAAAAAGTATGATATATGAGTGTTGTTTTTTTTTTTTGATTTGCATTCTGGTATCCGGGCCACTGGGCTGACTAATCCAGTTCGAGGGGGTCCTGGGGTTAAGGCTTTATTCCTCTCCCAACGTTGTTGTGGGAGATTGAACCGTGGTTCGCCCTACCAAGTGCAGCCCCTGGCACCACTGCACCAACAGCTCGTTGGTATTATATGAGTGTTGCTAAAAAGTGTTTTAAAGAAATTTGTAAAGCAATACAAAATAAATAAATAAATATTTAAAAACTAAATTTAATAGTTTTCAATATGTTAAAATTTTCATTTCCAATACAAAATAATCATTTTTGTTTGCTTAAACCATGGTTTTGAAAACCGGATTGGATCGACCGGTCTGATCGGACAATCGATGAACCGGTAGAGGTATGGGTCCGAATAACCCAGGAAGCGCTCTAAAAAAAATCGAAATTAAACCAGCCGAACCAGTTTTAAATTGCTCAAACCGGTAAAAACCGGTGGTTCATCATTTGGCCCCATTTTGTATTTGGGAATCCAAATTTGCCCAAAAAAAAAAGCTGGGCTGTTTATGTACAGTATATATAAAAAAAATTAAATCCTAATTATACAATGACAACCGAAACAAAACCAGTACCTACTGAGAACTAAGTGAAAACAACGCTATGAGCCTCATATGTGATTGAAAAATATTTAAAAAAAGAAAAAGAAAAAGAAGGCAATAAGCACAAGCACCAAGCACACACCATTAGAGATTAGAGAAAAGGGCAAATAGCAACATCAACCAAAAAGGCACAGGTGCACATGTAAAAGTAAAACTCAGTTTTTAAATTATAATAACTAAGAAGCATGCTTTATTGCTTTTGTACTTTTGTAAATACTAAATATTATCAGGATGACAACAAACATTGTTTGTCTCTCTCTCAACTATAATATGACGAATGAAGTAAGTACATTACTACAATTTTTTTTGGGTAATAGTACATCAGTACATTGTTAATATTATGAAATTTTAATATTTTAATATTATGAAAATTATATTATTTTCATTATTTGTTCATGTATTTAATTTTTACTATTTAGTTTTAGAATATTAATTTATTATTATGTTATTATATGGATATATACACATACATTAAGATTGGTTAGACTATGGTTCGATCACAGTCTAACCATTGAACATTGAATCAATACTTTGACCGAATTAATAACAGGTCCGGTTTTCAAAACATTGGTTTAAACAATATTACTTCAAAGGCATTGATTAGCATTTGCCATGTTAGATTTAACCTTTTTACCAAAAATGTAGTTACATTTTTAGAGGTTTTAAAAAAAATATATTTTGACACTATAATTTTATCTAATTGCATTGAAAATTTCATAAATATATTATTTCACATTAATGAACAAAAGGCAAATAAGAAAAAAAATTAAATTAATGATTAGTTATTTTATTTAAACTTATTATCACCACTATTAATTAGATATTCTTTCGGTCCCAAAAAATTAGTAAATTTTTGAAAATTCAACAAATACAAGGGAACATGTTTTTAATGCATTGTCCCCAAATCAACCAAATAACAATGCAAGTATTTAATACATATTTTCTTAATTAACCGATCACAAAATATACAATACAATTTTAATTTTTTTATTCAATATGTTAACTTCAATTTGGGACAAAATTTTTCTATGTTTTTTACTAACTTTACGCGCGACAGAGGGAATAATAACGAAGTTGTAAAATTAATAATAATATCGTTACAGTTTAATTTTTTTAAAAAAAGAGAGATAGCACAGAAACAAATTTTTTTTCTTTGAGACGACATTTATGTAAGAACTGAAGAAGTAAATTTGGGTAAAAAAACCAAAATTTTATATCATTTAAATAAAAAAATGTAAAAAAATCTATAAGAAATAAAATAAAAAATTCACTCAATTTTCGGAGAAAAAAACATACTATATATTACCGACACAGCCTCCACGAGTGACACCATCTTCTGCCATAAAAACCATATGCCTCCGGTGGCCGTGTGCAACCTGACCCGCTAAGCTTCTCTCCGCCTCGAACAGGCATGAGTTTTGGGGCCAGAGGAAATCATGAAGTTAAGGTCGAGCAAGGAGAAGGAAAGTAGTAGCATTGTTGCCCCCTAACGTTAGTCAAAGGACAAAAAAGTTGGCCATTCACACAAGGAAGGGACAATATCCTTTGTGCAATGGTGGATTGCCACGTGGGATGTTAAACAGTATCCACATATTGATGAAATTTTTCTTCTTGTCCTGAAATGAGTATGGACTATGGACATAGTTTTGTTATTAATATACTCTCTTCTTTCCGTTTTAGTTAACAAATTAAAAAAAAATTAAAAAAATTAAGCAAACATTTATTTAATGATTTGTATAACACGTCAACTAATTATCAAACACTTAATTCAATGTACTTTGTATTGATTAATCAATAACAATTCAAAGTAGTTTACAATTTCTAAGTTTTTCATTAATTATTTTAACTTTAGTTTGGAACAAAAATTTTGTTATTTTTTACCTTGTAAGACAAAAAAAAGTATGTTATATGAGCGTTGCTAAAAAGTATTTTAAAGACATTTGTAAAGCAATACAAAATAAATAAATAAATATTAAAAAACTAAATTTAATAGTTTTCAATATGTTAAAATTTTCGTTTCCAATACAAAATAATCACTTTTGTTTGCTTAAACAATACTTCAAAGGCATTGATTAGCATTTTTCATGTTAGATTTAACCATTTTACAAAATGTAGTTACATTTTTAGAGGTTTTAAAAAAAATATTTTGACATTATAATTTTATCTAATTGCATTGAAAATTTCATAAATATATTATTTCACATTAATGAACAAAAAATAAATAAGAAAAAAATAATAAATATCTCTTAGAGAAAACACAAAGTGACTTGTAAATATGATAAAAAAAAATTCTTCTAAAAGAAACTTATAAATAGATTATATGAAGAAGTATATATAAGTATACAAAATCAACATTCAAATAAATTTATATCACAAAAAAGTAATATATGTCACTTACTAACTAATTAACATTAAGTAATTAATATTCCCGCTAGTCATATTTATAAGACCCTTTTGAGGTTTTTATTTTGGTCCTATTTATAAAACCCTATTTCAATTTTCAATAACATTTAATGACTTCTTTCCACAATCACCTATATTAAGTTAACACTTTTTAGAGTTCCAATAATAATTATAGCCTTATACGGGTAGTTTTGAAAAAGTATATCAAATCTTCACATTTCCAATGTCACTAATAAATTAAACCATTTTCCTCGGTGGAAGTGAAAAACTTCAAAAGGGTTTTATAAATAGGATCGGAGGGAGTACATATCACTTTTTTTATGGTATAAACCTATTTATTGGTCCTTACCGTGAGTATAAAAAGACTTTGTTAGTAGAGGTAAAACCCACTTCGGTGATCTCTATGTCTCGGAGAGAATTAATTTTTGGGTGTCGGGTGGAGAATACCCTTGATATACATAAAAAAAAAAACCTATTTATTGGTTGATTTTGTAAGTTTAACTGTCTCTTTTCCCTAAAATTATTAGATTTTCCTTATAAGCAGATACCTATGATTACTAGCTATCTCCGTATTTATTTATGGATTTTGCTAACAAGTGTCCTAAACTTCCCATAAAAGGAAAAAACATCACAAGTCCCTATTTATTCTCTCTCGAAAAACCTGAAAAGCTACATTTTTTAAGGACTTTTTACCACTTTTAACTCTTTAACAAGTACCCATAGGGCAATTGTTAGCATTTTCCTTTATTTATTTATCCGATTAAATAAAAACTAGCCTTTTAAATAATATAATGACTACATATGTTGATTTCCAAAAAATTTATTTTTTGTTTTCATTCATTTATCATTTACTCTATTTGGCTTGAAATATAAGAAAAAAATATACTTTTTTTTGTTTAAAATATAAGCAAAATTAACCAATTTTCTTAAATTTTATTTCATTTCCAATGCTACTTTCCTAAAACATCCCTAGAAAATTGTTATCTTATTTATTTTTTGCTTCATTCCTAATGCAATTTTCCTAAAATACATATATTATTTTATAAATTTGAGAAAATTAAATACAATTAATTAACCTCTCAATAAGTTTAAAATTAGTTAAATTTGCTTATAATTCAAGTCGTATGTAGTATATTTCTATGATTATTAATTAGTATATTTTAATACGTACTTTGTAAATCGATGGAGTAATAATTAAGGATAAACTTGAAAATTAACAATTACTCCCTTCGTCCAAAAATGTTAATGAAAAAACATTAAAAAAACCCCAAATTAAAGTTAAAGTTTTTTTTTTTGGTATAAGAAAAAATTCTATTACCACATGAAAATTCAGAACAAACTAAAAGGCCATTTGTAGATGCTTGCCACCTTCTAAGAAGGGTTCAAGAGCTACAAATGCAAACTACGGAAATTTCAATAAGAATCCTATTGACTAAAGTTTTATTCTCCTAACTACGGAAATTTGGGTTACAGTAACTAATCCTCCAAGCTAAATCACGCTTCAAGATTCTCATCATTTAGTGTTGAGATCGGTTCCTGTTAGTAAACAAACGAATGTTCCTCTCACTCCATGTATGATAAATGGCACCAGCAAAAGCAACAAACACACATTTCCTCCTATTCTTATCCCTGAAGGAATGCCTGATCCATCTACTCCAATTAGCAAACTTGTATGGCCAATTATCACGACCAAGCCAAATACAAACTTCTTCAATAAGAGTTTTGGACCACTCACATTCGAAGAACAAGTGGTCGCGAGATTTCAAACCATGAGAGCACAAGAGACAATCAGGTTGCTTCACAAACAATCTATCCCTAGTCTTAAGCTTGCCTTGCATAGCAAGCCATGCAATAAATCGATGCTTAGCTAGGAACTGCGGCTGAGTTCCACACAAAAAGGTGCATAGGGAACGCAGGAAGTTGACCAAGTAAGAACACATAGCCACTCCTAATCGTATAAGCACCATCAGATGAAGCAATCCAGTTGTTATTTGCAAAACCAGGCTTGAGTTTGTTCTTAACCTTAACAATCTGCTTCCAATGCCAACTGTCGCCAACTTTAAATTCATAGTCCCAGAGTTCAATGTCCTTCAGATAAACCGAGCTAATCCATTTCACCCACAAGGAGTCCTTCTTCAAAGCAATGTGTCATGCCTGCTTGCTTATAGCAGCTACATTCCACAGAACCGTGTTTGAAAAACTCAAACCACCATTTGCTTTCGGCCTGCAAATCAGATGCCATGCCACAGCAGCACTGTATTGGCCATCAGGATTAGCTCCCCAAAGGAATTGCCTGCATTTCTTCTCAACAGCTTTAAGGACAGCTTTAGAAATTATAAAAATTGTTGCCTAGTACACATGAAGGCTCATCGGCACAAAATTTATTAAGCAACACCTAGCTTGGTAAGACAGTTTACGGGACTTCCAAGTATTGATCCTTTTGCTTACTTTGTCTACAAGTAAGTGACATGTTGCATTAGACCATTTCCTAGCAGAGATTGGAATACCAAGATACTTGAATGGGAAGGAGCCTTTCTGAAACCCTGTCAAGCTCATAATCTCAGATTGTTTTTCATGATTTAAACCATCCATATAGATGTGAGACTTCTCAATACTGGCATGAAGACCCTAACTATCAACAAACTCATGAAGGGCATTGATTAAAATCCTCACACTTGCTGGATGACCCTTACAAAAAATCATAAGGTCATCAGCAAATGCAAGGTTTAGCAGTTTGGAATCCTTGCAGAGGGGATGATACCTGAAATGCAGCCCTTTGCAGCCCTCGAGTAAGCACTTCCATGGCCAAGACAAAGATCAAAGGGGAGATGGGGTCTCCCTATCTAATCCCTCTGGTGCCATGAAACAAATCAGACCTTTGATCATTGATGCTAATAGAGTAAGATTTTGTAGAGATGCAAGTCATAACCCAGTTTCTGAACTTATTAGGAAACTTAAATGCAGCAAGCATGTCCTCAATGAAGTTCCAATCCAGGGTGTCATAAGCCTTCTTGATATCTATCTTCATAAGGCATCTTGGAGATATGTTCCTTCTTCCATATAATCTCAACAACTCCTGAGTAATTAAGATATTGTGCACTATGCTTCTGTTCTGAACGAAAACAGCCTGATTTCCCTGGATAATGGAGGGAAGCACACTATTCAATCTGACACACGGAAGCTTGGAAATACATTTGTAAAGGAAGTTGCAGAAAGCTATAGGCCTGTAGTCCTTAACTGAATTTGGGCAGTCAGTTTTAGGAACCATCACCAGATTTGTAGCATTGAGGCTTCTGCTCAGGTAACCAGTTTTAAAAAAGTGTTTAATTGCATTAATACAGTCCTGCCCAATTATACGTCAGGCCTTCTTGAAAAATCCAGCACCATAACCATCAGGGCCTGGAGCTTTATCAATGTGAGTTGAGAAGCATATTTCAGTAATCTCCTCATCAGAGAAAGGCTTGATCATGACCAGCTGCAGCTCTGTGCTCAACAAGGGACCATTACTGACAACAGACTCATTCCAATGGTAATGAGTTTTCCTAGTGAAGAGCTTTTTGTAATACTCAACAAAAACACCAGCAATCTCATTCTGACCAGTCACAAGGCAACCCTGCTCATCATTAATACTAATGATTATGTTCCTATAAGACCTTTGCCTAATTGCTCTATGAAAAAATTGATATATTTTATATTATATTTTGTGATAAAAGTTAAAGTTATGAATAAAAAAAATTGATATATTTTATATTATATTTTGTGATTGGTTAATTAAGAAAATATGCATTAAATATTTGTCTTTTTAATTGGTAAATCTAGGAAACAATACATTAAAAGCATGTTCCCTTGTTTTTTTGACTTTTCAACATTTTACTAACATTTTAGGGTGAAGAAAGTAATACTTTCTTAAAGTAATTTGTTTTTATGACTTTATCAATTCTTTTTCTTTCTTTTTATTTTGAATCCTTTATTTTTATTTTTTTTTACATTTTACAATTTTTTTACATATTTAATATTTTTTATATTTATGAGTTATGACTTTAATATCTTATGTTTTATTACATTGTATATATCATCTCAAATAATTTTCTAATCACTACACTTCTTCCCAGATGTTTTCTTACACTTAAGTTTCTATAATTTTTTTTTGTTGATATTACATTTAAATTCAAGCGTCAATAAAAATTAAAAGATTGAAGTACAAATTATATGATTTATTCTGTTAACTTGAAGTACAAGATTCTCTCATAGCTAACATCACCATATTTTTAAATAAAATTACTCTTTTTAAAAGATATGGCAAATAAAATGATGTGAAACATGATTTTATATAATAAACTAATAATAATCGATCTCTTTAATCTTTACTGCTTAATTTAAATAGATATAAAAAAAAATAAAAAAGTAGTTGAGAACATATTATAAGATCCGTCGATTGATAAAGTGTAGAATTTGTCAAATTTTGGCAAAACTATTATATTGGTCCCTTTAATTATTTTTAGATTAAAAATCAATCTCTTAAGGGGTTTTTTTTTTGGTCTCAAATAAGACATGCAAGTTGTTGCCATCCAATAGATTTATTTTTTTCTTTAATTTTCTCGTTAAATAACACGTGGCATCATAAGAAAATTAAAAAAAAAATCGTTAAACCATTTTTTTAAACAAGTGGCACCATTCGTTCAATGACACATGTCACTTAACGGAGAAAATTGATGAAAATTACATATTTGTTAGATGAAAATAACTTATAAGTCTTATTTGAAAAAAAAAACTTAAAGGATTAATTTTAACATAAAAATAACTTAAGGAACTAATCTAGTAGTTTCGCCTAAATCTTTTTATTTGTATATATATGCATACATTCTTTAAAGCAAATGGATGCACAATATGTTGAATTTTGACCTAAGCTTCTTGCGTATTTTCATGTTTTTTTTTTGACATTTTGCGTATTTTCATGTTAATAATAAAATATTGGTTCGGTTTTCAGGTACTTTTAATCATCCAAATAGATCCACTTTTACCTATTCAATCCGATCGTTTTCAAGTACTTTTAATCATCTAAATAGATCCACTTTTAATCAATTTATTTATCAAATTTTGGTTATCTATTAGATTGATTTGGATTTGAACACCCCTACCTATCATATTCTTATTAATATATGTCATATTTAATTTTAAGACGAGGAGATATTAAGCCTGGCCACGGAATTAATTATTTGATGACTTGTCGTTAATATTCTTTTGGTATATTGTCTAGAGTAGTTATATTCTCAAACTTATTTTTTTACACTTTTATTTAAACTTCGTCTTTTTTATTTTTCTATTTCTCTTCTTTTTATATTACACTATCAATAATTTTTCTCCTTTTTTTTTTTCCTATTTCTCTCTTCATTATAAATCTTAGACCTCAAAATAAGGTGTAAGAATATTATTTTTCATTGTCTAATGAAGAAAACTCAACCAAATAAAGTATTTTTTTTTGGATCTTTACTTATTTTCTTTTCTAAGTAGGGTTGGGAATAAGTCACTTCGAGTTGTGTTTTAATAAAAATAGGTCAAAAATGTATTTCAAACTTAAGGTCCAAGCTCGACTTATTATCTTATCATAGGTCAGATTTTAAGTTTTGTTTCAGCCTATTTCAAAGTTTGACTTAGCTCATAAACCCACTGAAAATTTTGTTATTTAATAAAGCTTTCATCTTTAAACACAAACATAAAAAAATCATGCTTTTAAATTATGTGATAATAAAATAGAACCAAATGAGATAAAAAAAAGAATATAACTAAATGACATGTAAACAACACCAGATCCTTAATTATATGGTAACATAAAAGTAAAATTATACACAAAATTAAAATGTCTAAAGTGTCAAATTAAAAAATTAATTAAACAAAACCATTTATAAATTTTGTAAGTATCATGCTTTAAATTACTAATAAAAATCAAACAAGTGAACAAACATGGCAAGGGAGCAAACAAGAGAAATGAAAAGTAAATTGATAAAGAAGAGATTAGGTTTAAACTTATGCTAATTTAGCATATTTAGGATTTGTTACACAACACTTGGTAAAAGGAAGGAATTATTAGGATTATGTTAAAAAAGTTAAAGAAATTATATTTTTAATTTTAAATTTGATATTATAAGTATTAAAATATTGCTTCTAATTTAAATTTACATTTACAATAAAATATAATGCATAAAACATTTATGATGTTAACTAGGCAAATTCAATAAGCTTAATAGATTCATTTTAATAAAGATTTTTTGAAAGCTTAAATTTATCTTTTTGTTAAAATAAAAAAAAGGAACCAAATTTTCAGTTAACTCAACCATATTTCAATAGTCCGTCTTCCTTACACACCACACATCATTTTCAGCAAACCACACCTGCAGACATACCTTATTTGACTGCGGAGCTCCCATCAAGCAAATGAATGTGACTACCAGTACCTCGTCATGTCCGTGTATATATAAGGTCTTTTTTTTGGTAAACATATATAAGGTCTTTTGAGACTTATATTTGTATTTATTTATAAAATCTTATACGTAGTATCAATTTTTAACGATAATTAATTATTTTTTTTACAAATACTCATATTTACTTAACATTTTTTATATATTCTCAATATTATTAATAGGGATGGTTTTAAAAATATATAACAAATATTCACATTTTAAATATAATTAACTAATAAATTAACCAATTTTTTACTTCCTCCGTCCCACGAGGATGGTTAAAAAATTCAAAAGTCAAAAAATTAAAAAGACATGCATTTAATGATTTGTCTAATACATCAACCAATTATCTAACAACTAATTTAATGTTTGTTGCATGGATCAACCAATCACAATTCAAAGTTATAATTTTTACCATCCTTATGAAACAGAGAGAATAATTAATATGAAATATATTAAAAATGTCTTGTATATAAAAACGAGGAAGTATTATATTTTAATAACGGGAGAATGTTGACAAACAGCACAAACAACACAAACAAAGCACAAACCACACACCACCAGCGCCCTTTTTCAAAGCAAATGAATTTGTCATACATGATCGAAGTCTAAAAGGAATGGTCTAATTGTCTTCTCAATTCATTATGAATTGGTTTTCTAACTCCGATCCTTGCCTCCTTATCTACTCTTTTCATTTCACAAAGAATAATAAAAGGTTCTTGCTAACAAGTGTTTTAAGGGTATTTGTTAAGGTTATTATTAGTATTGGAAAACAAATCATAAATGAGTATTTTTTCATATTTCGGGAATATAAAAAATCACTCATTTATATGCATTTCATTATATTTATCTTCTTAACAAGTGTCCTTGTAAGCATTTGCCATAATAAAAAGTATAAAAAATTTCTCAAATTAAAATTAAAATAATTAATAAAAAATTAATCGCAATTTTGAATTGTAATTATCTAATCAATACAAAATATATTAAATTAATTAATTGATATAGTATTAAACAAATTATTGAACAAATGTAATGTCCATGAGGATTAAGAAGGGTAAAGGAAAAACAAGATGGTAAAGTAAAAGTCTAATGGAACATTTTATATTGTGTAACAAATGGGGCTTGGGAACTCCTAGCCTAACTACTACTATATTCCCTATATAAACATTTTCCCGGCACAACTCGCTGACAAAACGCTCCGGATCTCTCTGTCAGGTGCCAATTGACATTATCTTTTCCCTTTTGTTTATACTTTATACTAAGTCACTAGTCTTCTATATAATGTTTTTCAGTGTTATATTTCTAACTAATAATTTTTATTTGCCAATTGCCATAAAGGCTCTGCAGCTCTGCTATTCATTCAATCCTTTACTGCTGTGCCACACACATAACAGTGCACCAAGAAAGAATTCAGGTATCAATTTACATTATCAGTTTTTTACTGAATTTTAGCTTAAAAGTCTAATAATATTTCCGACTCTAGAGTAATTACATTTCTGTTTTGGGTTTTTAAGCTAAGTGTTATGTTGCTAATTTGATTTCCTCATTTCTATATTCCTTTTGTAATTCATGGCATATACTCCATATGCACATACTTCGAGCTGTGCATATATATTACAAGCACATTTTATGAAGTTGCTAATTTGACCCATTTTTTTCACAACACACTGTAACATCCTATTGTTTGTAAAGTTATTAGCTAGTGGAGTTGCTAGTCGTGAGCCTTTTATTTTTGGTTTCATCTAGGCTACCGTTGGCTTTGGCTTTGGTTTTGTTTCAGTTAAGTAGGCTTAACTTTCTGTGTAGTTTGTACTGGATTTGGGTGCTTGTCACTCTTTGCCTCACCTTTTTTGTCTTTCATATCATAGCCTTGCTTGATCTTGGTGGTCTATCTTGTCTCTTTTGCTCTAGCGAGCTGTTATTGGTGGGGGTCCAGAAAAACATTTCTCCTAGGTAGCCGCAATCCACGTTTCCTTGAAGTCAATGACGTCAGAAATTGAGTGACCCCTCATTCTCAACACTTCATCATGAGCCAATGCTCTCACACTTGGATGGTTCCAACTTCCAAATACTCCTACGTTATTTCCACCTATCTTGTATAGTAGGGGCATTTTTGGTATCTTAATAAGTATCTTAACAAGTGTTCCTATAAGCATTTTCCTGTATAGTACTGTAACCTTTTGTAAAAATTTTTTTTAGTATAAGTTCTATTTCAATTTTCAATAATATTAATAAGTTTTATTTTCAATTTTCAATAATATTAATTACTTATTTTTTTACAAAAGTCTATTTTTATTCAATTCTTTTTAAATTCTCAATATTAATTATAAGACTATTTTGAAAAAATATATCAAATATTTACATTTTAAATATCACTATAACAATATTAACTAACTTTCTTAAAAAGGATGTGAAAATTTGTCAAAAGACTTATAATAAAGATCCGAAAGTTACAACCTACATTATTAAAAAAAAAAATTTGCAAATCACAATAAACCCATAAAGTATTATTTTGAAAACCTATATAGCATTTTTGTTTTCTAGTTATTCATTGGATCACCCTTCTTATAGCTGGAACGTTTAACGAATTGGATCCTTTGGTTCAATTCATCAAAGCCTCAAAGGAACTCACCTCCTAATAAAGGAAAAAATTTATTAATTAATAATGAATCACCATGTTATTTATGATTTAGATCAAATATAATTTGACATATAATTAAATAAAAATTAAAATGATAAAGCGAATAAATAATTGTTTGTATTATATGTCACTTTAATATTGGCCTAGATCATAAATATAATATGATAATTCAAGAGCCGCTAATAATTTCTAACACTACATGAGCTACATACCACTTTTTTAATATTAAACATGAGCCCAATTCAAATATATATATATATATATATATATATATATATATATATATATTAAACATGAGCTACACATACTAATGGGTCAATTAATTTGTCATATTTTAATCGGTAGGATAAAAATGAAATAGATTGGTAAGGAGTTGATTTGAAGTGTAAGACTGTGTTGAATACCTTAATATCATATAAGTTCAAAAATCAAGATTCGATTCTTGAAAGAAGCACTTGTAAAAAGGGACGAACTAGCAATTTGAAAATAGATTAATTTATTACTTATATGAAGAAGGATACCCTCGATTAAAAAAAAAATCCTAACTTTGTTTTAAAGAATTTATTTTTTTTAAAGAAAAAAGGGTTGCAAAAATGTTTTATAACTATTGTTTCATTTTTTTTCTTTAAAAAAGACTTAATTATATTTTTTATTTTTTATTTTTTCAAGATTCATTTTGGTCCTTAATCTTTTTTTTTTTACTTATTTTTTGGTCCTTTAATTTTTTTTAAAAAATTCAATTTGGTCCTTTCGTCATATAAATGTTAGTTTTACTCAAACTTATTTACAACCTTTGTCGCAAACTTGTTGTTTATGAGAAAATAGGTTGTGCACTGATAATAAACGTATCATTTATCATTTGTGTATTTATGATTATTGATTTTTAAGTAAAAATAATGCAAATAAATGTTTGATGATTTATTAACAGTGTGAAAAAATTTACACTATGGATGCATACCAATTAAATTAATTATTATTATTATTATTATTATTATTATTATTATTATTATTATTATTATACATTCTCTCGTAAAATCATCTCATCATATTTCAATTTGTTACAGTTTCAGAATGCCCAGAGCCATGGAAAATTTTCCAACACCAACACATTACATTATAATGTTTCTCATAGAGATAATTAATGGCTATCTGCAAATTACGGGAGTGTTTTCACGCAAGGAATACAATGGCATCCGAACAGCAACATATTGCAGCCTATTCATATATTGTATGGTATTGGCAGTAGAGTTTGGATGTGAAATTAATAACAGAGCTCTACAGTCAATTCTTAGAAGGTTCAGTCCTATATTGGGAGCTCTCCCGATTATTATGCCTATGTTGATCCTAAATCGAAGATTTGGTTTAGTCATACTTCTATCATGGATCTTTTGTTATTTGATAACTATGATGCATTCATGTCAAGAAATTCAACAAATCTATCAATGTTTTCGTGACAAACTTCTTTCCATCAACGAAAATAGAAGAAATCCTTTTCCCGATATCGTTGAAAAGGTAAAAGCTTACTTTCATGTTGGTGATGACATTCCACGCCATCCTGTTCCACGTGTTGCCGGGGTTTGAGTTCATGTATATCTCACTTTGCTTGTAAAGATATTTATGTATTAGTTTTCAGCCCGTGCAATGCATGGGTTGGTTGTTTGTTTCTTTATTGTTAGTTAAATATCTTGAGAGATTTAAAAAAATAATAATGAAAAAATGGAGAATGCCCTGACAGTGTAAAAGTTTTTTACACTATTAGTGCATCATCCACCATTCATCTGTTTATGGTCATTGACTTGTAGATTAAAGTAATACAAATGAATGGTGAATGATGCACTGATAGTGTAAAAAAAACTTTACACCGTCAGTGCATACTCATGAATCTAAAAAATAATTACCTTTGGATTACTTTAGTAGTTCAAAGAATAATTGATAATCATTTTAAGTTTAAGAATTGAATCATTACCAATTATTTATTGATAAATTTTATTAAAAACCAAATGATCAAATTCAGGAAAATATAAAACATAATAATAAGTGATGGAGATTAAAGACTTCAAAACAAGAAAAAAAAATGGGTTGCTAACTAAATGGATGGTAAACTCTAAGTACTATTTCCTTCACCAAATTTAGCATATCGTTCATTAGTTCAAATTGAAGATATAATCTTAATCTAATAAAAAATTCCATGTATCCCATGGTTATAGTGAAAAAAAAAACCCAAAAAATAAAAAATGAAAGTAAAAAAGTTGAAAGAGAGAAGGAAGAATTTCGTCGATTCATATTTCACTAACATGCAAAATAATATGGAAATAATTTTATTTTCCCAATATACCAAGTATAAGTTGAAAGTTTATGTACAAACTTGGTATATATAATTCATGATTTTAATAGAAAGAACAAAACAAACAATTGAGTTTGAGATTAAAATAGTAAAAATAATACACATGAATATGGATTTGGAATGTTGGAGTGGCATGACATACATCTCATGCTAGTAAACAAAAGGACCAATAATAATGAAATAACTAAATTTTATGGAAAAATGAAAGAAAAGTAGTGAAGAAATTAAATGAGAAAGAAGTGGAAAAATGAGGGCGCCGATAAGGGGATATTTAATTTCAAACCATTTAGAAACTGTCATCATGCAGTTTTCATTTGCAATTCTCATTTTTTTTTACTTTGATTTGAATTTTGTCCTAATATAAAAGTAAAAAATTACCAACTATTGAAATATATTTTTTGTATAAATAACTCAAATTGATCTCCTTTCTCTCATTTTTGATTGATATGGAAGCCAATATTGAACAATTCAGAAACCACTATTTTTATAATATAAGTTTGTCTTGAAAACTAATATGAAAGATGTTAGTTGATAAATTTATAGTTATATATTATTTATCTGATAAATAATATATAATTATAATCGTTAGTTGGCTTTCTCTAATAAGTATCCTATGTATTCCATAGTTATAACTTATATGCATATAAATTTTAGATGGAGGTATCCTATATTACTAATTTATTTACCCTTAAGGAAGTTTGACACTAATCAGAGAGTAGTATAATTTAACAAACTATAGTGTCAATCAGAAAAAAAATTTATTGGTCCCCTGAAAACACTAATTTGTTTTCAAAAGCTATAATTTAATTAGTTACAGTAGTAGTGAATGTAAAATAATTTATCCCATAGTATCATGTATTATTTGAATATGGTAATAGCTTTTACTATAATCCTAAACTAATAGTGGGATAAACTTATATGGAGCCCATTTAAAGTCCCATATAAGTTTGTCTTGAACTCAAACTTAACTATTATCTTTTTTCTATACTTATGCTTATGAATAAATTTATTTAGTTTTAATCTTAACTCTCATATCTTCATGTAATCAAACTCTAATTGAATACAAGGTTGACTTCAGTAGTTATAGTATGCAATATTATTGATTTGTCTCAAATGCAATTTTTTCTCTAATGGGGTGACTCATAACTTAACTCAAACAGTTGTGGGGCAGTTATCGATTGCATACTGTGGATTGCGTGTTGTAAAATCCACTTCAATGTACTCAATATCTAACATTAAAACTCAAACAACGATTCAATGGAAGCATTACAACCACAAAACCAAATTTAAGTTACAAAGACTATTAATGATAGAGAAAAGTCAATTGAGTTCACAGATGATAGTGATTATCATGTAAAGGAACACAAAGCATGAATTTAAAATTTGAAAAGGAACTACTAACCACGTTCAATTGTCTTTGAAAAGGAAGGTATTAAAACTTGTTTGAACATTCTGCGATCGCTATATTAGTTAGATTGGATGGAAACTTTATACTTCCCATCTCTCCAACCAAAGTAGAGGTATTCCTTGCATAAATAATAAAAAGGGAAACCTGTAACAATATTTGCAAATTTTAAAATTAAAGAGAAGGTATCAAATGGATAAGTGAATTCTGCAGAAACCCAATTCATTAATCGTAGCCAAATTGCAAGAGAGAAAGGAAGAATTTTCAAATGCAGAGAGAGATTGAATCCAAACAATTTAGAGAAGGAAAACTTTAAGAATAGAAAGTAAAGAGAAGGAATTGTAGAGAGATAAAGAAAATGGTTGAGATTCACGATTACAACAATTGAGAACATTAGCGAGTAATTAATCCTAATCCTAGTGTTTTTGATCGAGGTTGAGATTTTGGAGTTCAAAGAAGAGAAAGGAGAATCAGGTTTTTGGAAAGAGAGAAATGACAGGATGAGAAGTTTGAGAGAAACTGCATATCCCATCAGAAACTTCTTATTGCTCATTCAGTTTTCTAACTTGTAAAGATTGAGACACGTGGCATCATAGAATTTTAGTATTTTGAAACTTTTAATGTGGAGGTTCCATTTTATAATGGGCGATTCTAGAGTCTCGACTGGGACATGTTTTTATACTAAAAGCAAAGATGATATGCATTTATATTCGAAAACTTTTTGGTTAATTTTAGTTTTTTTTTTTTTTTACTTTGTAATTGTCATAAAAAGATATTTAGAAGAGCTTATGGCCATAAACTAACTTTCAAATAGCCTTATATTTGCCTGGCATATAAAATCGAGCATGAAATTGAAATTGGATCTTAGAATTTAAGTAATCGTGTTTGAAAGTTTATTTGGAATCGTGATCATAATTCCCGTGGTCACCCTAACAGAAATGGAATATAGCAAACATAGAGCAATTCACCCAAAGAATTTTATTTGACTAATACGTTACAGAGTGAAGTATCATTTTGATTCTTTATGTTTTTTAGATTAGACATTTTAGTCCTCTCAAAATGTGGAAATTTCACTGTTAATCTCTGAAGATTTTTTTATGAGACATTTAAGTATCTCAAGATTTTTTTATGAGACACTCGCAGTTGAGGCACTTGGCGGAGTGAACAGATGGACTCAAATATCCCATAAAAAATCTTCGGGGACTAAAAGTGAATTTCCATATTTTGATAGACTAAAATGTCCTATCTAAAAAACATAAAGGACCAAAGTGGTACTTCACTCTATTATACGTTGATCCCTAATTTTGTGGACACTGATCAAATTAGTCCCTGAGATTATCGAAATTCCAAATTCGTCCCCGAGATAAGAACATGTCAGTCACATTAGTCCCTAACATTAATGGTCCATAAAGTCAAGGACTAATTTGACTAGTTTCGATAATCTCATTGACGAATTTGATCAATACTCAACGATCTTTATTTATTGTTTTGGTCTAAACGATGTCATTTTGGCCCTTCCGTTAGTATTCCGTTAGTCCACGTTAAGAAATACTAACGGTCAATAACATCAGAGACTAATATGACCGATGTGTTCTTATCTTAAGAACTAACCAATTTGAAATTTCGAAAATTTCAAGGACTAAATTGATCGATCCCTACAAAATCAGAGACCAATCCATCATCATCCTCACCACCTCCACCTCCACTGCCATCACTATCACAACATATCATCACCATTGTCTCCTACCAATTATAGAGGAATTGAATTCATAATTACCTTGAGGCTCTGATTATTTGCACATTCAAACGTAAAATTCATGATTCAAAACTATTTTCAATTCAAATTTCAAGCTGCAATTCTAATTTTATTTGTCAAAAAAACTTTGATCTAGTTAAGAAACTCTAATCTACCTTATTTGTAGAACCCTCCCAACTATTGTATTGTTACTGTACATAAATCTAATTTATTGTGTACATGATATTTTATTTAGTTTTTTTTATTTGTAAATGGTAGTTTAAATAGTCGTAAATGTTTTAAATCCCTCAATATCAACATAGAAATCATCCTACCTAGAAATCTAAATACCCCTAAAAATCAGTGATATGTTTGTATATTGATCGATATATTGAATGAAAAAGAGAACCAGTCAACTAGAGGCATCTAGCCATTCGGTCAAAAATTTTGGCATATGGTATTAAGAGCCTTATTTTTGTCCTTTCTTTTTTTTGTCCTTGTTGCGAGAAGTGCAACTCTTGAATCTTAGCCAATCAATTGGTGGTCACTAATCTATCTTGATTCGTGCTCACTTTCTCTCTTGCTTCGGTGTTCTCTGGTCTAGCAAAGAAAGTTCTCTTGATTTGGTTGAAAGGAAGCACACAAAGTTGTTAATATTTTTCTGGTTTTGATTCTTTTTCATTGTCAACATTACTTTGAAATGGCTGGTAATGTCCCTGAATTTTGTGCCAAATTTACTGGAATGAATTATTCTAACTTGGAATTTCAGTTTCAACTATTTGTGACTGGAATGGAGTCAGGGGGACATATGCATCAATAGATGGGACTGTTCCAACTCCCACAGAAGCAACACAATTGGCTCAACGAAAAGTCAAAGATGCTAGGGTGATGTCGTGGCTTATTGGGTCTTGTGATCCTCAAATTGTCCTTAATTTACGTCCCTATAAAATTGCTGAAACAATGTGGGAATATTTGAAAAAGGTTTACAATCAAACAAATTCAGTTATGAGGTTTCAATTGGAGTGTGATTTGCTAATTACACTCAAGGAAGCATGTTCATTCAGGAATATTATTTTGGTTTTATGAATTTATGGGCTGAATTTTCTGATATTGTTTGTGCAACAATTTCTATAAATTCTCTTTATGATGTTTTAGCTACTCATGAAGTTAGCAAACGTGACAAGTTTTTGATGAAGCTGCAACCAAATTTTGAAAATCTTCGCTCCCACTTGATGAATCGTCATCCTCCTCCTACCTCGGATGACTGCTATGGTGAATTACTTTGCGAAGAGCAACGTCTTCTTTCTCAGGCCACTCTTGATCCAGAAAAGATCATTGCAACACCTTTGACTTTCTTGGCTCATGGAGAAGGCAAAGGTAGGGATTTGAGTAAGGTTCAGTGTTTCAGTTGCAATAATTATGGACATGTTGCTGCAAATTGCTCTATGAAATTCGTTTACCCATAGTATCTCTTAACCCCTTTGATGGAACCAACCCTCTTGAATGGATTTTCTAGGTTGAGGAGTACTTTGAGTTCACCCAAACACCACCCCCTTAACGTCTTACCATAGTTCCCTTCTATATACAATGAAAAGCATTGGGATGGTTCTGTTGGCTCACAACAAACCAACAGATCTTGTCGTGGAATGCCTTTCTCCGAGCCCTCGAGCTTCGATTTGGCCCATCCAATTACGAGAATCATTAGGCGGTGTTATTCAAACTCCGTCAAACGGGCTCTGTGGCAGATTACCAAGTTCAATTTGAGACACTTTCCAATTGTGTCTTGGGGATGCCGACGAAATCCCTGTTGAACTGCTTCATCTCCGAGCTCAAACATGAGATTCAATGGGAAATGGCCATTTTACAACCACCCAACATTTCATAGGCCATTGGGTTGGCTAAGTTGGTGGAATCCAAACTATTGACTCAAAACCGATGAAATGCTTCATCGATCGCCACCCAACAACCCCACTTCACCCCATTATTGCCTTCTTCAACTTCTCCATCATCTCTCCCCATCAAACGGTTGACATCGTGAGAGATGCAAGAGAGGCGTGCCAAGGGTCTCTGTTTCAATTGCGACGACAAGTTCTCTTCGGGCCACCGCTGTAAGGGTAGACAATTCCTCTTACTTCTTATTGATGAACCTCCCCAGCACAACTCTGATCCCGGTGACTTTCTTACCCCTAATGAACTTTAGTTTTCATCCTTTTCGAAAACCTCTCCATTAATCCCCTTGGGTCCAGATTCATCGTCGGATCTCTTTCACTTTCACCTGTTTCATGATGTCTTGTTGGGGTCACCTTCTCCACGCACTCTGCGTTTGCAAGGCTCTATTAAGGAACATATTGTTACCGCGCTCGTTGACTCTGCTAGCACTCACAACATAATGCAACCGCAAGTAGCATAGTTCCTTGGCCTACCGGTGGCAATGTTATCCTCGTTCTCGGTCATAGTGCGTAACGGTGAATCCATCTCTCGCTCTCGATATTGTGCTAAAGTTCCTCTCTTCCTCAACCAAAGGTGGAAAATTGCTTGCTATTGAGGTAGGAATGGAATGGAATAAGAGTAGGATGAAGTGGGATAGGACAAAGACAATGTTCCATTGTTTGGTTCCATCGCATACACCCTAATTTGGGAGGAATGAAAAAGTGAAGGTTTTGATGGAATTGGATGGAATCCATTCCACCAAGTTCCACTCCACTCCATTATAATTATACCAATCCAAACAATGGAAATTGTTTAAATACCATTCTACTTCATCACATTCCACCAATCCAAACATAGTCTAAGACTTGTGTCTTCAACCCATAAGGTTACAGTCCCTTGTTATGGGGCTAACGCTCTCATTTTAAAAAGTGATTGACTTGTTTTCCCAATGCATTTATTCCCTTTGTTGACTCTTTATCCTCGGGTTGAGGACTTGAGGTTAAGTAAACCCAATATTTTATTCAAACAGTGACATATGTCACTATTTTGTACTCATAGATCTAAGGGTATTTACAATAATGTCTTAACATTATACTCATCAAATTTTGGCATATTAGCATTACATCATTATTATGCTATAAGACTCAACTTCAGACTTTTCATATCTTCATCACAACAATTAAGAGCCACCAGACTTATGCATTAGCATTACATCATCATGTACTTTTAAACTCAATTTTATTTTATAATGTTTTTAATATGTAATTTCAATAATGTTAATTACCTTTTACTATTTCTAAAATTAATCTCAAATATTTATTTATCACATAAAATAGTTGAGGTTGTTAAAATATAAGAAAATGTAAAAAATAATACACGGAATTTATTTAAGAACTAATCTAGGACATGATAGTGATTTTATTTGTTCTTTCTTTGATTCCCCTCCCCGATCTGTTTTTCCTCTGGTTTGTGAGGATACTTATGGGATTAATATCCCCATGATGATAATGTAATTTGTTTTGTTTGCTTGGGCTTTGGCCCCTTTTTAATTAAAAAAAAACGAAAAATCTATTTACGGACGAAGGTACTCTCATTATTTGTGTTTTTTTCCTTTCTACAAATGTACAATACTCAATTTTTAGTATTCAAAAAGCGGTTATGTGGCACGAAGTCATCAACCAAATGAAACGACACCGTTGGAACAAATTTAGTTAAGCAACCCATCCCCATTAACCTTCATTTCCGCAATTTTAATCCAGCATTAAACCACAATCCATCACCGTCGGATAAAACAAAACACACGGATAGCCAACGTGTCACAAATCTCAACCGTCCACTATAAAATCCCTAACCTCCCTTAACCCACTTCCATTAAAATTAATCCCATTGGCCAAACCACAAAAGCCACGGATCACCACTCTCACTCATTCCCCACCGTCCGATCACACTCTCCTCCATCTCAAACACATGGCTTTCAAAACTATTTATACCCTCCGATCACTCTCACACTCACACACTCATTCATTCACTCACCCCACTTTCAATTCTCCATTCCCTCCAAACCGAATCACTTTGCATATTTTTCGGATCACCAAAAAGAAAAAGAGAGAAGAAAAATGGATGCAACTGCAACAACAATAATAACAACGACGACAACGACAACCACCAAGGGTGCTGGTGGAAGAAGAGGTGGTAACAGGAAGAAGGCAGTTTCCAAATCCATCAAAGCCGGGCTTCAATTCCCCGTTGGCCGTGTTGCCAGGTTCTTGAAGAATGGCCGTTACGCTAAGAGGGTTGGGACCGGTGCTCCGATTTATCTTGCTGCTGTTCTTGAGTACCTTGCCGCTGAGGTATAATAAAAATCGTAATCAATTTTTTATTTTGAAGAAGTGTTGCAAAAATGACATTCCTTCTGGTCTTTATTATAAGCACCATTTTTGTGAGAGGTAGAAGGCTTATAATAAGTACCGGATGAAATAGTAATAAATTTGGTTTTGTTTATTTCTAATGTTTGTTTTGCAATCTTAAGATCATAGTTGCGATTATAAAATCGTGGAGTTATTTTTGAAAGATTAAAAATATTGATTCAAAATAATTAAATATATTGTTTTGAAGGTGAATTTTATGTTTTTAAAATAATTATCCGTTGCATTGTATAAAAAAAAAAATTATTTATTGCAGGTATAAGAAATTCAATTTTGAAAAACTTGTGATATTTATGGTTAGGAAAATGATAAATAGTGTATTTAAGGTATCTCTTAATCAATCAAAGTAATTAATTTTGTCTTGAAAATTGATGATTTTTAATATTTCATAAAACATTGAATTTGCATTTTCAATGTTCACGCATTTGTTTTATTTTTTTAATTGGTATTCATAAAATATTTGTCAATATTTTTATATGGAAAAGTTAAGTGATGTTGTTAATACGTAAAATTATGATGATAATTGCATGAGTATGGGTTTTTAAAAATTGTATAATTAGGCATACGTTAAAAAAGATCATTTTGATTTGTTTTGTTTTTATTAACCATTTGGTTAACGGCAACGTTAATGAAATGTTTTGTTTTGTTTAGCATCTATGTTGCCCAAAACTATATAGAAACATTTGTGTTGATGATAAAACTGTTACTGATTGGTTTTGGTTTGGTTTTGTTTTGATGTGTGCCTAGGTTTTGGAATTGTCTGGTAACGCGGCGAGGGATAACAAGAAGAATAGGATTAACCCAAGGCACGTGTTGCTGGCAGTGAGGAATGATGATGAGTTGGGGAAATTGTTGCAAGGTGTGACAATTGCAAGTGGTGGAGTGTTGCCAAACATTAACCCTGTTTTGTTGCCTAAGAAGACTGGGAATGCTGCTGCTGCTGCTGAGAAGAAAGCAACTAAGTCACCAAAGTCACCTGCTGCTGCTAAGAATTAGGAGTTTGAATTGTTATTAGATGTAGATTTTTTCAGTGTTAGGTTTTCTTGCTTTTGTGAATCTTATTATATATAAATAGCCTTCGTTCTTTTACCTAAACCATAAATGTAGTTGGCTAGTATACTAGTACTAGTTTATAAATGGAAGCTTTATTTTTCTTTTCACTTATTCTTTTTTCTTTTCCTGTTTTTTATTTGCCATCATTTTCACGTCTCCCCTTAGTTCCACTCATAGGATCTGTGTTTATATGCACGGTGTCATTTAACTACTTTATATATACTCCCATCGGTCTTATTTAATTTGTAAGATTTTTTTTTTGGGTTTTTGTTTTGGTTCTATTTATGACTTCTTTTTAATTTTCAATACTCCCTTCGTCCTTAATTATAAGACTCTCTTGACACTTTTACTTGTCCATATTTATAAGGTCTTTTACCAATTTTCAATGAACATCAATTATTTTTTTCCACAAACACCCTTATTTATTTAACACTTTTTAGATTCCCAATAATATTAATAGGGATAATTTTGAAAATACATAACAAAAGTTTACATTTCCAATATAATTAACTAAATTATTTCACTTTCTTAATGGACATGAAATCTCCCAATAGAGCCTTATAATTAAGGACGGAGGTAGTAATATTTAATTACTTCTTTTTACAAACAGTCAACATTTTTTAGAGTTCCAATAATAATTATAGGGGTAGTTTTGAAAAAGTATATTAAATTTTTCACATTTTTAATCTCTAACAAATTTATTTACTTTTGTTGGTGAGAGTAAAAAACTCTTATAAACAGGAACCGAAGGAATATAATCCAAGGGATGCAATGTATATAAATACATTGTAATTGTTTACATACACATTTCCTGCGGGAAAATAACAAAGGAGGTTTGCTAAACAGGTTTTTTTTTTTTGGGGTGTTGATTAGGAGTTATGAAATTGTAGTATTTCAATTAAAAGGGACTATTGCTCTGCAAGACTTCAACTATTTGCAAATTTGGCTTGTTGATTTTTGTGATTTAATTTATTTGATTTGTTGAATAAAATGGGATGATTATAAAGCTTTCAAATGTCCGCGTAAGACAGCCCAATTGGTGGCTGTAGGGACACTTAGGATTTTCCCCTTCCTCAGGTCATGGGTTCTAGTCTCAGACCTCCCATGTAAACCAAAAAATAATAAAGCTTTCGAATCTTTTGGTTTTATAGAATTTGGTACAAATATTAACAAATTGTTGATTTTTTTAGGGCACAAATTGTTATTATTGTTAGTTTTATATGTTTTATTTAAAAAAATTTTATTGAAAATTATAATAGCATTTAATTTTTATTAGAAAATATGTTTTCTAATGAACATATAGTAATAGTTGCGTAAAATATAGTAGTAGAATGGAGGTATAGCACGTCAAAAGTTAAATTATTGAAAATTGAAGTCATTAATCTTTGTCTAGTAACTGGGATTTGGCAAAATCATGTATGATCTATTTTCTACGGAGATTCTTCCTATTTCTTTGTCAGTGCCCTATACCTTAAGGATATTGGTCAAGAAATACTCCCTTCGTTCCTAATTATAAGGTCATCTTAATATTTTTATTTTGTCCTTATTTATAAGGCTCTTTACCAATTTTCAATGAGCATTAATTTTTTTTCCCGTAAACACCCCTATTTATTTAACACTTTAGATTCTCAATAATATTAATAGGGGTAATTTTGAAAATACATATAAAAAGTTCACATTTATAATACAATTAACTAAATTATTCCACTTTCTTAATGGACGTGAAATCTCCCAAGAGGGTCTTATAGTTAGGGACGGAGGTAGTATATTAAACGAAAACTTGCATTGAAAATTTAAGGTTATTAGTCTTCGAAGTTTTAAATTCGCACTTTTTTAAAATAAAATTATGTTTTTTGTTTTATTAACCAATAGCCTAACAACATTCTTTAATATTTTCCTTCTTTCATTTAACAACCATCAAATTTTAACTATAATCTACTCATTCCGGTTCTATTTATAAGACCATTTTGGAGTATTTATTTTGGTCCTATTTATAAGACCCAATTTCAATTTTCAATAGCATTTAATTACTTTTTTTTTTCACAAACACCTCTATTAAGTCATCATTCTTTAGAGTTCCAATAATAATTACTAGGATAGTTTTGTAAAAGTATATCAAATTTTCACATTTCCAATACCACTAACCAATTTAATCATATTCCTTGATGGGAGTGAAAAACTCTAAAAAAATCTTATAAATACGATCGGAGGGAGTAATTCTTTATTTTATTATTATAAGGATAAATTATTGAAGAGTTTGAGGATTTTTATTTTAAAAATGGTGGCAAAAGCAAAACCGTTTAAGGTCAAAAATGAAGGATTAATAACCGAAAGTAACACTTACACCCTCGTTACATTTTGTTTGGTCTTTAGGTCTTTTTTCCCGTTTCATATAGTAGTTTGTTTTTATACAATTTCAATACATAAACATATTTTTTTTTCAACATTAACCTTCATTCAATCATTTCTCTTACTCCTCATTAAATTTACTTTTATCATCTTTCATCTTTAAACAATTATCCATTAATTAATGAACACACTTACTAAT
Organism: Crotalaria pallida; assembly: GCA_037953625.1. NCBI lineage: Eukaryota > Viridiplantae > Streptophyta > Magnoliopsida > Fabales > Fabaceae > Crotalaria > Crotalaria pallida. The sequence goes on along the minus strand of CM075653.1, from coordinate 10,751,584 downwards.
AAAAATTAAATGCTACTACAATTTTCAATAAGGATTAAATATGGACTTTTTAGACAAAATATTAATAAAACTTAAAATAATCAACACTTTCTTAATGGTCAAACCTAAAAGACCAAACAAAATAGAACGGAGGGAGTATAAAAAAATAGTTGTATATATTGGTAATTGAAGATTGGTTTTAAAATGCATTAAACTCGAATTGTGATATGTATGCAATTTTCTTTTTTTTTTTTAAATGTATGCAATTTTAATTCTAATAATTGATTTACATTTTTTTATTGAAGTTTATTTAAATTAACGGTTGAAATTAAAATTATATTCATATCTTATTTTGAATTCGATACATTTAAAAACTTGTGGAAGTGACCAAGAAGACCCAACATAACATAGTTGATAGATGACTGAGTTTCTTAGATATGATGTTAGAGCTTCGATTTTTGTGGTAGGTAAGAAAAAGATTTTTTTGGTTGAAACAGATTTCTATGCTTCGGAGATGATTAATCTTTGTACGTGGTCGGAGGATACTTGATGAAAAAAAAAAAACACCCTTGCGAAGGGAATTAGTTTCTGGTCCTAAAGATAAAGGAAATTTGCTAAACTAGATCTAGAAGAAACTCTTATTGGGTGGGCCCTGTTGGCTCGGCCCGGGCTTTATTAATTTGTCTGTCTTTTCTGCGCACGTAAGGGTTTAGCTACGGGTTTTTGAAACACACACCACTCTTTCTTTTCTTCGTTTCTCTCTTTTTGGTGAAGACTCTGGGAACTTCGTCATGAACCATTTCCTGGTACAGATGCTTTCTGCACCTACCCCTTTTATTTATATTTATTTATTTATTTATTTATTATTATAGCATTAAAATGTGGGTTGAAATATTTGGCAGAGAAGGAATTTTAACAGAATCTCTCTTGTTCGTTCTGTGGTGATTGCTGCTGCAGCTGGTTCAACTCTGTTGTGCTCCTCCAATAACAACATCACTGATATAAGTGAGCTTAATTAACTAAATTATATTTTTATTTTAATAGAGAATTGCTATGTTCAAACTGCTTTTGTTCTCTTGAGTGCTTAATGCTGAGTTTTTAAGGGCTTTTTTTTTTTTAAGTCTTTCTTACCCAAAAAAAAGTGATTATTTTGATTAGAAAGTCACTTATGACATTCACACATATGTTGGTTGAGTTTATTGTTGTTGTTGTTGTTGTAGTTTTTATTTAAAATAAATACATAAATAAATACACTATTTTTTTCAAGGTGCATTTTGGAAAAACTGACTGAAAAGCTTAAAAATTCAGTTGAAATCTGAAAAGCTAGCACCTGAATTGAAAGTCGGGCCCTGGTTTATGGCTAATAAGGTAGTTGATTGCATCGGAAGTGTTTGATAAAATTAGCCGATCAACTGAGTTCAAAATGATGTAAAAGGCTTGTCAGTGCTTGACTTATCGGTCATAAGTCACTCCAATAAACATAACAAGGTGCATTATGAGTCAGTGTTTTTTTTTTTTTAAAAAAAACTCTCTAACTTAGCATGACTCGTGACTTATTTTGGGTCAAATAAGTTCGTTGACTGACTTATAAGCCCCTTAAGAGCCTTGCCAAACACACACTAAGTCTAAAGAAACGTGTTCTAAATATATGTCATGTGGATGCTGTATTAATGTGACTTCAAATTTAGGAGCATCGGTGACAGCACGGATCCCTTTGCCATTACAAGATTCCCTGCTCTCAACATGGCCAGTGCTGCAGCATGATTTGCTTTCTCAACAGTTTTCTTTGGCTAGCTTATCTGGTTTGTCCTATACCCCTACTCTTTGTTTTGAAATTTGAATTCAGTATACAATTAAATACACGCAAGTATGTGTTACATTCAGACCTGAAAAAATGTAGGATTATTTCCGCTGAATTCTTATAGAGCTAGTCCCGTTCCTTCATCCGACGTAACTAAGGAAGCTGATGGGGCTGTTCACAATGGGTCAAAGCCAGGTGGTTGTTTCGGCAGAGATACTATTGCAAATGCAGCTGCTAAAGTAGGTCCTGCTGTTGTTAATATTGCAGTTCCACAAGGTATCCATTTTCAGATATTTTGACCTTAATGTTTGAATTTTGACGTGCCTTTTAGTTAATCTTGAGGGCTATGCGTCAACCATGTAGATTTTCATGGTATTACTGCCGGAAGGGGTATTGGCTCAGGAACAATCATCAACAAGGATGGTACAATCTTGACGTGCGCTCATGTTGTGGTTGACTTTCAAGGGACTAGAAGTTCATCCAAAGGGAAGGTTTGTGGTAACCTGATAGGTCACTCTGTATTTCTAGTTCAATTAACTTTAACTACTTCTACAAGTGAGTGGAAATGATTCTTTGGCATACCTTAGCTTTGCACAAGCACATCAGATCATTGCAAGTAAATTTGTAATTTATTACTGAGTGTATGGAGTGATAGGCAAATTGCACATTTAGTTGTAGACTTGTAGGCTTCTTGCCTGGCTGAATGATTGGTTCTTATTATTCATATGCAAGCTTTTGTATATTACAACATTCATTACCACCATTATTATTACTCTGGCTCCATGAAGGCATCAGATAAATATATAAATTTCCTGGTCTTGCAGTCAATGATTGATCTTAAAATATCATTATACTACAGGTTGAAGTCACTTTGCAAGATGGAAGGACATTTCAGGGTAAAGTAGTAAATGCTGACCGGCATTCAGATATTGCTATCGTGAAGATCAATTCTGACACCCCACTGCCAGAAGCAAAACTTGGTTCTTCAAGTAAGCTCCGTCCTGGGGATTGGGTAATAGCCATGGGCTGTCCACTTTCCCTTCAGAATACTGTCACTGCTGGTATTGTAAGGTACGAAGAAAAAAATTCAGGCAAATAACTGATACATCCCTGTTTAATAAGTTCCTGTTTTAAGTTAGGTCATTTATATGATTGATGTTGGAGGCTAATGAGTAATGGCTGCTCACTGAAATTCATGATTTGGATGATTTTTGTATAGTTGCGTTGACCGTAAAAGTAGCGATTTGGGCTTTACTGGCATGCAGAGAGAGTATTTACAAACAGATTGTGCGATTAATATGGTATGTCTTCCTCTCTTTTTCCCCACATGCGCCAAGCTACAAAACTGTGTTTGCATAGTGTACAACTAACATATCAAATCATAATTTGCAATTGCATGATTGTTTAATCTTCTTGTATTGTATAGGGAAATTCTGGAGGGCCTCTTGTCAACATTGATGGAGAAGTTGTTGGCGTGAACATCATGAAAGTGCTGGCAGCTGATGGGTTGAGTTTTTCTGTACCAATTGACTCTGTGTGTAAAATTATAGAGCACTTCAAAAAAAGTGGGTATGTTATTGATTTTATGCTTAGTATTTTTTTTCATATCTGTTGAAAAGCAGGATTACCGTATTTATAAAATATTGTCAGCTTGTGATTTGTACGTGACATTCAGAAAGAATGTTTTATTTTCTTGGAAGAAAGCTAGACTATGCAATTTCTTTTGCTTTTTCCCCATTTTTCAAGTTTGCTTACAAATCTTCCATATAAAAACTATTGGTTTAAATATTTTTTGTGTTATATTCATACTTTTACATTCTTAATTGGTTAGTTGGGTTCTGCCATGTTGAGGAATTAACACCATTTGATGTTCTTCAGGAGAGTAATACGGCCATGGCTTGGGCTAAAGATGCTCGACCTTAATGAGATGATTATTGCCCAGCTTAAAAAGAAAGATGCTTCATTCCCTGATGTCAATAAGGGCATTCTTGTACCAATGGTATGTGCCTTTCTATCTATCCTACTCCTGTACTCGCTCTAATTTGCAATTATCTACAAACGGTTCTAAAAAGTCTTGTTTGTGTAATTCTTAGTAGTCAAGATTCAAATCGGCAAATCTTCATGCTATTTTCCCTGAGGCAAATTGGTTGTGAAAATGCCGACAAAGCTGGTTAGTAACACAATGAAGGGAATTCAGTTAAAATTTCCTTTGCACTCTGAGGGCAATTTCCTGGTCAATTACTAGTATTCATTTTTATTAGGATGTATTCTTTCTGAAGGGACCATTGTTGTACCAACAAGAAGTTGGTCTTTGGCAAAGCTAGAACCGCAATATCATAAAGGCCAAAGGCCAATATTCGATTCCTAGGAGTGACACTTGTTGAGAGGGGCAGCCGCCATATCTCTAAGGGTATTAGTCCCCTCGTCCAAGGGGTGAGGGATACACTGGAAAGGACCCAAAAAAGGATTGTAGTGAAGCGAAAATCAGTTCACATAGTCATGAGCTTATTATATGTAGCAGGTTGCATTCTTAAGTATTGTCTCTGGATTTTGGGGGCTTAGATTTAGGGATGGATCATGGGTGCATGTTAATAAAAATGATAGGGGGAACTTTTATGAACATGAAAATATCTCATTAAATTGAGAAGCTTGATAAGGAAATCGAAAAATAGAAAACAGAAAAATGACAACGGCCCTTTGCATGAGGCACCCACCCGGTGGCTTTGGGGAGGGTATATGTACATACTGCACAGCCTTTATCCTCTGCCAAAATTTGAACCTGTGACCTCCATGTCACAAGGCATCGGGCATATTAAAACAATTTGTGGGGCTGTTGAATAATATTGACTATTAGTGATGAAGTACCAAAGGTTTAGTTCTAATTTTGAATGTTATGGAAATCTACAAAGAACAGCTTTGAGCATTGCATCTTTAGAGCATCTGTATTTCTTTTCTTGATAGTGTCATTATATCATTATCATAGAATAAAGTTTTCCTGATGAACTGAATTGACTATTTTTAGATAATTGTTCTTTGCTTGGGATAGTGTGCATTGCGTCCACTGATACAAGTGGTTAGCATTAAAATACTCAAAATTACATGTTTTGACTAAGGAACTTTGATGTTTTTCGACTAGGTAACTCCCGGGTCCCCTGGTGATCGTGCTGGGTTCCATCCTGGTGATGTTGTCATTGAATTTGATGGAAAGCCTGTCGAAAGCATGAAAGAGGTATTAACATATTCTATATAATTTTAAGGCTTAAATACTGTTTTGGTCCTTTATCTTATATCTAGGTTTCAATTTGGTCCTCTAACTATAAAAAGAGTCAATTTAGTCCTCTATTTTTATGAAGTTTGTCAATGTTGCCCTTCCGTCATAACACCGTTAGAATTAATCGGAATATTCCAGATTCTTACTGGAGATTCCTTCAAACAGTGCATGCGTTGGCAACGGATTTTGCGACGGATTTTGCTACGGATTAGCGATTGATTTTTTTAAAAATAATAAAAAAATTTGAAAAATAATAAAAAATTCATATTTTTTATAAAAAAAACTGAAAATATTTTTTAAAAAATTCTGCAATTTTTTTAATATTTAAGTATTTTTAAAAAAATAAAAATTTTCAGAAAAATTTTGAATAATCAGTAAAATATTTTAAAAACGAATTTTTCGTTTTTTTCATAAAAATCATAAAAACAGCTTTTTTTAAAATAATTTTTATGATTTTTTTTTTATTTTTACGAATTTTATATTAATTTTTAGAATATTAAAAATCCAAAAATAAAATTTTCATTAATTTTAAAAATATTTTACTGATTATTTAAAATTTTTCTGAAATTTTTTATTGTTTTTTAAAAATATTTAAATATTAAAAAAAAATAAATTGCAGAATTTTTTAAAAAATATTTTCAGTTTTTTTAAAAAAAAATATGAATTTTTATTATTTTTCGAATTTTTTTATTATATTTTAAAAAATCCGTCGCTAATCCGTAGCAAAATCCGTTGCAAAATCCGTCGCCAACGCATGCACTGTTTGAAGGAATCTCCGGTGAGAATTTGGAATATTCCGATTAATTCTAACGGTATTATGACGGAAGGGCAACATTGACAAACTTCATAAAAAATAGAGGACTAAATTGACTCTTTTAATAGTTAGAGGACCAAATTGAAACCTAGATATAAGATAAAGGACCAAAACAGTATTTAAGCCTAATTTTAATATTCTATATTCAACTACTCTAATTTTGCTATCGAGATTAGGTAGATGATTTGGTACTCTGAAGTGTCTAAAAAATTCGACCATAACTTGATGCCTCTTTGGTTTCCTTTAATCAATGTGTTTTGCTCGAGTTTTAAGGTTTGATTACGTAAATATTGTGCTAAAATCGAAAGTCATAATCGAAATCGAAAATGAAAGAATAGAAAAATACAAGTATATTCCATGAAAGAATGACTCAGAAGTGGTTCAAATCCTAGAAATTACCTCTTCACATGAAAAGGTTAGACTGCGCACCTTTACCCTTTTCTGACCCTTTTAAGTTTTAACTCATTTCCTCGGTGTAGAAGAATATCAAGTTGTTGGTTTGCTATGTTTCTGCTGCACTTGAATTTGTAATGTTTCTGCTGCTTATTGTAATGTCTTGACCATCAGTTTAATTATGGCAGGTAATTGAAATAATGGGGGACAAAGTTGGAGTGCCCATAAAGGTACTAGTTAAAAGAGGAAGGGATAAATTGGTGACCTTAACTGTGATCCCTGAGGAATCCAGTATCGACGTGTGATATTTTGGTTTTATACCATATACTAGTGTTATCTTATTTTACACATATGCTTCATGTGTATTTAAAGTTTAGCACAGGTGAGCCTGGCGGGGTTGCCACATTGAGTGAAACTTAGTGAATACATGATTACGTGCTTTCATAAGCATGTATCTATACAAGTTTTGCTATGGCACATCCAAATGCATGATGTGAATTTGGTTTAATATATATATGTTTATCTATGTTTGGTTACTCTACATAAAATCAATTCTGGTCCCAAAATTACGTTGGAGCATAAGCAACTGTTAGTAGTACTGACATTCCAGAATTAATTCTGGGCTAGCTTACCACAGAACCAAACATGCACTTAGAATTCTTTTCAAAACCAATTTGCATTTGCATGGATTTTGAATGAAATTAGTGCCAATTCTCTAAGGTAAAAATTAGTATAATTATGATGAAGAAATATGACTAAATAATTTAAATATAATTTGCCTTTGAGTAAACTATTTAACTACGCGTTTATATCAAGCATTAATCACATAAGAACCTATGACACACATTCAAATTTTTTTTTTTTAAAATAAAAATCAGTTAAAAATAAACTAAAAATCATTATTCACATATAACACTAATGAAGTAATGATGAATAAATATTAAGGGTCTTTGATAATAAAATTTTAAAAAGCAAGTTTTTGTTAAAAAATGATACACTTAATGAATTAAAAAATAATTATTTAGTTTTTTGTAATACAAGTTTATCTTTTTTGGTCCGAATTCCTTGCGGAATTACTGATATCCCCAAGAGCACCTTTAATACCAGGAGTTCTTGAGACTAATCCGGAGCGAGTTACATGGTTGGCTCTCCCAGCGGGATGTTTTTAATGGGAATCGAACCCGAACTACTAGCACCCTTGTCCCATTCCCATGATTTCAGTTGAGACCTTACACCAACTGAATAAGCCCCGTTGTTATACAAGTTTATCTTTAATATTATCTTATCCTATATATGTGATGTATAGATTAGAAAAATCAAAAAATTAAATATATAACTTATAAGTTCAAGATGAGTGAAAGCTTTTTGTTAAATCCTTTTTATAACGTCATTAAAAATAAACTTAGGCATTGTTCATTTTATATAATTATATAATAATGTAATTTTAAATTTATATTTAAATTAATATAGTTTGCTTAAAAGGATGAGGGTAGAATTGGCGAAACCCGCCCTAGACCCGACCTATTACCATGCTTATCCATATCAAACTCAATATCAGAATAATTTGTATAGTTATGATACAATTGAGATTTTGTAACTTTTGATTGTTTTCTCTGCGGAACTAATAGAACATTGGAAAAGCAAGAAGACTTTGGGTATGTAAAAAATCAATGTCCTGTGACATAAAATATGAATATAAAAAAATTGTATATTTGAGATTAAGAAATTTTTTAAATCAATTACATATATTTTTTATAATCTCATTCTTCTATTAATTATTTTTAGTTTTATATATTTAAAAATCTAAAATACTGAAATATATAAAGGACACTTGCTAGTTATTATCAAGAAAAAGATGACAGATTTGAATCTCAAATTTCACCGACTTCATTAAATTTAGGTCATAAAATGAATATTAGACGATTTGGATTTTGTATATAGCAAAAGAGAATTATAAAACAGAATCTAAAATTAAATTAGGAAAATGCTAACCAATCCCGTTTAAGCAATAAAAATGCTTACTTTGCATTGAAAATGATAAGTTTAGCATATCGAAAACAATTAAACTTAGTTTTCCAATACTTGTATACTCATTTTAAATTCCTTAAAAGCACTTATTAGCAACACCCTTATGATAATTATGATCATTCATCGGTCCAAGTTCCCATCATTTCCTGCTCGCCTTATCCTCGAGGCTGAATGGTAATTGATTATTCATCAACCTCTATAGCTATTACTTTTCCATCTTCATTTAAGGCTTCGTTGTCCCCTAAAATCATCAACCTTAACTGCTTTTATGCACATTGATGTAGTGGGTGAAATTTCTCTCCATATTTGAAGCAAAGACCTTTGCCTTTTCCTTCCATCACCTCTTAATATGTTAGGTGACACAAACCCTTACTTTGACCAAATTTGTCACGACATGCTTCTATTTTGTGCCTAGAAGAAACTGTGCTTGAAAAGAAGTTATGGTTCTGTGAATATCCAGATGGAACTGCTTCAAAAGTTTGATTCTTTCCAACATCCCCATTGTTGTGCCCTCTGGACGAGCCAATTACAAAATTCACAACATTTATTGACTCCCATTCTCGCCCTCCTGCACTGTCCTTGGTTGATCTTGTTGCAACACTGAAACCTGCACCATCTTTCCATAGCCTATAGCTACCTATACAAGCAGGCAGATCAATAGTTTCTGCCTCTATATCCTTGACTAATTGCATGGCTTGTAGTCGAGTATGAGGTGTGAACATATGAATTCTCAGTTTGATGCTCTGTCGTAAGCCTCCTATAATATAACACACTATTCTTCGAGCAGTTTCCTTACTTGTTAGGACAAAAATTCAAAATCTTCAATCATCCATTGTCCCTGCCTCTACAATTCCTTCAGCTCTTCATAAGGGTTTTGAACATTTTTCCTCAAAACCTTGCAACCAGGGTTGTCCTAAATATTTCCCAAGATAAAGGTGCTTCAGTTTCTCTAAATTAATTGAACCAATGGATGATTGATCCTTACATACTTAATTTCGCCAACTTTATTTTTACCTCCTCACTTCTGTTTTGCACTTCGAAGTAAGTTTTAGCCCTTGTGATCCATCTTATAAGATCCTCTCCTTGAAAGGATGGTAGTTCCACTTTTTTAACTGCCATACTATATTCATCTAATCCGCTATCATCAAAATTTCTTTTACTCTTAGCGATGCCTTTCTCTCTTTTGTTGGAATTCTCTTCTTTTTCTTCTTCATTGCTCTTTACCATGATCTTCCTAATTTTGGGCAGAATGTCCTCATTCAAATTAACCTCCAAATGATTCATCTTCTCCTCCATTGTTAGTCAATCTCTTATTCATGATAGTTCCCATCCCTTCGATTATTCCCTCCAAGTCCACTCTTTCTGACAATCTTGCCATGATCAAAACACAATTTCATTGATCTGACAAATCTCCTTTTCAAATCCGACAGGTTGGACCAATTGATAGAACTCTAAATTTGAAATGAACACTTCTATTGAAAGAAACAAAAATTACACACTGGACAACAATAAACCTTATGCCCCAAAGACGAAAGTCTCCTACTACACACATAATACAACGATGACTTGTTATCCCAAAATCTAAATCTCCTAAAGAACATAATCTCTGTCACAAACTCTCCAAATAACATACATGACCCCTTTACAAACTAGCGGCCAATATTAATAATAAGACTAATACATAACTTTCCTTAACTGCCACATGATAGTTGTTAGACATAAACAAATACATTGCAAACCTCAATACATCATATTTTGCTAATATACCCCTAATGAATAACTTTCTCCTAATATACATAACTAATCATGACTCATTATGATAATTATGATTATGATAATTATGATCATTTACCGGTCTTAAGTTCCTATCAATAAGTATTCCAAATGTCACCTTATTTTTGACAACATTATGCACGATAAATTGACATCGTTACATAACCATTTAAGTCAAAAGCACGTGTACTACTAATTCATGAATACACTTGGGCAAGCAATGGCCTTAAAACATTCCTGAAAGTATTCATTAGCAATAATTAGCATGGCCCATGATTCTTGACATGAAAAGGTGTCAATCTATATACATACCAACATTCTGTGGATAGAAAAACATCAGTGACTTAACACGTACTCACATTAACATATTTCCTTATCACTTATTTACAACCTATACATTACAGACAGGTGCAATTATAAATTCTAATAATCACAGAAGGGTCCACTGAAGAAAAATATACATGATACATACAATTCTAGAATATTTCTTCTGGCTTTAGGAAATTATAATATTCAAGTTGGGTCATCTCTCCACCAGTTGCAGGATCAAACTGGCATCTATAGAAGCTGCATTAACATCCCAATTCAAACAAATACATCAGAATCTTATTCAAGTCAAAAAATAATTCTACAATTAAAAAAAAAAAAAAATTGGTCCAAAACCCTACATTACATTGTGTGCATTTATAAAGAGGAATTTCAAACTACAAGAGGGTCCAACTGAAATACCTGCCATCCATGCCAAGTATTACAACTGTGTTTTTTTGGTGACCAAAGGCAACGATATGTTGCAAACCTTCTTGCAACCGAAATTGAGCCACTGACCGCTCTGAGTTAAAATACTTAGGTAGCACACCTGTAAAGCAACCAGAATTAATAACTTCTTGTTAGAAAAATTTTAGTTTCCACATTAGCTGAGATGGTAATGTTGCAGAAACAAAAGCTCTTCTAGTTCTTTTGCAGTTACTGCACAAGGCACCTAATTTCCAGTTTCTACCTATGATTTATACATATGTAAGTAACTCACTGCAGACACTGGACAAGTACACAAACCTTTAATAAGTGAAAGAGATAAAGCTGGTGAAGGATTGGAAGGATTAGGCTCAGTTGCACTATGTGATCTGTCATGCCCCAAGAGCCCTGAATCAACCTTGAGGCCAAAGACATGAACGGTTCCCTTGTCACTCGAGACAGCAAGCCACTGTGCAGTAGCAGAGAAGGCAAGGCTGTATATCTCTGCTCTATCTGCACCTCTTCGTACCTGAAACCATCATGCCACCAATTCACATTCAAACTTCTGACACTTTTAAATCTTTGACATAAGCACATGGAAAATTCAGAGATAACAACTTTTATTATACAAGAACCCATATCACCAATTAACAAGCACAATATTGCCTGAGATATGTTAGAAATCTCATCAACTTATTTCAAAAATACGCCTTAACACATGCCAATTGTTTGTTTTTTGGGACAAGACATTCGGTATGTGGATGTCACATTGGACTCAACCTAATCCAAGATTGCAAGTTAGGCCTGGAAGACCCATTTAAAAGGGAAAAGTCTCTCCAAGCCTATAGTAAGTTAGGCAAGGATGTCACATTGTTTTAGGGAAACCAAACTCCTAGCCTCTCAGACCAACGGCCATTGGCTGTCAACTAATTATTTGAGTGACTATAGTAAGTTCCTACCTACGCACTACACAATAACCACATGCCTGAAATTCAAATTCAACTTTGGCTCTACTTAGTACAACTAGTTGATAAGTTACCTAAATATTTACAAGTTAACAGCTTAAACTGATAAGCTAGTTCATTTAATCTGAACCGTTTGCTTACATCATCTGATAAATGTAAAATGACATAAGCACCCTCAAATGCCAGCTTATAAACTTGTAGCTTATTGAAATAAGCTCATTACCAAAACATCAAGCTTAATTATTGTCTGATTAGCTAGTTGACTAACTCATGAGCTACTTGTGGTGTTACCAAACACACTCTTTGTACATCTGTTTTAGCTTACTTTGCATTCAAAATAGCTTATAATCAAAATATTTTAACAAAAATGCATTTTCCCCCCAAATCCAAACACACGCTCAAACACCAGGCAACTCAATTCAAATGCTCCCTCTGTTCCATAAGTTCCATATGTTATGCTGTTTTAGCATTTTTGTCTTGCCTCATATGTTATATTGCTTTAGAAACTCAATACTCATTTATATTTTTCTTTTTCAACAACACCCTTATTTATCACATTATCTTTTTCGGCACTAATTTCTTCATCTATTTTCAATATAATAATCCCCACACATCTATTATTACTCTCCATTCAATCATTAAATGTGAGTATTTTAGACAAAACATATCAAATTCTTACATCATTTAATCATTTCTTAACCTGTTGCATAACATTAAAGCTGTTATATCATTTCATCATTTCTTAATCCGTGAGCATAACATTAAACTGTATAACTTAAAGAACATGAGGAATATAATCTACCTCTTGGAGTAATGAACCGTCCAAGGTATTGAAAACCCTAACCAGAGTCCCTTTGCTACTAGCAGTGGCAACCAACCTTCCATCTTGTGTAAGCGCGAAGCACGAAATCCTCGAATCATGCGCCATCAAAAACTTCGTTCGCTTCGACGCATAATGCTCCACCCTCACCTGACCCTTCTGCAACCCAGGGCACACCAACACCATCGTCCCCGACACATTCGAAACCTCGCAAAGCCCCTTAGGGTTCACAAACGTGTCGATTTGGTGAAGCACTTTGAGGTCAGCGAAATTGTACACGAAGATTTTGTATAGCAAAACGACGACGATTCGGTCTCGGCGTAACCGAACGCCTTTGACTTCGGACCGGAACGAAAGCTCACCGATGCAACGGGACTGGTGGTCGTCCCAGATCATGACCTTGTTGGCCGGGAAGCGGTGGTCGGAGAAGGCGGGGGGACCGGGGGCGGCGCCGACGAAGGCGAGGATGTTGCAGCGGAAGAGCATTTGGACGAGGGAGATGGCGGCGGCGGGGCCGAAATCGCGGCGGAAGATTTCGCGGAAGGGGTCGCAGTTGTAGATGCGGAAGCCTTGGTCGGTGGCGGCGGAGAAGCAGCCGGAGTCTTGGTTGAAGGAGAGGTGGAGGAGGGTGGGGGTTACGGTGGTGTTGGAATTTGGCGGTGGCGGAGAAGGAGTTGGATGAGGTAGGGTTTGAGAATCCATCTTAATTTAAGAATGGATTGAATTGAATTTGTGATTGGGAATTGAAGTGATTGAAATTCAATTGAATTGAAAATTGAGGCACTCTGTGTGGCACTTGAACGGCGAATAAAACTGCTGCAGTCAAGTACCATCGGAGGAGCCAATAGCTACGAGCCTACGATTACATAAGCAGTTATCGTCTGAGACTCTTGAGTGTTCGATATTCCCTTAAAAAGAAAAAGAAAGTAAATTGCATATTTGGTATAAAGGTATCAAAATGATCCCTTATGTTTGTATTTGAGTTAGGGGTGTAACGGTCCGATCCGGTCTTTAATGGATTTTAGGGATTAGATCAATTAAATTAATGTGGTTTGGTTTGGTCCGCTTCCAATGTTTTTCATAAACAAAGATCGGACTGGATCGTTACGGTCCGATCTATTTAGACCATAATTGTTCAAGCTCTTTTTTTTTTTGGAAACTGGGCCTTCAGGCCCGTATTTTTCACTTGGGAACCTAGGGTTCCCTCTCCTCCAAGCAGCAGCAGACTCTCCTCCAAGCAGTCGAACGGTAGGGACAGAGCACCGAAACCAGTAAGAGAAACCAGTAGGGACGGAGATCGGTGAGAGAGAACGGAGGGAGAGAGAGAGAATCGACGGGTGAGGGACGGAGCAACGAAACCAGCGCTGAGGGACGAAGATCGGTGAGAGAGAACCGACGGGTGAGGGAGAGAGAGAACCGGAGGTCGACGAGCATCTTGGCAGCGCGACGGCTTGGAGAGGTCGACGAGCATGGCTGACAAACCAGAGGCTTGGAGAATGAAGCGACGGCTGACTGGTTGAGAACGATGGAGATTGGAGAATGAAGAAGAGATGAAGAATTGTTTAGGACTTTAGGGTTACAGCATTTGACTTAGTAGATTTGGGCTTGTGACTGGGCCTAGTAGCATTTTTTTTCATATAATAAATATAATCGGTCCGGTCCGGTCTTTGTCGTCTGAAAAATCCAAAGACCGTGGACCGGACCATAATAGGATGATCCCAAATATTTGAGATCGAACCGGACCATATTTTTCAGTCCGGTCCGATCCGGTCTCGCGGTCTGGGACCGGACCACTTACACCCTACCGTTAGTTCCAGTCATTAGATTATGTTGATAATGTTTATTTTTATCCTACAGTGACCGTTAAATATACACCTAGACATCCTACGCGTCTCCTTCTTTCTTTCTTTCTTCCGTGGCGTTCTGCATCTTTTCCCCATTAAAAAGAGATCTAGGGTTCCAAATAACCCTAAATCAATTTCTCATTCTCCTCTATGGCGTGTAGCAATTGCACGTTCACTTCCACCCTAAATCAAAGTGCGAGCATGGATTCGCAAGATTCTTCCATGTGAAATTGCAAATAGTATGGTCATAACAAGTCCAGTTGTAAAGTGTCTTCTTAGGCCCAAGAAAATTCCGCTAGTGCAAATGCTACCCAATAAAATTCTCAAGCCCAACAACAGATTCAAACACAATCACAACCCCAAACTCGGACCCAAGCTCAAACCCAAAACCAATCACAACCCCAAATTCAGGCCCAAACTCAAACACAAGGCCAAACAGAAAGCCTAAGGACTACTAGGGAGTGGAGAAGGACCTAGCTCAGAAACAGGTATAAGTCCCTGATCTTTTAATATTGTTTCAAATAAGTCCCTCATCTTTTAAAATAGTTTCAAGGTAGTCCATCATTTTTCTGTTTTGAATCTGTTGAAGGCTCTTAAACTACACAACAGGGAAGTCAAGCTACACAAACTACAGAAAGAGGAAAAGCAGGTAATATTAACTTATTATAATTTAGGGATTAAGTTTAACATTTTCTTGCAATTTCTAAGAATGTAGATGGAGGAAGTACCAAGGCTAGCACTACAAAAAGTAGCACTCAATGTGCAAAGAAGCAAACAAATGAAGTTGCATCTAAGCATGGAATGCAAACTGCAACCAAGGCCACTACAAGAAGTAGCAGTCAAGATGAAAACAAGGCAAGCAATCAGATTGCACCAAAGAGTGCTACACAAAATGCATCCAAGGTCACTACAAGAAGTACCAACACTCAACTTGCACCAAAAACTACCACTGAAGGAGTGAAGGTGCAACAAATCCAAGAATTCCAAAGCTTATTCCAAGAAGGCCACAGAAGTAGATGAAAGTCATGCTCCTATTTTGAAGTAGTTGACACTGTAATTTTGTTTCTGTTTTGGCTATCGCAGATTGCACTTCTCTTAGTGCTCATTCTGTGTCATTTTGTTTGTAAGGCAAGACTTGTTTAGCTTGTCTCTTAGTGCTTATTGTGTGTTATTGGATGCAGTATGTTGCACTTTTGTTTATAGGGCAAGACTTGTTTAGCTTGTCATTTTGGATGCTTGTTTAAAGGGCAAGACCTGTACCTTATTTAGTTGTGCCAATTTATGAAACATAATTTATGCACTTATAAGTGCTTATTTATGTATGCAATTTGACACTGGTTGTTGTATTTGGTTTAATATATTAGCTTTGGAAATTTATATCTTATTTGTATCTCAGCTTATTTGTTGTATTAGTTTTTCAAATTTGGTAACAGCTCATCACAAGTTGCTGAAACTGGTTGCTTAATTAGGTACTAGTTGCTGAAAGTGTTGCATTTTTAATTTGGTACTGGTTACTGTATTAGGTATTTACTATTTAGTTGCTGCATTCTCAAGTAGAAATTTGAAGTCTAATATGAAATGATTTCAACATTATGAAGTGGCACAATAGCAGGGTAAACACAAACAAAACATTACTTTTCAGGGAAATACATCATAAACAAAACACTACTCATTTCATTCCACTTTCAAAGTTCATAAACAAAACACTACTCGGTAATGCATCAAAAACTCATAATCCCCTACTTACATAACACAAACAAGCTAAACACAAATAACACAAAAGAAATAAATTTCAACAATTTCAGTGTTCTTCTAATTTCCTTAAGTTCATTTTGAACTGCTTTTAGTTCACAAATGAACTCAGAAATCTTCCTTTGTTGCTTCATTATCACTTAATCCTTATCACTATCATCAGCATCCAACCACTGAAAAAAGCCACAACCCGAATCCTTCACACCTTTCTGCAAAATCAAAGAGGAATGAGGGATCATAAACAACTCTGAATAATATAAGGGAAGGAAGACTCTTACTCAAACATAGGGAAAACAACAAAACAAATACCTTATAGAATCGGCATCCCAAAATTTTAACTCATAGTGATCAACTATGCATGCAGTGCACAACACCACCTTCACCTTCATCTTGCAATAGCAGAATGGAGCCTCTTCTTGACCAACTTTTTTGCTGCAATACACGGAAGAATATTGCAAATTAATGCTCGCACTTTGACTTGGGGTGAAAGTGAACCTGCAATTGCTACACGCTATGGAGGAGAATGAGAAATTGATTTAGGTTTCTTTGGTGGAACTTGATTTAGGGTTATTTGGAACCTTAGATCCCCTTTTAATGGGGAGAAGATGCAGAACACCACGAAAGAAAGAATGAGACACGTATGATGTCTGAGTGTACATTGAACGACCACGTAGGAAAAAAATAAACGTTGTCAGCATAATCTAACGATTGGGACTAACGGCGTTAACGAATACAAACGTAAGGGACCATTTTGATACCAAATAAAGATAATGGACCAATTTGAAGATTTTCACATCTTCCGGGACTAAAAGTGAGTTTTCACATCTTGAGGGACTAAAGTGTCTCATATAAAAAACATGAGGGACCAAAGTGGTACTTTACTCTTTTTTCAGGAAAAACCTTATTTTCTCTAAAAATAAGCTAAAATGAACATTTTTTCTCTACCAAACATGCTCTCATTGTTGTTGCACTTTAACGAGAATATTCTTTCTTAGTAGGGATTATCACATTATCTTGACACGTATAATTTCTTTTAATTTTATATAAAAGCTTATTGAAATTGTAGTTTCAAAATGGTCGAGGCCAATCAAAGCTTAAGCTTCCCAAACATCTAGGCTCTTATCGATTTTTGTTATTGTTCAATATGAAAACTTTCAATGCAGGAACTGTCATTAGTGAATCGAATTATGACATATGGTTACAATTAATGGAGATGCATATTGTAGAGATTGAGAGAAACTCTCATACATTTGGCTTAAAGACAAGCCGCTTTCAAAAAAAGGTAGCCTTATGAAAAGTGGTATGCAAAGAATCAAAAGGTGAAAAATGGTTGCTAATGTCCAATAGCTCCAAAATTAGGAAGCATTACTTGCGCTTGTTCACTACTAACGAAATTTTGACTGCAGTAATAAAGGCATTATATGATGCAAGTGATGAGTTATAAGTTAATACTCTGAAATCTTAATCAAAAAGCTTTTACTGTCAAACAAAATGGTAAACCTCTATTAATACACTATGGAGAATTTATAGGAATTTTTCGAGATATAAACCATCATGATAAAGTAAAAATGAAAAATCTGGAAGATATTATAGCATACAAGAAAGTAATTGGCCGGCTAATGATGCACGTACGTATTTCATGTTGGATTAGATGGGGAGTTTGAACAAGTTCATGGAGAGATTTTACATAAAGAATATTTCCCACTTGGAATAATGTAATGTATTGATTCGTCGAGTGACAGTCTGCCATTCAACTGTGAAAGGGGAATCTGAATATCTTGACATCACAACCATGATAGCTCGAAATCGATCAACTTAAAACTGAAATTGTCTATTTAGAGCCAATCATCCTAAAGCCACCATAAATTCTGATAAATAAAAAGAATAAATGCATTCCTTATAATCAACTGAGACACACTAAAAGTTATTGTTTTGAAGTTTATGGATATCCAGAAAGGTGGGATCACAGTCGAGATCCATTGGGAAAAAACTCGACTATAACTATAATTGAGTCAAAGACCAAAAAGGACATCTCCAAGGAAGTTACCACATTTATGTACCTTTTATTAATAACAAACGGGTAATTGATTCTGGTGCCACTGATCGTATGACCTTTGATTTCAGATAAATTTATTATATTAAATCATCGCCCCATGAATTTGTTTCCACCGCTAATAGTAACACATCTCATGTTACCGGAGAAGGATCCTTAGCTCTTGTTGACACATTAATTTTGAACTGTCTACTTTAGTTGTTCCTTCTTTAGAATATAATCTATTTGTATATTTCTAAAACTACTTCACCCATATATTGTATTGTTACTTTTTTGCCCGAATTTTGTGTTTTTAAGGACATTCAAAATGGAAAGACGATTTGTTATGGTGTTGTACCACTTGGATTTCATGTCAGAAGGTTAAGCAAAATTATAAACAACATTGGCAATGGATGGTTCTTTGAGGGAAGAGGAAAATCTAAATTTTGGTTATGGCATCGTTGCTTAAGACACACTTCATTTGGTTACTTGAAAAAATTATTTCCTAATCTATTTGCAAAGTGTGATATTTCCAGTTTTTATTGTGATGCATGTGAACAAGCAAAAAATTAAAGTGCTTTTGTTTTTACTAAATTGGTATAAAATTTATGTTCCTTTTGTGGTTACACACTCTAATATTTGGATTTCTTCTAAAATTCCAACTTTAGGGGGTTCACGTAGGTTTGTTACGTTGATTGATGATTGTACTAGAATGATATAGTTAGGATTAAGGAAGTCCAAAAGAGAAGTAAACTCATTATTTCAGAAGTTTCATAAAGTGTTTGAAACCCAATACGACACAAAAGTTCAAGTTCTTCATAGTGACAATGACGAAGAATATAAAAGTTCAAATCTCAAGCGATACTTGGAAACATTTGGAATTATTCACCAAATTACTTGCCGTATTACATCCCAGCAAAATGGTATTGTAGAGAGAAAAATCAACATGTTTTGGAGGTTGTTCGAGCTTTAATATTAGAGGCTCATATGCCATTATCTTATTGGCGAGAAGCTCTTACTTTTGTAGGATATGTTATCAATCAGATATTGTCAAGCTTTAATAACTTTCAAACACCACTATCGACTCTAACTAACACCAATATTGCCTCAAACATTGCGAATTTGACTCATCGTATTTATGAATCTATAACATATGTTCATATTCATAATCGACAAAACAAATTGGCCCCTTGAGCTTTACAATGCATGTTTCTTGGATAAGTAATGCACCAAAAAGGGTATCTATATTAACATCCTCCAACTAGATGAATGTTTGTAATCATGGATGTGTTTTTTTCATGATGAAATAATGTATTTTTCTACATAGTATGCACTTATTGGGGAAAATAGTCAGGAACTTCAGAGTCTACACTTCGATTGTAAAGAATATGATTATTTTGTGAGGATACAAGAGGTTGGAGATATGGAAACTTTATTCGTAAATTGTACAACTTTTTAATGTAGTAGTGATGACTCACAAGTTGAAACATTTAGAGAGAATGATGATGAACTACAATTGAATGATATCAATGATGTCGGAACAGAATTAGATGTCACACCACCACCATCATCTTCACAGGATGCCCTTCTTGAGATATCAAACCAATTGTTGTTGTTGAGGATGTCCCAAGGTTTTGTCTAAGACAACCAAAAAACGATTACCAGAATATCATAATAGAGGTATTCCTAAACCCACTTATGGGACCACTATTTGTAATAAAGTTAGATGCCTCAAAAATTACTTTGTTTGCAACCATCATTTGTTTAAATCAAATAAGTCATTTGTGAAACTATATCGATTCCTAATAACCTAAATGAAGCCTTAGTTGTTCGAAGGTGGAAAGTTGTCATGAATGAGGAGATGAAACCCTAGCAACAAAATGGCCACTAAGAAAAAAATCCAGTTGGATGCTGTTTAATTTATATTGTGAAGTACAAATCAGATGGCACAATCGAAAAGTTTAAACGAGTCTAGTGGAAAAAAAGGGTACATTCAATTAAATGGTGAGGATTATACTAAGACTTGCACATGTTACTAAACTTAACACAGTTCGAGTATTGTTATCTTTGCAGTAAGCTTGGATTGGCTGTTACAGCGATTTAATGTAAAGAACACCTTCCACCATGGCGAATAATTTGAAGAAGTTTATATGGACATTCATTCTACCATTATGTATAACACCAAAGGAGTATGGTCACATGATGTGTAAATTAAAGAAGTCATCACATGGCTTAAAGCAATCCCTAAAAGCATAGTTTGGAAGGTGTACAAAGTCAATGATACCTTTTGGCTATCACCAAAGCAATTCAGATCACACATTATTTTTAAAGAAACAAAACAGTAATATCACTACATTTATTGTATATGTAGATGACGAGATGGTTACTGGAAATGACCCAAAAGAAACAACAGGTATGAGGAAGATATCAAAGACTTGTAGGAAGACTTATGTACCTAGCTCACACAAGACCATATATAATGTACGCATCAAGTTTTGTTTGTCAATATAAGCAGAACTCCAAAGAGCAACATATGAATGTAACCATGCACATTTTAAGATATTTGAAGTCAGCTCCTGCAAAGTGTATTTTATCTACTAAACACACTGATTATCAAAGCATAGATGTATATATTGATGTTGATTGCGTTGAATCAAATATGACATGAGGTCTACTTCAGGTTACTTTACTTTTGTAAGAGGAAACCTAGTTATGTGGAGAAGTAAAAAAAACAAAATGTGGTCACACACATAAGTGCAGAAGTTGAATTTAGAGGTATGACACTTGTTTTATATAAGAAGTATTGTGGTTGAAACTACTCTTATAGCAGGATTTGGGTTACTCAACTATACAACCAATTCGGACAATAAAGCTATGTGCGACATGCCCATAACCCTATTCAACAAGATCGTACAAAGCACATTGAGGTAGACAAATTTTTCATTATATATAAATTGGACAATAAAATTTCAGAATTGTCAAAGATTAAATCAGAAGATCAACTAACAAATATTCTCATCAAAGCAATTTCAAAACAAGTGTTTTCAAATTTTTTAAGCAAGTTGGGCATGAGTGACATTTATGCACCAACTTGAAAAGGAGTGTTGAAATATCTTTAAATGTTTTAAATATTCTTAATCACGAAATATTTGCAAATTAGTTGTTGTAATCTATTAGAGAATATAATGTAAAGTTTCCTTTCAATATAGGAATTTAGTTAGTTATCAAACACATATGCATCTCTTTAATTTTTTCGTGTGTACATATATATATTTCGATGTAATCAACATCAATTTATGAAATAAAAAAGAATATATTCTCTCTCAGTACTATTTAACCAAATAGAACCAACTCTGGTATGAAAAAAGTTTTTTTTTTCCGGTAAGATGTAATATATTACCACAAGAGCAAAAACAAACTACGACATGTGATCAAGGAAAGCAAAATATCGCAAACCAAGAAACCACCCAGAAAAACAAATTACATATAGATCTCAATCACCCTATATTCATTCTACCCAAAATTCTCCTATCACTATCAGTAATTCTCCCCTGCATATCCCCTGTAATTCTCAACCTAACCTAATTATCTACAAGCTGAAACATTTCATCAATGAATTCAGTTTTGCCCTCAAAAAATAAACTATTCCTAGCACGCCAAAGGTGATAAACACTAACCATAAGATAAGCCCAAAGAATCCTCTTTTTAAGCTTTTGAAATTTCCACATATGAAGAGTCTGCTAGGTCCAATCCTTATACTTAGTATGAATCACAGTCCCTATTTTGCAGCTAATAAGATGCAGCAGTTTTGGCAACTGAAAAATAAGCGATTAATGGTTTCCAACTCCATACCACATAAACTGCAATTATAGTCAGCTAAATTGATGCTAAATTTCTGCAATATGTCCTTGGTTAAAAGTCTCCCTTTTAGCATTAACCATGTGATAAAACAGTGTTTTAGCACAGACAAACTACTCCACCGTATCCTAGCAAAAGGAAATATACTCTTTTGACCAATAAGCTAACAACAACCAGATTCAATAATATACTGACCATTCTGATTCATTCTCCAACTGTTGCCATTAAAACCATCTTTAATTTTTTCTCTAACATTGAGAAGCTCAATGCCAAGAAGTAGAAGGACATACTCTACAGTCCCAGATTGACTGCCCTTTAAGATAAAACCCGTGCATCCACTTAATCCAAAGACTATTTACCATCTTTAGTCAAAGCCCGAATTTGTTTATTAACCGCTGCTACATTCCAGCTTCTAATGTCTCTGATGCCCAAGCCACCATGCTTTTTTTCTTGACAAATATCATTTCAACCAACCAATGACAAAAGCTTTCCAGCTTGATTCCCCTTCAAAGGAAGTGCCTACAGGGACTCTCAATCTTCCTTACCATGCTGATAGGCATTAAATAAATCTGAGCCCAATTAGCATGAAATGATAACAATACTGAATTGATTAACTGCAACCTACTTGCATAAGATAAATGCCTTGTTGCCCAACACTTCAATCTAGAAACAATCTTATCAATGACAATTTGATAATCAAAAGCAATCCACTTATTTGGAGTTAATGGAACACCAAGATACCTCACTGGGAATTTACTTCTTGCAAACCAGACCTGTAAACTACATTTTGTTTCTCTAAGTTTGTCAAACCTCGAATGAAAATCTGAGATTTATGCTTGTTTGCTTCAAGACCTAAAATGGCCTTAAACTCTCTTAAACCTGTCAAGATCAAATCAATAGTTTTTGAATCTGGTTTACTAAATATCATTAAATCATCAGCAAAGCAGATGTTTATAATACCCAGCCTCTTACATTTGGGGTGAAATTTAAAGTCCTGATTTTGGGCTTGCAACTTTAAGCTTCTAGTGAAATATTCCATTACTAGGACAAAAAGAAGGGGAGAAATAAGATCCCCTTGCCTTAAACCCTTAGCACACTGGAACATATTAGTCATACCACCATTTATACTAATTAAGAAAGAGGCAGTACCAATGCATTTCATTAACTAATTTCTGACTGTCTGGGAATCTAAAGCCTATAAGCACTTCTTGAATAAAATCCCAATCCTCAGAGTCATAGGCCTTTTTAAGATCTATCTTCATCATGCTTCTAGGAGAACACTGACCCCTACCAGAAATTCTAATCAATTCTTAAGTAGGATGTTATGACCAATGGATCTACCAGGGATAAAGGTACTCTGATTTGGGATAACCAATTTATCAAGCACACTTTGCAGTCTATTATTCAAAATTTTTGAAATGCATTTGTAAATCACATTACAACAAGAAATTGGCCTATATTCAGAAACATTTCTAGGAGAATCAGTCTTTGGTAAGTTGACCATGTGATGAAAAACGTTTTGATGAGTGGAAATCGAAAAGTCTTCAAGATATGTCTCAAACATTTATGAATGCTTACAGAGGCATTTACAGATAACCCGTCAACAAGGTCTTCATGTCTGTAGCGAAATTCGAACTTAATGTATTAATTTTGTTAGAATTTTATCAATTTAAAAACTAAAAAACATGTTGTGTCCATAAAAGAAGAAATTTTTGCCAACCTATAGATGAAAATTTTCATGACAATTAACAAATCAAGCTTAAGCCAACAAGTTACAAAACAAATTCAGGTCATTTTAAGCAAAGCCTAACACATATAGACATGCATTATTCTACTTAAGTTATCCAAGTTGAGAATATCACGGTGAAAAAAAAAATAGAAATGGGAAACGATAAAATGATTGATACTCAACTATACAAACATTGTAAAATAATGACAAAAGAATAGCTGATAAATACGGAATGTAAATAGATAATTTGTAATACCAATAACAATAACATTACCCTTCCTTGCACTCCAAATATTAGCCATTGCTAGGTAAAGGTCATAGAGGCAATAACGGAAACAAGAAAATGCCTCTCATTTACTCTCATAGAATGGCACACACTTACAAAGTACATATGTGAGCATCTATGTGCCGTCAGAATTCAAACATCAACAAACTACTCCTCACCCATGAAGGTGATTTAAATTTAAATTAAAAATAATAAAAGGAAGTCTAGAAAACAAAAAGGAAAGGCAACGCAGCTAACAAATGATATTCTAGACGAGAATGCATTTACATTTAGGAGCCCAACAACCTCAAATAAAACCACTCTCGCATAGCTCTCAATCCCAAAATTTATGACCCCCCACGTCCTCTTCCACGATTGTATTTCTTGCAGTCTCTGAAGGAGCAATTCATTCACAATCCAAAAGGCCCAAAGCCCAAAATTTCTTGTATTTGGAGGATATGGTCCGGCTACTCAAATGGTGTAATATGGAGTGTGGTGCCGTTTGGTCAAAGTGAATGGTAAGGCACATAGCCAAATAAACTCCTAAGGTTATTCACAACATCGTTGCATCTCGTCAAAAGGCTTAACATCTGCTGTGATATATCAATTGTGGGGGCAGTAGCTATTGTAGTTGTATTAATAAAACTGGGAGTGTTTCTGGGTGCCATTGCCACTTCAGTATTATGCAAATTATGTTGCGGGGTTTTAGTAAACTGTGTAGTGAGGGGTGGTGTAGGCAATAACGGAGGATGAGAAGTGACATTTTGAACAACATAATTATGAAAATTATGTTGTGGGGTTTTAGCAAACTGTGTAGTAAGGGGTGGTGTAGGCAACAACGGGGGTAGTTGAGAAGTGACATTTTGAACAACATTCTTACTATTAAAATCCATTGCAGAAAAACTAGCATTATTGATGTTGTTTCTATTACCCATTATTAATGGCTCCCCTTTACTACTTTCTTCCCCTTCCCCACCTAACATGAATTTTACACGTGGGTTTCCTTTACTACTACCTCCATTACCGCTTGCCTGACCAGATTCATCACCGGCAGATTTCTTCAGAATGGATTTGAGCTGCAGGGTTGGCTGCAAAAGAGGTTGCCTCGATTGTGTTGATGTCTGACCATGAACTGCTGTGGGATCCCTGAGCCGAGGTGCTTCGTTGGAACCATTGTCTCCCCTAGCCTTGGAACCTTCAAACACTTCAGGTGCAGAATCCCCAAATGCCCGGAGGTAATACTTCACATCCGCGCTGCCAAATATAGATGGATTTGATACAGAATATTTATATGCAGATAGTGCATCACTCTTGTGCACAAAAACAACACGGCACGTCAAGGACTTCCAGAACACGCGGAGGCCTGACTGATCTATTGGGCCAAAGCGAGCAAACCTTGCCTTCAGCTCCGCTACAGATGGAAGTGATGTATGGGGAGGAAACTTAATCACCAGCATGGAGGGCTCAACTATCTTAGCTGGACGCTGCACCTTCCTGTTCGAATCTGGTTTCACTAACTTGGGTAGAGCCTGGGACATGGATTCTCTTCCCTCTTCTCGCCGAGCTTCAGAAGGCTTATGACTGACCTCAGAGGTTTTCTGACTGGTTTCAGAAGTCTTCTGACTAGCTGTTGCCTTCTCTGCAGCTAGTGCCTTTAACTCCTTGATTCTCTTCATCCTGTTTGCAGCAATTTCTTCTTGACGATCAGAGGGCCCCCTCTTATGCCCAGATCTTGTAGGATCATCAGGCCGAACAATGCGTTTTGCAGGTTTTACGACTGGCGAGGCTCTGACATGATCATCGGGACTGTCAGATGCCCTGACACTTAAAGGAGATTTAGTACCACGAACTTCAGGAGCTTCATTCTCTGTTGGCGGTGCTAAAGACAAGCTTTTTTGGTAAACACGAGATCTAAAATGCAAAAAGAACTTCTGAACAACTGCTGGGGTCTTCCTGTCAACACCATGATAAGGATCCAACGCAAGAGATAGCAAATCATCCAAAAGTGGCGGCAGTTCAAAATTAACATCTGTGATATCCATGGGCGGCAAATTACGGCTACTAACATCTCCTTGCACTTGTTCTGCTTGAAAACCCTCCCTAGGAGCCAAAGCAATTGACACAGGTTTTCCTGAAAGATGTACAGATTTTCCAGAAGTAGAATGCTTCTCCAGATGGCCCGAGTTAGGTTGTATATTTAAATCCTTTTTCTTTTTCTTCTTTCTCTCTTCAGTAGCAGAAGTATTAGAGTTCAAGTCATCTGCAGGACGCTTAAGACCTTTATTCTTCTTCACAGAACTAATTTTGTGATGCTTTGCTTCAATTTGATGTATGTCATTTCCTCCATTAGCAATAGTTGGAAGTCCCTGCTCTGTCGGCTTAAAATCTGGTCCAGACAGTTTTGCATTCTCATCATGTATAATATCAGCAGAAACCTTGCTCTCCTGATGGGATGGCTGGGATGTCTCATCAACTGTGCTTAGCAATGGTAACTCCCCAGACAAATCAGACCTACCTAAGTTTTTACTTCCTTCCAAAGATTCCTTGACATCTGAAGTTGAAGTTGCACTGTTGTGGCTAATAAACCCCGTGTCTTCATGCTTGTCTAAATTATGAGGCACCACAGGCACAGCTGGTTCCCTCTTCTGAAGTACATAACGCATAGTTGCATCAGGTGTTTCCACCCTGTGTGCTGTCGGGAAAGAGTTGCTAGGGTCATCTCGCCGCTTAAACAGATACTTATCTTTTTTCATGTTGTCCTTAACTTTAGCAGATTTGGTAGTGTTTTTTCCACCACTGAAAGATTCAGCTGTCACCATTGGACCACTCAAAGGAGCTGGGGAACAGAACAAAAAATAACCCATTAAATTAACATCCTTATATAAGTGAGGGGATAAATTATAGTAATTTACAGCAGCTTCAAATGTAAACCGAAATTGAAGTTGAACCTAGTAAGAACTAAGATGCGAACAGTCCAGTTACATTAATGTTATATATGAAGCTTCTCCTTTTGTGTAAACTTTTGCAAAGATAAAAAGAAAGTTAATTATATTAACAAGGCTCTGTGAACTCAAAATGTGTGCATCAAAGCAAGTTAAAACAATAACAACGAGCAACAGTGACCCTGCAAAGAGGGGTTGGCTACACGGATCAATTGACAGCATGAACTCTGAAAAAATAACCCACTATTCAGTAAAACCTTTTTCAAAATAAGGTCTTGCATACTGGTTTCTCGAAAAGTTCTCTTCCACCTTCATGCATACCTTTTAATCAAATTATCTAACATTTGATTCATTTTACCACAAAAGCCTGAGGTCTTCTTCTCACATGACCATACTAGCATAGCCTTAGGTGAGACTGTGAGAATGACCGTCTTCTTCTCACATTACGTAACGAATGTATAAGCTACTGACCCAAAAAAAATCAGAATAACTCAATCATTTTTTATCAGATTAAAATGTTTATGTCCAATCTCCACAATCTCAACCAAGCAAAACCAAAACACGCAATACAGAATCAACTAACGGCCGCACACTCATATCTTCACTTCAGAGTCTAGCTTAAATATTTAAGGGCAAGTATAATATCCCAAGACTAACTGTTCTCCACTCTAATTCTATACTCCAAAGCCACAGATATCCAATGATTTAGTCATCAATTTCATGGTAAACAGTGACACAAACAACGCATAAATGAAGGTACTGAAACAAATATGGTCCTGTGGGAGGACATATGTCTCCAATCTCCACATACAAATAGGCATGAAAAGAAGCATTGCATTTCTACATTATTGTGTGTCACATACTTTCCTTTCCTACCATAGTGCACACAATTACAGGAAGAACATTTTAATTTAAAGATTTACACATGCTAATTATAAAATAAAATTATCCCCTGCGCCTAAAATACAACAATCCAAAACTTTAAAGGGCAAAGCTGAGAATGACCGTATACCTTTAGGAGGCTGCTTCTTAGGCTGCTCCATTGTATTCTTCTGAGCTTGAGAAGGTCGCGAAGGCTGCATACCAAACGCCTGCGCATAAGTATCATCACATTCCTCATACACCGCCTTCCGATACGCAAAAGCCGTAGCCTTATTCTTAATAAACCCAATGCTGACGTCCTCGCCATCGCGTGGAGCCAATGCCAACCGCTTCGTGAAAGCGAGAGCCTCGCTCGGCCTGAAACCACTCCTCGCCTTCCTAATCTCGCTATTCGAATAGAAACCCCCAGGCTCGTAATCCGGCACGTCAACCGACAAGTACCCTCGAACACTCGTGGGCCGGAAATTATCCGCGTTCCTACAGTTACAAGCCAAACCAAGCCCCCGCCTCCGGCTCAATTCATCAACCGCCTCCTCCACAGCCTTCACGAAAGGCTTCGAGCTCGTCTGCCGCGATTTCTCCGCGAAATTCGCATCGAACGGTATAAGCTCCTCCGTTTCGAACCACCCGTAGCTGCTATCGCCGAAGAACGCCACCAACAAATGACCTTCCCTCTTCGATCTCCGAACCGAGGGCGACGCGAACGCCTCGTTGTAAATATGCCCTGGCCACCATGGATGAGATTTCACTTTTCCCCAAACCATGTCACCAACTTCAAATCCATGGCCTACTGAACCACCATCAACATCGATTCTCTTGCCAGCAGCTACGTAATCATCGAATTCGGATAACAGGGACTTGGAATTGGAATCGGAGCTTGGGAATTTCTGGATCCTGTTGTCGAGATCATCGAACGGTTCGACATTTTCATTTGAACAAACCCTAACCCTAAATTCGTCGGTATCGGGGTCGTGAAATTTTTCGTTGGGGGAAACCCTAAATGAAGAATCGGGTTTTGGATCGGAGGTTATGGGGTGGTGGTGGGAATCGTCGTCGCTCATCACTGACGAAAGAAAATGGAGAATTGAAGAAACGCTACAAAGGAACAGAGAGAGAGAGAGAGAGAGAGAGTTTTGGGGGTTATGGTTTATAGAGAAGAAAGAGTGACATTTTTTTTTTTTTTTTTGAAGTTTGTTTTTGATTGAATGATTGAAGAAACCCTAATGCACAGTGAGAGAGAGAGAGAGAGAGAGAAGAGATAGAGGGAGAGGATGCGGTTGGAGTGCAAAAAACGACGGGGTCGTGATTTCCTTTTTACTATACTTTCTTCCATTTTTATATTTTTTTTTCTTTTCCTTTGATTTCATTTTTACTTTTTTTCGTTTATTTTTTTTTTCCTTTTGTCGTATTTTGAATATTATTTTGGTTTTTTCCTTGTACACTCTTACTTCCTTTCTTTTCTATTGATTTATTTTGAAAACTAGCTCTCATCCCGTGCAACGCACGGGTTATTGATAATTTAATTTTTTTATATTAAATATTTTAAAGTAATGATTATTATTATTATTTTTATTATAAATTAAAGATTATTATTAAACAACAATGAAAAATAATTTAAATTATTTTGTTCATAAGTTTTGAACTTTCTCATATGAATCAAAGATAATACTTTTTATCTTAGGTATTCCTTATTTATTTGATGGATAAAATAACATTTATAATATGATAATCAACTTTATCATGTTGAATCAAAATTAAATCAGAATTAAACATTTCAATATTGTGTGTTTGATGGTATTAAGATGAACCTAATTAATGATAAACCAGAACGTTATTTCATTGGACATAAATTCATTGGAATATAATGACTATTCATTTTTTAAATATTATATTTGTTTATGTATAGATTATTATTAAATTAATGTATTCCTTATTTAGTTGATTGATGAATTAATATGTTTTTATATATCTTTATTACATTTATCTTGATATTATGATTAATTAGAGTGAAATCAAAAGTTAACTTTTTGATATTTTTTATTTGATGATATTATGAGTATATTTAAGGATAAATCAAAATATTTCATATTTCACGGGACATGATAATTTATTAGCATTTGTTGAATATAATTATCACCTTTAATATGAAAATCAGAATTAAATCAAAATTATACATTCTTATCTTTTTTTATTTGATGGATAGATTAATTTTTTTAGTATAATTAGCATTTTTTTATATAATTATCTCAAGTTAATCATAAGATAGGATTGTAGAAAGTGTTTATTCTAATTGTTTTAATAATTTTGATTTAATTTTTTTTGCAAAGATGATGTTTACTTGAGTTATTTTCTTTAGTTTCTTTGTGATTATCACATAATATTGTTTTTTTTATTCTGATGACATATATGGGTAAATGAATGAGAATTGTTTTAATCTTTTTAAATAAAGATAAGAATTTAGAATCAATGATTTATCTATTAATTTACAATAATGATAATAATAATAATAATAATAATAATAATAAATATATGGATAATAATATGATAAGAGATAATGATAAGAGATAAGCCTATATAAAATATGATAAGATATAAAATATAGATAATTTATCTTTATTATTATTATTTAGTCTTATGAAATTTTTTATTTGCATTATCCTGTAAATTTTAAGTTTTTATTTGTTTTAGTAGATTACTACCACTTTTGTGGTTTGCTAGTTCCGTCTAGTTTTATGAAATATTTTATTTATTGGGATTATTTTTTTAATTTTTAATTTTTATTTGTTTTTGGAGGCTACTACATTTGATAATCGAAAAATTTACTAATTAGCTTAATTTTACTAATTCAATTATCAATTTTACTAATTAGTTTAATTTTAGGAGTTAAGCTAATTAGTAAAATTGCTAAAACTAATATTCAATATTACATCAATCTTTAAATTATACACTTTTCAGCTTTGTGTTACGAATATTATTTTTTTAAGAGAAAAACATTATTTAATCCCTTGTGCAGACTACTTATAATTTAAATAAACATTTTCTATTTTATAATTTTTATTTATATATTCCCAAGGTTAATACTTATTATATAAGTTGATAAATTTTATTTATTTATTTATAAGGGTATTGAAAAATATTGTTCTTAAAGAGAAAAAAGTTATATTTTTTTTAAAGAGAAAAAAATATAAAGATTGTTACAATTACTAAATTGATTAACATGAAATATCTTTGACTTAAATCTCTAGATGGAAAAAATTAAAATAATGTTACGTGAAATTTTTTCATACATTAGTATTTTATAACTTTTTTTTGTTTGGAAAAGAACGTAGGATAGTAAATTTTTCATTTTTAATTTTTTTTTAATTTGAAATGTCGATATAAGATTAAGATTTATGTATAGCATAAAATTATCCTATCCAGAATCATTCCAAAGCAAAAACATGCTACCCAACCTAACACACCACGTAATAGTCCGTAAACAAATGCTTTTATATATAATTATTTTTATCTATTACATTGCAAAAATGAACTTTTTTATTTAGTATAATGAATATTTTTTAACAAATTAAGTGTGTTTATCTTTTTGAGGATAATGATTATTTTTTTTAACAAAATGAGGATAATGATTTCACATTGATGGTAATGAAATTTTTAAATTTTAAAAACTTAGATATATGATTATATTTTATAATTATTTAAGACGACAATTTAAGAATTGTAGTTTTTTAGATGAATATAAACTTTTGTTAGATGTTTGAGTTTATCATGGATTCTTTGCTATGACCATAGAAGCCTCATCTATTTGGGTTTATCTTATTGAGGATAATGATTATCTTTTTAACAAACTGATGAGTTTATCCTTTTGAGGATAATGATTATTTTTTTTAACAAAATTGAGTTTATCTTTTTGAGGATAATGATTATTTTTTTAACAAACTGAGTGATTTTTCTTTTAGGATAATGATTATTTTTTTTTAACAAAATGAGGATAATAATTTCATATTGAGGATAATGAAATTTTTAAATTTTAAAAACTTGACATATAATTATATTAAAAAGTTTCCATTGTTTAGTTTAAATTTATCATTAACTTAAAAAAAACCTAGACTCTTGTAACACGGCACAGGAGTGTATTATTGTATTGCAGAAACGGTGTGAGTTCATTGGAAAGGAGGGAGGGAGGTTAGTGCTAATGTGTGAGTGAACACTTTATTATTGAAAATTAAAATAGCAAAGTTGAAAAAAAAATAGTAAAGACAACATAAAGAGGAACCGCTTTAAAATCGCAAACAAATGCTATTATAAACAATTATTTTCATATATTACATAGAGAACAACTCCACCATGGACAAATGCTATTATATACAGTTATTTAAATGCTATTATATACAATTATACTTTCTCTGCATTGCTAGTGAAATTAACCAACTCCTCTAGCTTAAAGCACAAATTAATCTCATCTTGCGCAGTTTCCGGACCATCACTCCCATGGATTATATTTCTGCAGGCATAGGCAAGGATAATTATTAGATTTGTGATGATCACCAAAAATAATGGAGAGGTTGTGATGATCACCAAAAATAACAACATGTCTCTTGGCAAAACAATAGAGTACCTTCCAACAATGACATGCCTCTAATAGTCCCGACTCTGATTTCTATGGATCCATAATTTGATGATTATTGTCAATTTGTCATCATATTTATAGTTGAAAATATGTGATATCTAAAAAGAGTCCTCGATAATTTGAGTTTATCTTTTTGAAGATAATAATTATTTTTTTAAACAAATTGAGGATAATAATTTCAAATATTTGGAAGATAATAATTAATTTTTTTTAACAAACTAAAGATAATGATTTCAAATATAGATAATTTATTTAATTTCAAATTATAATTTTGGATAGATAATTTATTTAATCTCAAATTATAATTTTGATAAAAACAATGTTATTTAGCTACAAACGCTCTGGTGCTAGTATTCCTTAAGCGAATAAACATGGTGCCTCAAAAATTTCTCCGACAAACATGGTGCATCGAAAAGAGATCTTTTTATATAAGTATAGTAGATTTGTGACGAAGAACTTATTGCTTTAAGAGTTTCTTCGACAAAACTATCTTATACTTCCTCTTGTCCTATTTATAAGACATTTTTGGAGTTTTTCACTTTCACCAAAGAAAGTGGATAAATTTGTTAGTGACATTGAAAATGTGAAAATTTGATATACTTTTTCAAAACTACCTCTATAATTATTATTGGAACTCTAGAAAGTGGATAAATTTGTTAGTGGTATTGGAGTAGTTGTGAGTTATGAGGTTGAAGTTATGAGTTTGTAGCTATGAGATGTGAAACTATTTGAGAACTTATAGTTATTTAGCTGACTATTCGAAATAAAGCTATTAGGCAAAACTGGTTGTACAAATAGTTGAAAATTATTAAATGACCGAAAAGAGGTGTAACATTATTTTATTCATATTTATTAATTTAATTAATTTTTTTATTTATTTATTAACGGTATAAAAAATTATTAAATTATAATTAATATATTTATTTATTTATTAAATATATACTTAATTAATTGATTAAAGAAATTTCAAAAAATTATTAAATTATAATTAATAAATAATTAAACACAGTTAATTAAAAACTAAATTGTCATCAATTAGAATAGTGTAATTAATGTAATTTTAAAAAATATTGAAAGATATAATTGGTGCATGAACTATTGAAACCAGCTTTCTAAAAACCAAATATCAAAAGCTACAAACTCTTTTTTTAAAAGGTACAAGCTCTTTTTAATTTGTGAAGCTACTTGAGAACTTATAACTATTTAACTAATTATTTGAAATAAAGTTGTTAGGCAAAAATGATTGTGCAAATAGTTAAAAATTATTAAATAACCGAAAAAGACGTGCAACATTATTTTATTTATATATATTAATTTAATTAAATTATTTCTTTATTTATTAACGATATAAAAAATTATTAAATTATAATTAATATATTTATTTATTTATTAAATATATTTTCAATTAATTGATTAATGAAATATCACAAAATTATTAAATTATAATTAATAACTAATTAAACACACATTTAATTAAAAATTAAATTGCCATCAATTAGAATAGGGTAATTAATGTAATTTTAAAAAATAATGAAAGATATAATTGGTACACGAATTATTGAAAGCTTTCTGAAAGCCAGATTTTGAAAGTTACAAGCTCCTTTTTTAAAAAATACAAACTCTCTTTAATTTATATTCACCGAACATGACTAGTAACTTATTAACTAAATCTAAAAGCTAATAGTTAGTTGAAAAGCTACTAGTTAAACATGTCGATCAAAGCCTAAATCAAGTTTTGTATCGTAAATAAATTCATATTTTTATAAATTTTATATGGTTTAATTATGTCACAAGTCCCTGAAGTTTAAGGTACTTTTGTCAGATACCCTTATTCTTTTTTTTCCAATGTCTGACTCCCCGAAGTTACTTCTGAGTTTGCCATATACCCCTACTACCAATTCTGGCTAATTTTGCCGGCATATAACATCGGAACCCTGATCAAACGCAGGAGGTTGGTCATGTGATGTCGAGTGATGTCACACGTGTGAAGACGACCTCTCTCTTCAATTCTTTTTTCTCTTTTTTTATTTAACTAAAAATATAAAAATATTAAGCTTTTTAGTTTTTTAAATTTTTTTAATAAAGGATATTCGACCACGGGGCACCTGGTGCTTAACCTCCTCCATCTGATCAGGATTCCGATGTTACTTGTCAGCAAAATTGGCCAGAATTAGGAATAGGGGTATATGACAAACTCTGAAGTAACTTCGAGGAGTCAGACATTGGAAAAAAAAGAATAAGGGTATCTGACAAAAGTACCCCAAACTTCAGGGACCTGTAACATAATTAAGTCATTTTATATTTATCATTTTTGTCTTAAATCTAAAAATTACCCAAGTCAACATTTAAGAATGAATGAGAAAAAAAAAATCTAACTCGTCCAATGCTAACCTGATGTTGAGTCACATGAAACTTATGGTAACCACGTAAAGTCTTGAGAGAGCTCGTGGAGAGTCCGATGGAGAGTCTTAAGTCGAGTTTACAAAGTAAGAAGACTAAACTTAGGATTATGTAGGACCCTATTCTTTTTGTCATTTCTCTCATTTTACTTTACATCATTTTAATAACAAATAAATAAATATTAATATTAATATTATTTTTTTAAATAATAAATAATAATACTTTTAAATATATTGTGTTATTATGGAAAAAGTAAATAGATATATTAAAAATATTTGAATATATATTTATTCAAATATGGATATATAAAAAAAGGCATTTAAAAAAATTGATAAGTAAAAAACACAGAGCTATTGAAATTATTGTAAAAATTATTATTTTTTTCTTATACAAATGTTTATGACACATTTTTAAAGATAAAACTGAATATTTTAATTTTTAAATACTATTTGAATGCAAATATAATTTTTATAAATTTATAAATGTTGATGTGATAAATAAATATTTGAGATCATTTTTAGAAATAATTGGTAATTAACATTTTTGAAATTTTACATTTCAAAATTATTATTAAAATGATAAAATTGAGTTTAAAAGTACATAATGATATAATGCTGATTCATAAGCCTGATAAATCTTAACTGTTGTGGTGGAAGATATAAAAAATCTGAAATTGAATCTTATAGCAAAACAATAATATAATACTAATTATGTTAAAAAAAATAATATAATACTAATGTATCAAAATTTGATGAATAATTGGATACGATGTTAAGACTTTGCATTAGTAGATTTCCTTATATCCCATATTGTTTAGAAATTTGATTTGCGGACATCTTGATGTGTGAAGAAAAAATCTGAGGTGGACATGGTACCATTTACTCTATTCCAAGAAATTCTAAACTATATTATTGGCGTCGTCATCCACCTTCAGTACATACTCCATTATTTCGCTAGACAAATTCTTGCTGGAACATCCAAGCTGGGTGTAGTGTATCAATTATACATTATTGTCATATTATTTGATAGACTGAAAAACAATTATCTGCTATTAATCAACAAAAGTAGTTATAAAATATCAATTGTGTTCTCAATTTTCACCACATAAATAAATTCAATGTTTTCTTATGAAAATCAAATTTTTTTAATCTAAAATATCTTCATAAGTTTGACCCATTTGAACTGTCCACGAGTCCATAAAAGATGAAACTAATCTGCATTTAACCGTCAAAGCGTGAGAATCATGTGATATTCTCCTAAGAATTCATTTGTGAACAGGTAACATCATTTGAAATTAAAATTCTAATAAAGGTAACAGCCTCACAAAATAAAAGAATATCTATACTTTCATTTAATAATGCACTCTCTTTGAATACAATCATCAGCAAAAATGGCGACAAAAATAACATACACTCTATACCATAC
Source organism: Crotalaria pallida (assembly GCA_037953625.1). Taxonomy (NCBI): domain Eukaryota; kingdom Viridiplantae; phylum Streptophyta; class Magnoliopsida; order Fabales; family Fabaceae; genus Crotalaria; species Crotalaria pallida. Next base: position 10,715,252 of record CM075653.1, on the reverse strand, counting down.
GATATCATCCTTCTGCTGATGAAAGTAAGTATTTAAAAATCTTCCTTTGACCAAACAGAAGCTAAAACTTATTTACAGCCACTAAAAAAAATGATTTAAATAATACACCACAACAAGTATTGGAAATAAAAATTGGCTAAATGAAACCAAATGTAACACTGCTATTTTAAATAAGCAAATGGTAAAAGGTGGTTCACTCATCATCATGATCTTCTTCTCTCTGGTTAGAGGGAGTACCAGCAAGCCAACGCCACATACCACCTGAACCCTGCCTCTGTTTTGCATTTAAGGCAGCTTGCTCCGATGCGGCCTTTTGTCGCCGGAGGAGTTCGAGCTCCTTCTGTAATGTCCCAATTGTTTGGAGCTTCTGACCTAATTCAGCAACTTCCACCTGCAATCTCAAATATTCTCATGTTATCCCAAAAAAAAAAAAATCAAATTTATTCTCCATAGAATACAAAGTCCAAACTTTTATAGCAATCTCGATCAAAAAATTTAGGGCCTCCTCTTGTTTAAGAAAAAAAGTGACTTTTTTTTGTTTGTCATTTACATTTTTGGTTTGTTGGGGTTTTACTAAAAAAAGGTCCTGCCAAAGTAGAGAGTGAATGTAAAGAGCACTTTTCAAAATTGTAGTCAAGCACGAACCAGCTTCTGGTTTGAATAAAAGCAATAAAACCAAAACCACCATTTTAGAATATTATATTTTTTATAAAAAAAAAAGCCTATATAAACGAGCCCTAGATCGTAGCAAAGAGGGATTTGTTTAGGATTTCAATGAGATTCACAATGTCATCCCAATACCAAGTTATAAAATAAAACTCTTGAAACCCAGTTTCGCAAAGAATTAAAATATTTGAAAATCAAATTCGTATCTCATGAATGAATTGCTGCACTATGAATAGCATAGTGATCAGTTGAATGGTGCAACATTTTTACCCCATGATATCAACAAAGAAAAGAAACAGGTCCCAGAGGGGAAGACTCTCAGAAGCATTTTACATACCTCAAGTTTGAAACACCTCGACTGCTCAGCAGCAAGCTGACCTCGTACCGATTGAAGCTCCTACATTATCAGCACAAAAAATGTGAGGAGGATCTTTGATAGCAATAAGCACAAAAATGTAGCCCAAACCTCAACAATAATTCATAATATAGAATATTCAAGTTTAACCTCACTCTGCTTGAGTCTCAAGTCTCAACTCCATAATCCAAGAGACAGAGAGGCAAAACAGAGTGGTTTCCTTAACAGATACAAACGGAGTGTTGCCACGTAACTCAAACTCTAGAATGAAATATAGCAAGAGTTTTATTCTCACAATTCTATCTTTTCGTCATTAATATTAGAGTAAATACTTTAATTTCCCCCTCTATTCTTGATTCCTGGATCTATGGAAGTTCATCTAACAACATAGTTACCTTGTAAAGGTCAGTGTTACGAGACTCAGCTTCTCCCAGCTCTTGTTTTAGTTGAAGAGTGTGCAGCTTCTCCTTGCTGAGTGATGATTCCAACTCTTCCCTCTCAGCCTTCAGGACTGACACAATATCTCCTTTTGATTTCTTCTGTATGGAAAAAATATGAAAGTCGTGACGGGCAGGAATTAAAATGAAATGACACCGAATGCAGAATATGATTTAAGTGCATACTGCATGTTATTTAAATGATCCAGGCAGAATTTCCAAAATCTTGAGGCGGTGAAATAGGATATCTATAACTGCATGTGTTAATGTATTTGTGTGGTTTGGAGTCTACTGCGAGTTCCAAAAAAAATTTCATGATTATTTTTTCGTCAGAAATAACTGGTTAGTCAAAGAGACGAAGATACTAATAAAGTCATAATGAGTTAATAATTTGGCAGGCTAGGGTAAGGGAATTAGGTCAATTTCGAGGCTAAGAAGTAACATTGTTTGGGTAGGGTTGGGTGTCTATAGCATGTAAGTTATAGACAGCGGATGTTGTGCTCTGTGAAAAGTAACTGAAAGGTACATTAAGTCTTTTGAACCATCAGATCTTGAGAAAGAAAAGCCTCCAGTAGAGTCGACTCTCTACAAGGTTATAAATTAAAGAGAATGGAAACTGAAACAGAACATGACAAGTCTTCAGATCTAAGCTTTGACTTCTTAAGCCTAAAGGATGCTGCCAAGAAGATACACGTAATGTAAAATAATCTCCATGAACTGATAATTTTTTCTAAAATAAAGCACTACAGAGTATAACGAGAATTCTAACAAAATTAAATGCGGGAACAAGGGGCTTCTTAAAACTAGACAGAAAAAATGTATGTGCTTAACAATAATACATACTGATGCATCGGCATTGTCCACGACAATTTCCCTAATTTTCCCTTCATGTCCTGCTCCATATTCTGACTCCACATCAGGGGTACCATTTGTGGCATTTTGGATAGAAACGCTCTCTGGTATGGAATTTTCAATTGTTTTGGATTGTACAGTAGATTTGTGGCTTGGCTTAAGAACATAGACCTGAAGGCAGCAAACTACATCAGATGAGGGAGACAGATAAAGCACAAGAAAAAGATAGAAGAAAGGCAAAAATTTAGAAATTATTTTTACGTCATTGTTGTAGCGTCCATTATATCCTCCAAAAGATACAAGTAAATCTTCACCATTAAAGGAGCTTACAACCAAACTCAAGCCCTGCAATGGGGAACAAGTTAATCATTTTAAACAGATGGCTGAAAGGTTTGGGTATCTTCCCTTATGACACCATTTGTGTTAAAAAGGGTTTCGAAACTCTAGTTAGATTTCATAGCACACGCAACCTTGTTAAAATTACATAAATAAAGTACCTCACTAGCAACAGGAATACGCCCTTGAACAGAAGTTACCACTGACCAAGTCAATGTAGACATGTTCAGCACAACCGTCTCCGAGACTCCTGCACATGGAATATAACTTGAAAAAGAGATATATAGCAATGGAAAGACAGCATCAGAAATGCTCTAATTTCCAAAAAAAATCAGTAAATTTACAACCCAAGTAACAGAGACATATAGATACATAATAACTACACTAGAAGTTTTTAACCTTCGCAGTGATCCCAATAAAACAGTAATGCTTTTCAGTGTTAATTTTCTTTCGCAATGGAAACAGTATGTTAATTTTCCGTGTTAATTTTCCCATAAATATGCACTTCAACCATTGTATCAACTCATGATAGATAAGGCTTTTATACCCTTTAATACTCATTTTAGGGCCATTAATTTACACCTGTTACTGTTACTCCAAAATATGTTATAAGGATGAAGGCCAAAACTTATTCTATGAAATGATGTGCTTAAGGTTGCTTAACTCACCAAAAATGACAACTAACCTCCTTTTTATACGCAGAAAATATCCAAAACCGGAGTTAAACCAAAGAATTTTTGGAAAGGCGAACCAACCTTATCCATCATTTCATAGAATAAGTGTTTGTTTGGTTTACTCTTTCTATATAGTATCTCTCTAGGAGTCAGTAGGGATGTTTGGATGAAAGGCCAAAATACATTATGATGCCTAACACTGATGCTTTTAGGCAAAATCAATTTTTTTTTTTTTTTTTACCACAATGGATTTTGGGTGCAACTGATCGATTTAATTCATAAAAATATATTCACATGAAAAACAATGAATTTTATATTATTTTAGCAATTTCATACTCAAGTAACTTTACTTAATATAACCAAACAGAACTCAATCTTTCACCACAAATATAATTTCTTTGGTTTAGTTTGATATGCAGTTTATGCTCAAAGAGCTCAGACACTATTCATCCAAAATATTTTGTACAGTAAAAATTTATTCCTAAAAACAGAAAGTCTGAATCCAAGTAACAAGGTGCCGAAAAGCATACCACTCTTATTGTCACCACCACCAACAATGAACCAGTTCTCTCCTACTGTTACACCAGCATGTCCTGCGCGTGGTGTTGGTATTTCACCTTGTTGCGTGGGTCGAGACCATTCCATCTGCAAAGTCCAAACAAATGATTAGATGGAGATGATTTTCCAGTCCACAGTCTAACAGAAGAAGCAATGATCTTACAGTTTGCATATCGAGAACATGTAAGTCATTGTAACAAGTTGCATGTGAGCCCCCACCAAATATAAGTAAGTATCGGTCCACGTGTACAGCAGCAGTATGATCAGACCTTGGAGAAGGAGGCACCCCACTGCCAGTTAAGCCTTGGTTAGCAGACTTGGCACCAAACCTGGACATATTTAATTTTCTTTTCCCCCCTCTTTATATCAGAATGGGAAAACCATATATTGTATATCCACTATTGGTGAGAGTGAAGAATATAAAATACAATGTATCAAAATCAGAATGTGGCATATTCATAGATGACTGCCGAATAAAGTCAAAATTCAATTTGTTTTTATAATCATTTAGTATCTTTTTACTACCTAAAACCATTAGCATTACCCCAACATACTAAAGAAAAGAGTATCAAACCCCCTACTGAAAAAGGTAAAATAAGAAACCGACGAGATAGAAAGGTCGCAACCCAAAATTTCTTACACAGCATCAATTTCATCCCATGTCATGGTTTCCAAGTCAAGAATATGCAGATCATTCAAGAGAGTCCTCTTTGCATCTTGTCCTCCAAAAACTACTAAGCTTGACCCAACAAGGTTCACTGATTGCCCTCCTCGAGATACCTAGAAAGCATATGAATTGTTGTTGTATGTTGAAAAACCATCAAATCTACGCATCTCTTGTTAGAGAAACAAAAAATGTGACAACTTACATGTAACATACACCTCATGCGAGATGTAAAGTTCTCACAGAATTTTGGATTAATAAGAAATAATAAAAAAACAGATATGTACCGGGGCTTTCCCAAAACTCTTCAGGGATGACCAAGTTGCTGTTTGCAAATCAAACGCTTTCACTGTCATAATATTTAATAGTAATACGGATAGTTAGTTGCAATCACAATAGAAAAGATAACACCAACAATAAAAATGCAGGAAAAAGACAAGATTTATAAAACAGGGGAGAAGCAATAATTAATGGGACACATAGCGAATCAATAAACTGAGGAAAATGTTACAAGTTTTATATGTTCAATTAATGAAAAAAAAAAACAACTTAGCATAACATGTAGCCTCAATGATTCACTTATATATGTACACTAATTCCATCACTGCCATCAATCTTGATTTCCTTTTTCCTTTAGAAATAACATAAGTAACAGTGACATGCTTTTTAATTTATTGACATGAAGAGAAACCATTAAATATGAAGGGATTCTCTTCTGACGATTTATTTAAATGATACTTTTTAATGTTTCCAATTCCTTCATGTTTTAAGTAATGCAAGATATGATGCCAACCCCTAAAAGATGATATTAGTAAGTTAGCAATGTCATTATTATACCTTGGATACTTTCAGAAGGATCCTTTGTATGGCCAGCAATTGACAGAAGCTTATTCCCCCATGGAATCTGAAGTTAAAAAAAAATAATCCATCACCAAAATCAAAATATCCCAGAATTAGTACTACTGTACTAGCCACGAACAACAAACAGATTGAATGCATCAGTAGCCTATTTAGAGTTTTATGCTTTATACAAACCAATGAATGGCCAGCACAAGGGGTTAAAGTTACTGGGGACTCGTCTCCAGCCTTAGCCTCAATCTTCGACCAAGTCCAATTTCTCAAATCTAGAACCTGTATTTGTGTCCATTTGGTCCAAAGTAAACAGCATATAATTTAGTCAACTTGAGAGGGAGAATGAAACCAATATACAATTACTCGGTGAAAATGCACAGCTTCATGCAACAGATATATCGAACATATGCTTACATGAAGATCATTAAGGTAACGACCATTGTGGTTTCCTCCATATATATACAATTTATCTTGCACAACTGCAGCTCCATGCTGAAGATATAAACACACTTGGCTTAGGGGGATAAAGAAAGAAAGGAAATAAACTAATGAAGCAGAAAATAAAAAACTAGTGAAGACGAATGAGTTTAATAATTTTTATTTTTTGCGAGACCCAATACCTCATATCGGGCTTTTGGACGTTGACTGGTTACAGGAGGGGCAATCCATTCATCATAAACTCCAACTGAACCAAAGCCTTCCACAACAACATCTTTGTCCTGCGTTCCAACTTGACTTCCATTTTCAGTGGAAATAGTCTTTGTCTCTGGATAAGAGTTTCCATTCTCGATTACTGGTTCAACTTTGGAATTGTGCTGTCAAACCAGCAAGGCAAAATTTAAAATTAGGGAAACGAAAAGGAAAAATTACAATGTTGGCACTGGCAGCAAAGGATGAGAAGATTATAGTTGTTTTCAATTGTAATTCTCTCAACTTAACTTCAAGTTGATTTGTCTTTTTTATTAATCTAATTCCAAAGATCAAATCCTAAATGCCATATCATGAAATATGACTTACAACAAAGCCGTTGCACTATTTGAGTTGCATAAGAATTGTTGGCATGCCATGCAGTCAAAAGATAGTAACTAGTAAGGACTCAACGTGACAAAAGATAAAATATCTTAAATTTTATTTGCCAAAGAAAAAATTTATCACTCATTTTGCAATGAATACAGGCCCCATATTCTGATCACTGGGTAGCGCTTACTCTAAAGTTAATCTGAATATAATGATGAATATAGCAAGTAAAGTTGATTGCAATCCAATGCCATATGTAGATATGAAACTTATTTATAACATTTGGAGAAAACACCAATGCAAGAACAGGATTCAATCACATATATAGCCTTTATACTCACGTTCATTTGCACATCTATTACAGGCTCTACAACAGAGTTAGATGCTCTTGAATACCAACCAGGATCTTCTTCCTGCACAACAAAAGAAAGAAAAAAGAACAAAAGTAATCAGCTGAAATTCTGCATGATATTAATGAAGTATGGTGAGCTAAAATTTTCTGCACGACCTCCAATATTTTCACAAAAAGGCGCATGGCTTCTGTGGAAGACATGTTTCCAAGTTGGTTCCAACTGCATCAATAATTACTACTATCAATAATATTCTAAAAAAAATGAGAGCAGGAATGCAATAGTGCACTTTGCAAGTACAATATCAAATATGACATTGATTTTAAAAAATAATGCAGTATTCACTGCAAAATATTTGCAAAACATACATGTGTGGACAAGCAAGGTAAAATAAGCATTTCACACAAATTGATACGTACAGAATAGAGGTGTGATGGAGATAGCATTTCAGAAAGTGAAAGGCAAGATGAATGTTTAAAACAAACAAACCTGGCCCATTTACTATGCTCCACGATTTTCCATGTGCTGGGTTCTGGGATGTTACAAGGTCCTACAGTAGCCTGACATAACAAATTAAGAATATTAATTGAGCAATAACTTACACAACGAATCGTAAACTAATGCCAAACTTTCGAATCTTTATAATATGGATCGTCTACAACAACAGCCAAGTCTTGTCCCACCAGGTAAGGTCGATTACATGGATCAAACGACGCCATGATATCCTATCGTAAATCATATTCATACACAAATCATTTATGTCTAAATCATTCTATGTGTAGTTTTTCTTGGTTTACCTCTACCTCTAGCTATTAAGCTGTCATCCATCTGATCTACTTTCTTTACTCAGAGTCTCAGACTTCTAGAGTTATTCTCCAAACATGCACATAAAGCAAGATTCTACCATCAGTTCCACAATATGTGTAACCTCAACTTTCGAACACACCCATTCCCAATCCCATCTTAACTAGTCTGTCCACTCATCCAACCCAAAATTCTCATATAACATGGATCATCTAACAACAAGAAATAATACAGTAATGTAATTCGCAACTGATAATAAGTCATAAAACAACCAAATTGGTTGATCCCCCATTAAGTAGTACAAAATAAGAAATCATTCCCACTTCCATTCTACTCTTATCAATCGAAACAGATCGACCATAAAAATCACACCCCACGCAATTTATAAAATGCCACCGTTACTTAGATAGGTACTCCATCAACTTTCTCCATAATGCATACTTTCCTAATCCTATCTTATCATATGTGTCCACTCATCCAACGCAACATACTCATTGTAACAAAGATCATCTAATATAATGTCAAGTAATTAATAATGTAATCCACAACAACTGATAAGCATTGAATCACATAAAAAAATCAAATTAGAAATCATTTCCACTTCCATTACCCTTATCAATCGAAACAGATCCACCATAAAAATCACACCCCACGCAATTTATAAAATGCCACCATTACAAAGATAGGTACTCCATCAACTTTCTCTGTAATGCATTCTTTCCTAATCCTATCTGATCAGATGTATCCACTCATCCATCGCAACATACTCATTGTAACGCAGATCATCTAATATAATGTCAAGTAATTAATACATTAATGTAATTCACAAACAACTAATAATAAGCATTGAATCACAAAAAAAAAAATAAAAAAAAAATCATTTAAACCAAAATAAATAAAATAAACCAACCAATTTTTTTTTTTTTAAAAAAAAAACCGAGATCTAAAAGAAATGAATTGAATAGAAAGGCATGAATTAAACCTGTTTATATAAGGTGAAGAGAAGAAGAGCGGTGGAATTGGGGAACTTGGAGGTGAGGGATTTGGTGGGAGAGATGGATCCATCGAAGCCCACATACGATGCTGCAGCGTAGAACCGTTCTGGGTATTGTAAACCTGAACTCGCTCTTCCCATCGTAGCCATATCTCTCTCTTTGCTTCTTCTTCTTCCTCTTCAATCAACGTTGTTGTTTGTTTGTTTGTTTGTTGAGATCAGAATTCAGATCCCACCAATTAATTATTAATTATTCATTATTAATTATTAATTATTCAATTCCTAATTCAAACTGTTACGCGGACTGTAACTATGTTTTTGTGTATTTGTGTCGTTTATATATGGTGCCTTAAACATACTCGTATTTACGTTTGATTGAATTTTGGTTCTCCAATTTTTTCGATTTGGTAAATTTAATCTTCGTATTTTTAATTTGACGAATTTAGTCGTTAAATTATATTAAATTCGTCAAATTGACAATTGACACAAATTGCTTAAAGTTAAAATAGCCGCAAATTGATAATTAAAAAGCCAAATTCGCCAAATTTAAAATTGGGTGACTAAATTCACCAAATTCACAAAATTGGGAAATCAAAAGTGCAATCAAACATGATAGACACTCCCTCCGTTTCATATATAGTGTTCATGGAATTTTTGCTTCATGCTTTATAGGAGTATGTACTAGTATTGTTCTTTTACAAAATTCAATACATAATTAATGTTATTTTTCCCAACATATCCCTATTTATTATACTATCTTTTTTACTTCCAATATTTTCTCTCTCTTTAATAGTAATAATAGTAATGATTATATAGGAACATTATAGTCAAAATATACCAAATTCTTACATCATTTAACAATTTATTAAAACTCGTGCAAAATCTTAAAACAGCCTTATGTGAAATGGAGGGAGTAATAGATAATAAATGGATTAAACAAAAAAAAATACTTCCTCTGTCCCTGTATATAAAAGACTTCTTTGGGTAAATTTCACATCAATTAAGAAAGTTGATTATTTTAGTTAATTTTATTAAAAATATGAAAATTTGATATGTATTTTCAAAACTACCCCTATTAATAGTATTGAAAATCTAGAAATTATTAAATAAATAAGGATATTTATGAAAAGAAGTATTTAATTGTTATTGAAAATTTGTATAAAATCTTATAAATAAAAAAAATAAAAATATTAAAAGGATCTTATGTTTAATGGACGAAGTTAATAAAAAATTAAGGTCGTTGTCGTTTGTTTTTTTTTTTAGTTAAGGATGTTGTTGTTGTCGAGCAAAGGGAGGTGTGGACAGGTGTTCTGCGTTTTCACCGTTTTCACTTCTCATATTCCACTTCTATTGCTAAATGATTTACCCCTTTAACTTTATTGTCCTTTGCCCCCCTTCCCCTAAAAAGGTTTTGATAATCAATCTTATTAAAGTCGTACTAGTGATGGAGAAGGAAGGACGATTCCAACAAAGGGTCTTAGAGGAAGGACGTTGGAATAGAGAAGGAAGCGCAAATGAAATGTGGGAGGTTATGGCCAAAGAGATTAGGAAGATTGCAAAGGAGACACTCGGTGAATCAAGAGATTATAGACCAAAGGGCAAGGAATCATGGTGGTGGGATGCAAGGGTGAAAGATAAGGTAAAGGAGAAAAAGGAATGCTTCAAAACTTGGTCCTTGAATAGAAATGCAGAGAGTTGGGATAAATATAAAACAGCTAGTCAAGAGACCAAGAAAGCGGTGAGCGAAGCAAGAGGTAGAGCGTTTGATGGACTATACCAATCTCTAGGCACTAAGGAAGGGGAAAGAAGTATTTATAGGATTGCTAAACTTAGGGAAAGGAGGACGAGAGACCTAGATCAAGTGAGGTGCATTAAGGATGGAGATGGCAAAGTCTTGGTCGCAGATTTGGATGTAAAAGAAAGATGGAAGAGTTACTTTCACAACCTTTTCAATGAAGGTCATGAAAGTTCACATCATGATCAGATAGTCACTAGAGAAAGGGACCAAAATCATACCTTTTACCGTAGAATTAGGGAGACTGAGGTAAAAGAGGCATTGAGAAGGATGGATAATGGTAAAGCGGTTGGTCCGGATAGTATCCCCATTGAGGTATGGAAAACCTTGGGAGAGAGGGGCATCAGTTGGCTCACCAAGTTGTTTAATGAGATCTTAAGATCCAAGAAGATGCCGGACGAGTGGAGGATGAGCACTTTAATCCCTATCTACAAGAACAAAGGTGACATACAGGATTGTGCGAATTATAGAGGGATTAAGCTTATGAGTCATACCATGAAACTTTGGGAAAGGGTGATAGAGCGAAGATTGAGACAGGAGACTCATGTTACTGAGAATCAATTTGGCTTCATGCCGGGGAGATCAACTATGGAGGCAATATACTTACTGCGCCGGTTGATGGAGGAATACCGGAGGCAACAAAAGGATCTGCATATGGTTTTTATTGATCTGGAGAAAGCTTATGATAGAGTGCCTAGAGAGGTACTATGGAGGGCTCTCGAGAAGAAAGGGGTGCGTGTTGCCTATATTAGAGCCATTAAGGATATGTATGACGGGGTCAAGACGAGCGTGAGGACACAAAGTGGGATTTCAGAGGATTTTCCCATCTCGATAGGTCTACACCAAGGGTCAAGTTTGAGCCCCTACCTCTTTACATTGGTCTTGGATGTGCTTACGGAACATGTCCAAGAACCAGTGCCCAAATGCATGCTCTTTGCGGATGATATTGTGCTTATTGGGGATACTAGAGAGGAAATAAATGGGAAGATTGAAATGTGGAGACAAGCTTTAGAAGGGTCTGAATTCCGGATAAGTCGAAGCAAGACAGAGTATATGGAGTGTAATTTTAGCAAGAGGCACGTGGGCCTTACTCGGGAGGTGAAGGTTGGAGAGCATGTCTTAGCACAAGTCCCGAAGTTTAAGTATCTTGGTTCTATCTTACAGCAGGATGCAGAAATAGAAGGGGATGTAAATCATAGGATTCAAGCAGGGTGGATGAAATGGAGGAGTGCCTCGAGCGTGTTATGTGATAAGAAGGTACCACTTAAACTTAAAGGAAGGTTCTACCGCACTGCTGTAAGACCGGCGATGTTATATGGGACAGAGTGTTGGGCGGCAAAGGGCACACAAGAGAATAAACTTCATGTTGCAGAGATGAGGATGTTGCGGTAGATGAGTGGGCATACCAGACAAGATCGGATTAGAAATGAGTATATTCGAGAAAAAGTTGGGGTTGCTCCTATTGTTGAAAAAATGGTTGAATCTCGTCTTAGGTGGTTTGGGCATGTGTGAAGGAGACCGGTGGAAGCCCCGGTTAGGAGGGTAGACCAAATGGAGGGTACTACAAGGGCTAGAGGAAGAGGAAGACCTAGAAAAACTACAGGCGAAACAATTGAGAAGGATTTGGCAATCAATGCCTTATCAAAAGACATGATTTATGATAGGCCTTTATGGCGTCGTTTGATCCATGTAGCCGACCCCACCTAGTGGGACAAAGGCTTAGTTGTTGTTGTTGTAGTGATTATTGAACCGATTAAGAATTTAAAATATGATATTAATTTATCAACTTCTGTATTATATTTGTGTGACCAATTGCTGCAATCAGATAACTCCTCACGAAATGAAGCTTTCAAAAAAAAAAAAGTTGAAAGAATAAAAGGCAACTAGATATGTCACGTGTCTAGTAAATACTAATACTGAAAATTTCTTTAAAAAAAAACTTATGTAATAATGCAATATTCCATACAACAGTTGCAACAGTACTGAAGTAATGCAATATTCCCACTGTTTCAAATCCCACGAGAAATTCAAATCAATACAATCATTCAATCAATATTATTATTATTATTATTATACTATTATTCTAAAATTTATTAATTAATAATATTATGAAATTATTAATTAATTAATAATAATTATTTAAACTCTAAAAAAAAGTTGAAAAAGTAAAAGACAACTAGGTATGCCACGTGTCCTGTAAATATTGAAAATATTTTTTTTTAAATTTTAATTAAAAAAAATCTTTTGTAGCAATGCAATATTTCGTGCATAGGGAAACGATGCATTGAATACCGAAATCAGAGCAATCTTTCGTGCTCTAATTCAGTGCAAGGAAATGATGCATTGTTTAAATCCTAAATATTATATGCATAATAATAATAATAATAATAATAATAATAATTAATTATTATTATGACTAACTGTTAATTATTAATATTAATAAAATTAAAAGTACAACTAATACTGCTGGAAAATTCCAGTGCCATTGTATGAGTTATAATAGTGCAATTGAAATAGTTCATAGTTTCAACCAATAAAATCCATCGGATATTCAATTCAATAATTAATTAGTGAAGTGATATGTCGTTTCAACGGTGAAGTGATACACTGCACTAACTTTGTACCTTTTGAAATTATTTTTAAAATTAAAAAAATTATCACAAGTGATATGTCGTTTCAACAGTGAAGTAGTACAGAGCACTAACTTGATACTTTTTGATGTACACCAAGGGTATCCCCCAGCCGACAGCCGAAGACTAATCCCCTCCGAGGCGTAGAGATCACCGAAGTGGGTTTTGCCTCTACCAACAAAGTCTTTTCCATGCCCACGGCAGGGATCGAATCCCTGACATCATGCTTAAGGAACCCAGTTATCTACCAACTGTGCTGAGCTTTGTTGGTCACTAACTTGATACTTTTTTGAAATAGAGATGGTATGTTATTTCAATAGTGAAGTGATACACTTCACTAACTTGATACATTTTGAAATGGTACAAATAAATGAACAATTATTATCTTCTAACGAATTCATTTCCGATGAAACAGGGGATATTTTGGTTTATCATTTATTTTGCTCATAATACCGTCAAACAAAAAAAAATCAAAATATTTGATTCTGATTTAATTTTCATTCACCATAATAAAGTTGATAATAATATAAAAATGTTAATTTATTCATCAAATAAATAAAGAACATCCCAGATAAAAAGTGTAATTTTCTTTTTTGGATAAAAGTGTAATTTTTTATTCATACGAGGAGTACAAAATTTATCAACAAAATCATTTAAATTAATTTTTTTAAGGGTATGGTTTGATTTGAACCTTTGCCTTTTTGTATAATTATTTTTTTGTTGTTATTTAAGATAAAGATTATCATTAAGCAACACCAGAAAGAGTTATACAAAAGGTATGGGTTCAAATTAAACCTTACACTAAAAAATTATTCTAAATGATCTTGTAGATAAATTTTGTATTCTCTCGTATGAATAAAAAATAGCACTTTTTATATAAGATATTTCTTATTTATTTGAGAGATAAATTAAAATTTTTATATGATTACTAACTTTGTCATGATTAATCAAAATTAAATCAGAATTAACAAGCGACCTAACACTCTACTAGAGGGGGCGTGAATAGTACTTGGAAGCGATAGTACCAAAATTTTCGAATAAAACTGAAATCGATCGGATAACGCTTGTTGTTAAAAATAAAATAGCTGACTTTGGGTCGAACTGAATCTGGTAATCGGTTATCTAAGCCGACCACCAATTATCCGAGCTGCGCCACACAAAGACCAGATTTGCAGCGGTTTGCAGCAAGCAGTATTCGAGCAAACAAGAGTTGAACAAAACTAATTAAAAATGCTAGGTCAAAAATAGAAAGCGACAAAGAAGAGAGACACAACAGATTTTATACTGGTTCACTCACAAACCTTGTGAGCTACACCCAGTCCCCCCTAAAACCTTAGGGAGCCTTTTACTCAAATCAATTCAATCGGTTACAACAGGAATTACAAGTGAACCTCACTCAACCTAACCCTTTCAAGAGTGTACCAAACTCTTGAAATCTGCCCCGACTTGAATTGATAGCTGAAGAACCTCTTCAGCACTTCTGTCGATGAAACCTTCACCGAACTGGATCGAGTTCCTTGAAACCTTCAAGAACTCTTTCCTTGCTTCGATTTACAGTAAGCTTGAAGAAACAATGGCTCCAACCCGAAAACTCAAATGTGTACGATTATGAAAGTTTAAAGAACAGATGAGTATACGATTCATAAAGGATTGGCAGAGAACGATTGAAGCTTGGTTATCAAAAAGCAACAGTTTCTCTCTCTAGCTCTTATCGTTCTCTATTATGTGTTTTTATTCTTCTTTCTTGTGCTTCTCTCTTGTATCACAATATCTGTATTTCTCTGTTTTTGGAAAAGAAAAACCACGCCTTTTATACTGATTCCCAGAGTACAGGTAGTACGAAAAAGAGAAAAGATATTTTCGGACACGTCTTGTCCTTTCAATATGAAAAAGAGGAAAAATATCTTGTGACACGTCTTGTCCTTTCAAAGAATATATCCAGATATTTTCCAATTCAAAGCAACGTTCCAATCAATCCCTTTTCACCGTTGATTTTAAAACTCAAATTTGAAATTCAAACTTAGTGAAAGATAGGCGCTTTGAGTTAAAAACCAAGTTTACCACCCACACTCAGTAATGTAAAAATGGTACAGAACGAAGATGGTGTGAGCGACGTCGTGCTGCTGATTGTAGAAGAAGATGAACAGTGTTGCCGAGCTTGACATATGTTCGAGCTTGGGACTTGAATAGCGGATCTGATCGAAGTTGGCCGAGCTGATCTTTCGCCGACAACTTTGCACTGAGCGAGAGCTCATATCAATTCGATCCGATCTTAGCACGTCTGAGAGTAAGCTGATTTACTCTGACATCATCAACACAACAATCCGATCTTTAGCCTTCCGAGCAAGGTGCCGAGAACAATGTGAACACCGAGCTCATCTAGGAATTTTGACTTCGTCATCACACTGATCAGATTCATTTGTCTCCATCGATGCCGAGATCCAAGATCAACACACCGAGCTGATTTATCTTGCTTCATCAATGGCCGAGATAATATATCATACTTAGCAGATATATTTGTCTTCATCAAACCTTGGCCGAGAACCGATCTCATGATTTATTTGTCTTCATCAAAACCTCTTTGATTCAACAATCTCCCTCTTTTTGATGATGACAAATGCTTGTTGATTTTGTGCGATTCTCCTGAATCTATACTCGCAAATCTATAGAGCTGCTCGGAAATCTGAAACCACTCCCCCTAGATTTGCGCTCAAAAATCTGTGTAAAGACTGAAACAACAAAAACAATCAAACATCAACAAAAACAACAAACAACACCTTTCTCGCCCTTTTGGCATGATAAAAAAGGAGCCGAAGAATTTAGCATTTGCCAAAAGAGTGGAATGAAGCATATTCCGAGAATAAAACAGAGAGCAAGTAATTTAAAAAAAATATCATTCACTGGAAACATATATACTATTGCCTCACTCCCCTTGAAGATAATATGCTCGGAAAATACAACCTTTCTTCCCCAGAAAATAGATCGAAAGAAAACCCAGGGGAATTTTCAAGGGGACTTTGTTTTGGGTGATTAAAAACACTGACCGACCATTAGCTTACACTAGATTTATCTAGAATGCTGAGTTCCCTTATGATATAAAAGTGAGTATCTCTCGGCAGGGGTTTTGTAAAAATGTCGGCTAATTGATTTTCAGTGCTTACAAATTCAATAACACAATCACCTTTTTGAGCACGATCTCATAAAAAATGGTGTCTTATTTCAATGTGTTTTGTCCGAGAATGATACACATGATTCTTAGTTAGGTTGATTGCACTTGTATTGTCACATTTGATAGGAATGTGATCCAATTTCAGGCTGAAGTTCGACAGCTGTTGTTTCATCCAAAGGATTTGAGCACAACAGCTGTCAGCTACAATGTATTCTGCTTCTGCGGTGGAAAGAGCAACAAAAGCTTGCTTTTTAGAAAACCACGACACCAGAGAACTTCCCAAAAGATGACAAGTTCCACTAGTGCTTTTTCGGTCAAGCTTGCATCCTGCAAAATCAGAATCAGAATATCTGGCCAAACTAAGATTACCATCATTCGGATACCACAGACCAGTTTTTTCGGTTCCTTTTAAATATTTAAATATTCGTTTAACAGCAGTTAAATGTGATTCCTTCGGATTAGCTTGAAACCGAGCACACATACAGACGCTGAACATTATATCAGGCCAATGAGATGCAGTTAAATACAGAAGACTTCCTATCATGCCTCTATATTTACTCACATCTACCGACTTACCTGACTCGTCCTTGTGGAGATAGCAGGAGGTACTCATCGGCGTTGCTGCATTCTTGCAATTTTCCATGCCGAACTTCCTTAGGAGCTCTTTGCAATATTTTCCTTGATGCACAAAGATGCCTCCTTCGGTTTGCTTTACTTGAAGTCCGAGGAAGAATGTGAGTTCTCCCATCATTGACATCTCGAATTCACCTTTCATTAGAGCTGAGAATTTCTTAAATAGAGACATATTAGTAGTAATGAAAATTATATCATCAACGTAAATTTGTACTAATAAAATGTCCTTTTTAAATTTAAAAATGAATAAAGTAGTGTCGACCTTTCCTCTTTCAAAGCCTTGTTCTAAAAGAAAGGAACTTAGCCGATCGTACCAAGCCCGAGGAGCTTGTTTCAATCCGTAAAGAGCCTTTCTAAGTTTATAAACATGATTCGAAAATGCATGGCTTTCAAAACCAGGAGGTTGTTTCACATAAACTTCTTCATTTATAAATCCATTTAAGAAAGCATTCTTAACTGTTGGAAACCAACAAGAGGCCTAACAATCGAGTAGAGGGGGTGAATAGGATATTGAAGCTAGTATGGGAATTTTTCGATTTGTTGAAAAATTAAACTGATGTTGTTCAGTTTTAAAAAGAAAACCCGAGCTTCTTTCCGAGCAGACAAGGTTAAATGATTAACCAATCAGATAAACAAAATGGTTAATCAGTTAACCGAGCAGCTTCAAGGTAGAACTGGTTTTTGACTTAAGTTCGAAGAACAACACTCAAAGGGCCGAGCTAAGAAAAATAACAATTTGAACTTAGATAAAAGAAGATTAGCGGAATTAACGATACGCTAGGCAGCTACAGAAGCAGTAAAGAAAGAACACCAGAGATTTATCCTGGTTCACTCTCACCCTGAGAGCTAGTCCAGTCCCCTCTGAAAACCTTTCAGAGAGCTTTCACTAAAAAATCGATTTTCTGGGTTACAAAGGATTTACAAGAGCCTACCCCTCTAGACCTATCCAGTCAACGAGTGTACCAAACTCGTGACAAACTACCCACAACAAATCGACGACCAAAGAACCTCTTTGGAACCTTTACAAATCGAAGCTTTCTCGATCAGAGACCAGCTTCTCACAACATCAAATACAACAAAGAAGATGATGAAAGTATATGGCTCCAATTCGAAACACTCTTCGAATATGATGAAAGGTTGAATAACAAGAGTGAGTCAATTCTAGAAGGATTTCACAGAGAAGAACTGATTCGAACTTAGAGTTAAGATTTGAAAGATTTAAGTCTCTAAGTTCGTATGAAAATCGAATGTTCTTCTTCTTTGTGAGTTTTTGATTTCTGCTCTGTTTTAAAGTAAAAATGAAAGTTTTTGGTTCTGAGAAAAATGGTTGTAAAAGCAATCCATGATTGTTAACGTTGAAGACCCCCTCTTTTATAGTCTCCTCTTTTCTGTAGAGAAAGAGAGAAAGAGAGCTGTACGGAGATGGGGTTTCCAACGGTAACATTTAGACAGCAGAGCAGTGATGGTGACAGTTCACCAACCTTTGATTTAACTCATTTTGAATTTCAAACTTGTCAGAGCATAGGAGCTAAACCTAGGACTTCTACCCAGACTCAACGGTAATAAAAAGTACGGAACAGTTGAGCAGAGTCCGAAGGTTGAAGACGATGCATTGTTGAAGACGATGATCATAGATTGCCGAGCTTTTGGCTTTGTTCGAGCTTGGTGTTTCTGAGCTTGATCTGAGCGTCGGCAAATAGTCAAGTTTAGAACGATCAACCCGAGCTTATTTATTCGATCAGATGCTGTGGCTGTTTCGAGTTTAATCCGAGCGAGTACCGAGCAAATCATCATCTGAGCTTACTGCCTTGAAATGAAGAACCGAGCTTGCAAACTTGGATGAACTTTGGCCTTGATCACGGGCCGAGTCAAATCCGAGCTTGAGCTACAAAAGCTGACTTGATGCAGGTAGCGAAGAACCCTAGTTTTCCGAGCTTCTGCCGAGCCTCTGCCTTTGGCGGAACGCATACGCAAAACAAAGATTCCGAGCCTCTGCAGAGCTTGTACCTTTAGCTGAACGCTTGCGCTGATAAGTCTGACTTGTCTAACACTAAGCACAAGATGAGTCTGTTTATTTGACATCATCAAAAGCTATTTGATTCTGCATTGTGAGTCTACAATCTCCCCCTTTTTGATGATGACAAATATTCTTTAACAGTTTGTTGCTTTTTGTGTTCTCCCCCTGATTGTATGCTCGTAAGCTGATTGGACTTGGCACTGATTGGAATTTGCTCGAAAATACACCACATGTTGCACATGAAAATGCACTTATCAGACCTTTCTCCCCCTTCCACTTGTTGAAAAAATGAAAAAAAATGTGGAGCAGGAACAGCTCGTCAAACACTCCCCCTGAATTTATGCTTGCAAAATCTGAAGCATCAAAAACAAACAACAAACACACCTTTCTCCCCCTTTTGGCATGATCAAAAAGGAGCCAAAGATTAAGCACAGTCGCCAAAAGAGAGAAATAAAAACTAAAGAAAAGAGTAACACCGTTCAGGGGGACCCTTTTTGGAAACAAAAACTGTTCTCCCCCTTAAGATTTTAAAATGATAACCAAGGAAGAAAATTTTCATGATCATCGTTCTCCCCCTTTAACAGTGAAAGCATGCTTCTCATCCGAGAAGGTAAACGGTAAAGGTGAGAATGACGAATAACATATTATGAAAGTTCAAATATTAAAAAAAACAGCACTCTTCTCCCCTTAGATAAAAATTTAGAGGAAGGGAAGAAGTTTTGAAGAATGTGAAATTTCAGGAAATTTAAACAAATACACACTTGAATGTAAAGATCGAGACTATGAAGGTGATCAAAATTTATGATATACTGAAAACCAAGCTCCTGCCGAGCACATGCTAAACTTATCCAGGATTCCGAGCTTGCGCTGAGCATACACTGGATTCGTCTAGAATGCCGAGCTCACACCGAATTTTATAAAGAGTTTCCCTCGGCAAAGGTTTAGTAAACACATCGGCTAATTGATTTTCAGTACTTACAAATTCTATGACACAGTCACCTTTTTGAACATGATCGCGAAGAAAATGATGCCTAATTTCAATGTGTTTTGTTCGAAAGTGATGCACTGGATTCTTAGTTAGATTGATTGCACTTGTATTGTCACATTTGATAGGAATGTGATCTAAAATTAAGCCAAAATCTGATAACTGTTGTTTCATCCAAAGAATTTGAGCACAACAATTATCAACAGCAATGTATTCGGCCTCAGCTGTTGACAAAGCAACGCAAGCTTGCTTTTTAGAAAACCACGACACAAGGGACCTGCCGAGCAAATGACAAGTTCCACTTGTGCTTTTTCGATCAAGCTTGCACCCAGCAAAATCTGAGTCTGAATACCCAATCAAACTAAGATTGGCATCCCTAGGATACCACAGACCAGTGTTCACAGTTCCTTTTAAATATTTAAAAATTCGCTTAACCGCCGAAAGATGAGATTCTTTGGGATTAGCTTGAAAACGAGCACATAAAACAAACACTGAACATAATATCTGGCCGAGACGCAGTCAAATATAGAAGGCTTCCTATCATGCCTCTATATTTGCTCACATCCACGGCTTTACCTGACTCATCCTTGCCGAGATAGGTGGATGTGCTCATGGGAGTGGCAACTTCTTTGCAATTTTCTAAGCCAAATTTCTTGAGGAGTGCCTTGCAGTATTTTCCTTGATGCACAAAGGTTCCTTCATCAACTTTCCTTATTTACAGCCCAAGGAAGAATGTGAGTTCTCCCATCATCGACATCTCGAATTCACCTTGCATTGATTCAGAGAACTTCTTGCAAAGAGACATGTTAGTAGCACCGAAAATTATATCATCAACATAAACTTGTACTAACAATATGTCCTTTTTGGATTTATAAATGAATAGATTTGTGTAAACCTTCCCTCTCTCAAACCCTTGTTCGAGTAAAAACGAGCTCAAACGATCATACCAAGCTCTCGGAGCTTGTTTCAAACCGTAAAGAGCCTTTTTGAGTTTAAATGCATGGTTTGGATATTCAAAATTTTCAAAGCCAGGAGGTTGTTTCACATATACTTCTTCATTTATAAAGCCATTTAAGAAAGCACTCTTTATATCCATTTGAAAAAGGGTGAAATTCATAATAGATGCAAAAGCAAGTAAAATTCGGATTGCTTCAAGCCTAGCAACTGGAGGGAAGGTTTCATCATAATCGATACCTTCCTCTTGGTTGTAGCCTTGAGCAACTAATCTTGCTTTGTTTCTTATAATTGAGTCTAATTCATCTGTTTTATTTCTGAAAATCCATTTCAAGCCAATTATCGTATGATCATTGGGCCGAGGAACCAATTCCCAGACATCATTTCTGATGAATTGATTCAGTTCCTCTTGCATGGCAATCGCCCAATGTTCATCATCAATTTCTTGATCAATCGAATTAGGTTCAATTTGAGAAACAAAGGAAGCGAAATTGCAAAAGTTCTGAATAGAACGACGAGTTAAAACTCCCTTATTCAAGTCGCCGAGCACATTCTCTATCGGATGGTCCTTGACTCTCTTCCAGGATGGACTGAGTTCAAACTGCTCTGCTCGGCTTGGAATGAGTTCAGACTGACTGTTTTGAATTTGGCTCGGACTGAGTTTGGTTTGTTCCTTGTTTGTTTGGCTCGGAACAAGCTCGTCCCTCCGATCTCTGTCTTCAGCAGTTTCATCCTTTTTAGCTCTTTCAGTTTTTGTGCTCGGATCGAGTTCAGCCATGTGATGATCCTCTCTATCTGCACAACTAACATTGTCTCTCCGAGGAGACTCATCAAATACCACATGCACGGACTCTTCCACTGTGGAGGTCCTTTTGTTAAAAACTCTAAATGCTTTACTATGAGTAGAATAACCCAAAAATATTCCTTCATCAGCTTTAGAATCAAATTTGCCGAGATGCTCTTTTCCATTGTTTAAAATGAAGACCTTGCAGCCAAATGTATGGAAATGAGAAATTTTTGGTTTTCTACCCTTATAAAGTTCATATGGAGTTTTCTTTAAAATTGGTCTGATAAGGATGCGATTCATTACATAGCAAGCTGTGTTCACCGCATCGGCCCAGAAATAATGTGGTAAATTGTATTCATTTAGCATGGTTCGGGTTAGTTCTTCTAGAACTCGGTTTTTCCGTTCCACAACTCCGTTTTGTTAGGGAGTCCGAGGAGCAGAAAACTGATGTTCTATTCCGAACTTAGAACAAAACTTGTCAAATTTGTAGTTCTCGAACTCACCGCCATGGTCCGTTCGGATTACAACTACTTTTTGGTTAGTTCGGTTTTGGAGTTGCTTGACAAGCTCTTTAAAAGTTTCAAAAGTTTCACTTTTTGATTTTAAAAATAAAGTCCATGTAAACCTGGAAAAGTCATCTACAATTACTAAGGCATAGAGATTGCCACCAAAGCTTTTGACTTGTGATGGTCCGAACAAATCCATGTGTAACATTTCCAACGGATGCGTTGTCGAGACCATCAACTTAGATGGAAAATCGTTTTTCTTTTTGATCGGTTTGCACTTCTTGCATGAAGAGCAAACTCCCTCAATGTTAAAATTTAGCTTTGGTAAACCAATCACTAATTCTTTTGATTGTAGTTTCTTTAACTGGTTTACATTTATATGAGCTGTCCTTCTATGCCATAACCATGTGTCACTTTCTTTGCTAACCATGCAAGTGGTTACCAAAGAGGTGATTTCATTCAAATCAACCAAATAAGTATTGTTAAATCGTTTTCCAACAAATTTGACAGAGTAGTCCTCGTCACTTTTAATAATGCAATGGGTAGAGGTAAAAACAACATGGTTACCAATATCACAAAGTTGGCTAATACTTAAAAGATTGTGTTCTAGCCCTTTTACAAGTAAAACATTATTGATAACCAAGTTGGCAGAGTTACTGACTTTATCTTCACCCAATATTTTACCTCGGTTGTTATCACCATAAGTGACGTAGCCCTTATCTGAATGTGAAAGTTCAATGAATAGATTTTTGTCCCCCGTCATGTGCTTCGAGCATCCACTGTCAAGGTACCATCTACTCTCCTTTGCTCGGAAGCACACCTGCATCACAAAAATATTACTTCTTTGATTAGGGTACCCAAATTGTTTTGGGTCCCTGGGGGTTAGCAGTTAGATCTTTCTTTTTGACTACCCAAAAAAAGTTGCCCTTGGTTACATCGTGACGTCGGATTTTACATTCATTGGGTGTATGACCATGAAGGCCACAGTAGGAGCAGCTCGACCGTTTTGAGTTATTAAAGTTTGAGACATAGCCGAGTTTCCTTACTGCTTTCTTCTTGGTCTGAGTGTAGCCGAGGCCAGTTTTGTTTGAGTAGTTCCTATGTTCGGCTAAAAGCCGGTCAAACAAGCCATCACTCTTGATGACAGTTGCACTTTTAAATTTTAGGTCAGAAATTTCCTTTTCATATTTAGTGCAGCAGTCAAGGTTTTCATTTTTCAACTGAGTGATAGTGTTTTCTAATGACTCGTTTCTGCTTTTCAGAATTTCAATTGAATTTTCCAAATCAAGAACTTGCTCTTTGTATTTTGAAAGACTGAGTTTCAACTTAATGAAATTTTTAGCAAGCTTCTTGAATTCGGTTTGCATTTCAAGATAAGCAGAATACAATTCATCAGAGTCATTGAATTCATATTCAGAGTCAGAATCAGATGAAGAGGTTACCTCAGTGTTTTTTATGTTCGGACATTGTTCGGTTGGCTGAGGTTTCCTCTCCGTGTTTGCCCATTAAGCATTTGAAATTTGATCTCTGACTAATTGTGCCAAAAGTCGAGCTCGATGACTCTTCTTGATCGGTATATCTGAGACTCGAACAAGCTTCCTCATCTTCACACTCCGAGCAAGAGTCATATACAGGGAGATCTTGTTCATCTATTCTGAGTGATGAGCTCGATACTTCCTTTTCACGGTTCGAGCACCATTCTTGCTCGGGGCTCGTTTGGCTCGGGCTTCTGAACACAGTTTCCCTTCCAATTAAGCACAGAATTGCTTTTTCTTCTTCATCGCCTGAGCTGGAGCTTGAGCTGGTATTGTTGTTGGGTGCATCCCATACTATGTAAGCTCTCTTCTTCTTGTGGTCTTTGTTCTTCTTTATTTCTTCACCACTTTGCTTTTGTAATCTTGGACAGTAAGTTCTAATGTGACCTGTTTCACCACATTCGTGGCATCTAACTCGGTCTTTTGAACTTGAGCCTTTGTGGTGAGTGCTTCTGGTATCTCTTGCTCTGTTTGTGAAGTTCTTTTTACCTTTAAAAATTTGCTGAACTTCCTGACCATGAGACCAAAGTCTTCCTCATCCATGTCCGAGCTGGATTCTCCTTCAGAGGATTCTTTGGTTGCCTTTATAGCAGCTTTGAGGGAAATTCCCTTCTTCTTATCAGATTCTTCATGCATGGTCAGTTTGCCGAGCTCCATCTCATGCTCTTGCAGCTTGCCGAACAAAGTGGCTATACTCATTGTGTCCAAGTCTTTAGCTTCCATGATGGCAGTGACCTTCGGCTGCCATTCTCTGCTAAGACATCTAAGCACTTTGTTAGTTATCTCGGCATTTTGAAAGGTTTTGCCGGGAGCATTGAGATGATTTATGATATGAGTAAACCATTTTTGCAAATCAATTATATTTTCATTTGGCAGCATTCGGAATAACTCATATTCATGCATCAGAGTATTTAATCTTGCTCGTCTGACCTTACTTGTCCCTTCATGAGTAAGTTGTAGAATGTCCCACATTTCTTTAGCAGATTTGCAACTTGACACTCGAAAGAATTCATCGTAGGACAAAGCTGAGGTGATGATGTTTTTGGCTTTTAAATCGAAAGACACTTTTCTTTTGTCATCATCATCCCAACTTTCCCACGGGATTTCTACAACTTCATCATTAATTTTTCTTTTAGGGACAAATGGCCCATTTTCAATAGATTTCCAAATTTCCATATCTATGGCTTCAATGAAAATTTTCATTCGAGCTTTCCAATAAGCATA
The DNA here is from genome assembly GCA_037953625.1 of Crotalaria pallida. Taxonomy (NCBI): domain Eukaryota; kingdom Viridiplantae; phylum Streptophyta; class Magnoliopsida; order Fabales; family Fabaceae; genus Crotalaria; species Crotalaria pallida. Next base: position 10,690,458 of record CM075653.1, on the reverse strand, counting down.
ACCCTCACCATTGAATAGTGGTGGTCTGTTTATGGAAGACCCTTCACCTCCGAAGGGATTGTTAGTAGCCATTCGGTTTCCTTAAGGATCTTTTCGAAAAAGTTTTTACACTCGATCTTTCGACCGAGCTCTGATACCACTTGTTGTAAACCAACAAGTGGCCTAACAATCGAGTAGAGGGGGGTGAATAGGAGATTGAAGCTAGTATGGGAATTTTTCGATTTGTTGAAAAATTAAACTGATGTTGTTCAGTTTTAAAAAGAAAACCCGAGCTTCTTTCCGAGCAGACAAGGTTAAATGATTAACCAATCAGATAAACAAAATGGTTAATCAGTTAACCGAGCAGCTTCAAGGTAGAACTGGTTTTTGACTTAAGTTCGAAGAACAACACTCAAAGGGCCGAGCTAAGAAAAATAACAGTTTGAACTTAGATAAAAGAAGATTAGCGGAATTAACGATACGCTAGGCAGCTACAGAAGCAGTAAAGAAAGAACACCAGAGATTTATCCTGGTTCACTCTCACCCTGAGAGCTAGTCCAGTCCCCTCTGAAAACCTTTCAGAGAGCTTTCACTAAAAAATCGATTTTCTGGGTTACAAAGGATTTACAAGAGCCTACCCCTCTAGACCTATCCAGTCAACGAGTGTACCAAACTCGTGACAAACTACCCACAACAAATCGACGACCAAAGAACCTCTTTGGAACCTTTACAAATCGAAGCTTTCTCGATCAGAGACCAGCTTCTCACAACAGCAAATACAACAAAGAAGATGATGAAAGTATATGGCTCCAATTCGAAACACTCTTCGAATATGATGAAAGGTTGAATAACAAGAGTGAGTCAATTCTAGAAGGATTTCACAGAGAAGAACTGATTCAAACTTAGAGTTAAGATTTGAAAGATTTAAGTCTCTAAGTTCGTATGAAAATCGAATGTTCTTCTTCTCTGTTTTAAAGTAAAAATGAAAGTTTTTGGTTCTGAGAAAAATGGTTGTAAAAGCAATCCATGATTGTTAACGTTGAAGACCCCCTCTTTTATAGTCTCTCTTTTCTGCAGAGAAAGAGAGAAAGAGAGCTGTACGGAGATGGGGTTTCCAACGGTAACATTTAGACAGCAGAGCAGTGATGGTGACAGTTCACCAACCTTTGATTTAACTCATTTTGAATTTCAAAATTGTCAGAGCATAGGAGCTAAACCTAGGACTTCTACCCAGACTCAACGGTAATAAAAAGTACGGAACAGTTGAGCAGAGTCCGAAGGTTGAAGACGATGCATTGTTGAAGACGATGATAAGAGATTGCCGAGCTTTTGGCTTTGTTCGAGCTTGGTGTTTCTGAGCTTGATCTGAGCATCGGCAAATAGTCAAGTTTAGAACGATCAACCCGAGCTTATTTATTCGATCAGATGCTGTGGTTGTTTCGAGTTTAATCCGAGCGAGTACCGAGCAAATCATCATCTGAGCTTACTGCCTTGAAATGAAGAACCGAGCTTGCAAACTTGGATGAACTTTGGCCTTGATCACGGGCCGAGTCAAATCCGAGCTTGAGCTACAAAAGCTGACTTGATGCAGGTAGCGAAGAACCCTAGTTTTCCGAGCTTCTGCCGAGCCTCTGCCTTTGGCGGAACGCATACGCAAAACAAAGATTCCGAGCCTCTGCAGAGCTTGTACCTTTAGCTGAACGCTTGCGCTGATAAGTCTGACTTGTCTAACACTAAGCACAAGCTGAGTCTGTTTATTTGACATCATCAAAAGCTATTTGATTCTGCATTGTGAGTCTACAATCTCCCCCTTTTTGATGATGACAAATATTCTTTAACAATTTGTTGCTTTTTGTGTTCTCCCCCTGACTGTATGCTCGTAAGCTGATTGGACTTCGCACTGATTGGAATTTGCTCGAAAATACACCACATGTTGCACATGAAAATGCACTTATCAGACCTTTCTCCCCCTTCCACTTGTTGAAAGAATGAAAAAAAATGTGGAGCAGGAGCAGCTCATCAAACACTCCCCCTGAATTTATGCTCGCAAAATCTGAAGCATCAAAAACAAACAACAAACACACCTTTCTCCCCCTTTTGGCATGATAAAAAAGGAGCCAAAGATTAAGCACGGTCGCCAAAAGAGAGAAATAAAAACTAAAGAAAAGAGTAACACCATTCAGGGGGACCCTTTTTGGAAACACAAACTGTTCTCCCCCTTAAGATTTTAAAATGATAACCAAGGAAGAAAATTTTCATGATCATCGTTCTCCCCCTTTAACAGTGAAAGCATGCTTCTCATTCGAGAAGGTAAACGGTAAAGGTGAGAATGACGAATAACATATTATGAAAGTTCAAATATTAAAAAAAAACAACACTCTTCTCCCCTTAGATAAAAATTTAGAGGAAGGGAAGAAGTTTTGAAGAATGTGAAATTTCAGGAAATTTAAACAAATACACACTTGAATGTAAAGATCGAGACTATGAAGGTGATCAAAATTTATGATATACTGAAAACCAAGCTCCTGCCGAGCACATGCTAAACTTATCCAGGATTCCGAGCTTGCGTTGAACATACACTGGATTCGTCTAGAATGCCGAGCTCACACCGAATTTTATAAAGAGTTTCCCTCGGCAAAGGTTTAGTAAACACATCGGCTAATTGATTTTCAGTTCTTACAAATTCTATGACATAGTCTGAGGAAACCGCAATTGGTGGTTGAAGAGACTAAGGAACCCTAGGAATACACCTAGAAGGGGGGGGGGGTTGAATAGGTGTAAAAGAAACCTTGAAAGATTTTCGAACGAAACAAATCGAAACAATTAAAACAAATGATTTTTTGCAAAATCTACAGCATTTAATCGATTAACCTGAAATTTACTCGAGTATTAATCGATTAAATATATGCTTAATCGATTAAATCTGACAGAAAACAGAAAAATCAATTTTTCATTCGAATACGAAAATCAATCAATTAACAGGTAAGATCAGAGATTCAGCGAAAACAATTGACACCTATATTCTTATTGATTATCCTAGTTACGAAAATGATTTTCCCTTTATCAATTTGAACAATAAAGATTCAATTCAATCAATTATGAAAATCACTCTTTTCTAGATTTTCAACCAAGAACGCAATCAATGACTTGAATGTAAAGAGTTAAGGGTTTAGAGATACGACACAGTGATTTATCCTGGTTCACTTTCATCCGCTTGAAAGCTACATCCAGTCCCCTCTTCAACCAAGAGAGATTATTCACTATGAGGAATTAGAGTTCTCAAATTACAAGTAAGTGCCTCACAAGACTCCCTTCTTGCTAGCCTACAAGAGATACCACACCCTTGCCTTGTAATCCTATTGATCTTCTCTCTAATCTAACCACTACCCCTTGTTGATAATCGACACAACAAGTCTTCAATTGCTTGATGATAATCCACACACCAAGTCTTCAATTTGCTTGATTCACAACCAAGACTTTCTTCTTCTTCTTCAATAAGAATGCACTTGCTTGATGATAATCAACACACCAAGGCTTCTTGTTTGTTGTAGTTGGCTTGCCTTCTTGCAAAGATTACAACTCAATGAATACACATGACACTCCTATGAATCTCAATCAATAGCTATGACAATTCACAATAAGAGATTCAAAGGTTCTTGATCAAAGAATATGAAAATATGAAAGCTTTGATCTTTGAAATTGAGAGAGAATAGAATGGCTTGATTCTTGTAAAATTGATTATGAAAGTGTTCTCATTAATCATAAATATTAGGAATAGGTTTATATAGAATACCCAAAAGTTGTAGCACTTAAAAACTGATTTTGAGAAGTGAAAATCGTATTTTAAAAAATCAGATCAGCAGTGTTTACTCGAGTAGATTTAAGTTTAATCGAGTAATACTCGAGTAAATCCATACTTAATCGAGTAAACAGATACTGCACTTGTTTAAAACTTGTTTTCTCAAAAACCAACCTTTCCTTTAAAACCTTTAAGCCACCTATTGATTCTAGGTTAAGTGAAAACTCAAATTATGATTTAATCATGACTATGAAAGAGATTCACTACCCTCTAAGATACTCTAACCAAACTCATCAAATAAAAGACCTAAGAAGCTTGAGAGGCAAAAGATAAAACAAATACAATTACACTCAAACTAAGTCTTCATGAGCTTGCTTTCTCTTTTCTTCATTTGATGTTTGTTGCTGCTTGTTGAACTTGAAACTTGATCAACACATGATAGCTTGTTCAAAACACTTTGTCATTATCAAAACATTCATCATGGAACTTACAATCTCCCCCTTTTTGAAAATGACAAACCATGTTTTGATTTGATTGAAGTTGTTGATGCTTTAACAATTTGATCACTTGGTGAGAAACTTGCTCCCCCTTAATCAATGCATTTGAAATCCAATTGATAGAAGCTTGATTCTCCCCCTATCTTCAACAACTTAGCTCAACCTACATAAAAACAACAAAACAACCTTTCTCCAAACAAACAAACATTATATTTCTCCCATTTTTCAAAACATATCATTTCTCAAAATATCGTTTCTTCAAAACATACTATTTCTCCCCCTTTGGCATTATCAAAAAGTAATATATACCAATTGAAATATAACATTTTAAGCCAAAATAAGAAGAGATCAACATTCATTTCTTTTCAACATTGATATCAATTAAGATAAGAATCAAAATAATCAATGATACCAATTGAAAAGCTAATTGTCACTTATTGTGATACCAATTTAGAAACTAATTGAAAAACTAAATGTCAATTAGTGACAATATATCACAAAAACCACAAAAGCATGATGATCATCTAATCATTACTCAATGATATCATTGAATGATCAATATCAATTATACCAATTGAATTTTTAGAAAAGAAATTGAGGAGATACCAATTGAGAAAATACTATAATCATCAATATCTAACAATATCACTTGTACCAAATTTGTAGGACTTCTTTTGAGATGCAAATGTAATACCAATTGAAGATGCAAATGTATGAATAACACTTGTAAGCCCTTTGCTCTTCAATCATACCTACAAAACAATCATGCTTTGCTTTTTGGTATCCAAATGGTTTTGGATCCATTTTTGTTAGTGTAGGGACTCTCACCCTTTTTCACCCAAACAAAATATCCTTTAGGTATACCATGCACTTTAATATAACACACATTTGAAGTATGTCCATGAGTACCACAATAGAAACATGTTGGTGCATTTGAAAAATCAACTTTAGAAAAATCAACAACATTTCTATAAGAATTACTCTTAGCATTAGTATAACCCAAACCAAACTTGTTTGAATTTTCTCTTTGAAAATTTAACAATGTGCGCTATCTAATATCACCATTTGAGAAACTTGCAAGCTTATTTTTCAAAATAGCATTTTCATCTTTAAGCAACTTGCAATCCTCACAATCAACCACAATATTCAATCTACTAGCACAATCACAAGAAGAACTAGCATATATAAGATCAAGAGTTTCATTTTCAAGATTAAGCTCATCAACTTGTTTTTGAAGTTCTAAAATCTCTTTTTGATGTTTTAAAATGAGCTTCTTTCTTTCAATGTTTTTCAAAACTAGTTTTTCAAGTTGTTCATGCATTTCTTCATAAGCATTATATAACAATTCATATTTAGAAGAAATTTCGGATTTAGTATGACTTACATAGCTTTCCTCGCTTTGATAACTTGATTCATCATTTGAACTTTGTTCTTCATCTACTAGAGTTATCAAGTTGAGACAAGCGGCTTCTTCATTATCCGAAGAACTACTCGATGTGCTTTTCTTGTTATCTTCATCACTATCCCAAACTATGTTTGCTCTTTTAGATTTAGAATTTTTCTTGTCTTTCTCCTTCTTCTTGAGATACTTAGAGCACGAATACTTGAGATGACTGGGTTTTCCACATTCATGGCAAACTACACCTTCTTTTGATGTCTTGGTCTTGTAGTGTGGGGAATCCTTCTCTTTACTTTTGTCCTTGTTCAACCTTCCTTTTCTCCTTAGAAACTTGTCAAACTTCCTTAGCAAAAGTTTCATGTCTTTTTCATCAACATCCGAATCGGAATCTTCACTATCATCATCATCATCGGAACTCTCTTTCTTTTTGTATGCACTTTTGACTTTAAGAGCAAGTCCCTTTCTTTCTTTGTTCTTATCCGACTCTTCATTGATACTTAATCGTCCAAGCTCCATTTCATGTTCTTGAAGCTTTCCAAAGAGTGTTGCTAGATCCATAGCATCCAAATTCTTAGATTCAACAATAGCCGTTACTTTTGGTTGCCAATTCCTGTCTAAACATCTCAACAGTTTGTTAGAAAGTTCACCTTGTAAGAAAGTCTTACCAAGAGCAAGTAAATGATTAATAATATGAGTAAAACGCTTTTGCATATCATTAATAGATTCATTTGGAAGCATTTGAAACAATTCATTATCACGCATTAAAGCATTCAATCTAGCTCTCCTAACCTCACTAGTTCCTTCATGAGTCACTTGTAAAGTGTCCCACATTTCCTTAGCACTAGAACATTGAGAAACTCTAAAGAACTCGTCATAGGATAAAGCGGAGGTAATGATATTCTTTGCTTTATAATCATATTGAACTTTCTTTCTATCATCATCCTTCCACTTATCCTCGGGGATCAATTGTTCTACACCTTCAACTAAACTAGAGGGGATATGAGGACCTTTTTCAACTACTTTCCAAATTTCACTATCTATGGCTTGGATAAAGATTTTCATTCTAACTTTCCAATAAGCATAGCCTTCTCCGGCAAACAATGGAGGACGACTTATCGAAGCACCTTCACCACCAAAGGGATTCATGGAACCCATTGCGATTTTCTTAAAGGATCTTTACGAAAAAGCTCTTATGCTCGTGTCTTTCGACCGAGCTCTGATACCAATTGAGGAAACCGCAATTGGTGGTTGAAGAGACTAAGGAACCCTAGGAATACACCTAGAAGGGGGGGGGGGGTTGAATAGGTATAAAAGAAACCTTGAAAGATTTTCGAACGAAACAAATCGAAACAATTAAAACAAATGATTTTTGCAAAATCTACAGCATTTAATCGATTAACCTGAAATTTACTCGAGTATTAATCGATTAAATATATGCTTAATCGATTAAATCTGACAGAAAACAGAAAAATCAATTTTTCATTCGAATACGAAAATCAATCAATTAACACGTAAGATCAGAGATTCAGCGAAAACAATTGACACCTATATTCTTATTGATTATCCTAGTTACGAAAATGATTTTCCCTTTATCAATTTGAACAATAAAGATTCAATTCAATCAATTATGAAAATCACTCTTTTCTAGATTTTCAACCAAGAACGCAATCAATGACTTGAATGTAAAGAGTTAAGGGTTTAGAGATACGACACAGTGATTTATCCTGGTTCACTTTCATCCGCTTGAAAGCTACATCCAGTCCCCTCTTCAACCAAGAGAGATTCTTCACTATGAGGAATTAGAGTTCTCAAATTACAAGTAAGTGCCTCACAAGACTCCCTTCTTGCTAGCCTACAAGAGATACCACACCCTTGCCTTGTAATCCTATTGATCTTCTCTCTAATCTAACCACTACCCCTTGTTGATAATCGACACAACAAGTCTTCAATTGCTTGATGATAATCCACACACCAAGTCTTCAATTTGCTTGATTCACAACCAAGACTTTCTTCTTCTTCTTCAATAAGAATGCACTTGCTTGATGATAATCAACACACCAAGGCTTCTTGTTTGTTGTAGTTGGCTTGCCTTCTTGCAAAGATTACAACTCAATGAATACACATGACACTCCTATGAATCTCAATCAATAGCTATGACAATTCACAATAAGAGATTCAAAGGTTCTTGATCAAAGAATATGAAAATATGAAAGCTTTGATCTTTGAAATTGAGAGAGAATAGAATGGCTTGATTCTTGTAAAATTGATTATGAAAGTGTTCTCATTAATCATAAAGATTAGGAATAGGTTTATATAGAATACCCAAAAGTTGTAGCACTTAAAAACTGATTTTGAGAAGTAAAAATCGTATTTTAAAAAATCAGATCAGCAATGTTTACTCGAGTAGATTTCAGTTTAATCGAGTAATACTCGAGTAAATCCATACTTAATCGAGTAAACTAATACTGCACTTGTTTAAAACTTGTTTTCTCAAAAACCAACCTTTCCTTTAAAACCTTTAAGCCACCTATTGATTCTAGGTTAAGTGAAAACTCAAATTATGATTTAATCATGACTATGAAAGAGATTTACTACCCTCTAAGATACTCTAACCAAACTCATCAAATAAAAGACCTAAGAAGCTTGAGAGGCAAAAGATAAAACAAATACAATTACACTCAAACTAAGTCTTCATGAGCTTGCTTTCTCTTTTCTTCATTTGATGTTTGTTGTTTCTTGTGGAACTTGAAACTTGATCAACACATGATAGCTTGTTCAAAACACTTTGTCATTATCAAAACATTCATCATGGAACTTACACAGTCACCTTTTTGAACATGATCGCGAAGAAAATGATGCCTAATTTCAATGTGTTTTGTTCGAAAGTGATGCACTGGATTCTTAGTTAGATTGATTGCACTTGTATTGTCACATTTGATAGGAATGTGATCTAAAATTAAGCCAAAATCTGATAACTGTTGTTTCATCCAAAGAATTTGAGCACAACAATTACCAGCAGCAATGTATTCGGCCTCAGCTGTTGACAAAGCAACGCAAGCTTGCTTTTTAGAAAACCACGACACAAGGGACCTGCCGAGCAAATGACAAGTTCCACTTGTGCTTTTTCGATCAAGCTTGCACCCAGAAAAATCTGAGTCTGAATACCCAATCAAACTAAGATTGGCATCCCTAGGATACCACAGACCAGTGTTCACAGTTCCTTTTAAATATTTAAAAATTCGCTTAACCTCCGAAAGATGAGATTCTTTGGGATTAGCTTGAAAACGAGCACATAAACAAACACTGAACATAATATCTGGCCGAGACGCAGTCAAATATAGAAGGCTTCCTATCATGCCTCTATATTTGCTCACATCCACGACTTTACCTGACTCATCCTTGCCGAGATAGCTGGATGTGCTCATGGGAGTGGCAGCTTCTTTGCAATTTTCTAAGCCAAATTTCTTGAGGAGTGCCTTGCAGTATTTTCCTTGATGCACAAAGGTTCCTTCATCAACTTTCCTTATTTGCAGCCCAAGGAAGAATGTGAGTTCTCCCATCATCGACATCTCGAATTCACCTTGCATTGATTCAGAGAACTTCTTGCAAAGAGACATGTTAGTAGCACTGAAAATTATATCATCAACATAAACTTGTACTAACAATATGTCCTTTTTGGATTTATAAATGAATAGAGTTGTGTAAACCTTCCCTCTCTCAAACCCTTGTTCGAGTAAAAACGAGCTCAAACGATCATACCAAGCTCTCGGAGCTTGTTTCAAACCGTAAAGAGCCTTTTTGAGTTTAAATGCATGGTTTGGATATTCAAAATTTTCAAAGCCAGGAGGTTGTTTCACATATACTTCTTCATTTATAAAGCCATTTAAGAAAGCACTCTTTACATCCATTTGAAAAAGGGTGAAATTCATAATAGATGCAAAAGCAAGTAAAATTCGGATTGCTTCAAGCCTAGCAACTGGAGGGAAGGTTTCATCATAATCGATACCTTCCTCTTGGTTGTAGCCTTGAGCAACTAATCTTGCTTTGTTTCTTATAATTGAGCCTAATTCATCTGTTTTATTTCTGAAAATCCATTTCAAGCCAATTATCGTATGATCATTGGGCCGAGGAACCAATTCCCAGACATCATTTCTGATGAATTGATTCAGTTCCTCTTGCATGGCAATCGCCCAATGTTCATCATCAATTTCTTGATCAATCAAATTAGGTTCAATTTGAGAAACAAAGGAAGCGAAATTGCAAAAGTTCTGAATAGAACGATGAGTTAAAACTCCCTTATTCAAGTCGCCGAGCACATTCTCTATCGGATGGTCCTTGACTCTCTTCCAGGATGGACTGAGTTCAAACTGCTCTGCTCGGCTTGGAATGAGTTCAGACTGACTGTTTTGAATTTGGCTCGGACTGAGTTTGGTTTGTTCCTTGTTTGTTTGGCTCGGAACAAGATCGTCCCTCCGATCTCTGTCTTCAGCAGTTTCATCCTTTTTAGCTCTTTCAGTTATTGTGCTCGGATCGAGTTCAGCCATGTGATGATCCTCTCTATCTGCACAACTAACATTGTCTCTCCGAGGAGACTCATCAAATACCACATGCACGGACTCTTCCACTGTGGAGGTCCTTTTGTTAAAAACTCTAAATGCTTTACTATGAGTAGAATAACCCAAAAATATTCCTTCATCGGCTTTAGAATCAAATTTGCCGAGATGCTCTTTTCCATTGTTTAAAATGAAGACCTTGCAGCCAAATGTATGAAAATGAGAAATTTTTGGTTTTCTACCCTTATAAAGTTCATATGGAGTTTTCTTTAAAATTGGTCTGATAAGGATGCGATTCATTATATAGCAAGCTGTGTTCACCGCATCGGCCCAGAAATAATGTGGTAAATTGTATTCATTTAGCATGGTTCGGGCTAGTTCTTCTAGAACTCGGTTTTTCCGTTCCACAACTCCGTTTTGTTAGGGAGTCCGAGGAGCAGAAAACTGATGTTTTATTCCGAACTTAGAACAAAACTTGTCAAATTTGTAGTTCTCAAACTCACCGCCATGGTCCGTTCGGATTACAACTACTTTTTGGTTAGTTCGGTTTTGGAGTTGCTTGACAAGCTCTTTAAAAGTTTCAAAAGTTTCACTTTTTGATTTTAAAAATAAAGTCCATGTAAACCTGGAAAAGTCATCTACAATTACTAAGGCATAGAGATTGCCACCAAAGCTTTTGACTTGTGATGGTCCGAACAAATCCATGTGTAACATTTCCAACGGATGCGTTGTCGAGACCATCAACTTAGATGGAAAATCGTTTTTCTTTTTGATCGGTTTGCACTTCTTGCATGAAGAGCAAACTCCCTCAATGTTAAAATTTAGCTTTGGTAAACCAATCACTAATTCTTTTGATTGTAGTTTCTTTAACTGGTTTACATTTATATGAGCTGTCCTTCTATGCCATAACCATGTGTCACTTTCTTTGCTAACCATGCAAGTGGTTACCAAAGAGGTGATTTCATTCAAATCAACCAAATAAGTATTGTTAAATCGTTTTCCAACAAATTTGACAGAGTAGTCCTCGTCACTTTTAATAATGCAATGGGTAGAGGTAAAAACAACATGGTTACCAATATCACAAAGTTGGATAATACTTAAAAGATTGTGTTCTAGCCCTTTTACAAGTAAAACATTATTGATAACCAAGTTGGCAGAGTTACTGACTTTACCTTCACCCAATATTTTACCTCGGTTGTTATCACCATAAGTGACGTAGCCCTTATCTGAATGTGAAAGTTCAATGAATAGATTTTTGTCCCCCGTCATGTGCTTCGAGCATCCACTATCAAGGTACCATCTACTCTCCTTTGCTCGGAAGCACACCTGCATCACAAAAATATTACTTCTTTGATTCGGGTACCCAAATTGTTTTGGGTCCCTGGGGGTTAGCAGTTAGATCTTTCTTTTTGACTACCCAAACAAAGTTTCCCTTGGTTACACCGTGACGCCGGATTTTACATTCATTGGGTGTATGACCATGAAGGCCACAGTAGGAGCAGCTCGGCCGTTTTGAGTTATTAAAGTTTGAGACATAGCCGAGTTTCCTTACTGCTTTCTTCTTGGTCTGATTGTAGCCGAGGCCAGTTTTGTTTGAGTAGTTCCTATGTTCGGCTAAAAGCCGGTCAAACAAGCCATCACTCTTGATGACAGTTGCACTTTTAAATTTTAGGTCAGAAATTTCCTTTTCATATTTAGTGCAGCAGTCAAGATTTTCATTTTTCAACTGAGCGATAGTGTTTTCTAATGACTCGTTTCTGCTTTTCAGAATTTCAATTGAATTTTCCAAATCAAGAACTTGCTCTTTGTATTTTGAAAGACTGAGTTTCAACTTAATGAAATTTTTAGCAAGCTTCTTGAATTCGGTTTGCATTTCAAGATAAGCAGAATACAATTCATCAGAGTCATTGAATTCAGATTCAGAGTCAGAATCAAATGAAGAGGTTACCTCAGTGTTTTTATGTTCGGACATTGTTCGGTTGGCTGAGGTTTCCTCTCCGTGTTTGCCCATTAAGCATTTGAAATTTGATCTCTGATTAATTGTGCCAAAAGTCGAGCTCGATGACTCTTCTTGATCGGTATATCTGAGACTCGAACAAGCTTCCTCATCTTCGCACTCCGAGCAAGAGTCATATACAGGGAGATCTTGTTCATCTATTCTGAGTGATGAGCTCGATACTTCCTTTTCACGGTTCGAGCACCATTCTTGCTCGGGGCTCGTTTGGCTCGGGCTTCTGAACACAGTTTCCCTTCCAATTAAGCACAGAATTGCTTTTTCTTCTTCATCGCCTGAGCTGGAGCTTGAGCTGGTATTGTTGTTGGGTGCATCCCATACTATGTAAGCTCTCTTCTTCTTGTGGTCTTTGTTCTTCTTTATTTCTTCACCACTTTGCTTTTGTAATCTTGGACATTAAGTTCTAATGTGACCTGTTTCACCACATTCGTGGCATCTAACTCGGTCTTTTGAACTTGAGCCTTTGTGGTGAGTGCTTCTGGTATCTCTTGCTCTGTTTGTGAAGTTCTTTTTGCCTTTAAAAAATTTGCTGAACTTCCTGATCATGAGACCAAAGTCTTCCTCATCCATGTCCGAGCTGGATTCTCCTTCAGAGGATTCTTTGGTTGCCTTTATAGAAGCTTTGAGGGAAATTCCCTTCTTCTTCTTATCAGATTCTTCATGCATGGTCAGTCTGCCGAGCTCCATCTCATGCTCTTGCAGCTTGCCGAACAAAGTGGCTATACTCATTGTGTCCAAGTCTTTAGCTTCCATGATGGCAGTGACCTTCGGCTGCCATTCTCTGCTAAGACATCTAAGCACTTTGTTAGTTATCTCGGCATTTTGAAAGGTTTTGCCGAGAGCATTGAGATGATTTATGATATGAGTAAACCGTTTCTGCAAATCAATTATATTTTCATTTGGCAGCATTCGGAATAACTCATATTCATGCATCAGAGTATTTAATCTTGCTCGTCTGACCTCACTTGTCCCTTCATGAGTAAGTTGTAGAATGTCCCACATTTCTTTAGCAGATTTGCAACTTGACACTCGAAAGAATTCATCGTAGGACAAAGCTGAGGTGATGATGTTTTTGGCTTTTAAATCGAAAGACACTTTTCTTTTGTCATCATCATCCCAACTTTCCCACGGGATTTCTACAACTTCATCATTAATTTTTCTTTTAGGGACAAATGGCCCATTTTCAATAGATTTCCAAATTTCCATATCTATGGCTTCAATGAAAATTTTCATTCGAGCTTTCCAATAAGCATAACCCTCACCATTGAATAGTGGTGGTCTGTTTATGGAAGACCCTTCACCTCCGAAGGGATTGTTAGTAGCCATTCGGTTTCCTTAAGGATCTTTTCGAAAAAGTTTTTACACTCGATCTTTCGACCGAGCTCTGATACCACTTGTTGTAAACCAACAAGAGGCCTAACAATCGAGTAGAGGGGGGTGAATGGGAGATTGAAGCTAGTATGGGAATTTTTCGATTTGTTGAAAAATTAAACTGATGTTGTTCAGTTTTAAAAAGAAAACCCGAGCTTCTTTCCGAGCAGACAAGGTTAAATGATTAACCAATCAGATAAACAAAATGGTTAATCAGTTAACCGAGCAGCTTCAAGGTAGAACTGGTTTTTGACTTAAGTTCGAAGAACAACACTCAAAGGGCCGAGCTAAGAAAAATAACAGTTTGAACTTAGATAAAAGAAGATTAGCAGAATTAACGATACGCTAGGCAGCTACAGAAGCAGTAAAGAAAGAACACCAGAGATTTATCCTGGTTCACTCTCACCCTGAGAGCTAGTCCAGTCCCCTCTGAAAACCTTTCAGAGAGCTTTCACTAAAAAATCGATTTTCTGGGTTACAAAGGATTTACAAGAGCCTACCCCTCTAGACCTATCCAGTCAACGAGTGTACCAAACTCGTGACAAACTACCCACAACAAATCGACGACCAAAGAACCTCTTTGGAACCTTTACAAATCGAAGCTTTCTCGATCAGAGACCAGCTTCTCACAACAGCAAATACAACAAAGAAGATGATGAAAGTATATGGCTCCAATTCGAAACACTCTTCGAATATGATGAAAGGTTGAATAACAAGAGTGAGTCAATTCTAGAAGGATTTCACAGAGAAGAACTGATTCGAACTTGGAGTTAAGATTTGAAAGATTTAAGTCTCTAAGTTCGTATGAAAATCGAATGTTCTTCTTCTCTGTGAGTTTTTGATTTCTGCTCTGTTTTAAAGTAAAAATGAAAGTTTTTGGTTCTGAGAAAAATGGTTGTAAAATCAATCCATGATTGTTAACGTTGAAGACTCCCTCTTTTATAGTCTCCTCTTTTCTGTAGAGAAAGAGAGAAAGAGAGCTGTACGGAGATGGGGTTTCCAACGGTAACATTTAGACAGCAGAGCAGTGATGGTGACAGTTCACCAACCTTTGATTTAACTCATTTTGAATTTCAAACTTGTCAGAGCATAGGAGCTAAACCTAGGACTTCTACCCAGACTCAACGGTAATAAAAAGTACGGAACAGTTGAGTAGAGTCCGAAGGTTGAAGACGATGCATTGTTGAAGACGATGATCAGAGATTGCCGAGCTTTTGGCTTTGTTCGAGCTTGGTGTTTCTGAGCTTGATCTGAGCGTCGGCAAATAGTCAAGTTTAGAACGATCAACCCGAGCTTATTTATTCGATCAAATGATGTGGCTGTTTCGAGTTTAATCCGAGCGAGTACCGAGCAAATCATCATCTGAGCTTACTGCCTTGAAATGAAGAACCGAGCTTGCAAACTTGGATGAACTTTGGCCTTGATCACGGGCCGAGTCAAATCCGAGCTTGAGCTACAAAAGCTGACTTGATGCAGGTAGCGAAGAACCCTAGTTTTCTGAGCTTCTGCCGAGCCTCTGCCTTTGGTGGAACGCATACGCAAAACAAAGATTCCGAGCCTCTGTAGAGCTTGTACCTTTAGCTGAACGCTTGCGCTGATAAGTTGGACTTGTCTAACACCAAGCACAAGCTGAGTCTGTTTATTTGACATCATCAAAAGCTCTTTGATTTTGCATTGTGAGTCTACATTAACATCCATTTGATACAAGGTGAATTTCATAATAGATTCAAAAGCAAGTAGAATTCGGATTACTTCAAGCCGAGCAACCGGAGCAAAGGTCTCGTCATAATCGATACCTTCCTCTTGGTTGTAGCCTTGAGCAACTAGTCTCGCTTTGTTTCGAATAATTATCCCTGACTCGTCCATTTTATTTCTAAAAATCCATTTTGTGCCGATTATAATATGATCATCAGGCTTAGGAACTAATTCCCAAACATTATTTCTGATGAATTGATTTAGCTCGTATTGCATAGCAATAGCCCAATATTCATCCTCAATCGCTTTCTTAACAGAATCAGGTTCAATTTGTGAAACAAAAGAGACGAAATTGCAAAAATTTTGAATAGACCAACGAGTTAAAACTCCCTTTGATATATCTTTGAGCACATTCTCGATCAGATTGTTCTTGTTTGTTTTCAAGGCAGGAGGGAGGTCGTCCCTCTGTGCTCCGATATCAGTTATTACAGGATCGTCCTTTTGAGCTCCATCTCCAGTTATGATCGGTTCATCCTTATTGAGCTCGTCCCTTGAATTTTCCTGGATTCCTGCACTTTTTACACAACTCAAGGTATCTCGTCTCGGAGACTCATCAAATACCACATGTATAGATTCTTCCATAGTGGAAGTTCGTTTATTATACACTCGGTAAGCTTTACTTCGAGAAGAATAACCTAAAAATATACCTTCATCGGCTTTTGAATCAAATTTTTCGAGATGTTCTTTTCCATTGTTTAAAATGAAAAATTTGCATCCAAAAGCATGAAAATAAGATATGTTCGGCTTTCTTCCTTTGTAAAGTTCATAGGGTGTTTTCTTTAAGATAGGCCGAGTTAGCACTTGGTTTAATACATGACAAGCAGTATTAACCGCATCCGCCCAAAAATAATGAGGCACTTGTGATTCATTAAGCATAGTCCAAGGAAGTTCCTCAAGAATTCAGTTTTTCCATTCCACAACTCTGTTTTGCTCGGGAGTTCTTGGAGATGAAAATTGATGCTTAATGCCGAACTTAGAACAAAACTTTTCAAATTTGTGATTCTCGAACCTCTGCCATGGTCTGTTCGGATAAAAATTACTTTTTGGTTAACTTGGTTTTGGATTCGTTTGACTAGCTCTTTAAAGCTTTGAAAAGTGTCACTTTTTGCAGCTAAAAATAAAGTCCAAGTAAATCTAGAAAAGTCATCGACAATCACTAAGGCATAGTAGTTTCCTCCAAAGCTTTTTACTTGCGATGGTCCGAACAAGTCCATATGAAGTAATTTTAATGGCCATGTTGTGGAAACCATCATGTTAGATGAAAATTTATTTTTGGTTTGTTTACACTTTTTACAGGAAGTACAAACACCTTCTTTATCAAATTTTGGCTTTGGTAGGCCGACCACTAAGTCTTTGGATTGAAGTTTCTTTAACTGATTTACATTTATATGAGCAGTCCGATGATGCCATAACCAAGTATCATTTTCTCGGCAGGTAGAAACCAGAGAAGAAATTTCATTTAAATATACCAAATAAGTATTGTTTGATCTTTTTCCCACAAATTTGATCAATTGTCTTTGTAACTTTTGATAAAACAGTGAGTGGAGGTAAAAACGACATGATTACCGATATCACAAAGTTGGCTAATGCTCAAGAGATTGTGTTCCAAACCTTGAACGTATAAAACATTTTCGATAATCAGGTCGGAAGAATTTCCGATTTTACCTTCACCCAAAATCTTACCTCGGTTGTTGTCTCCGTAAGTGACATAACCTTTTTCTTTTGGAGTAAGCTCGGTAAAGTGCTGCCTATCTCCAGTCATGTGTTTCGAACATCCACTGTCCAAATACCACCGATTTTCCTTTGTTCAGAAGCACACCTACAAAACATATATTACTTGTTCATCATGGGTACCCAAACAGTTTTGTGTCCCTGTCGGTTAGTGTAGGGATTTTCTCCCTTGACAATCCAAACATATGAGCCGTCGGCCACACCATATCGCCTAATTTTACATTCATTCGACGTATGTCCGAGAATGCCACAATAAGAACAGGTCGGATTTTTAGAATGCTTTATATTTGAAAATGAGCCGAATTTCCGAAATGTTTTCTTTTTGGCATGTGTGTAACCGAGACCTGTATTGTTCGAATTGTTTCTCTGTTCTACAAGTAATCGGTTTAGCATCCTATCACTTTTTGAAAAGGTTGCATTAGTAGTTTTCAAATTTTGAATTTCTTTTTCATACTTAATGTAACTTTCACATTTTTGATTTTTCAAGGAAGTGACAGTATGTTCTAAAGAATCATTGCTTCTTTTCAATTTTTCAATGCATTTTTCTAATTCGAGAACTTGCTCTTTATGGTTTGAAATATTTCTTTTCAGCTTAGCATAGCTCTTGGAAAGTTTCTTGAAATCGGATTGCATTTCAGTGTAAGCAGTATATAATTCCTCATAATCATCGAGTTCGGACTCAGTATCAGATTCGGTATCCGAGATTACCTCGTTTTCATGCACAGTTGAGCCGAACATCGAGCTTGGAGAAGCTTCTTCATCATGTCCTCCCATTAAGCACAGATTCTCAATGGCGAGACTTCAACGTCATATTTACCTATTAAGCATAGGTTCGCCTTCTCTTCATCGTCTGACAAACTAGATTTTGAGTTTTCACTCACTTCGGGTGCATCCCAGACGATGTAAGCTCTTTTCGGTTTAGGGTCCTTGCCTTTCTTCTTTTCGGCACTGCTTCTCTTCTGCAACTTGGGACAGTACGATTTTATATGTCCCGGTTCACCGCATTCATGGCACCTGATTTTGTCTTTTGAGATTTTGCCTTTGTTTTTAAAATTTCTTCTAGTTTTGAAGAATTTTCCAAACTTTTTGACCATAAGTCCGAGGGTTTCCTCATCCATGTTTGAACTAGAGTCGCTGTCCGAGGAGACTTTAGCTGACTTAGTTGAGGCCTTGAGTGAGATCCCCTTCTTCTTCTTGTCGGATTCTTCATGCATGGTCAAACGACCGAGCTCCATCTCATGCTCCTGAAGTTTGCCGAACAGTGTTGCTATGTCCTTGGTGTCTAGATCTTTTGATTCCATAATGGTAGTGACCTTCGGTTGTCATTCCCTGCTCAGACATCTCAACACTTTGTTAATAATTTCATCATTTTGAAAAGTTTTACCGAGAGCAATAAGATTGTTTATGATATGAGTAAATCGTTTCTGCATGTCATTTATAGATTCACTCGGCAGCATACGAAATAACTCATATTCATGCATTAACGTATTTAACCGAGCTCGTCTAACTTCGTTAGTCCCTTCGTGAGTAAGTTGTAGAATGTCCCACATTTGCTTAGCATTTTTACAGTGTGAGCCTCAGAAAAATTCATCGTAGGACAAGGCCGAGGTGATGATGTTTTTGGATTTTAAATCGTAAGACACTTTATTTTTATCATCATCATCCCAGCTTGCCTTCGGGATTTCTACAACGTCCTCTCCTATTCTCCTTCTCGAAATAAAGGGACCATTTTCAATCGCATCTCAAACATCAAAATCTATAGCTTCAATAAAAAATTTCATCCGAGCTTTCCAATAAGCATATCCATCACCATTAAACAGTGGTGGACAATTTATTGAAGAGCTTTCACCTCCGAATGGATTGTTAGAGCCCATGGTTTCCTAGGATCTTTTCGAAAAAGTTTGTACACTCGATATTTCGACCGAGCTCTGATACAACTTGTTGGAAACCAATAAGCGACCTAACACTCTACTAGAGGGGGGTGAATAGTAGTTGGAAGTGATAGTACCAAATTTTTCGGATAAAACTGAAATTGGTCGGATAATGCTTGTTGTTAAAAATAAAATAGCTGACTTTGGGCCGAGCAAAATCTGATAATCGGTTATCTAAGCCGACCACCGATTATTCGAGCTGCGCCACACAAAGACCAGATTTGCAGCGGTTTGCAGCAAGCAGTATTCGAGCAAACAAGAATTAAACAAAACCAATTAAAAATGCTAGGTCAAAAACTAGAAAGCGGTAAAGAAGAGAGACAACAGATTTTATACTGGTTCACTCACAAACCTTGTGAGCTACATCCAGTCCCCCCTAAAACCTTAGGAGCCTTTTACTCAAATCAATTCAATCAGTTACAACAGGAGTTACAAGTGAACCTCACTTAACCTAACCCTTTTAAGAGTGTACCAAACTCTTGAAATCTACCCCGACTTGAATTGATGGCTGAAGAACCTCTTCAGCACTTCTGTCGATGAAACCTTCACTGAACTGGATCGAGTTCCTTGAAACCTTCAAGAACTCTTTCCTTGCTTTGATTTACAGTAAGCTTGAAGAAACAATGGCTCCAACCCGAAAACTCAAATGTGTACAATTCTGAAAGTTTAAAGAACAGATGAGTATACGGTTCAAAAAGGATTGGCAGAGGACGATTGAAGCTTGGTTTTCAAAAAGCAACAGATTCTCTCTCTAGCTCTTATCGTTCTCTGTTTTGTGTTTTTCTTCTTCTTTCTTGTGCTTCTCTCTTGTATACAATACCTGTATTTCTTTGTTTTTGGAGAAGAAAAACCACGCCTTTTATACTGATTCCCAGAGTACAGGTAGTACGAAAAAGAGAAAAGATATTTTGGGACACGTCTTGTCCTTTCAATACGAAAAAGAGGAAAAATATCTTGTGACACGTCTTGTCCTTTCAACGAATATATCCAGATATTTTCCAATTCAAAGCAACGTTCCAATCAATCCCTTTTCACCGTTGATTTTAAAACTCAAATTTGAAATTCAAACTTAGTGAAAGATAGGCGCTTTGAGTTAAAAACCAAGTTTACCACCCACACTTAGTAAAGTAAAAACGGTACAGAACGAAGATGGTGTGAGCGACGTCGTGCTGCTGATTGTAGAAGAAGATGAATAGTGTTGCCGACCTTGACATCTGTTCGAGCTAGGGACTTGAATAGCGGATCTGATCGAAGCTGGCTGAGTTGATCTTTCGCCGACAACTTTGCACTGAGCAAGAGCTCGGATCAATTGGATCCGATCTTAGCACGTCTGAGCGTAAGCTGATTTACTCCGACATCATCAACACAACAATCCGATCTTTAGCCTTCCGAGCAAGGTGCCGAGAACAATGTGAACATCGAGCTCATCTAGGAATTGACTTCGTCATCACACTGATCGAATTCATTTGTCTCCATCGATGCCGAGATCCAAGATCAACACACCGAGATGATTTATCTTGCTTCATCAATGGCCGAGATGATATATCATACTTAGCGGATATATTTGTCTTCATCAAACCTTGGCCGAGAACCGATCTCATGATTTATTTGTCTTCATCAAAACCTCTTTGATTCAACAGACGTATCACCGTATCAGATACGTATCATATCCGATACTTAGTATCGTATCGGTACTACAAAGGGTACTTCATAGGGTTCTACCTATATCTCATTTCTTATTCCTTATTTTTATCTTATATTACGACTATGACCGAGTAGTTTCCTTTTTCTCGGGATAAGGATTTGCTCATGAAGACATTGACGTGATGTTTTGATATTTCACCTTTTATTTGAGCTAGATATTATTTTTACTTAATTTTGTAGTTATGTCAATATAAACAAGTTCAATCGAAATGTTTTTTTTAATTATTTGCTACTATGTTCATTTCGGAATAGTTAACAAAATTTCACAAATTCTCCAAAATAAGAAATTGCAACATAAAAAAAATAAAAAAGAGTACACAATTAAAAGAAAAATACCTCTCTCATTCAAAAAATATCCATATTTTTACATATATTTCTTATTTGAGATAGTTTCTTATATTTTTGACCTTTCAGGGAAAATATATCAATTATCAAAGGTGATTCACTAATACGTTGCATATCAATTATAAAAGGTGATTCACTAATACGCTACGGTGTTCACTTTAATTCACAAAAATCAATATGAAATCAGAATAGCAAAAAGTGCATATTCACGAAAACAGTCCAAATTTTATGTGAGAAGAAAGATTAAATAAAATATCAAATTCTAACAACAATGGAAAATAGAAAATAGTAAAGGATGAGAGAAAAAACATAATGAAAAATGTGAGCATAATAATTTTGGTAAAAATGAAATTAAAATACATGAAAGAAAAATACCAAAAAAAATTTTGAAAGAAAGAATGATGAACAAATAATATGAAACTTTTAAATGTATATATAGAAAATAGTAAATCTATATATATTTAATTTTTATTTATCTTAAACGAATAACAAATTTTATAGATTTAATTTGTATTTATTCAAAATAAATAATCTATTTATTTATCATCTATTTAATTTCAAATCGTAATATGTTGGTTAGCGATAATGATTTAGAAAACTTGAATAATTTATTTAATTTCAAATTGTAATATTTTGATTGGAGATAATGATTATTTACCTACAATCGTTTAGTGCAAGAAAAACTTCAACAACAAATGTGGTGACTTGAAAACTTCAACTTTATATGTGGTGACTCGAAAAGACTTCTTTTTATATAGTAGATAGTAGATATAATGTTGCATGTGATTTTCGGTCATTTAATAACTTTTAGCTACTTCAAAAACTAGTTTTGCTGAACAACACTATGTCAAACAGTTAGATAAACAGCTATACGCTTACAATTACAAACTCATAGCTATCAGCTAGCTTTATAATTACAAGCTATAATTTCACAACTACAAATTACAAGTTCGCAATTACAATAAGCTAGTTTTGCCAAAACCCTAAATTAGCTATACTATTGTACATATTTTATTATTATGATTATAATTAATCATAATAATAATAATTATAAAAATTAAATTTTAACACATTATTTTTGGGATTTTACATGATTTGCGAGGATCCTAATAAGACAGTACTCCCTCTGTTTCATATGTAATGTTGTTTTAACATTTGTACTATGTTTCATAAGTCTTGTTGTTTTATAAACCCAATACATAATTAATGTTATTTTTCTAAACACACCCTTATTTATTACACTCTCTTTTTCACTTTCAATATCTTTCTCTCTCTTCAATTTTGATTATATAGGGGCATTATAGTCAAAATACAACAAATCATTACATCATTTCACCATTTCTTAGAACCCGTGCATAACCTTAAAATACACTACATATGAAACGAAGGGAGTATTTCATAACCAGAAAAAAAAGGCATGGGAGAGATGGATGTCTCCTGCCTATTGCCTTTAGCACCATTAAAATACTGCACAATTCATCCATTCAAAGAAAGAAAAAGAAGTTGTTGAAATAAAAGTCATGATCCATTGAATGAATTTGGGAGGACATGAAAGCCACATGACAAAATCTTATTGGTCAATTCAAAAATTCGCAAAAAAATAAAAAAGAAAGAAAAAAGACTGAATAGTGCCACATGTCACAACCTGGTGGTGTGTCATGTCATTGTCACTAACGCGTGTGGCACCCAATCTCTTGGCAAAAATGTGCATACAGGGATTCAAACCCTTGAGCTCGACCACTGGGAACCACTAAGCCAATAGCTTTTTAGTGTATTATTGCTTGACGAAATTTATCTATTATATTTAAATTCTTCGATTTTAATAATTTTATATTCAATTTTATTTCATAATATCACTTTTGATCTTAAATGTAAAGGCATTAGTTTTCAAATTTATTTTGTATTTTTATTATGTTATATTCCACCAGCTTTCAATGATATTATTTAGTACTACCTCCGTCCCAAAATATAAAGTCTTCTTGACACTTTTATTTTGTCCCTATTTATAAAGCTTCATACCAATTTTCAATGATCATTAATTACTTTTTTCCACAATTCACCCCTATTTATTTAACACTTTTTAGATTCCCAATAATATTAATAGAGGTAATTTTGCAATTACATATCAAAAGTTCACATTTTCAATACAATTAACTAAATTATTTCCAAGATGTATGATGAAGATTGATCTCAGAAAAGCTTATGACTCTTTAGAGTGGCCCTTTATTGAAGAGATGCTTGAGGCTCTCAGGTTCCCTGCAAAATTCATTAATTGGATTATGACTTGTGTTAGAACTGCATCTTATTGCATTGTCATTAATGGTATTAAAGGTGATAGGTTTCAGGGTTCTAGAGGCATAAGGCAGGGTGATCCTCTTTCCCCCCTCCTTTTTGTGTTAGCAATGGAAACTCTTACTAGGCAATTGCAAGCAGCTTCAAGAGATAGGAACTTCAGGTTCCATCCTCAGTGCAAGGAGATCAGATTACTGTATATAGCTTTTGCAGATGATTTGATGGTGTTCTCAAAAGCTCATCCTGCTAGTATCAGGATCATCTGGCATGCCTTCACTCAGTTCTCAAAGTGGTCTGGATTAGAAGCTAATCAAGCAAAATCCTCCATGTTCTTGGTTGGTGTGGATCAAACTGTTCAGCAGAGCCTTTTATTAATAACAGGGTTCAGTATTGGCCAATTCCCATGCAAATACTTAGGCATTCCCCTCATGGTCAGGAAATGGAATAGAACTACCTGCAATTTTTTGATTCAGAAGATCACTGCTAGGCTTACAACTTGGAAGACAAGAAATCTCTCAAACTAGGGTAGGCTTTGCCTCATTAATTATGTGCTAATGAATCTTCATGTCTTTTGGGCCTCTATCTTCATCCTGCCTAAATCTATTATAAAGGAAGTTGACAGTTTATGTAGGGGTTTCTTATGGGGCAGGAATGAGCAAGGTAACTACATGACCAAAGTGTCTTGGGATGTTGTCTGCAGACCAAGAAGATTTGGAGGGTTGAATGTGAAACAGACTGACTTATGGAACACTGCTGCACTGGGCAAACAAGTCTGGTGGATTGTCAGTAGGAAGGAATGTCTTTGGGTCAGGTGGATCCATTCCATCTATCTCAAGGATTCTGATTTCTGGAATTGTACAAGTCAACAGCACCACAATTGGCATTGGAAACAGTTGCTCAAGGTCAGAGATCGACTCAAATCTGGTTTTCAGGGAGATGTTTGGAATGCTGGATCAAATGGTGTGTATGACATCAAATCAGGCTACAGGTATCTGACTGGTGTCCATCAAATCTTCCCTATGCACAAAACTGTATGGAATCATGCTTCCCAGCCAAAGCACAGATTCATTTTTTGGTTGTTAATCCATGGGAAACTGCAAACATTGGACAGAATGGTTTGGATTACTACACCAAATCATTGCTGTCCGTGCCTTGCTCACCAAGAAACCCAACAACACTTGTTCTTTGAGTGCATGTGGTCAAAGGAATTACTCACTCTTTGCTGTGATTGGTTTGGTTTGGACTACTACCCTTGTAAGTTTCAACAATGGACAAGATGGCTGCTTCATGCCTTTAAGGATAAAGCTCGCAGGAAATCAATTACTACTCTATGGGATACAATGCTATACCAGATTTGGAAGGAAAGAAACAGGCGAACTTTTTTGAATACCAGTAGATCTATTGTGACCATCTTCAGAATAGTCAAGAGAGAAGTAGCTATTAGAATACATTCTTGTTTTGATCTTAGGAATTGGACAAATAGGGCTTTAGTCCAAAGAATTTGTAATGAACTTTAATTTCCCTCTTGATTGTTCTTGAACCCTTCTTAGAAGGTGGCAAGCAAGCTTGAGGGTTGGCATGCAATTGTTGGTTTGAACCCTTCCTAGAAGGTGGCAAATCACTTTTGTTTGGCCTTAGTTTTGTATTCTTTATTGGTGCCATGGTAATAAGATTTTCTTTTTACAAAAAAAAAAACTAAATTATTTCACTTTCTTAATGGACGTAAAATCCCCCAAAGAGGCTTTATATTTAAGGAATCACCCATAATTTAGCAAAGTGAATTTTTAGCTAAAAATTGTTGAGAAAATATGAGTGATTTTTTTAAAAAAAAATAAGATCATTAAAAGTTGGAATAGAACATATAATTAAAAACAAAATAAAGTTTAAAAATAATATCTTTATATTTAAGATCTGAAGTGATATTATGAAATAAAAATGAATATAAAATTATTAAAAACCAAAATTTAATTTTTATAGTAGTATTACAACAAGTCATTGGACTAGTATTTAATAAATTTAATCCTTATTGAAAATTGTAGTAGTATTTAATTTTTATTATGAAGTGTGTCCATTAATTAATGTATAGTATTTTAGAAATGAGAGATATGATAAAATTATAATTAGTGAGGAGTAAGAGAAATGATTGAAAGAAATGTTAACGTTGAAAAAAAATACTACAATATATGTTTATGTATTAGAATTGTAAAAAGATAAAAGATATGCTCCCTCCGTCCATATTTATATGACCCTTTTGGGATATTATTTCACGTCTATTAAGAAAGTTGATTAATTTAGCTAATTGTATTGGAAATGTGAACTATTGATATGTATTTTCAAAATTACCTATATTAATATTTTTGGGAATCTAAAAACTGTTAAATAAATATGAATGTGTGTGGAAACAAGTAATTAGTGATCATTGAAAATTGGTATAAGATTTTATAAATAAGGACAAAGTAAAAGTGTCAAAAGGATTTTATATTTTAGTTTAGGAACGGAGGTAGTAAAACCATAATAAAACCTACAAAACAAAAAATGAAGGAATGGAGGGAGCATAAAGAAGCAACAAACTTGAAATCTTCATTGCTTTTTTATTTATTGTTTATTGTACACATACAATTTCAAAATACTTGCTCTGTAATAGAAATCTGCATGTTTTATCATATATTATGCTTATTATTGCATCTAGCTTTGCACAACAGTTGTCGCTAGGACCCCCTCCTCTAGTACATTCTATCATACATATATGATAGCAAACCACGCCCAGATCTTGTGGGTAGGTTTGGACGGCCTTTCCATTTTCAATACAAGCAAACATGACGATAGTGAATATGAAGATAACAATGGTAGCTTTTTTGGAGTCCATAAGCACAAAACCTTTGGGGCGCTAGAACTAACTGTGACAAATAATATTTGAGTTTTTGTGTAAACATGGGTCTAATCCCATTTTTATACTAGTGAAAAAAGATGAAACAGAATTTGATAGGCTAAAAGGTTTTTTATTTCTTATTTAGCACCTTTTTTTTGTGGTGTACACCAAGGGTATCTCCCAGCAGACAGTCGAAGACTAATTCCCTCTGAGGGGCTTACCAACAAAGCATTTTCCATGCCCACGGCAGGATCGAACCCCTGACATCATGCTTAAGAAACTCAGTTATCTACCAACTGTGCTGAGCTTTGTTGGTACTTTTTTTTTATTTTTTTATAATTTAGCCCCTCAAGTTTTTCTGGTGTTGGAACCTTCAAATTTTTATACGTAGTATTTGATAATTTTAGTCTTTCTATCTATATTAAAACTAACGGCACGGGTATGGATAATGATAAGATATGTGTCACCATCATCATTGAAGCCAACCTGGACTATTCTAATTATTTTAAAATATTAAATATTTCAATAATACTTTTTTTATGAATCAATAATACTTTAATACTTTAATACTAATAATATTAAAAAATGTAAAATATCATTAAAAAAATATAAAAAAGGAATTAGCATAATTTTTTAACTTAATTACATATAGATCTCACTTTTTCGGTATTTTAATATATTTTTTATATTTAAAATAATATTAAAGATATTTTTAATATTTTTATTTTAAAATTAAAAGAAAAATTCATGCAATCTTCTATGTTAATGACACGTGTCTCGTTATTAGCTATGCCAACATCGTTAATGTCAAACTGGACGAAGAGACTAATTAAAGTAATGAAATCTATGATTAAGCTAGAAGAACTCCTTGTAAGATGATATGTAAATATAATTTCGTAAAACTTGAATGTATTAAATGAACTTTGATATAAACTCACTATGTTTTTCAATAATTGTTGCTTTAGCAAAATGAATTTATTCCTAATAATTGTCACTATTTTATAAACCTAATATAACATTAATTATTACTTTTACAATTTTATCCTCATCTAATTAATAAATGAGATAATAACAAGTAGTAGAGAAAATTGACCAATTACTATAAAAAGATAATGAACAAAAATGATAAAATAAACATTGATTTACTTAAAAAAAACACGTTAAATAAATTTCTTAATCTACGTTCTGTAAATTTAAACATCAATTATATATTTTGAAATGGATTGAGTATATTGAATGATAATTCCATTTTTTTGGCCTTTTAGGTATGAACACACAGATTAAAAAAGCGATTATTATAAGTTATATGTGTATTTTATCTAAAATGCTCATATTTAATCATTATTGAAAATTGTAGTAGTATTTAATTTTTATTAGTAAGTGTGTCCATTAATTATTGTATAGTGGTTTAGAGATGAGAAAAATGCTAAAAGTAGAATTAATGAGGAGTATGAGAAATGATTGAATGAAAAGTTAAAGTTGGAAAAAAAAAATATTTATGTAATGAAATTGAAAAAACAAAAGATAAGGAACGAGAAAAAAAAGCCTACAAAATCAAATAAAATGGAACGGACGGAGTATTGAATAGCTATATTGATTGATACATTAAATGTAATTTAATATTCACCTTTTTATGAGTATAAATAATATAGGTAGAAACTAAGGACAATCTATCACAAACAGTAACAAGTTAGAAACAAGGATTCAAGACGGAAACCGCTCTCTCTTAGAGGATTTGGGAGGCTATTGAAGAAAAGATTATCTCTTCTTCATTCCTCTTTTGGTTCTACTCTTATTCTATGATGTCCACATACTCTAAAAATGGAAAATTATCCGTGTCATATCCATGTCCAATACCGATACGCGTACGATACTTTATGATACGTGTCCCAAAAGTATCCTATTATTTTTTAAAAAAAAAATGCTTTTGGAATACTTCTTAGATACTTTCCGATACTCCTGGATACATTTTTGATACTTCTCACATACTTGTTTGACTTTATTTTGAATTTTTTAATAATTATTTTTTTAAAAAAAAGTAACTTTTTAATATAAAATTAAATAATCTTTTTTCTATGTCCTTTAAATTGTGAAGAATAATGGGTCTGCATTAATGGTATAAAGTTTTTTACACCACTAATCCATCATCCACCATTCATGTGTTTAAGGTCGTTGATTTTTAGATAAAAATAATACAAATGAATGATGTGTTATAAACAATTCATATCTATCTAATTAGTGGATGACTATCTATTGGATTGTGTTTATATTTAGTTGATACCACTCCATATTAGGTTTCCTATCTCCCTATAAATAGGACTCAACTATGATGCAAAAGGGACACTGAATATATCACAATATATTGTTTCCTCTCTTCTTCCTTATTTTCATACGTTTTATAACACGTTATCAGCACGAAGGCTCTAGTTCATCAAAAGGTGTTGAAGCTAGATAAGGTAAAACTTCAATATTGTTAACATTTAATTATTATCATTATTATTATTGTTGTTGTTGTTATTATTATTGTTTTGCGATCTCTTATATATATATATATATATGATGTAATGATCTTGAAGTATCAGCATCATTATATGAACACGAAATTTTATTTTTATTTGACTAGTTCCTGAAGAACTAGACCATTGTATCTTGTTCAT
The DNA here is from genome assembly GCA_037953625.1 of Crotalaria pallida. Classification (NCBI taxonomy): domain Eukaryota; kingdom Viridiplantae; phylum Streptophyta; class Magnoliopsida; order Fabales; family Fabaceae; genus Crotalaria; species Crotalaria pallida. The sequence goes on along the minus strand of CM075653.1, from coordinate 10,661,562 downwards.
TAATATGAATAGTTCCTGAAGAACTGTCAATAATAATAACGGGGTTCCTGAAGAACTGCCAATAATAATATCGAGGGTTCCTGAAGAACTATAATGAGAGTTCCTGAAGAACTGTTAATAATAATAATAATAATATGGGTTCCTGAAGAACTTGATTTTTATGTCTTTATTTTATTTTTACCGCTGATATATTATCTTATACGATGTACATTACGATATATATGGTATAATGTTTAAATGAGAGAATGACATTATTATGATAGATGTATAGTATCAATTATAGTAATATTTTTTTTTTGATGCATCATCAATAAGTATCTTACAATTATGGTAATATATTATTTGTGCATCATTGTTCTAAACAATAATCCTATATCCTGTTCAATAATAAAATAATTCTCGAAGAATTGTCAATAATAATTATAAATGAAAGTTCCCGAAGAACTTGATTTTTTTATATTCATATTTAATTTTAGTGATATATATTGTGATATTACTCTCTCAGTTATTATTTCTTTATTATTTATCATTGTGATACTAAGCTCTTAGTATTATTATTTAATATTGTGAGTTCATTTATATTATCATTTAACTTTATTACTAGTATGATTATAAAATCTTGTTCCCTATTTGTATTAATACTGTGATATTATGATATTATGTTCTTATCAATTATGTAACACTATTGCCTAAGGGATTGTTTACATGATTGAAATTTGAGAGATCCCCTTTAGCAGTCATGGAGATCAATAATTAAACTATTTTTTTTTTGTAATGACAAACAATGAGCAATTATTCCATCCTCCTGAAGAGGTATGATTATACAACAAATTAGCATTGATCATTAATGCTAAATAAATTTATTACTCTACTTTTATGCAAATAATGTGATCCTACAACAACAATATCATGAAAAGTGATTTAAGAAATATTTTGAGTTAATTTATCATCTTCTTGTTGCTGAACAAAATAATAAACTCTTTATGAGAAACCATGAGATTTATCGGACTGGCACAATTCCATTCCCAGAAGTGAATGTGGCAAGACATAATTACTATAGTCATGAATCATATTCCCAGAAGTGAATATGGAAGACTACCATACTCATGGAAATAAGTGCGGTCATCTCCTTGGTATTCGTAGACATTAATACGACAGATATTATTATGGTGGAAATCCCAAGAATACTCATTTCCACCTGAAGTGGAAAAATGACCTGAAAAAAAAATGAAAAAAAATGAAAAGTAAATGTTACACATCTTGATGTTCTATCATCAATTTGATACCCCCGCATGGGTCACAAACTTATGGTGAAAAATCTTTTATATGATGAATTATATAGTTGAATTTTATGTTTAAAGATTCATTTTCTTTTCTATAAGAAAATAAAGTTATTATCTTAAATGTGTTTCCTTTATGATAAAGTTGTTATCAATATGATTTTTGATAATGAAATAAATGTATTATTATTGGATATCATTATACATATTTATTTTTTTTCATAATACCATTTACTCGTATTAACTACCTGATTTTATTTTTCAATAAATAATGTGTAATTTCTTGGTTGACACCAACATCAATGATTAAAGGCTCCGGAAGAGTCATTAAATTGCTCCCTAAAGGGACAAAGTTTATAGTGGATAATATTTTGTATGTCTACTAAGACAAAGAGAAATCTATTAAGTTTTAAAGATATACGTAACAATGGATTCGATATTGAGACAATAAGACAATATTGAGGATCTTTATATCAATAATGGATTCGATATTGAGACAATAAGACAATATTGAGGATCTTTATATCACATCCACTATCTCTAGAGAAAAACAAGATTTAAAAATTGTCTACTTTGTCCTCCGGATTATACTATACACGTATCAGTACAATTGAAGTATATGATGAACCAGAAGTTCAGTACTATATACGTGTCAGTACAATGAAAGTATATGCCAAAATGAACCAGAAGTTCACTAATCAAAAGGGAAGCTTTATAATTTGGCATGACCAGTTCAATAATGATAAGAAGAATTATAAAGAACTCAAATGGTCATACTTTGAAGAACTAGAAGATTCTTCTATCAAATGAGTTCTCATGTGCTGCATGCTCTAAAGGAAAATTAATTATTAGACCATCGCCAACAAAGGTTGAGCATGAATCTCCTATTTTTCTTGAATGTATTCAAGGAAATGTATGTGGGCCAATTATTTCATCATGTGGACCATTTAGATATACCATGGTATTAATAGATGCATCTGCTAAATGGTCTCATATATGCTTATTATCCTCTCGAAATATGACATTTGTGCCATTGCTTGCTCAAATAATTTAAACTACAAGCACAATTTCAAAATTATATGATAATTCATCTTGACAATGCCGGAGAGTTTACATTCCAAGTAATTAATGATTATTTCATGTCAATTGGGATTAAAATTGAAGTGGCATACACACATACACAAAATGGTCTAACTGAATCAAGCGATTACAATTAATCGCTAGACCCCTACTTATAAAATTCAAATTATCATCTTCCGAGTGAGGTCATACAATATTGCATGCTGCAACACTTAATAAATTAAGACCAACTGCTTATAATAAATACTCCCCATTACAAATTGTAACTGACCAGAAGCTAGATATAGCCCATCTAAGAATATTTGGTTGTGCGGTATATGTCTCTATAGCTCCACCAAAAGGCTTCACCAAAACGCACAAAGATGGGTACCCGAATGAGGTTGGGAATTTATGTTGATTTTGAGTCTCCTTCAATTATTAAATATCTCGAACCATTAAGTAGAGGCTTGTTCACAGCAAGATTTGCTGATTGCCAATTTGATGAGGCAATATTCCCAACATCAAGGGGAGAAGAACAAAAGCTGGAAAATATAGATAACAAGGGTTACACCAGCAGTGTCCCATATTGATCCTCGTACACGACAATGTGAATTTGAAGTTTATTCATTTACAACAAATTACATATCAATTACCTGATACATTTGTAGATGCAAAGAAGGTTATAAAATCTTATTTTTCAGCAACAGATGCTCCTGTTAGAATTAAAATTCTCTTGGATGAATTAAATTTGAAGCGTGGTCGACCACTCGGTTCCAAAGATAAATATCCAAGGAAGAAAAAGGAGCTTAATAAGAAAGTTGGCATAAATAATGTTTTGAATTCTCCATAAGAGAAAATGGAAGATGATCAAGTAGAAGACATAAATGAGAAAATAACCCCAAAAGAGGTTCAGGTACCTGAAAAGATTGAAAATGATGAGATCTCTATAAATTATGTCTCTACCTGAAAAGATTGAAAATGATGAGATGTCTATAAATTAATGAATTCTATGCATATGCAATATCAATTGATATTATAAATAAAAAAGAGGATCAAGAACCAAATTCAATTGAACAATGTCGACAAATAAATGATTGGCCAAGAAGAATTGCATTCTCTTAAGAAACGTCATGTTTTTGGACCTGTAGTCCAAAAGACGCATAGCCAATAGGCTACGAATGGGTATTTGTAAGAAAACATAATAAGTTAAAAATTAAAATTGTAAAGCTAGACTTGGAGCACAAGGCTACTCTAAATCTGTAATTGAATGAGACATATTCTTTTTGGTGGATACAATTACATATAGATTTTTTTTAATTAGATTGTTAGTCCCTGAAGGACTTAAAATGCATCTTATAGATGTAGTCATAGCTTATTCATATGGATCACTTAATTTAATAGGGATGTGTGCATGAAAGTCCCCGAAGGACTGAAATGAATGAAGCATAAAACATGAAACGTAAAGGGATATATTCCTTAAAAGTTGAAAAGGTCTTTGTAAGACCTAAAGCATTGCGATAGAATGTGGCATAACCGTCCTAAGGAGTTTCTCCTAAAAGAATGATATCAAAATAATCCCATCAATCCATGTGTATTTATCAAGAGATCTAAATCTGGATTTGCTATAGTTGTTGTTTATATGGATGATAGGAATATTGTTGGGACTCCTGAAGAGCTTGATATACAATATGAATATCATTGATATATTTCATCAGTCTAAATATACAAAAAGGGTCCTAAAGGATTTTATATAGACAAATCTCATTCATTGAACTCGCCAATGGTTGTTCAATCTTTTAACATAAAGAAGTATTGTTTTTCATCCTAAAGAAGATAATGAAAATTTATGGGTCCTGAAGTACCATATTTAAGGTAAAATTGGTGCGTTGATAACACATGACTTGATATAACACCCCGAAAATTTATTAGCAAAACTCAATTCTGCACCAACAAAAGACATTGGAGTGATGGTAAACATATTTTTCGTTATCTAAAATCACAATTGATATGAGATTATTACATGTGAAAGATTATATATCCAAATTAATTGGATATTCAGATGCTGAATATTTGTCAGATCCACACAAAGCAAGATCACAAACAGGGTATTTGTTTACATTCGACGAAACTGTTATTTCTTGACACTCAACCAAACAAAACTAGTATCAACGTTGTCTAATCATGCGGAAATCTTAGCGTTACATGAGGCAAGTCGAGAGTGTGTTTGGTTGAGATCTGTAATTCAACACATACATCAAAATTGTGGTATATCATCTGAAAAAATGAATCCAACAATATTATATGAAGATAATGCTGCATGTATTGATCAGTTGAAAGAAGGATATATTAAAGGAGATAGAACAAAACATATTTGTCCAAAAAAATTTTATGCTCATGACCTACAGAAGAATGGTGACATAAGTGTTCAACAAGTTCGTTCAAGCGAGAATTTAGCAGATCTTTTTACAAAGTCTTTACCAACTACAACATTCCAGCAAATAATACAGAAGATTGGTCTTCGTCGTTTCAAAGATATTTGTTCACATGAGGGTGAGAAATAAATACGCATTGCACTATTTTTCCCTTAGCCACGGTTTTATCCCATTGGGTTTTCCTGGTGAGGTTTTTAATGAGGCAGTGTTCATTTGCGTATCAAAATTATGTATTTTTTTAGTAAAGTTTTTAATGAGACATATTTTTGTAATAGTCATCCAAGGGGGAGTGTTATAAACAATTCATATCTATCTAATTAGTGGATGACTATCTATTGGATTGTGTTTATATTTAGTTGGTACCATTCCATATTAGGGTTTCCTATCTCCCTATAAATAGGACTCAACTATATATGATGTAAAAGGGACACTGAATATATCACAATATATTGTTTCCTCTCTTCTTCTCTTCTTCCTTATTTTCATACGTTTCATAACATGATGGATATAAAAAAAAAAATTTCATCGTCGGTGCACTATATATTTTCTCTAAATTGTGATCATTATAGTTATGTACTAATGTCATTTTGAATTACAGACAATATGAATAAAAATTATTAACGTACAATCTCTCTTTTAAATTATATATATATATATATATATATATATAATTTTGTGTTCACGAATCCTATATCGTGTCGTATCTTGAATTTTCAAAAATTCTCGTATCTTGAATTTTCAAAAATTCTCGTATCCCCTTATCTATGTCGTATCGTATCCGTGTCGTACTAAGTATCGGGGCTTCATAGGTCTTATTCCTTATTTTTATCTTATATTATGATTATGATCGAGTAGTTTCCCTTTTTTTTTGCGATAAGGATTTGCTCATGAAGACATTGACATGATGTTTTGATATTTCACATTTTTTTTTTCTGGTAAACGATATTTCACCTTTTATTTATATTAGACTAGCGTGCCGACAGGCACTCCCGTCTTCCCGCATTTCCATTGTCGTGTTTTTGTCGTAAAGAGTTGTTTATAGTAGAATTATGTATTGAAAAATAGGTCTTTATAAATGTAATTTATATATTAAAGATGTTCATTTTTGTGTAATTAGTTATCAATAATTGTATGCATTTTTATTTGTCATGTTACAGAATATGGATCCATAAATTTCAACGACATTATACATGAGATGTTATTTTGTTATTCTCCGATTTAATTTCCCTTTAATTTAATATGTTTGTCTAGATGCACGACGTAGTAGAGTTTGCATAACTTTTAATCATATTATGAGTTGTTTGTAATATTAGTGTATACAAAGTATCGTATTGTTATAGTTTTTGGATAAAAAAAATTAACGAAGAACTCTTAGTTTCATAAATGATAGTGCAGCGTTGAACAACAATTTTTTTTTTTGCATGAGGCATACCAAAAGCCAGAGTAGTTCATAAATTTAAATAGTGTGGAAACATAAGGAAATAAATGTTTTTTGCAATATAGATGCAATGAAATCGGAATTACCGAAGATATCAAAACAGCTGTAGGCGCTTTCCATTCATCCATTCGATGTCTTCAGCACTGAAAAATAGAAGAATATATCTTATTAATAATATTAATAGATAAAGATGTAAAATTTAAATGAACTAAGTTGTAAATATATTTCATTAAAGATGTGGCAAATTGAAAAAAAAGTAAAACCTTTATTATTGCTGGATGCGAGATAAGAAAACATCTTTGAAAACAACATTCTTTGTGTAAACGCCTTCTTCCCCATCAATTGTTCTTTCTTTTATTAGAATCTTTGTGGTTGATATAGAAACACCTCTTGAAAGAGAAACGTACAGCTGACCATGGCTAAACACATGTTGTGGTAAATATATTCCTACATTTGAAATGGTTTGTCCTTGTGATTTATTTATGGTAAGTGCAAAGCTAAGGATAACAGGAAATTGTTTTCTGATAAGCACAAATGGAAGTCCTGCATTGTCATTTCTTTTTAGTTTAATCCTTGGCAAAAAAGCTCTTTGTCCAGCATGGTGGCCCGATAGGATTTCCACTCTAGCATGTTCATGTAAGTCCCAAGGCATAGTAACCTTGTCCTGTTGCAAAGGCCAGCTTTTGGATCTATGTTTCGCAACAACATCAATGGTGCACCCTTTTTTTACCTTTAATACATGTGGTGGTAAACCACCCGGTGCAATGGAGTTTAAGTATTCCTGCTGGTATAAGTTGTTTGCATCCCCTTCAACCTCATCAAATGAAAGCAAAATTCGCTCTTCTCCAGGAAATTGGTTGAGGACAATGTTATTAAGTTTTTCTACTTCATCATTTCTTGGTGTTAATATGGCTCTTGCGACCATGTATGATGCATCCCAACAATGATTTTCTATATTTGGAAAAACATGTTGGATGAGATTTTGAATGGAATTTTCTCCTTCCCATGGGATTTCCATACAGCTAGGTATCTGCAGTAAGTCATCAACTTTTGTAGGTTCTATTCCATCGCCAATGCGTAGGAGATATTCAGAAAAAGTAGGATCATGGAATAAGCGCATATTTTGGTGCAAATGCAACACCATTGTGGAAGCCCATAAATGAGACTTGAAAATACATGCTGAAATCATTTCGGACTTGTTGCCTTTTCGCACAACAGGTAGTACCTAGCGGAAATCCCCTCCCATGATCATGATTTTACCCCCAAATGGTGCATCATTGTCCAAGATATCCTTGAATGTACGATCTAATGTTTCAAAAGCATACCTGTGAGCCATGGGTGCTTCATCCCAAATGATCGTCGTTGCTTGTCTGATGTGTTTTGACAGATCAGATTGCTTACTTATGTTGTAAATAGATGACGGCTCTGCATTGATTGAGATTTTAAATCGAGAATGTGTTGTACGATCACCAGGTAGTAATGTTGCAGCTATTCTAGATGTGGCAGTTGTCAAAACAATATTTCCGGTACTTCTCAATCTTGCAATCAAAGCGAGATATAGAAATGTCTTCCCTGTTCCACCTGGCCCATCAATAAAGAAAACTTGACCTTGTCTATTTTGGACGACACTATGACATTAAATGCATTTGATTGATCAACATTTAAGTTGTGCGCAACATTAAGATCGTAGATCATTATGTGGTATATGTACCTCAAGTTCTTCCTGTATCAGTTGTGGAACTATATTATCATGAATAGGTCCCGGTGTTGGTTCGGGTAAATCAAAATCACTTATTTGCTTTCCATGCTGAATGAGGCTGATTTGGGTCTAATATATGATGTTTTTGAGCTTAATTTCACTTCCTTTTGCTATGGTTTTGGCTTGTTTCTCTTGTAAATATAGGTATTTTGTATTAATTTTAGGAATTTTTAGTTTTATAGAATCCTTTGAACGTTTTGATCCGTTTTGGGTATGTTTCAGGTGCTTTTGGAGCTAAATTTGGAGAAAATATTATTGGAGCTGAGAAGAGCATAAGAAGACCTTGAAAATGACACAAGAACGGAGAGAAACGGAGTCAGAAAATATTTCAAACGCCTAGGCGCACGTGCTTCGTTGTTTACTGGGTATCAGATGTTGCGCGCCCAGGCGTGCTGCTTCATACGCCCAGGCGCGCGAGGTTCGAGCAGGCCCAATTGGGCTAATTTCTGAGAAATTTCGAAGGCTTTTATTAGGATTTGTATTTTACGTATATATTAGAGGTTTTAGAATTAGATTTAGCAGTTGTTGGCAGTCATTGGTAGCCATAATCTGTCATTATTAGAGATTAGTATTGAGTTTGAGAAAAATTACACTTTTGGAGATCATTCGAAGGAGTAATCCGAAGAAGATTGGAGATTTGAAATAGTTTTCTATGGTAATTTAGGAATGAATTCCGTAGTTATTGTTTTTCTTCTTTCCTTCATTATGTGTAATTAAACCTTTTTGTGTTAGGAACATGGTGGATTTGTATTTGTAATTTATTTTTATGAATTAATGTTTTTTAGTTTTAAATCTTGTGTTTGATTGAGTTTTTATTGTTATGCATGGAAGTAGCTAATCCATGTTTTGGATCTTCTAAATCTGAATTGGAAAATAAGGATTTGAAATAGGTCATGCAATTAAACAACATAACTATTCAATCAGTAGGAATACTATTGAATTCTTATGTAACTTTTCATAAATTCACTGCTCTAAATCAAGGTTATTCAATGGTTTAAATTTCTAAGGAATTAGGATTTAGCAAATTGGATAATAAACAATAATTTCGTAAGAGGAGTCTAGGAATTACTATTTTCTGAATTTATTCATGATTTGAATGAGAAACATTGATTTATAATAAATGAATGAACATACAATTAAACTGAGTTCCTAACCAAGTTTTTCCCATTGCAATTTTAGTTTATTTTATTTTTCAGTAGTTTACTTTATCTTTTTAATTTATTTATTTAATTCTGGATTTTATCTTTTAATAGATTTTATTCTAGATTTTCCTTTAGGTAGGAATTGATTAAACAATTCTGAGTCCCTGTGGGAACGATATCTGGTCTTAACCGACTATATTACTATCTGATCTAGTATACTTGCTAGAGAGTGAACAAAGACCAAATTGTTGAGCTGATTTCTTGAATTTTTGATATCGTGTGTCATTTACTGTAAGCAGGTCTTCCCAACAGGTTGGCCCACGTACATGATTTAACAGAATCGTTAAGTAGAATATTTCTTCTTGAGAAGGAGATACTGTGTAGATCCGACCAATAGCTTTTTGTCGTGACCGTCTACGATACCATGTTTTATTCGTGCTATTCCATGTATAATGCTCTGGGATCTCTCTATACAAATAACGTCTAGCTTCATGATCTCTATGATTTAATGCGAAAAATTCAATAAGCATGGTACGGGAGTTATGAGCATCATGTAAAATGTTTTGGACATTCTCATGGGCATAAAATCGAACTTGATGTTTATTTGGTAAGTGGATTTGCAACCTCTCAACGGAAGGGTATAATTTGTAAAGGGTAAATCTAAATATTTTTCAAAAAGCTTCCGGAGAACAAATCCATCGTGCATCGACATATTGTTGAATTTCATCAATGTGTGTTTCTCTGTGAACCTCCATTGCGACTCTATCCGGACCTTTGTAGACATACTTGTATAGATATAATGCTCTTAATGATGCTGCATATTGCTACATTAATGTGACAGTCATATTTCAATAATAGCCATGCATTGAAAGCCACCACCCAACCATTGTCAACTGCTACGTTCCTGTTTATTTGTACTGGTTCGGTATTCCGTCTTCTATATTCTGGATATGAGTCAATGCCTTGTCTCGTCTCTGCACAAAACATTTTTGGAAATTTTTTTTACATTTCCCATTTTTCATGCACGGTGAATTTGGATTTAGTGGTCCACATGGTCCATGTATCATGTGCTTTAAAACTGCTTGACGCAATTGTGCATTTTGTTCACCTTGTGGTATTTCTACACTCACGACACTATCATAGTCTTCAGGATTTCGCAACTTGTCATTATTTTCTAAAATCAATAACATGTGCACATGTGGTAATCCTCTTTTCTGAAATTCTGCTACATACATGTAACTTTTTACCTTACCCAGGTCGATCTTGTTCTGTTTCATTAGGACCTAATTCATATGTGATTTCTTTCCACGCAGGATTGCAAGTTATTGTAAAGAAAATGTCTGGTTTACCATCGTGTAGCACAATTCTCATACCATCTTCATAACGTCCTGTCAAGTCTCTTCGTCCACCGATAAATGACGAAGGCAGTATTGTTCTTGTTCCAACATTTGCTAAAAAAAGGAACAAAAGAATTTGTGGATGTGTTATGTTATTTATTATTTCTATGCGGGAAATATGGTAACTAACAATGACTACCTGCATGAGTCTCTCCAGCATGTAGAGCATCCTCTAAACATTGATATATTTTAGCTCGAATTTCTGTTTGGTTTTTTCGAAAATATCGCAACCTCGCCGATTCGAGCTTTACATAATTATCTACCACATATTGTTGTAAAAGACGACCCGACCGTAAAAATAACGATTGATCATTTCGACGAATCTATATTTATTTAAAAAGATAGCATCAATAGTATTATAAAATTGTAACATGGATGTTTATTACCAATTTTTATTTTTGTTCACACATAATTTTTGCAAAATTTTAAATGCATACCTGTAGCATATAACTGTAATATTCACGGCATGTAATGCGCTCTCCATTATTGTTCTATGTATTTAAGTCTCATCCATATGTTCCAAAAGGTAAAAGAAGAGGATATTGCAATGGATCATAATATCCTACTGTTTCTTGGATCCTCGTTAGATTTTCAGTTCGCGTTTCCACTTTGATAACCCTTTCGCATGTAAATGATTCTGCATCTCCATCTACAATAATTGCTGCAACTTGTGAAGTGGTTGGGAGATGATATTGATGTTGATTAGAAGGTCACTCTTTTATCAAGAGACTACATTTATTCACATTTGGATGTTGTGCTAGTTGCCGAAAAACATGAACGAAAGGATTATATGTGTGAAGTATTTGTTTCCCAAGTATGTTTTCATTCATCCTATTTTGTAGTTCATGCTCTGTATCATAGATGTATAGTTGCAAAAATCGTGGTCTGCAACCCTCATTTGGATAGAATCCTCCTATATTATGATATATGGCACCTTGAGCACGAAAGGTATATATTCCACGTAGCTAAATTTTTGTCAACATGAACACCCATTGAAGTGAAAGACAAAATATGGTTGTAACTTTGTAGGTGTTATCTAAAATGACGTCCTTCAGCTGTATTGGACAAAAATATCTCGCGAACTCTTGAGGAGGATTAACTTGGGGAATTCGGATTTTCCCACCAGAACAACACATGTTGCATGATTCATTGAAGAATAATCGTGCATTGCAATGTGTACATGTTCGTGGTGGAGGCAAATGAGGAATAGTCAATGTTTCAATTGGTTGGAAATTTCGAGCACTATTACGAACACATTGAAAATTGATTCTCCTTCTTGTGCCTCTAACACGGGACTGTGCATTGATTGATGTTGGATTATTTTGGATTGCACACAATTACCACAAATGAGGATTTAAAATTGAAAATTGGTATAAGGCTAAAAATGAGAAATCAAGGTTAAAACGGGAAATAGTTTGTATGATTAAACCAGTTTTATAATTTTATTTTCGAGTACCACATTAGTATTAATGTTTAATGTTTAGATGCAAATAGGAACATATAAAAATGTGTTTTTTTATCATTATACCAAATGGAGAAGTTTACTATTATTATCACGTGATAAAAATAAAGGTATAATATCAAAAATTTAGATTAGAGCATCAATAGGATTGCAAGGCAAGGGTGTGGTATCTCTTGTAGGCTATCAAGAAGGGAGTCTTGAGAGACATTTACTTGTAATTTGAGAACTCTAATTCCTCATAGTGAAGAATCTCTCTTGGTTGAAGAGGGGACTGGATGTAGCTTTCAAGTGGATGAAAGTGAACCAGGATAAATCACCGTGTCGTATCTCTAAACTCTTAACTCTTTACATTCAAGTCATTCATTGTGTTCTTGGTTGAAAACCTAGAAAAGATTGATTTTCATAATTGATTGAATTGAATCTTAATTGTGTAAATTGATTTGGGGAAAATCATTTTCATAACCTAGGTAATCAATAAGAATATTGGTGTTAATCAATTCCGCTTTATCTCTGATCATATGTGTTAATTGATTGATTTTCGTATTTGATTGAAAAGTGATTTTTCAGTTTTAACAGTGATTAATCGATTAACTAAAGGTGTTAATCGATTAAATAAAAACAAGCTTTCGGCATTAATCGATTAACCAGTTTTATTAATCGATTAACTAGTGTTTTTCAAAGTGTTAATCGATTAACAGGTTTGTTTAATCGATTAAAAGCTGAGAAATTTGCAAAAATCATTTGTTTTAATCGTTTCGATTTGTTTCTTTCGAAAATCTTTCAAGGTTTCTCTAACACCTATTCAACCCCCCCTTCTAGGTGTTCTCCTAGTGTCTCCTAGTTATTTCACCCACCGATTGTAGGTTCTTACAATTGGTATCAGAGCTCGGTCGAAAGACACGAGCATAGAGCTTTTTTGTTAAGATCCTTGAGGAAACTACAATGGGTTCTACGAATCCCTTTGGTGGTGAAGGTGCTTCAATTAGCCGCCCTCCTATGTTTGGTGGAGAGGGTTATGCTTATTGGAAAATTAGGATGAGAATCTTTATAGCAGCCATAGATGTGAACATTTGGGAAGCCATTGAAAATGGTCCTTATATTCCCTCAAAAGAAGTAGAAGGTGTACTTACACTAACTCCCAAAGATAAGTGGACCGATGATGATAAAAGGAAAATTTCAATATGATTTAAAAGCTAAGAATATCATCACCTCCGCTTTATCTTATGATGAGTTCTTTAGAGTCTCCCAATGTCGTAATGCCAAAGAAATGTGGGACACCTTGTAAGTCACACATGAAGGCACTAGTGAAGTTAGGCGTGCTAGATTAAATTCTTTGATGCATGAATATGAATTGTTTCGTATGTTGCCTAATGAATCTATATGTTTTATGCAAAAGCGTTTTACTCATATTGTTAATCATCTCATTGCTCTTGGTAAAACTGTCTTGAATTGTGAACTTGTTAACAAAGTTTTAAGATGTCTAAGTAGGGAATGGCAACCTAAGGTTACCGCAATTGTTGAATCAAAGGACTTGGACACCATGGACTTAGCAACACTTTTCGGAAAGCTTCAAGAACATGAAATGGAGCTTGGACGCTTACATATGCATGAAGAATCGGACAAGAACAAAGAAAGAAAAGGAATCGCTCTTAAAGCTCAAAGATCATATCAAAAGGAAGAGAGTTCCGATAATGATGATAATGAAGATTCCGATTCGGACATTGATGAAGAGGAGATGAAGCTTCTACTAAGAAAGTTCAATAAGATTCTAAGGAGAAAAGGAAGGTTGAACAAGAACAAAAGTAAAGAGAAGGATCCCCCACACTACAAGACCAAGACATCAAAAGAAGGTATAGTTTGCCATGAATGTGGAAAGCCCGGTCATCTCAAGTACTCATGCTCTAAGTATCTCAAGAAGAAGGAGAAAGAAAAGAAAAATTCAAAATCTAAAAGAGCATACATAGTTTGGAATAGTGATGATGAAGATGACAAGAAAAGCACATCGAATAGTTCTTCGGATGATGAAGATGCCGCTTGTCTCAACTTGATAGCTCTAGTAGATGAAGAGGAAAGTTCAAATGATGAATCAAGTGAGCAAAGCTACGAAAGCGATGTAAGTGAAACTAAATCCGAAATTTCTTCTAAATATGAAATCTTATATAATGCTTATGAAGAAATGCATGAACATCTCAAGAAACTAGCTTCGAAAAATATTGAAAGGAAGAAGCTCATTTTGAAACATCAACAAGAGATTTTAGAACTTCAAAAACAAGTTGATGAGCTTAATCTTGAAAATGAAACTCTTGATCTTATATATGCTAGTTCTTCTTGTGATTGTGCTAGTAGATTGAATAATGTGGTTGATTGTGAGGATTGCAAGTTGCTTAAAGATGAAAATGCTATTTTGAAAAATAAGCTTGCAAGTTTCACAAATGGTGATATTAGATTGCGCACATTGTTAAATTTTCAAAGAGAAAATTCAAACAAGTTTGGTTTGGGTTATACTAATGCTAAGAGTAAATCTCATAGAAATGTTGTTGATTTTTCTAAAGTTGATTTTTCAAATGCACCAACATGTTTCTATTGTGGTACTCATGGACATACTTCAAATGTATGTTATATTAAAATGCATGGTCTACCTAAAGGAAAGTTTGTTTGGGTGAAAAAGGGTGAGAGTCCCTACACTAACAAAAATGGATCCAAAACCATTTGGATACCAACAAACAAAGCATGATTGTTTTTGTAGGTGTGATTGAAGAGCAAAATGACTTTCATGTGTTATTCATTCATTTGCATCTTCAATTGGTATCAAGAGAAAATCCTACAAATTGGTAACATTTGATATGGTTAGATATTGATCATAGTTCTCTCAATTGATATTATTTCTTTAATAAGTTACAATTGGTACTGTTTTTACAATTGGTATTACTTCTTTATAATCTCAATTGGTATCATTATGTGATCATTATTTGATTATCATGCTATTGTTGCTTTTATGATATTTCTTTACCATTGATATCTTTCTTTGTTAAGTGATGTGATGACTTTCTATTTTCAATTAGTTTGTTACAATTGGTATTATATTTCATTGTCATATTTTCTTACCAATTGGTATCACATTTCAAAGTATAGTTCTTACATTTGTTTATACAATTGGTATAGTTCTTGTGATTGTACATTTGGTATCAATGTTATGAAGAAATAAATGAATATGATTTCTCTACTTTGGCTTAGTATTTTATATTTCAATTGGTATATGTTACTTTTTGATAATGCCAAAAGGGGGAGAAATGATTGTTTTGAAATGGTTGTTTTGTGGAGAAAGGTTTGTGTTTTGTTGTTTTTATATAGGTTGAGCAAAGTTGTTGAAGATAGGGGAAGAATCAAACTTCTATCAATTGGAATCAAATGTCAAAGCATTAATTGAGGGGGAGCAAGTTTCTCACCAAGTGATCAAATGGTTCAAGCATCAACAACTTCAAACAACTTCAAAACGTGTTTGTCATTTTCAAAAAGGGGGAGATTGTAAGATCCATTGAGAATGTTTTGATAAATGACAAAAGGTTTTGAACAAGCTACAAATGTGTTGATCAAGTTCAAGATCATCAAGCAACAACAAACATCAAGTGATGAAGAGAGAGCAAGCTCATGAAGACTTAGTTTGGTAGTTTATGTTTTATTGTAATATCTTTCGCCTCTCAAGTCTTTTAGTTTATGAGTTTGGGTAGCGTTAATAGAGGGTAGTGAATCTCTATCAAGGTCATGATTATATCATAATTTGAGTTTTCACTTAACCTAAAATCAATAGGTGGCTTAAAGGTTTGAAAGAAAAGGTTTAGTTTTTGAGAAAACAAGTTTTTAAGTGGTTTTCATCTGACTAATCGATTAAGCACTTTGACTAATCGATTAAGCACTTTGACTAATCGATTAGAATTTTCAAAGCTTGCGCACTTAATCGATTAAGCAAGGTGTTAATCGATTAAGACATGTATTAATCGATTAACACGTACAGATCTGGTTTTTTAAATACGTTTTTCACTTCTCAAAAGCACTTTGAAGTATTCCTAACTTTTGGGTATTCTATATAAACCTTTTCCCAATTATTGTGAATCATTATTACAATCTAGAATCATTTTCATACACTTTTTACAAAGAATCAAGCCACTCTATTCTCTCTCACTTTCATAGATCAAAGCTTTAATTTTTACATTCTTTGATCAAGAATCTTTGAATCTCTCATGTTGATATTTTCATAGCTTTTGAAAGAGATTCATAGGATTTTTATTGTTTTTCATTTGAGTTGTAATCATTGCAAAGAAGGCAAGCTATCTACAACAAAGGAAGTCTTGGTTGTTCATCAAGCAAACAAGCATTTGGAAGTCTTGGTTGTGAATCAAGCAATTGGAAGTCTTGGTGTGAGGCATCATCAAGCAAGTGAAAGTCTTTGAAGAATCTCAAAGCAATTGGAAGTCTTGTTGAGGGGAATTAACAAGCAAGGTTAGAGGTTAGATTAGAGCATCAATAGGATTGCAAGGCAAGGGTGTGGTATCTCTTGTAGGCTATCAAGAAGGGAGTCTTGAGAGGCAATTACTTGTAATTTGAGAACTCTAATTCCTCATAGTGAAAAATCTCTCTTGGTTGAAGAGGGGACTGAATGTAGCTTTCAAGTGGATGAAAATGAACTAGGATAAATCACTGTGTCGTATCTCTAAACTCTTAACTCTTTACATTCAGGTCATTCATTGTGTTCTTGGTTGAAAACCTAGAAAAGATTGATTTTCATAATTGATTGAATTGAATCTTAATTGTGTAAATTGATTTGGGGAAAATCATTTTCATAACCTAGGTAATCAATAAGAATATTGGTGTTAATCAATTCCGCTTTATCTCTGATCATATGTGTTAATTGATTGATTTTCGTATTTGATTGAAAAGTGATTTTTCAGTTTTAACAGTGATTAATCGATTAACTAAAGGTGTTAATCGATTAAATAAAAACAAGCTTTCAGCATTAATCGATTAACCAGTTTTATTAATCGATTAACTAGTGTTTTTCAAAGAGTTAATCGATTAACAGGTTTGTTTAATCGATTAAAAGCTGAGAAATTTGCAAAAATCATTTGTTTTAATCGTTTCGATTTGTTTCTTTCGAAAATCTTTCAAGGTTTCTCTAACACCTATTCAACCCCCCTTCTAGGTGTTCTCCTAGTGTCTCCTAGTTATTTCACCCACCGATTGTAGGTTCTTACACACATTACAATAGTAGTACACAGTTACACAAAAGAATCATTATTCACAAAGATATATCGTATTGAATTGAATGCTTATCACATTGATGTAGAAGAAGAACAATAGAATATAGTACTGTCTTAGTCCAGAATCATGACCTTTGTGCTTCAGACCCCAAAATACCATCCTCTATAGCTGCACTTACTGCTATACTAAATTGTTCAGCAAAAAAGCTATAAAACTTGACAGAACAAAATTGATCTTCACTCCAAATATTATGTCACAAGGGGAGTAATGCAATACAATGAATAAGTATGAAATTGATCTTCACCCCAAAACAAGTATTCAAACAGCCCCTAAGTCTCTGAAAGACATTTCTTCCACAATTAAAAGTTGAAAAAATTTGTATACCAAAAAAAAAAAAGTTGAAACAAATTAGAAACTAAAAAATGTGCTCCGCAAACCTCCCATCTATATGGAGCAATCTCTTCCTGAAATGTGAGTTTGACCAACAAATTTGCACTGCTTCTAGAATATGCAGCTAACCTTTTAAGTTCCTGTTAAAATTAAATTCACGAATCATCACGAGAGGCAATCAATAGCTCATCATAAATTAGCATATATACAAAGGAGCCACTGCAGTAAATGTTAAAACGTAGAGAATCCAGCAAGAGAACAACTCCCAGATTCCATCAGACAACCGAAGATGAATGAGGACAGATATTGCAGTTAACCAAGATGTAAAGAATATAGAATTAAAAATAGAAAAGGCCTTAAGAATCACGTGGCAAAGCTCAGGAGAAATTATGTCCAAGAACAATTAAACTAACCAGTGTACTTGGTGATAATCCAGTCCAAGCCTCAGATGCCTTATCATAAGATGTCGCTAAGAGCATCAGTGGCCTTATACTTTGTCCATTCTCCCCCTGACCTTTCCTTCTTAGCAAAAAGTTATCCTGGAAGTTGTCATCAACAAGATCATATATTTTAGCATAGACCAAAATTATCATCACCTTGGATCAAATCATTGTTTATTTCGACAACCAACAGAGAAAAAGTATCATACTATGAGAGAAACCTTAAGAACTTGTAAATAAATCAATCAGCAATTCAACATAGCATGCTATCATGATATTTAGAAAGACTTCTCAACCAGTCGAGGCCCTTTGCAGCAAATTGATATTTCCTGAATGTTGAGTCTTGGGAGAATTTCCCATCCCCACTTCACATAAATTTCTAACACCCCTAATCAAGTGAATGTCCACATTAGCTGCCTGTAATGTCCACACTAAATGATCTTGGGAAAGATACAACTATACTCACGTTAGAGATCAACTCACTTTAGAGTAGCATTCTCCAATTGTGTATGTGCGGATGTAAGGTTGTGTGTGCATAGCCATACTTCCTAAGAAAATTCAGTAGCAGAGATAACAGGAAATCATCCCCAACAATAAAGGGCAAAAATAAATATTAAAAAAAATAAACTTACACCCCTAGCAACTGCTACTACTAACACCTCCGTCCAAGACATTTCTAGCAAGCATTACAGAGACCGTAAGGGAGGGATCATTCTCATTACACCATGGAACAATTGAGTTACAATATATTTATAAAATCATGCTATTCTATAAAATGTGAAGAATTTTAATAATATTTGAAGCACTAAATTACAAAAGTTGAAAATGCAAGATTTGCATAATTAGAATGAAAGAGCAATAACTTCAAACTTTCAAAACTTGAATCATTAGTTGCTCCTGAAAAACCAAAATGTTGTTATCAAAATATCTGCATATGTTGTTATCACTTTCTTTTCTTTGAAAAACCAAAATGTCACACAGTGGTAGTTGCTCCTGAGAAGAAAAACACAAATTTGAAAGTGTCACCTTCCAGAAAACAGGTAATGTGGGTTCAACAACATAGCCTCTCTTTAAGGGTCAAACTACAAAAATGCAACAGAGAAACCATATACAATCACAGATCAACAGAGATAAAAAAAATTAGATAACAAAAAATAAAAAAGAGGGACTGAGATTAGGGCACCAATTAGATAATAGAAATTAGGGCACCAATTAGATAAACAAAGAGGGACTGAGATTCGGTTTGGGGTTTTCTAAACCCGAAATAGAAGAAGTGAGTGAGAAGAAAATATCGAACAACAAAGAGGGAGAGAGTGAGTGATAAGAAAAATTCAATTAAGTAACAGAGAAATTCGATTAGCTACTTGATTGGCTTCCAAACATAAAAACTCTATTATGATTTCTAGCATCATAATACAGTGAACACATTTCAAGAAAAATTAAAACTCCGAATAAAAATATGATTTTTATTTAAAAAAACCAAAAAATCAAAAAAGGAATTATCGTGGATTCATGGAGGTTGAAGGTGGAGGGCGTGGACTCGTGGGGGCTGGCGGCTGCTGTCTCGCGGTGGTTTTGTGCCAGCGCTGCTGCGGTGCGTGGTGGCAACGAAGAAGGTGAGGTGGGCCGGCGCGGTGCTGTGGGCGCTGTGTTGTGCGGTGGGCGGGGCGGAGAAGACAGAGGAAGAGACGAGGACGTGAGGATGAGATGAGGATGCAGGGAGAAGAGGAAGAGCCGCCGGCCACTGAGGAGTGAGGAAGAGTACCGAAGGCAAGAAGACTCCAAGGCAAATGCAATGGTGGTGGAGATCTTCGCGGAGAAGAAGAAAGAGGCTGAGGGAAAGAGTAGAAGAAAGAGGCGGAGAAGAAGAAAGAGGTCGAGGGAAAGAGTAGTTATTTATAGGGCATACTTAATCAAGGAGGGTAGTTAGGTTTCTTGAAACTTTAAAAAAATACTTCAACATTACAATCTTACCCTCTTAACTTGCATTGTGAAATTTCACAATGTATTACTTCACATTAATGGGCAAAGGGCAAATAAGAGAAAATAACAATAAATGCCTTCTAGAAAATACAAAGTGACTTATAAATAGGACCAAAAAATCCTTCTAGAATGTGACTTATAAATAAGAGGTTAAGGGCTAAAAAGGAACAATCCGGTGGGGGTACGAGCCCTAAAATAAAGTATCCGTACAACATAGGCAATAAGAGAAGAATCATTTCCAATATAACTAATAATTATAAGTGTTTTTTTAAAGTTCTCTTAATGGGAAAAAACATCACAAATCTCTTTTTAATCTTTTCAAGAGTTTTTTTTACACCAATTTTAACTCTTTAAATTCTCGATAACATCACAAAACTCTAAGAGCACTTGTTAGCATCTTCGTAACTATAATAACTAATAACTACTACTGGTAACTATTACTGGTCAATAACTAATAACTAATAATCGAGTAGTTGAGGCACCACTCGATTAGTTTGAGCAGACAGAAAAGGTTAATTTTTGCATTTTAGCTGACTACTCGAGTAGTGCAAGAGCTGCTCGAGTAGTTGTCACCTTTTATGATAAATTCTTAACTTCAATTTGCATTACTCATTATGATCAATTTTTTGCTATCTCCTTTTGAATCTTGAAGTGTATAGATACTCTTGGTAGGGAGTAAAATGATGTTGAGAAGTTTAGATAAAATATGGAGATTTATTCAATAACTAGATATGATTAATTGGCAATAGTATTTAATGAAATTGGTAACCTGAAATGGTGAAATTTCAATAGTGGGTTAGTCTGATAGAGATAGATAGTTTTGATTTCTAAGGTCACCATTAAAATTCCTTTTCAATGGAATGAATTAGACTTTGCAACATGATTATAGTTCTGATTTCTTACTTGAATTCTCTAGGTCACCACCGTTGATGATTTTTTCTTATTCGGTAAAAATAGTTGTAATTAGGAATTTAAGGACTCTCAGATAAACTCATTATCATTTGCAGTATACTTCAGTTTCATAGTTTTATGCCTTATTTAATCATATTTTGGTATATGAGTCTTTTAAATTCCCAACTCTTTCTTGATCATTGTTGCAATTGGAAATTCATTGAAATTGAAGCTAATTGTAAGAAGGTAATTGGTGATTTAGACATACATCATGAATGCCAATGTTATAAGATGACTAAATATTATACACAGTATCCTAATTTTAAACTTGGTTTTGAATTCTAATCGGTACATTAATTTTTCATTTGTCATAGTATTATTTGATTTTCATCAACTAAGTTCCAATTGCACAGGTGAGATTCTAAGTTGGTAGTACATAAATTTCAACATTGGAGTAGATTTATTATAAGAAAATATCTCATGATCTCTTTCAACATGTAATGCAGGTGAACATCTTCAAACTCAATGACTCTTCCAGATATTCTAGGCAAGCATACAAAATATTATACTTCACATGTTCTCTACTATTTTATACTGCCTTTAGATAGTCTGCGAACAATAATAATCTAAAATCCATGATATGTTTATGTTTCTCGTAATATCATATCCATGAATCCTTTTGAGTTTAAACTTTAGTTTTTCCATAGCCTTAAACTGTTGCATCAATGAGCATGGTGTAGAAAATGAAAATATAATTTAAACTTGGCCCATGGATCAACACATTACCATGGAGACTCAACAATAGACAATTGCAACATGATGTAGAAGAATAAATTATAAAAGGTATGAAGGGTTTAGGCTTTGTTTAGGAGTTTGGAAGGGAATGGGATGGGATGGAAATATAAGGATTCCCTTTCCATTTCATCCTTTACCTCCCAAATTGAGGGGGGTGGGGGGAGAATTTGGGGGTTTGGAGGGGAAAGTATTTGAAAAATTAGGGATTTGGGATTCCCTTTCCATTCCATCCTTTACTTCCAAACAATGGAACATTAAATTTTTCCCCTTCCATTCTTTTCCATCCCCTTGGCTCCCTCCCATCCAAACAAAGCCTTAGGGAAAGGTTCCAAGGTTTCCATAAATACACATAATTATCTTAGCTCTCAGGTTTCATAGCATGTATCATGGTAAATGTAGCTAAACTTTGCCCATGTTGTTACCTTCTATTTATTTATTTTTTATCAATCATTTATACTTATATATATTGCGTAATTATACCTCAAAGTTATCATTTTCCCCATGTATTTATACCTCAAAGCTATCATTTTACACTCCATCAAATATCATGGTATGGGGTTGTGAATTTTCTTAACTCACATTATATTTTTATAATTCCTCAATTAATTTGTTGTTATATATCTCTGCCATGGAGATATATAATGAAATAATTGTTAGAGACCTTCACAGTGCACAAGCTACCCCTCTAAGAGTCCTAGATGATCCAGAGATAAATTTAATGGCATATTTTCCCGGTACTGATAAGAGTTTCAGGCTTTAGTTCATTTTGAATTTTAGATGGTTAAGAATCTATGCATCTCAAATAGAAAGGGACCGTTGTAGAGAAACTTACGGAGGAGACTTTAACAGATAAGAATAAGTTGTAGCAACTCCTTTTTACACGTGTAGGTATTGGAGTTTAATTACTTTTACATATTTTCTGCTTTTGATTTTTTTTGATGCTCAATTTCAAGGTAGATATATGCTTTTGTCTTGCAGCTTAAAGGACTTTTCTTTAGGAAGGACGAGGGCAAGTTGCCAACAACTCTTGCTATTAAATCAACAACATTGGCTCTTGGTGCATGCATCCTCCCCAAAATAATGACCTGATAACAACTTAATGTAGTCGTTATCATTATTATGTATAATATTTTGTGTAATCATAACTTCCAAATGAAATTAATACTTTTTGGCGTGTATGTAGCTAGGAAGAGAAACAAATAATGTTTATTAATATACTTCCCTATTCCTTTATGATAAAATTTAGAATATTTTTATACATGTACAGCTCTTTTTCTGACTAACTTTAAAGAAAAGAACAATAGTGCTCTTATGCAGGAAATGAGAGGCCTTACTTATGAGCCAAAACAATTCTCTTCCCCACTTTGGAAGAACATGAATTAGGAACTAAGAAACTAGCTAATGATAACCAACAATTAGACTGAGAAGTAAAGTAAGGACCAAATACGGATGACAAAATCAAATTAAAGGAATAAAATCATCAATATTCAATATATTATAAAATAGGTGAAGTATGAGGGCATTTTTGTTTTCCCTCCTTAATCCCCATTATTTTTCCTCCTAATTTCTCACTTTCCCTCCTAAGTTCTCTTTTAATCTCAGCCATTCAATTGTAAATGCAATAATCAATCATAGCCGTCCATATCCATTGGTAGATTAAGTCTTTTCATTTTCTTTCATTCATTCATTTTTTTTATTGTTATGGTGTGAAAGACATATTACCAACATCAATTAGTAGTTAGTGGTAGTAGTAAATTAGTAGAATCACGATCAGGAAAAGGCAACAAAAAGAAATTAGAGACCCGGGCAAAAAGAAAACATCTGGATTTGGAAGCAATGTTTTCACCTCTTCTGTTGCAGATGTGAAACAGGTATGAGCGTATGAGCAGTTTTTAAATTTTAGTTTTTTTTTTTATTTTTAATTTTTGTTTAGAATAGGTTTTTTAATTTTTGTACAAGTATGTTTTTTTTAATAGCATAGTTTTCATCTCTTTTGTTGCAGGTGTGAAACAGGTATGAGCGTATGAGCATTTTTTTTAATTTTAGTTTTTTTTAATTTTTAATTTTTGTTTAGAATAGGTTTACTATTAATTTTTGTACAGGTATGTTTTTTTAAAGAGATTTTTATTTAAATTTTTGTAATATTGTTTTATATTACTTAAACCTGGGGGGCATATATTACTTGCTTCAGGTTCATGCGAAATTGGTGATGTTCAAATTCCAAGAAAGTTTTGTATTTATCATTTCTGATTTTTTTTTCTCTTGGATATTCGTTCTATATTTTCCCTGTTCTTTGGTTTCTATTTGTTATATTATTTTCTTCATTTCATTATTGCTTTATTTATATAAGATTTGTGGTTTTTTTTTTAGAATGATATTTTTATTATATTTTTTTCAATTTTTTCATTAGTAGGATTGGACAAAACGTGTCTAAAATTATTGTTAATATGTAATTGATGTTGTTGAGATTGGTGAAAGACAGAGGAAAATTGGTGAGGTTCTCAGGGTCAAACCCTTGGCTGCATTAGCCATGATTGATGAAGGGGAACTTGATCGGAAAATAGTTGCGATTTTATTAAATGATCCAAAGGCATCACTTGTGAATGATGTTGATGATGTCGAGAAACATGTTCATAGTTGTTGTTGTTACTCGAAAGAAAGATTATCTAAGTTGCATTTTCATAGTTTCTTTCTTTATCTAAGTCTGCTAAATTGTAGTTATTAGAAAGAAAGGTTACTTAGTTGTTGTAGTTTAGGTCTTTCTCTTTCCATTTTGTGCACCATTTGTCTTCTCTGTTTTTAATTTGTCACTTTTTCAGAGGATGGTGATTGGTGATATAAAGCTTTCATGGTGATGATGTTGTAAAAATAATAATATTTTATTATTTTAAAAATATTTATTTTAAATTGAATTTATTAATTATTAATTTGGGTGGTGGTTACAAAAATTTATTCTTATTAAGTTGGGTGTTTATTCCCATTAATTCTTATTATTTCATTACTTATTATTATTATTATTATTATTAATTATTCTTTCTAACGGTTTCTTTCCGTTAGAGTATATATACTTATAGTAGTATATATTTTTAGTTCCAAACAGCTACTAATAGCTATATTCATATTGTGTATATATAGTATACAGTGAATGCTTTATAGAATATATGTACTATGATGAAAATTATATATTTTTAAATTATTTATTCATAGTCCTTCACTTATTGATAACTAATTTTTTTTTTATGTTAGATAGACATTAAGATAGCCATAAATATTGAAAAAGATGTTTTTTTATTTAAATATTTGAACATTTCTTGCGTTTGTTTTGTGTCTAGCTATTTTATGAATAATATTTATTTGAAGAATTATTTATGTAAAGATTTTTTTTATTAACATGCTAAATTTTAATTATAAGTTGCTTACATTGATGCGTTATTTTATACTTTAGACAATATACAATACAATCATGAATTCAAATTTAAAAAATCCAAAAATTTATACAATATGTTGCAATTTAAATTGTGAAAAATAATGATGCGTTATTTTATACTTTAGACAATATACTTATTTACAATTATGAAGTTCTAATACAAGCAAGTAATTTGAAAGTTCGAATCTTATAAACACGAATTAATTAAAAGTGTGAAAACAAGTCTTATATTTTGGGACAGATGTAATAAAAATGATGATGATGATGATGATGATATATATGGCAAAAAAAATAGCTGCATTTGGACTTGCAAAACGATTTACTAACAAAATGCATTTGGAATGATGGATTAAATAAAACAAAAATCAAAATGAGTTGTATTTTTTTAATATAAGAAATTAAGTTGTTAATTAAGATTAGAAATCGCATAGTTGATACATTATTATTTAATTTTTATTAATAAAAAAGTTGGTAACTGAAATTAGATTCAAAGGTTAATGTTTATGATTATTCATTTCTAAATACATGTAAATCATTTTTATGAAAAGTTCATATTAACATATTATTTAAAAAGACATATTTCCAAAATCTATAATCTATTTTTTTAAAAAAAAAAAATTAAACCCGTGCTAGTTTTATAAAATAAGATTTGTTTAATATAACAAGGAAGACGAAATCAAAGGAATAAAATTAGTTTATAAAATAAGATTTGTTTAATATAACAAGAAAAACAAGATCACAAGCAAAGCTTTAAAGCTTCATAATGCAAGACAAGGCCAAAAAAGAAAAAAAATAACAACTGTGGGCTTCTAATAATAAACCACAACTGCGATACACAGGTTTGATAACTAACAATTTAATTTGTTACAACAATGTTGTTTATTTTCTAAATTTCAATTAAATTATTTATTTCTATAGTTTAACACTAAAAGTTAGTTAAACAATATTCATACTACAATTCCTGATAACCATTCAAGAATAAATCAAAATTAATATTAATTGCAAGTTTGTAAATTAATTTATTGATTTCATATTTTTCTCGTGAATTGCACGGGGTTGACCTAGTTTTGATAGCTTTCAATGCCTTGGAATTTAAGTTTTCCAATAAAGTACTCCCTCCGACTCAAATTATAAACGATTTTAACTAATTTTAGGCTTATTAAGGAGGTTTGCTGATTGTACTCCCTCTGTCCCTTATTATAGGGCACCATTTTGATAGATTTGGTATCCTTTTTATAAATCGTTTTAGAATATCTAGGTAGCATTAAAGAGTTTATTCCAAATACACCCTTCATAATTACAAAGGGGTGATAGAGTAATAATTACAATAGAGAGATAAATGAATAGAATTACAAAGTTTTAAATAGGGGTAACTTTGGAATGAAAATATATTTGTTGATAAATTTGAGAGCAATAATTATTTTTCTTAATATGCGTGCATTAGGTAAAAGTGACTTATATCAAGGGACGGAGGGAGTATTTAATTTTCTAAAATTTATAAAAGAATAGAGGTATTTTAAGAAAGTTGCATTGAGAATGAAAAAAATTAAATAAGATAACAATTTTCTAGGAATGTTTTAGGAAAATTGCATTGGGAATGAAATATAATTTAAGAAATTTGGTTAGTTTTGCTTATATTTTAAACCAAAAGAAATATGTTTTTTTTTTATATATTTCAAGCCGGAAGGAGTAAGTACTACTAATCCTCTTATTATAAATCATTTCTATCTAATTTAGGCAGATTAAGAAAAGTAATTATTACTTTCAAATTTATCAAAAAATATACTTCCTCCGTTAGTCCGTTTCATATGCAGTGCGTTTTAAGGTTATGTAAGTGTTTTAAGGAATGGTTAAATGATGTAATAATTTGGTGTATTTCAACTATAATGCGCTTATATAATCATTAATGAAGAGAGATAAAGATATTGGAAGTGAAAGATAAAGTGTTATAAATAGGGATGTGTTGAGAAAAATAACATTAATTATGTATTGAGTTTTGTTGATACCTCAATATTCGGTAGCCCAAATTATAAGGCCCAAATCATATGAAGGCCCAAGGATTGTCAAACAAAAAATAAAGCAATGAAAGATACTGAGAAAGGCGTGCAAACCCCGAGAATTACCCAAGGCGCCCCAAAGTGACGGCCATCAAGGCGACACATTTTGATAAGGCGCCCGGGAGAAAGAGTAAAGCGTACTGATGGCGGCAAACGCAACGTGTTGTCTCAAAGCGTCTCAGGCGGCACGGGAACTCGGGTAAAAAGCCGTGATAAGTGAGGGCGACCAGGAAGTAGAAACCCGCGGGAGGCGCACGCATGACTAGACGAAGGCGACACAACCGTCCAAGACTCCAACGGCTTGCAGAGGAAGTCAAGAGGGAATCTTTTGGCTACCCAAGACGAAGCTGAAGGTAGTAAGACTTGAGCCCCTCTACTTCCCTGTAATCATCAATACCAAAGCCAAGAATGGTAAAGAAGACAAAACCACTGAATTGATGCTCTGAGCACATGATGCAAAGTGCTGTTACCCAGCAGACGAAGGGTGAGCAACCAATGACCACTGGTCCAAAGCACCATTATAAATAGGAGATACTTCTCCTTCAAGAGGGGGGGGGGGGGGCGAAGGGGAGGAACTAAATGGAAAAGAAACAACACACCGGAACAACAATAACAATATACACGAAACACAAGGTTCTCTCCTCTGAGACTTAGGGGAAGAGAGGACTTCATGAAGGGGAACAATACAAGAAGCGCATGGAACGCTACCCCTCTCCTCGAAGCATCCTCTAAGAACGGGGCGCCAAAGAGAAGCAAGAAACGGGACAAGAAGGGAAGAAGCCCAGAGAGGAGGAAAGCCAGAGAGCGTACATCTCCAACAACCACCATCATAGTCAGGACAAGGGCGGGTAGAATCCCCGAAACACAACGGTCACCGGCAACCACAACATAGAGAGCGTACAAAAGAAAAGAAAAGGAATGGAGGCTTCCTCTGAAACTTAAGATTAGCAGTACAAAAGGGAGTGTAAAGCCAAAGCGCACACTTCCCTCTCCTGTAAAAGTACCACAAACGTAGGAGCCATTCCTTGTACTCACCTCTCTGTATCTCATTTCAATATAATGAAAGCCTAAAGCTTCACTAAGCTTACAAACCCATTATCTCTCTTGTTAATCATTTAATTATTGTTTATCGCACAAAGCGGTCAGAAACAATTGGCGACTCCACTGGGGAAGCTATGGCTTCCAAACCTTGAAAGAAATGGGATTTACGTTGTGTAACAAGCGCCTATGGGAAATGCCTCTCTGAAGGCGATACCCGCAGTTGCCGCCCAAGACCCAACACCCAGTCCTGCAAGACGTAGAACGGGAGCAGATCCTGGGAGGCTGAGCTTCAGGTCCAACAGATCAGCGAAGTTATGGCCCCAAACAGTGAAGGAAACGCTCTTGGAAGCGCTACTCAAAGATGGCTCTTGAAGGCGCTCCACTGATGTCAACAGTCTCCAACTGAAGAAGCGTTTCAGCAAGGGGGTTGTCTTTCAGCCCAAAGGCGACCCTCTCGAAAGGCGGTCTGCTCCCCAAAAGGAGAGCTCCCCGGAAGGCGCTCCTCGGAAGGTGATCTCACCAGAAGACGTGCTCACAAAGGGCGACCAGATTCGCTCTGACACAAACTTTCCTGAGGGCGACGAGACTCGTCCAAGAGGCGGTCTAGGTCTTTGCGAGCCCAACTGTCCAAAGGAGCGACGCTTCGAAGGACGACAACGATCGCTCTATTTAGCTTTCCAGAAGGCGGTCGCACGACCGAAAAAGCCAAAGTACGCTCCCACTAACGAAGGCGTCACGCAAAGTACGCTCTCACTGGCGAAGGCGCCACATTACAGAAAGTAGAAACTCAGGAGCAAAGGCGCAACCAGAAAGTTTTATGGGAAACTTGCTGCACTAAAAGCTAAGTACACATAACTCTTGACTCAGTGAATATGCTAGTATGCCTTTTTCATGAATTTAATTATAATATATATGAATCATGACCAAATGAAAAATGTGTTGTGCCCAATCACGTACCAGTTGCTGTACGTATAGTTAAGAAAATATAGCTACTACATGCTCATTTTGTGCATCTATGTCTCAATATGCTTTTGGCAGTATCGCTTTCACATGACATCATGCTCTACGTAGTTAGTTTCATGTCTAAGAATATCCCGATAAGAACGATTTATTTTTACTCTGTCTAGAATAAGCGTTGTTCTGACATGACACGATATGATATGTGTATGGTTTGATTTTTAGGCTATGTATGTCACGGCTGAGAATTACATATGTGTGATCACAATCGTGAACGTTGTCGCTCTGATATGTGTCAAGTATTTGACTAAAAAAGCAGTAATTAGATAACGCTGTACATTTGAATGTTTGCTAGAGAACCAAAATTAGTATATCATACTAGTCGTTCTTGCCATAATCTTGTTAACCTTTCTTGGCTCAACCATGGCATGATGTAAATAAACTATTTTTCATAATTCCATCATGCAAAAACAATGTTTCCTGTTGTAAGCTGTATGATTTAGATGTTGAGAAGGCATGCTTTAGAAAAGCGTTACATGAAAACATGATCTTGGCAATGATACATGATAATGCATTATTGATCTTGTACATGATTTACTAGAAACAACTAAAAAAAATGGGCTTGAATAGCATGAAAATAACCGAAAAATGAAAATTGTTTATGTAGGAACAATAATTGATATCTTCCACACATTCAGGAAGTCTTAAGTATGCCCTTAGGCCATGATTTTCCATGTTTTGCTAAGATAATCAATGCCACGGGAGGACTGCTTCCTTCACTGAGAACAAGAAGCACCCGAGCTATCTAGAATAGAAAAGCACTCTCGCCCAGTGAGAAGGCGATCAAAAGTAAAGCATCAAACAACGAATAACGAAACAAGAGCAAAGTTTCAAGAGAAAGAAATCCAACACAAATAGATAAGCAGTGAAAATCAGACAAACAAAACCAAGCAAAGGTAAAGAATGAAATCCAGAACCAAAAGACGAACACAAAGTCATGGTGGAAGGGCGGCGCATGTCCACCTTGCAAGCAGAAGTAGTTATGCATTTAGCATGAACTTATTGAAAAAGATACGCTACATAGAATGACGAAGTTAGGACAAGAAAAGGCGAGAAAAGCAAAGTTGAATTAGAAAGCCTCATGTGAAGCTGCAAAGATGAAATCCAAGGCGCATCAGGAGAAAATAAACAATGTTGAAGCTAAAAATTCTGAAGTAAACCAAAAACAGAATGTTATTAATGTCAAGCCAAAGATCTAAAAACAAGTTATATCGAAAGCTGAAAGCAAAAGCTGGCAATGAATTCAAACCAGATAGACGAAGGTGACTTCAAAGCAAAAGCGCGCAAGAGAAGTAATTGAAGAGCAAGAGCAAGCACATATGCAAAAGCTGACACAGCTAAACCCAAGAGTAAATAAGGATGAAGCAGAAGATATTTCCAAGCAAAAAGCCAGCCAGAAGTCAAAAGCGAACCTTAAAGGCGACTGTATGTGATCACAATCGCAAAGGCGTACAATTGCAAGGCTTACATTTGAAAGGCATACAATTGCAAGGCGTACAATTGCAAAGCGTACATAAAAAGGCGTACATGCTACGTGAGGGCGAATGCAAGCTTTGTAATGACCAGTACAAGTACAAGATCCTGAAAAGTATGTTACTCAAAGGCATACTTAAGCACTGAAGCATTAAATCAGATGCAAGAGCAAGGTGCAAGACGAAAGCTAGCCAAAAAGCGTACAAGTGACTGACCCAAAACTGTTCCAAACATAACATAACCAAGGCGAGCTCAGTTTACCTGATGATTGAACAACTGCCATGCTAAAATCTTGAGTTCATCCCAGTCTGCTCTCATAAGCAAGCCAAAGCACCCTGACGCAAGAGAAACCAAGAAATCTATAATAATAACAAGCCTCTGAAGTAAGGCACATCTGAGCTTATCTATACGTCAAAGCAGATCATGCGAAAGCAAGCATAAGCACAAAGCCAATCAAGAAATCCAAGCATTTTCACACTGATAATTGCAAGAAGAACTAAAAGAAAAGTAGCACCCATGACAAGAGGTGTTACGAAGAACAAGCAGTCAGAGTTAAGCAATCAATCAGAAGCACGACAGTGCCTATAACAAGAGGTGCCAATGCTAAAGCTCGAAGCGACACTGATGACATGAGGTGTCCCCGGAAAGAGCTCAAATGATACTGATGACATGAGGTATCGCTGTATTTAAAAACCCTCAAACAGGGTCAATAATGCCAGAACGCGAGGTTCAACACTTCAAAAAAAAAAAAAAAAGAGAAAAGAAGAAAAAGAGAAAGAAAAGGAAGAGAAGAAGAAAAAGAAAAGAAAAGGAATAGTGTTGAACCGTACCGCGGGCACAAGCGCCTTATCGCGGTACCCAGATAGACCTCCTGAAAAATTTTCGGGACAGACGCGGGCGAAGTACGCCATATCGCGAGACTAGAAAAGGTCCCGGGAAACAAGGGCGCTAGTCTTAAACGCGGGCGAAAAAATCTGTAAAAGAGGTTGGCTAACGCAAGATCCAAGGCGATCCGTTAGTTTATAAAGGCCCAAAGAGGCAAACTGAAAAGTCCAAAGTAACAATCGAAAAGAAAAGGCCCGAAGCGGCAAACCGAAAAGTCCAAAGTGACAAAGAAAAGCCCAAAGCGGCAAGCTGAAAAGCCCAAAGCGGCAAAATCTGTAGAGCGTGCCCAATGTGCACACTGAGATAAAATCTTGGCACCAATGACATGAGAGGCCATTGTTCAAAAAAAAAGAGAGAAAAAGAGAGAGCGTGCCCAACGTGCACCCTGAGAAAAATCTTGGCACCAATGACATGAGGGGCCATTAAAATCTGCAACAAATTTGAAGCGCCCAAAGCGCGCTCCAAAAAAAAAAGTGGAGAGGGGAGGAAGAAAACCTTCCTTGGGTACCCAAAACATAAGGGCCCTTGTAAAAAAAAGAGAGAGAAAAGAGCAAAAAAAAAAAGAAGAAAAGAAGAAAAAGAAGAGATGTGTGCTATCAGAATGCTTGAAGAAAAGGTATCGAAACTGAGAAGAGCATACAAAAACAGAAACAAGCACAAGTGCAGTAACAAGCAATTATAAAGCTACGTTTACAAGGCGAAGTTCAAGCCACAACCGCCAAAGCGACAAAGCCAGCAAAAACACACAAGAGCAAAAGTGCATAATCCAAATGCAAGCCCCAGGTGCAAGGTGAACAAAGAGATGAAAAGACAAAGACAAGGCATGCAATAAACATGCAGAGTAGAATCCAAGCTTGCAAAAGACATCATAGATCCCAGAGTACAAGTTCAAAAGCAGTAAAAGCAGCAGAGGCTAAATTCGAACAAAGTCACACAAGTTACAAAGCCAAAAGGAAGCAACAACCGAAACCATAGTCAGAAAAGCAGAATGTCAAAGTAGCAGCACATGTAGAGAAAATATTGTCTAAAGGATAAAGAGAGAATTCAAAGAAGTGACCCTGCAAACTTCCTCATAAGAATACTTTGTGTTAGCCAAATCGCCGATCTCCTGGTCAAGAGTCTCTAATTCAGTGGTTGCTTGGTCAAGTTGGGAGGAAAGCTCTTTGATGCGGGATACCAAAGGAGCACGGCGTTCTTGTAAGGCACGTTCAGCATCAGCCAACTCAGCATCGTCGAATGGAGGGCGCAAACTCTCGAAGCCAGCAATGGCATTCTCAAGCCAAACACCAGAATAATGATGAAACTGAAGCGTGTACAAGCAATCCAGAATTTCAGCTTTGTCCTCCCGCGGCAAATCATCTATATCAACCGAACGGACCAAATGCAACATCCGCAACAAGGTGCGGGAACCAGACTCTCTGAAAAGACGAGGAAGCGAAGCTGGAGGAGGTATCAAAGAAGTGCGAGCACGGAGGAATGAATCAATCAAAGCCTGATCATCTGCAGAAAATGGAGCTGCAAAAGCACATAGCAATACATGCAGAAATAATGAGACAAGAATATAAAAGAAGAGAAAAGTCCAACTCAGTTCAAGAAAAGAAAGAAACACTTACAAACTGAAGAAGACCCTGGAGAAGCGGAGGCGTGACTTGCCCTCGCAGCAGGAGCCTTACCCTTATCAGCCAAAGAAACAAGACCTGCGTTGCCTCTGGGGGCAAGGCGCTCTCCAGTTGGGGTCTCAGGAACAGCAGCGGTTCGACTCTCTGAAGGGGCAGGGACATCAACTTCAGCACCCACCCCACCAAACATATTCCCAGATCTTGGAATATCAGAAACAAGTTCATAAATAATGTCAGCAGCACTTGAAGGGGCCTCTAAAGGCACACCCTTAGGAGAAACAGGAACACTTCTACAAATGTTAACAGGAGACATCAAAGAATCAAAGTCTTCACTAGCGGTGGATTCGGAAAGAGCAGAGGGGGCAACACCCCCACCAGCAGAAGATTGATGAAAGAAATCCATGGGGTCTTCATGATCGGAAATAAGTGGAATAGTAGGAATATTCTCAGGAAACTGGGATGAGGGCGACGCTGATGAATGGCCACCGGAATCACCTGCACTCAAAAGAAGAAAAGAATCAGCAATGTTATAAAAATTTCCCAAGCAAAACAAAGTGAAAAGCTGGAGAAAAACAAAAGGCAGGAAACGAAACCTGGAGAATGATCCCCAGCGCCGCCGCTTTCGGCGGCATCACCATGAGACAAGAAAGAATTATCCGAGTTGGTCTCTTTAACTTCATCCTGGACTAAATCTACATGAACTGGAGAAGAAGGAGCAATACGGATACCAGAAGAACGCAGACGACTAGACCGGCGAGTGGGAACAGCTGCGATTGCTTTTCTCTTCTTGCGAGATGTGGCGACGCCACTACTACCACCCTAAGCAGGAGATCTAGAAACAGAGGGACCTTGCGAGGGAGTCTTCCTTTTGCTTCGTCTGGGGGCAACAGAGGGAGACGCGGCAACCCTGCGACTGGGCGAAACTCCCTCAGCTGAAAATAAAACCAAGTAAAAGTTAAATGCAAAGCAAGAAAAAGAAGAAAGCGGCAAAAACGGAAAATGACCAAGATATTTACCCTTAGCTTTCTTCATAAAGGTGCAAAAATAAGGGTCATTGTGAACTATGGGCAGCAAAGAAGGAGTAGAACGCGATGAAGAAGCTTCAAAATCCCGAAGATGCTGCAGAATGTCCTCATGAGAAGTGAGCCAAGTACGCAAAACGCCTCCAGCACGGGAG
The DNA here is from genome assembly GCA_037953625.1 of Crotalaria pallida. NCBI lineage: Eukaryota > Viridiplantae > Streptophyta > Magnoliopsida > Fabales > Fabaceae > Crotalaria > Crotalaria pallida. The sequence continues at coordinate 10,627,142 of CM075653.1, read as the reverse complement.
GGAGAAACATAAGCATAGGCAACATCAGAAATTTCAGGAGCTGCACCAAAAAGGAGTGCTTTGACCAAGTCTTCCACCGGGGCCTGCTCAATATCAAGAACACAAGGGGCTTGATCACGCCCAAACTGTCTAGCCACTCGATCAGGGCGGTAAACACAAGGCCAAAAAGCTCCACCGTGAGCACTCTTGCTGTCTAAGGGAACAAAACCGGGCAAGCAACAAACTGATAAAATCAATTTCCATAGATCATAAATCCCCTCAGAGGGGGTGGCGGCATTGTTTCTTGTGGTAAAAGCTTCCTCATCATAAAGAGGATGCAGGAGGTCCGAGTAAGGGCGAAACAAAAATTTGTTCTCTGAATCAATAAGAGAAACTAAGGGTTCTCTTGGAAATCCTCTCGTCCAACACCAGGAACGAGGCTCCAAGCCAGCAGCACCAATAGAAAGGGGAAGTTTGACGGGGCCATAATCAGGGAAACGCTCAAAAAGGAAGTACTGAAGGAAAGTCAAGTCAATATAAGAATTGACTGCAAAGCGCCCATGAGAAATGCACATTTGTACCGCCACTTGATCCAGGCGAGCATAAAGACCGCCTAAGTAAAATGAAGCAAGAGGAAGGCGTGTACCTTCTGCCAAGAGGCAAGCAAAAAGAAAGACACATGGGCTCACAGACTCCCACGGAGGTCCAGGAAACACGTACCTACTTAGCCAAAAAGCAACAAAGGCGGCACGATAGAGGCGTGAATCTGTGACGGGCCCAGCCTGGAATTCGCCATCGTGAAAATCACCAAAGAAATACCAGACCCAACTAGCAAATGTGTATTTAAGGGAGGAGCGTTGGTTCGCCCTTCGGCTCCTAGGAACTAAGTTCCCAGTACCCCTTACCCTTTGAGAAGAGGAACCCCTCTCGTATGAAACACGCCTCAGCCTGAAGAGATCCCGATAATACTTGGCACTGAGGGCCGAAGCAGCCTTCAACTTCACCGATAGTTCAGAAAAACGTTCGTCAACGTTTTCCACATCAAAGTCTTCGTCTCCAAAAGAGGGAAGCCCAAGGAGTATAACCACATCCTCAAGTGTTGGAGTAAACTCCCCCCATGACGTCAAGAAGGTTTGGGTAGAGGAACACCAACGCTGCACTAACATCAGCAGATCATCGGGCTTGCGGTTAGCGCCGAGCCGAGGAGACGCCTTGACGACGGCAGCAATACCCACTTTTTCCAAAATAGCCACAAAAGCAGTATCAGTGGCAAAAACATGATCAACCCATTCTTGCCAACCACTGGTGCCGCCCACGCGGACGTTGAAGTTCACATCCACCCAAGGAAACTCTGAGCGGCGAAGATAGGAACGGAGCAATGAAGGACCCAATGCACAATGGTCCTTGTCATAGGAAGGTGAAGAAATAAGTTTGGCGGTCTCCTCAGAAACCACCATGGCCTCGGAAGACGAGCCAGCAATGAAATCGCCCGAGTCGGGACCAAAAGGCGAGTTCGCCTTCACCTCCGAAGCCCAACGGCGATAGCCTGGTTCAACAGGATAGGAACGAGGGCAGGGAAGCTGTTGCATGAAGCAATAGGAGATGGGGCCAGGGAGTTGAATCTCCTCCTCGGAGCTTGAGGAAGCGTTTTCAACCGCAGGAGGAGCAGCAGCTCTCGATTTCGACATGGTGACAGCAAATGCAAGAGAAGGGTAAACAGCGGAGATCAAGAAAACAAAGAACAAAGAGGTAACGGAGAAAGCTTTTGGTCTTGAGAAGATGAAAGAGGGAAGTTTCAGGCACAGAGAAGAGAGAGAACGAGTGGAAGTAAAGAAGAAAACCGAAAAGTTTGAGGAAGTTTTGAAAAATATGAGTAAAGGAGGGAACGTGGGAAAAGGTGCAAGAGCTAGGGACTGAAGGACATTGCCTTCTCCCCCTGATGACACGTGGAATGCAGCAGAATAATAGGAGAAAGAAAAACGAAAAGACTCACTAGTAGAGAGCCCGTTGACAAGACCCCACTAAACAACAAAGTTCAAAGCTGAAACTACCAAGCAACTAATAAGCCAGGGGGAGTATGGGGACAAATACTCGCGATACGAAGGCGTCTTCCACTACACGCCTTGCCCAGAAAATCAGAGGCGACACCGGAAGAAATAACAGAGGAGGCGAAGAGCAAGGAATGAAGAGCTGAGAAAAGGAGAAGCAAGCAAGAAAAACGCAAAAATAGGATTTGCACCGAGAAGGAAATTATTCCCCTCTCACTGCAAAGGGGGCAATTGTTGATACCTCAATATTCGGTAGCCCAAATTATAAGGCCCAAATCATATGAAGGCCCAAGGATTGTCAAACAAAAAATAAAGCAATGAAAGATACTGAGAAAGGCGTGCAAACCCCGAGAATTACCCAAGGTGCCCCAGGCGGCACGGGAACTCGGGTAAAAAGTCGTACTGATGGCGGCAAACGCAACGTGTTGTCTCAAAGCGTCTCAGGCGGCGCGGGAACTCGGGTAAAAAGTCGTGATAAGTAAGGGCGAGCAGGAAGTAGAAACCCGCGGGAGGCGCACGCATGACTAGACGAAGGCGACACAACCGTCCAACACTCCAACGGCTTGCAGAGGAAGTCAAGAGGGAATCTTTTGGCTACCCAAGACGAAGCTGAAGGTAGTAAGACTTGAGCCCCTCTACTTCCCTGTAATCATCAATACCAAAGCCAAGAATGGTAAAGAAGACAAAACCACTGAATTGATGCTCTGAGCACATGATGCAAGGTGCTGTTACCCAGTAGACGAAGGGTGAGAAACCAATGACCACTGGTCCAAAGCACCATTATAAATAGGAGATACTTCTCCTTCAAGAGGGGGGGCCCGAAGGGGAGGAACTAAACGGAAAAGAAACAACACACCGGAACAACAATAACAATATATGTAAGTTCCATGATGAATGTTATGATAATGACAAAGTGTTTTGAACAAGCTACAAAGATGTTGATCAAGTTTCAAGTTCAACAAGCAACAACAAACATCAAATGAAGAAGAGAGAAAGCAAGCTCATGAAGACTTAGTTTGAGTGTAATTGTAATTGTTTTATCTTTTGCCTCTCAAGCTTCTTAGGTCTTTTATTTGGGTAGATTATTTAGAGGGTAGTGAATCTCTATCATAGTCATGATTAAATCATAATTTGAGTTTTCACTTAACCTAGAATCAATAGGTGGCTTAAAGGTTTTAAAGGAAAGGTTTGTTTTTGAGAAAACAAGTTTTAAACAATTATCAGACATGTTTAATCGATTAAGAACATATTTAATCGATTAGTACTCGATTAAGTGAAGATTTAATCGATTAAACACTGCTGAACTGGTTTTTAAAATACGATTTTTACTTCTCAAAATCAGTTTTCAAGTGCTATAACTTTTGGGTATTCTATATAAACCTATTCCTAATCTTTGTGATTAAGAAGAACACTTTCATAATCAATTTTACAAGAATCAAGCCATTCTATTCTCTCTCAATTTCAAAGATCAAAGCTTTCATATTTTCATATTCTTTGATCAAGAACCTTTGAATCTCTTATTGTGAATTGTCATAACTATTGAATGAGATTCATAGGATTGTCATTGTGTTTTCTATTGTGTTGTAATCTTTGCAAGAAGGCAAGCCAACTACAACAAACAAGAAGACTTGGTGTGTCGATTATCATCAAGCAAATCTCATTGGAGAAGAAGAAAGTCTTGGTTGTGAATCAAGCAAAGTGAAGCCTTGGTGTGTGGATTATCATCAAGCAATTGAAGACTTATTGTGTCGATTATCAACAAGGGGTAGAGGTTAGATTAGAGAGAAGATCAATAGGATTACAAGGCAAGGGTGTGGTATCTCTTGTAGGCTAGCAAGAAGGGAGTCTTGTGAGGCATTTACTTGTAATTTGAGAACTCTAATTCCTCATAGTGAAGAATCTCTCTTGGTTGAAGAGGGGACTGGATGTAGCTTTCAAGCGGATGAAAGTGAACCAGGATAAATCACTGTATCGTATCTCTAAACCCTTAACTCTTTACATTCAAGTCATTGATTGTGTTCTTGGTTGAAAACCTAGAAAAGAGTGATTTTCATAATTGATTGAATTGAATCTTTATTGTTCAAATTGATAAAGGGAAAATCATTTTCATAACTAGGAAATCAATAAGAATATAGGTGTTAATTGTTTTCGCTGAATCTCTGATCTTACATGTTGATTGATTGATTTTCGTATTCGATTGAAAAGTGATTTTTCTGTTTCTGATAGTTTTAATCGATTAAGTGTTCGTTTAATCGATTAAGGAATTTTGAACTTTCAGGTTTAATCGATTAAATTTCAGTTTAATCGATTAAGTGCTGTAGAATTTGCAAAAATCATTTGTTTTGATTGTTTCGATTTGTTTCGTTCGAAAATCTTTCAAGGTTTCTTTTACACCTATTCAACCCCCCCTTCTAGGTGCGTTCCTAGGGTTCCTTAGTTGTTTCAACCACCAATTGCGGTTTCTTCAATTGGTATCAGAGCTCGGTCGAAAGACACGAGCATAAGAGCTTTTTCGTAAAGATCCTTTAAGAAAATCGCAATGGGTTCTACGAATCCATTTGGTGGTGAAGGTTATTCAATAAATCGTCCTCCATTGTTTGCCGGAGAAGGCTATGCATATTGGAAAGTTAGAATGAAAATCTTTATCCAAGCCATAGATAGTGAAATTTGGAAAGTAGTTGAAAAAGGTCCTCATATCCCCTCTAGTTTAGTTGAAGGTGTAGAACAATTGATCCCCGAGGATAAGTGGAAGGATGATGATAGAAAGAAAGTTCAATATGATTATAAAGCAAAGAATATCATTACCTCCGCTTTATCCTATGACGAGTTCTTTAGAGTTTCTCAATGTTCTAGTGCTAAGGAAATGTGGGACACTTTACAAGTGACTCATGAAGGAACTAGTGAGGTTAGGAGAGCTAGATTGAATGCTTTAATGCGTGATTATGAATTGTTTCAAATGCTTCCAAATGAATCTATTAATGATATGCAAAAGCGTTTTACTCATATTATTAACCATTTACTTGCTCTTGGTAAGACTTTCTTACAAGGTGAACTTTCTAACAAAGTGTTGAGATGTTTAGACAGAAATTGGCAACCAAAAGTGACGGCTATTGTTGAATCTAAAAACTTGGATGCTATGGATCTAGCAAAACTTTTTGGAAAGCTTCAAGAACATGAAATGGAGCTTGGACGTTTAAGTATCAATGAAGAGTCGGATAAGAACAAAGAAAGAAAGGGACTTGCTCTTAAAGTCAATAGATCATATAAAAAGAAAGAGAGTTCCGATGATGATGATAGTGAAGATTCCGATTCGGATGTTGATGAAAAAGACATGAAACTTTTGCTAAGGAAGTTTGACAAATTTCTAAGGAGAAAAGGAAGGTTGAACAAAGACAAAGGTAAAGAGAAGGATTCTCCACACTACAAGACCAAGACTACAAAAGATGGTGTAGTTTGCCATGAATGTGGAAAGCCTGGACATCTCAAGTATTCGTGCTCTAGGTATCTCAAGAAGAAGGAGAAAGACAAGAAAAATTCTAAATCTAAAAGAGCACACATAGTTTGGGATAGTGATGAAGATAACAAGAAAAGCACATCGAGTAGTTCATCGGATAATGAAGAAGCCGCTTGTCTCAACTTGATAACTCTAGTAGATGATGAAGAACAAAGTTCAAATGATGAATCAAGTTATAAAAGCGAGGAAAGCGATGTAAGTCATACTAAATCCGAAATTTCTTCTAAATATGAATTGTTATATAATGCTTATGAAGTAATGCATGAACAACTTGAAAAACTAGCTTTGAAAAACATTGAAAGAAAGAAGCTCACTTTGAAACATCAAAAAGAGATTTTAGAACTTCAAAAACAAGTTGATGAGCTTAATCTTGAAAATGAAACTCTTGATCTTATATATGCTAGTTCTTCTTGTGATTGTGCTAGTAGAGTGAATATTGTGGTTGATTGTGAGAATTGCAAGTTGCTCAAAGATGAAAATGCTATTTTGAAAAATAAGCTTGCAAGTTTCACCACTTGTGATATTAGATTGCGCACATTGTTAAATTTTCAAAGATAAAATTCAAAGTTTGGTTTGGGTTATACTAATGCTAAGAGTAATTCTCATAGAAATGTTGTTGATCTTTCTAAAGTTGATTTCTCAAATGCACCAACATGTTTCTATTGTGGTACTCATGGACATACTTCAAATGTGTGTTATATTAAAGTGCATGGTATACCTAAAGGAGATTTTGTTTGGGTGAAAAAGGGTGAAAGTCCCTACACTAACAAAAATGGATCCAAAACCATTTGGATACCAAAAAGCAAAGCATGATTGTTTTGTAGGTATGATTGAAGAGAAAAGGGTTTACAAGTGTTATTCATACATTTGCATCTTCAATTGGTATTACATTTTCATCTCAAAAGAAGTCCTACAAATTTGGTACAAATGATATTGTTGAATATTGATGATTATAATATCTTCTCAATTGGTATCTTCTCAATTTTTTTTAGTTCAATTGATACTAATTTTGATGATTAGATGATTATCATGCTTTTGTTGTTATTGAAGAAATATCACAATATATCTTATTTCTTTACATTGATGATATCTCAATTGGTTCATAATTCATTGTTATATTTTCTTGCCAATTGGTATCACATTTCAAAGTATAGTACTTGTTATATCTCAATTGGTATCAATGTTGTGAAGAAATGTTTGTTATAGAGAAATCATGATCATTTCTTTATTTCTTCTATTTTGGCTTAGTATTTTATATTTCAATTGGTATATATATTACTTTTTGATAATGCCAAAGGGGGAGAAATAGTATGTTTTGAAGAAACGATATTTTGGGAGAAATAGTATTTTTTTGAAAAATGGGAGAAATGATATGTTTTTGGGAGAAAGGTTGTTTTGTTGTTTTTATGTAGGTTGAGCTAAGTTGTTGAAGATAGGGGGAGAATCAAGCTTCTATCAATTGGATTTCAAATATCAAATGCATTGATTGAGGGGGAGCAAGTTTCTCACCAAGTGATCAAATTGTTAAAGCATCAACAACTTCAATCAAATTCAAAACATGGTTTGTCATTTTCAAAAAGGGGGAGATTGTAAGTTCCATGATGAATGTTTTGATAATGACAAAGTGTTTTGAACAAGCTACAAAGATGTTGATCAAGTTTCAAGTTCAACAAGCAACAACAAACATCAAATGAAGAAGAGAGAAAGCAAGCTCATGAAGACTTAGTTTGAGTGTAATTGTAATTGTTTTATCTTTTGCCTCTCAAGCTTCTTAGGTCTTTTATTTGGGTAGATTATTTAGAGGGTAGTGAATCTCTATCATAGTCATGATTAAATCATAATTTGAGTTTTCACTTAACCTAGAATCAATAGGTGGCTTAAAGGTTTTAAAGGAAAGGTTTGTTTTTGAGAAAACAAGTTTTAAACAATTATCAGACATGTTTAATCGATTAAGAACATATTTAATCGATTAGTACTCGATTAAATGAAGATTTAATCGATTAAACACTGCTGAACTGGTTTTTAAAATACGATTTTTACTTCTCAAAATCAGTTTTCAAGTGCTATAACTTTTGGGTATTCTATATAAACCTATTCCTAATCTTTGTGATTAAGAAGAACACTTTCATAATCAATTTTACAAGAATCAAGCCATTCTATTCTCTCTCAATTTCAAAGATCAAAGCTTTCATATTTTCATATTCTTTGATCAAGAACCTTTGAATCTCTTATTGTGAATTGTCATAACTATTGAATGAGATTCATAGGATTGTCATTGTGTTTTCTATTGTGTTGTAATCTTTGCAAGAAGGCAAGCCAACTACAACAAACAAGAAGACTTGGTGTGTCGATTATCATCAAGCAAATCTCATTGGAGAAGAAGAAAGTCTTGGTTGTGAATCAAGCAAAGTGAAGCCTTGGTGTGTGGATTATCATCAAGCAATTGAAGACTTGTTGTGTCGATTATCAACAAGGGGTAGAGGTTAGATTAGAGAGAAGATCAATAGGATTACAAGGCAAGGGTGTGGTATCTCTTGTAGGCTAGCAAGAAGGGAGTCTTGTGAGGCATTTACTTGTAATTTGAGAACTCTAATTCCTCATAGTGAAGAATCTCTCTTGGTTGAAGAGGGGACTGGATGTAGCTTTCAAGCGGATGAAAGTGAACCAGGATAAATCACTGTATCGTATCTCTAAACCCTTAACTCTTTACATTCAAATCATTGATTGTGTTCTTGGTTGAAAACCTAGAAAAGAGTGATTTTCATAATTGATTGAATTGAATCTTTATTGTTCAAATTGATAAAGGGAAAATCATTTTCATAACTAGGAAATCAATAAGAATATAGGTGTTAATTGTTTTCGCTGAATCTCTGATCTTACATGTTGATTGATTGATTTTCGTATTCGATTGAAAAGTGATTTTTTCAGTTTCTGATAGTTTTAATCGATTAAGTGTTCGTTTAATCGATTAAGGACTTTTGAACTTTCAGGTTTAATCGATTAAATTGCAGGTTAATCGATTAAATTTCAGTTTAATCGATTAAGTGCTGTAGAATTTGCAAAAATCATTTGTTTTGATTGTTTCGATTTGTTTCGTTCGAAAATCTTTCAAGGTTTCTTTTACACCTATTCAACCCCCCCTTCTAGGTGTGTTCCTAGGGTTCCTTAGTTGTTTCAACCACCAATTGCGGTTTCTTCAATATACATGAAACACAAGGTTCTCTCCTCTGAGACTTAGGGGAAGAGAGGACTTCATGAAGGGGAACAATACAAAAGCGCATGTAACGCTACCCCTCTCCTCGAAGCATCCTCTAAGAAGGGTGTGCCAAATAGAAGCAAGAAACGGGACAAGAAGGGAAGAAGCCCAGAGAGGAGGAAAGCCAGAGAGCGTACATCTTCAACAACCACCATCATAGTCAGGACAAGGGCGGGCAGAATCCCCGAAACACAACGGTCACCGGCAACCGCAACATAGAGAGTGTACAAAAGAAAAGAAAAGGAATGGAGGCTTCCTTTGAAACTTAAGATTAGCAGTACAAAAGGGATTGTAAAGCCATTGTAAAGCCAAAGCGCACACTTCCCTCTCCTGTAAAAGTACCACAAACGTAGGAGCCATTCCTTGTACTCACCTCTCTGTATCTCATTTCAATATAATGAAAGCCTAAAGCTTCACTAAGCTTACGAACCCATTATCTCTCTTGTTAATCATTTAATTATTGTTTATCGCACAAAGCGGTCAGAAACAAGTTTCGTAAAAGAAGAATGCATATAAAACATGACACATAAACTCTATGAAAACGGAAGGAGTATTGTCATTCCAAAGTTATGCCTATTTAAAATTTTACAGCTTTATTTATTTCTCTCTATTGTAATTATTACCCTATCACTCCTGTGAAATTACGAGTGGTTTTTTTACCTAAGCAGGATAGTTTTACAAACAATTTATAAAAAATAAGTAGTTTTAAAACTATTTACGAAATATGAGACAGTCAACGAAATTATTTACAAAATTGGAACAATCAAAGTAAACTAAATTTTCTTTTGGTAATGCCACGTCATTGCGTCATAGGCAATGACTTAACTCAACTGTTACATGACAAAATTTGATTGGCCAATTCAAAAATTTGCAGAAAAAAAAAAGAATGCCCAATGCCACGTGTTGCAACCTGGTGTTTTACGTCATTGTCACTAACGCGACACCCAATACCCAATCTCTGGCACATATATTGGCAAAAATGTGCATATAGGGATTCAAACCCTTGACAAGGGGACGGACCACTGGGAACCACTAGGCCAAAAGCTTATTAGTGTATTATTAATTAACGAAATTTATTTACTATAAATAAATTTTCGCTTTTAATAATTTTATATTCATTTTTATTTCATAATATCACTTCCGATCTTAAATATAAAGGCATTAGTTTTCAAATTTATTTTGTTTTTTTATTACTCCGTATAATTTATATTATAGCTTTCAATGATACTATTTATTTTTTTTAGGAATCACCCATAATTTAGCAAAGTGAAATTTTTAGCTAAAAAGTATTGAAAAAATATGAGTGATTCCTAAAAAAAATATCATTGAAAGTTGGAATAGAACTATAATTAAAAAAAGCAAAATAAAGTTTAAAACTAATATCTTTATATTTAAGACTGGAAGTTATATTATGAAATAAAAATAAATCTAAAATTATTAAAAACAAAAATTTAATTATAATAAATAAATTTCGTTTTCGCAATATTATAACAAGCCATTGGACTAATATTTAATTTTCACAGTAGTATTACAACAAGCCACTGGACTAGTATTTAATAAATTTAATCCTTATTGAAAATTGTAGTAGTATTTAATTTTTATTAGGAAGTGTGCTCATTAATTAATGTATAGTGGTTTAGAAATCAAATAGATAATAAAATTAGATTTAGCGAGAAGTGAGAGAAATGATTGAAAAAAGGGTTAACGTTGAAAAAAAAATACTACTCATATATGTTCAAGTATTTTTTTTGTTTACGAGGGAAATCCAACCATCATTGCCGCAAATTGACGACTCTGATGGGCAACCCCGCCTCCAGGTCATAGCTATATGTTCAAGTATTAGAATTGCTAAAAGATAAAAGATATGGAACGAGAAAAAAAAAGCCTAAAAAAGCAAAAATTAAGGAATGGAGGGAGCATAAAGAAGCAACAAACTTGTAATATTCATTGCTTTTTTGATTTATTGTACACATACAATTTCAAAATGATTTACTTGCACAATATTTGTTGTCTCGCTAAAATGAATGAGATATGGATAGTTTGATACATCCTTTATTCTTGAATAATCAATGTAGCACAATGTTATAGTAGAAATCATCAGATATTATGCTTATTATTATTGCATCTAGCTTGGCACAGCGCAGAACAATTGTCGCTAGGAGCCCCTCTACTACATTCTATCATACATATATGATAGCAAACCACGCCCAGATCTTGTGGGTAGGTTTGGACGGCCTTTCCATTTTCAATACAAGCAAACATGATGATAGTGAATATGAAGAAAACAATGGTAGCTTTTTTGGAGTCCATAAGCACAAAACCATTGGGACGCTAGAACTAACCCTGACAAATATTTGAGTTTTTGTGTAAACATACGTGGGTCTAATCCCTTTTTATACTAGTGAAAAATATATGATGAAACGGAATTTGATAGGCTTAAAGATTTTTTTTAAATTTAAAATAAGGCTTATTTTATTAGGAAATATCTTGTAATCAAGTTTCTGATTCTATGTATAATTGTATATTTTTTCATATTATGTATATGATTTCTTACCTAGGATAGTTTTAGTTAAATCCCTTTAATAGTGGATCACAGTTTCTTATTAGGCTTAGTGTTTTGCTGTACAGTTGTTATATATTAGGATTTGAGTCAATGACAGAAATATACAAAATAAAGTTTCAGCCATTCTTAATATTTTCTCTAGCATTCACGTCCTTTTTAATATACTAGTTTAGATTACCCGTGCGATGCACGGGAATGAACAGATATATTAGATAGTATAATGTTGTTATATATGATAATTATTTCAAACTAAAAATTTAATAAAATTTTTTAACTGAATTGCATATTTTATATATGAGATTATTAATAATTAAATTGAATCAATCATATTTACATTTGTCTTCATTCTAATATTAATTCTTTAGAGTAAAGAATTTATACAACAATAAAGAATATTAGCTTTTGTAATTTCATAATAATAATAAAAAAAAGAGTAAAGATAGTTAACAACAATATAATTTTAGGAAAAAAACTTCATTCTAAGATTAACTATTTTGATTACCAAACTTTCAATTAAAGATAGTTCTCATAGAACTCATATTACACAAATTATTTCATTGTAAGAGTAGATGACTTCTTTTGTCAAAACAAATCCCTTAGTTACAGGAAACATTGAATTAACAAACCAATTTTGAAAATAACAAACTAATTTCATATTTTCCTCAAATTTAAAATTTGAAATAAATATTAATATGAAGCAAGGATATTTAATGAATTTCTTCTTTATCATAAAAAATTGTTTTTGTTTCGGTTAATAATTATCCATTAATTTGTTGAGGAAAAAAGTGGTCTCATGATTATCCATCAATTTATTAAGGAAAAATCATTTGGTTGTTTAGATTATAATACTCTTTTGTAATTATCCACACAATTAAGAAGAAAAAAAGAGAATATTTAAAAGAAAAAAGAGAATATTTCAAAATTAAGAAGCACATTTTTTTATTTTAACTTATTATAAATTCAAACTTATTAGAAAATTGAAGAAAAGAAAACATCTTTCAAAAAATCTCATATTCATCTCAAACCTGTCATGCATTTCGCTCAAAATTGTAAATTAATCATCTATCTCTTACTTCATGTCATACATTATTTTTGGCCTCATAATTGCCCAAAAAAAATTATACATTAGTAATGAACAAATTATAATTTTATATTGATAGTATGATTTAAGAAAATTTTATTATACTCCATCCATCCCAAAAAACAAACCATTTTTGTACTAATTTCTTTGAATTTTCCAACATTTTTTTGGGGACATAGTGAATATAAATAAAAAAAATAGAAAAAAAGAAAGAATTATAATTGGTACTGCTTCATTGTTTTATACTATGTAAATATTGAAATGTCCTTTCCTATTTACCACCTCAACAAACAACTACAAAAATATTCATATTACACATTATCAAACTAAAAAGAAATTGTGTAGAATAAAATTAGGAGAAGAAAGAATACATAAATATATCGCTCCTATAACCAATGAGGCTTGGTTCAGTTGGTGTAAGGTCCCAACTGAAATCTTGGGAATAGGATACGGGTGCTAGTAGCCCCGGGTTCGATTCCCACTAAAAACCTCTCGCTGGGAGAGCCAGCCATGCAGCTCGCTCCGGATTAGTATCAAGGGCTCCCTGGTATTAAGGGTGCTCTTGGGGATACCGGTGGTTCCGCAAGGAATACGGACCAAAAAAAAAATATCGCTCCTATACATGGATCCTTTATAAAATAGTTGTATTCTTGCTCCTAAAAATTGACCCTTTGTGCAATCAATAGTTGAGATCTAGTGTGAACTCTGTAAATATAGAAAAAAATTAGTTAGTGCAAAATAAAATATTCACAAAGAATAGATCTAATAATAAAAACAAAAATGTAAATAGAAAAATTAGAATATAATTGAAATAATATGAAGCACGTCTCACAATTCTACTTAGTATATGCTTATTCTAATTGCATCCCAACTTAGCCAAAAAAATTTGTATCGTAATTCTATTTACATGATTGAAAATAAAACTATCACAATTTGTGAAAATAATAACATCCAACAAATTAAAAAAAATCTGCAGCAGACAAACTATCAAAATTTGAAAAGGATAACATCAAAGAACTTAAAAAATAACATAAATATATCCACAATTCCTCAAATTCTAAAACTGAGATTAGTATTCACCCAACACAGCTTATTTAAAAATAATGCACCTTACCTTGCAACCCACCCCACCCCCCAAAAGAAAAAATGTTGATCTGCCATTTTTATTTTTGGATGTAGTTTTGATTCAACTTTAAGTTGTAAACTATTATTTTATAATTGATTTGAAATGATGAATTTTTTTAATCACATTTAAAATTTGAATTTGAATTTTTTGTTTCTTATCAAGTTATCGAATTTGAAATTGCATGTAATGAGTAATGCGGTTGTTTTTTTATGTTGTTACCTGTTCTTATCAATTGATTTGTTCTTATCAATTGATTCGGTTGTTATTATCTTATAAGCTTGAATTATTTTTAAAACCAAAAATTGTGGGAATTAATTTTTGAATTTTGAATTAATTTTTTAATAAAAAATTGGACAAAATTATGTGGAAGTGACACCTCAACAATTTTTGAATTCCAGGTATCCTCTCTTTTTATAATATATATAATTGATGATGATTGATTGATTCAAATTTTGTATTCCTAAAAAAATCACACCATTATCATAGACACAATCTTAGCAAAATCAAATAAATATAACATAATTGGGTCATTTTTTTTCTTTTCTTTTTGATAATTTTTTTTCTTTTTTAAATCATAACCATTATAATATTCGAAATCAATTTCAAATTATACTATCTTAATCTCATACTTGAGGAATATTTGTTAAAATCAAGTAGTTTTTCATCGTTTAATCTACATATCCATAATTCTTTTCAGGATTTTTATTATTTATAAAATTGGAAACTTGGAATAAATTGATTTTGTATAGTATATAATTGATTTTGACTTATTAGGGATCAAACCAACAAAATAGTTAATGGATTAGTATATAATCTCAATATTGTTTTTTAATATTTAAGATTTGAATCATTTTTTTTAAATATTAGAATCAGTTAAATATTTAAAATTTGAATGCATGATAGCAAAAAGTAGTTAATGGATTCCTAAAATTTTGCTTTTCTTTTATTTTTATCTTCACACAATATATAGCAATTTTTTTTAAATGTTTTTAATTATATAAAAAACAAAAAAATTAGAAAAAACTATGGAAGCGACACCTCGGCATTTTTTGAATTGCAGGTATTGTCTTTTTATATTATATAATTGATAATTTATTGATAAAAGGAGTAGTTGTGTCTTTTAATTTTTAAATTCAAAGTATTATATATATATATATATATATATATATATATCCAAAATGGAATTAAATTGTTGGTAGAATCTAACAAATCAAGTAAACTTTATTTATTACTCGTACTTTTCCAAAAATCGTTGTCTTTAACTTTTTTTTAATTTGGATTTTTTTAAACAAAAATTTGGGAAATTATATGCTAATTTTTTTTATTTTAAAAAAAAGACGAGTTATTCATGCTTCATGCAAATAAATACTATATTTGAATCATATGAATTTCTTTTATAGCTAGTGAATATTTTATCTTTGATATTGGAACTGTAGAATCAAAAAGGTTTTGATGAAGACAAATAAATCAACAAGTTGTTTTCGATGAAGACAAAGCAACAACAACCATTTAGAAGTTTTCCATCTCCCGCTCCCTTGTAATATTTTATATTTATGTTGAGTGTGGGTGGTAGACTTAGGTTTTTACTCAAGCGATTATGAGTTAGTTAGCATGAATACTAGTTAAGCTAAATATTGGAAAAAGCTTAGAAAGAGACTAGGACTTCTGGAAAATCAATTTTGACAGTATTTTTAAGAAAGTAGCAGTGACTACTCGAGTAAGCAAGGAACCGAGGTAAATTCCGATTCCGAATCTGAGTCTCATGATTATGAAGAATTATATAATGCTTATGTTGAAATGCATAAAGAATTCAAGAAACTTGCTAAATTAAATGACAAAGGGAAAAGAGCTATTTTGAAATATAAAGAGCAAGTCTTGAATTTAGAAAAATGCATTGATGAGGTAAATAGTAAAAATGAAGCACTTCAACAAAGTATTGATTCTTTGAAAATTCAAGAAATCCCTCCTTGTGAAAGTTGCAAAAGTCATGAACATGAAGTAACAAATTTGAAAAACACTATTGCAACTTTATCAAGATGTGATCAAAGAGTAAATCAACTTCTTGAAAATCAAAGGAACAATACAAATAAAACCGGCTTAGGATACATGAATGTCAATAAAAAGAATTTTAGAAAAGTTGGTTCTTTTTCAAATGTTAATTATTCTAAAAATCCAACTTGCTTTTATTGTGGCATTCATGGACACACCTCAAATATTTGTAGAATTAAATCTCATGGTGTGCCTAACGGTTATTATGTTTGGATTGTGAAAGATGAAAATCCCGATAAGCCCAAAACAATTTGGGTACCCTCAAGCAAAACTTAATTTTTTTTCAAGTACTTTTGAAGGGCTATGTGCTTAAATGTTTTTTTTATTGCCTCTTCATAAGTATATTTGTTTTAGGGGGAGAAAAGTTTTTTTTATCGGGCTATAAATCATCAAGTGCTATCATTGCACATAATCCAACAAGTGTTATTATGTTCTTCCTATGGCATATTGCTCTTAATTTAGGCTCCTTTTTGATCATGCCAAAAGGGGGAGAAATGGTGTTGTTGTTTATGCTGTGCAGGTTTCTGATGTTGCATAAAGTCAGGGGGAGTTTATGCAAAACAACAAGGTTTATATTATCAAGGATTTGTCATCATCAAAAAGGGGGAGATTGTAGAATCAAAAAGGTTTTGATGAAGACAAATAAATCAACAAGTTGTTTTTGATGAAGACAAAGCAACAACAACCATTTAGAAGTTTTCCATTTCCCGCTCCCTTGTAATATTTTATATTTATGTTGAGTGTGGGTGGTAGACTTAGGTTTTTACTCAAGCGATTATGAGTTAGTTAGCATGAATACTAGTTAAGCAAAATATTGGAAAACGCTTAGAAAGGGACTAGGACTTCTGGAAAATCAATTTTGACAGTATTTTTAAGAAAGTAGTAGTGACTACTCGAGTAGTTTGTGCACTACTCGAGTAGCCTGCAAAGTAGAAAAATGGCCTGCTCACTGTTTCCCCTAACTACTCGATTAGTCTGTTGACTAATCGATTAGTTCTCAACTAATCGATTAGTTGCTACACTAATTGAGTAGTTTGAGATTGTTTGGAGCCGCATCGCTGTGATCTGATTTCTCCATTGAAGAAAGGAAGGATCTCTTGAAGGTTTCAAGGAGTCCTGCAATTGGAAGTGTTGAAGAGGTTCTTCAACCGTCAAGATAAGCAAAATTGGGGTAGACTTCAAGAGTTTGGTACACTCTTGAAAGGGATAGGTGTGATAGAGTGAGGTTCCCTTGTATCTCCTATTGTAGCCAATTTTAACTGATTTTGAGTAGACACTCCCTAAGGTTTAGGGGGGACTGGACGTAGCTCTCAAGTGGGTAGAGAGTGAACCAGTATAATAATTCTCTGTGTTATCTTCTTATCACTTTCATTTATTTCCGCATATTAAATCTCTCAATCAGAATCTCATGTTATCAAATTATCTCGCTTCTGTTCTTGGCTTCGTGCGAGCGAAACCCGTTCTTTGAAAACTCTGTTCTCTGTCTGAATCTGAACATACTACTCGAGTAGTCCCTGAACTAATCGAGTAGTTCATCATATTTTGGACAGAAAATTTGTAACATCCCAAATTTTAATCCCAAATATAATTAGAATAATAACGAGATTGAAATAATAGTAATAATAATAACAAGGTTAAATGAGTGTTAAAAAAAAGATCTTTTAGTGTTGAAAACTTATAATAATAGAAAATTAAGAATAATGTAATTAATTGATTTAATATTATGATGTTTTCAATATTTGAGTCTCGGAATAAAATTTCGATTTCATTATTATGTTTGAAATATGTTTCCTAATCGAAATAAGTATAAATTTGTTATCATACGTTTTCCAAAAATAAAGTAGTACTTTTATTTAGTTTAATTAACATTTTGACAGGGAGCTCAAGTGGCAAGCCTTAGAGACATTTTTATAAATAGTTTCTTCAGAAAAATATGTTTAACTTAATATTTTGAGTGTCCCTGTAAATTTTCATAATGTTCGGAGACTGTTTTATTTTTAACTTCTGGACTGGTTTAATATATTACCGGTTTAAGTTATATATAATAATATTCTACTTCAAAATTCTAAATATTATATATTATCAAGTTTAATATCAAGATTTAGAAAAATATATTTAATTTTGAATTTCGATAATTTTTCTTACGCAATAGTTATCCGGAAGGACCGGTAACTTTATTATTTTTCAATCAGTTTTGAGTAATTCAAAATACAATATTGTTTTACCTAAACATATTTTATTTTTAGTATCATCCAACTTTTGGTTATAATCTAAAATACTTACACACATTGACCCACAAATGAGAACAAAATATAAAATATATATTTATTTCCTAATCTACCCGTAGCCACCCACCCCAAACCCATTAGTACTGAATTGAAATGAAAGAAAGAATAGATCAACGAGAGAGAAAGAAAGTCGGGGAGCAGAGAGAAAGAGGGAGCGAACAGAGGAAAGGAAACTTCAACTTCTCGATCCAATAACTCAAGATCCAACCGTCCAATCTTAAATCTTTCTTAGGTATATAACCTTCTCAACCTCCTCTATTCATCCATGTAATTTATTCGACGATCCATAAACATTTTTACTATCACTATATTTTTAAATAAAGAGATATTTTGGGAAAAAGTGATATATTTTTATTGTATTATGATATATATTTATTATTTTGACAAAAATGAATTTATTTGATATATATATATATATATATAATACACTTTTAAGGTTATAATTTGTTTTAACTTGTGTCCCTGTTTAGTTCCCGTACGTTATTGTTGACCCTGACCTTCGAATAAAGCTCGGACGTGAATGTGATATTGTTCCTTTTATCAGGACTCTCAGGTAAGAGGGTGGTATTACCTTAGCTTAGGAAATAGGTTCTCTTCTGTTATAGTGATGACTAGGGATAGTGGGATAGGTAGGAAATAAAACCTTAGGGTAGATAATATTTATCATAAAAGAATTAGATAGTAAGAAGAGAAGGTATGTAATGTAATAGAATGAGGATAACTGAAAACGAACAGAACCCTATGAAATAGGATAAAAGAATAAGAGAGGAAACTTAGAATGGAAAATGAAACTAAATAAGAAATTAGGATGTGCAAGATGGTTATTTGTTATTGTTGTTGATAGAATATAAATGTAGTATGTTTAGGAATTGTTGTGAATTAGTTATAAATAAAGATGATGGATAACATTGGAAAGAATATAGAGATAACTCTGCTAAGCTAAATGGTAATTGTAATTGAGAATGAAAATAAAGAAAATGAAACTACTAAGATGTTTGTGACACTACAACATTTTTAATTTTCTGCAATGGCACAAAACCGTTGCGTAAAGCCCAAAAACCGTTGCTGAAAGTATATGCAACGGTTTTAAAACTGTTCTCTAGGTGACTGTTGCCTATTGTCAAAGGCAACGGTTTTTTGCTTTTGGCAACGGTTTTATAAAAACCGTTTGAGTAATAAACAGCAACGGTTTTTATTTACATAATAGGCAACGGTTTTCTATAAATAGCAACGGTTTTTTGTTTGGGAATATGCAACGATTTTGTTAATAAAACCGTTGCCTTTTCCTAATAAACAGCAACGGTTTTACTATAAATAGCAACGGTTTCATTGTTCAGAATATGCAACAGATTAGAAAACCGTTGCCTTTTCCTTTAAAACACCAACGATTATTTTCATTAATAACTTATGCAACACTGATAAAACCGTTGCATTATGTTTCAGCAACAGTTATATAACTATTGTCAACTTGACATAGGCAACACTTATTTTAGATTCAATCTATATGCAACACTTTAAATAAAATTATTTAAATAAAATTATATATATATATACACACACACATAATGTAATTAAAATATAACCATCACTATACATACCAAAATAACATAAGATTATAACATAAGATTATATTGTTCCATAATCCAAAGAGTACAAGACTAAATTAAGTACTTGCTAAATAACATAATAATTTTTTGCTAAAGTTTAAAAAAAAAAAGTCAAAGCTTAAGTAATCCGTATATAATATATATATATATATATATATATATTCTTGCATCGCCAATGATATCCTTCTCATTCATCTTCGGCTTGGTCTTTCTCAACGTTCAAATTTTGCTGCAATATGAAAAAAATATATATGTTAATATAGAATCAAAACATCATTACAATATATATATATATATATATATATATATATATATACACACACACACCTCTTCATAGCAGTTGATTCTTATATTTTCTTATATTTTGCGTTAGCAACCGAAACCATGGAACCAAGTGTAACAAGCAAATAAAAAGATTAAAAAAAATACTCAAAGGCTAAAGGTATGACAAATTTCAGGAAAGTTTACAGGTATTTCCTCATAGATATCCACCCATGATAAGTTCTTCTCGATCTATTTCACCAAAAGAAATAAAATAAGTGACCAAATGGTTGAACTTCAACCTAAAGAAAGCATGACCTCAAGAAGAAGATTCATACGTACCTTTGTGGCAACATTAAGATCCAAATGTGAGTAAGAAGGTTCAGACCATCAAATCAATTATGAGTATCTAAAATTAAAGTTGATTATCACAATTCTTCTGAAATTCATTCTTTTTTTTTTAAATATGCCTTCTGAAATTATGTTTAATATCATATATCTTCTAAGAACCAACAAACCAAGTAAAAATTGATCCATGGCACAATGAGAAACATCGCACAAATGTGTGAAAACCTTTTAAGCCGAAAAGGTTGCCTATCCAGAACAGCTGCTTTGTAATCTTCCTTGTCTAAGAAGGAGACCTGCAGCACAAGGACAAATATGGTCAAGGTTCAAACATGCTATAGTCAAGGCTGCCAAAAATACACAAGGAAATTAGGAATGATTAATAGGTTCAAACATGCTAATACAGACCAAACAGTCGGTCTAGCTAACGAGAACTATTGACGTAGAAGAATAAAACAAGCAGAAAGAAAGTGACCAGAAGAACATACCTCAATAGACTTGATGAAGGGCAATGTTGCTTTCTGTCCATGAGCACTTGCAACCTGGAGAGTCCAGTTGACATATTTTTTATCTGTGATGCAAGTGAATGGACAATGTGAGATATATAAACCAATGCCCTGTGTAAGTGCTAGTCATTCTAGTGTCTTGGTATTTTAGCTGTGATATAAGTGCAACCTAGAGTTACGAGATTATGAGTAAGCCAGCCAATTTTCAGACAGTGTCGAATGAGTTCACAGAAATAAAAGGAATAAAACGCATATTAATTTATTTTGTAAATAGTATGTTTGCCCAGCTACTTTGACACGTTATGCAACCTGAGAGGCCGTTGGTTCTAAGTTTGGAAGAAATGATGCTAAATGTTGATTAAAAATACATGCAAACTCTCTTTATGAAGCAGAATAACTGTATTAACAACTGCAATATTTCCCTTTGTGTCATAATATGAAATAATTGAAACTTCTCAAGATTTTGGCAGGTGAACCTGTGACAACTCACAATTGTTACAGTCTACTAGCACAAGCAACATGGGGCATTAAAGAATCAGATTATGAGTTCCATTTTGTTCACTCAAGTATCTAGTGAAATTTTGTGAGTATAACTTAAAATTTACAAATTTAATATTGGTTACCATTGCTCAAAGCATGCGTCATAATAATCTGGAAAAGATCAATCCTGACAAATGGAGGAATCTGCAGATTCAGCTGCTCCATGACACCTGCAATTACCTGTTCCAGTTTAAAATTTATATTAGTGTACATTAAAAAATAAAATAAAATAAAATGAAAACAGGAAAAGAAAACAAGAACATGGAAAAGATTAATTTTTTGAACCTTACAAAAACTTTGTATTAGAGGTTTGGAAAATGGAAAAGAATAAGTTTTCTGTAACACTGTATACTAAATACAGGAAAACATTGAAAACATAATAAACAAATTCATGAAGAAAAACACTTTGGAACTTTAGAATTTTAAAGCTACCTAGCAGATTTAAGGAAAACTTTAGAACTTTAGAATTTTAAAACTTTGGAACTTTAGAATTTTAGAAGAGACTAAAACTTAAGCTCCAAATCCCTTTCACTTGTCATTCCAATACAAGAAGTCACTTTGACGGTACACACCGGATTATTCAAGCAGCCAAGCTTTTTTCTAAACATTATTAAGCCTCTGTTCATCAGGTTTGAGCAGAAATCACTACTTATTCTACTTTTGTTCAGTCAAGAATTAACAATAAAACTCCTACAAAACTGGGAAAAAAGGTCTGGAGAGGGAGATAGAGACACCAGGATGGGGGAGTACTGAAAAATTTAGAGAATAAAAGATAAGAAAAATCATGTAAACCCTGTCCCCAAGCATAACACTATATCTGCTTGTTTGCAGTGCTTCTCAGCAGGATTCATCTCCTTTGGAGGCAATGCATCCTTTACATACAAGGAGACACAGACATGCTGAGGGAATAACAGACACAAGAAAACACAAATGTTTATCAATTGGTCCTTAATCATATCCTCAAGCACAAAAGTTTTCACACACATTAACAACTAAAATCAACAAATAGTGAGTGTCTCTTAAGGGTTAGCCACTTAGCTAACTACTATCCTCATAGGAATAACTCTGACCACTGTTTATAGTGAGAAATCACCTGTTTAGGAGCCACAGGCATGAATTCTTACAATGTCTACCCACCACCAGTGGATCAAAATCAAGCCACGTCATTAAAGCACCACACCAAGAATCCAAATTTTAAGAAGCTTGAATAATGGACAAGGGTAGCACCTTTGTTAAACAAGGTTTATATAAGACAAATTATTTCATAACCGAAATTATCCCAGTCTGTATTGAAATTTTTAAAAACACCAAAAATCTGTGTTCCTCCTATAAGCATGATCAATGCAGACATGTGACCCATGCATATTTCTATTGATTTTCAGTTCAGAGAAGATCAAGCTATAATGAGGTGCGACCGTACGAGACATAATTGTATTCTGTTACATGGTAATCATTGTGTACATGTGAAGCAATAAGTGATATGAAATGGAGAAACCAAAAAACAGCAGAAAATATATTGTATTCTGTTACATCTTTTGAAGAAAAAGAAGTTATATTATAATCTTCAAGATTTGGCTGAACACATAGGAACTGAGCAAAATAATAATAAGAACAAAAATAGAAGCAAAAACAAAAACAAAAGTTCCACATTAAAAAGAGCATGAGGAGCAATCTTTGTAATACAGAGAAGAGAACCCAACTTCATGTCATTAAATCAAGTGAAAAAGTAGAAAATAGAAACCCTCAGATAATATACATCTCTTGAACACAAATTATGTAACCCTAAAAGCAGAGATTGAAGAAAATCGAAATTATGTAATCCTAAAAATAGCAATTGAAGGAAATCTAAAGAGACAAAGCAAGGATGACACAATTTGAGCTTACCTTTCCACGATGAAGAAGCAAGGAGGAGGCTTCACAGTTCACGATGTCTCTGCCGTCGGGGACGACGATGCTGTTGCCGTCGAGTTTTGGAGTGTGGTGGCTGCGACGGTTTTGGGGTGTGATGGCGTCAACGGTTTTGGGTGGCTGCGATCGGTTTGGGGTGTGGTGGCGTTGGGCGTGTTTTGGCTGCAGAGGGAGTTTGTGAGATCTTGAAGGGCCATCGAGCCTTCTTCGAATGAAAGACGTAGAGAGGAAGAGAGGGAAAGGGATTGATAGATTAAGACTCAATTAGCCGAAGAAATGAAATGATAGGGTTGGGGGTTTTAATTTTAACTTAGAGTTTTCAGCAACGGTTTTCTAAGGAAAAAAAGCAA
This sequence comes from Crotalaria pallida, assembly GCA_037953625.1. Classification (NCBI taxonomy): domain Eukaryota; kingdom Viridiplantae; phylum Streptophyta; class Magnoliopsida; order Fabales; family Fabaceae; genus Crotalaria; species Crotalaria pallida. The sequence continues at coordinate 10,603,721 of CM075653.1, read as the reverse complement.
CGGTTTTTCTTATCAAATTTTAGGCAATGATTTTATTTTTAAAAGAAAGCAACGGTTTTTCTTATCAAAGTTTTACGCAACGGTTTTATTTAAAAAAAAGCAACGGTTTTCTTATCAAGTTTTAGGCAACGGTTTAAAAACGTGGTTCTTTCCATCAACATTTAAAAAACCGTTGCCTATATTGAAGGATATGTTGATATGAAGTAGTTCGCAACAAAAATGAATAAAAACCGTTGCTAATTGGTATTATTTGGCTACACACGAAAAACCGTTGCTTATTCCATGAATAGGCACCGGTTTTCTAACCGTTGAAATTTAAGTGTTGCCTAAAGCCAAAAATGTTGTAGTGTAATATGTTAAGCAAGAATGAGAGCCTATTTGATGAGTAAGAAGATATAATAAAATATAAGGATCGATAATATGGAAATGATTGTGTTTGTATGGGTATTATGGATTGTATGATTTGTTTGTTAATCCCTTAAGTGAGACTATGAAAATGATAACCAGTTACCAGTGACAGAAAAGAGAGAAGAATACAATTAATAGAAGCTAAAGAAGAGTAAATTAAAATGAATGTACTATGTATCCCTACGGGGAAGATGTACAATAGAGAAAAGAAAGACAAAGAGAAAGTAAATGTTCTATGTATCCCCTATGGGGAAGATAAACAAAAGATAAAAGAAATGTACTATGTATCCCTGGAGGGGGAAGATGTACAAAAAGGCAAAGAAAACGTTCTATGTATCCCCGGAGGGGAAGATGAACGAGAGATAAACGTAAATGTTCTATGTATCCCTACGGGGAAGATGAACGAGAGATAAAAGTAAACGTTCTATGTATCCCTACGAGGAAGATGAACGAGAGATAAAAGTAGGCGTTCTATGTATCCCTACGGGGAAGATGAACGAGAAATAAAAGTAAACGTTCTATGTATCCCTACGGAGAAGATGAGCGAAAGATAAAACGAACGTACTATGTATCCCTACGGGGAAGATGTACAAAAGAGAAAAGAAAGAGAAAGAGAAAGAGCTAAGAAAGAAGTAAAGAAGAAAAGTAAAATAGTTAAGAGAATAAGTAAATGAGAACGATAGTAAGAAAATGTTTAGGATTGTTATATTATTAATATAGATGTTAGGCTTAGTTTATCGCTATGCTTTTTAGAAACCACTTTTCTAAGTTCTGTGTAATGCTGCCCTTTTTGCTATACTTTTACAGGTACAGAAGCGGAGCTTACACCAGTTGCTGGCCGAGCAGGGTACACTCCACCACGTGGAGTGTTGAGTCGTCATGAGAGGATTATATATTATGTTAAGAACGTTATTTTGAGAAATTAAAATATGTAGTAGCTATATGCCCTGAAGCTTGTATTAATCGGGCGTTAGGATTTAATCTGGCTGTAATATCATTGTGTTTTATGTTTTTAAATTATTCTGGTCTGGACAGGTTTAACAGGAATTTTTGGAAAGTCCAGTAAATAGAGGAAACTCTGTCGTATTTTCGTAAGAATTCTTATAAGTTAGTAGGTTTTTAAAATGAAATTTTCAAGTACCGTTTTTAATAAAACTTAAATTAACTAATTAAATGTGAGGGTGTTACAGTTTGGTATCAGAGCAGTTTCCCTCGGCCTTTGGAGTGTGGACTCACAACTCTAGTGGTTACTCACCAAGCGAGTAGCCAATATGTATAGTCAAGTGTCCAAGTTAGACAAATAGGATTATTATGCAATTAATTGCTAGTACAAGTATTAACTTGTATCTTCTCCAAGACTTAGTGAGTATGGCTTGGAGACGCGCTGAAAATGACACAATTGCTACCATCCTGGAAAATCTGGTTCAGATGAATCAAAACCAGGCAGAGAATATGGCAGCAGATGCACTGAACCTTCGACCGCCAGCTCCAGGCGAGATCGATTGTTAGGCACGACTTGGGAAGAATGAGCCGCCCAAGTTCGAAGGAGGATAATCCTGATGGAATACAAATCTGGCTCCAAGAGATCGAGAAGATACTCCGAATCATGGTGCCACCAGCTGAGCAGAAAGTGTTGTTGGCGCAATACATGCTAATTGGTGAACCGGACATTGCACGATTTTGTCCTACGATAACTATCCTTAGGATAAACTTCCGAGAGAAACATCTTCCTAGAAGCCATTAGCGATAGGAAAAGAATGAAGATCTTAATCCCTCAATCGAAGGACTATGGAACTTAAATGGTACATAGGTTTAGTCCAGCTTTTAGGAAGCCATGGAAAACATTAAAAGAAATTAATAAGTTGCATATCTTAGTTGAAATCTAATCAAATTCTGCGATGATGTTGTCGTTTAATGGAATGTAAGGTTAGAACTGATCACTCTAATTCTTGCATCTGTTAAGTGATGATATTATTAGCAAAAGCCCGACAATGATATGCTGTTAATAGACATGAGGTTGAGATTGATCACCTCAATCTTTGCATCTATTAACGGATGATATCATTGCAACCTTTTAAGTGAAATCCAGACAACCGAAATAGTAGCTCGCCAAGAAATAGATCCTTTAGAAGTAAATAAGCTAGCTCGGAAAGTATTCTTTCCGAACCTTCACACAGAATCGAGAAGTAGATCTAGAACAAAACTATAGCATAAGAACCTTAGGTTATCTTATCTCTTTAAGAGTAGCATAACCGAATACAAAATCCTAGAAAGGATGGAATAAACTCTACAAGACCCAATCTTGTATGTATGCAAATATCGCAAACCTTAGGAATTCGGTCCAACCCATTGACCACCAACAGGTAGTCAACTCAACTTCAATCTTGAAAGTGATGGAAGACTCAAGAGTGTTTGCTTACTTTAACTCATGACCACTAGGTGTCATTTAAGGCTTTATTAGTGTTTCTTTTGAGACTTAATTAATGCTTCAATTCGTGCTAGTAAACCCCCTTCTCTCTATTCTTCTTGGTTCCAAAACAACCTTGATGCAACAATTTCAATCCTAACCAATGTGTTCTAGCTTCAACTCTTAAGCTTTCTCTTTGTTTTTCATTCATGACTACCAATCATCTCTGGAGTTCTAGTTTTGTCTATTCAATTCAATTTCTGTTTGATTAGGAAAGTTAAATCAGTAAGTTGTTGGCCTTTATGAAAAGTCTTTGACTTGCATGATCTGAGGTCGTTTTCCCTAAGGCAAAAGTACAAACCCTTCCTCGATTTCAAGGATTACACTTCCTTTCATTGCCAAATCCTTTCCCTCTTGACAGGAGGCTGTCAAAAACTGACTGATCGAGGCCGTACTCGATACAAATAAAAACAGTTTAAGTATAGTACTAGGAAGTGACTCCTAGGTCGTCTCCCAAGGAATATCTTATCAAGCAAAAGGTCGAACACATAGTATGCATAGAAAACAGGGGGTTTTTTTTTATATTGAATATTGAATAATTGAAATCAAAACAGAATTAAATTAAAACGAAGAAACAGATAAGGAAAAGCGGATAAACCCCTTTGGCTCGCGTTCACAACTCTATCATCGGTCACAAAAGATCAATTTCTTTCCTCTTCACTGTCCAACTCGTGAGAATTAAATACTAAGCGAAAATTCAATTCTCACCCCAAAACCCAAACCTCTAATTAAGCATTAAAAGCCAAAGCATGGAGTTTTTACGAGTTTGCATAAATTAAGCATTCATACACATGGATTATCTCTTTAGAATGGAACTAAGCGAACCATAACATATCAATAAGCATGAAAACAGTGAATAAAAACGAAATAGCATTAAGATCAAAACCTCAAGAGTATGTGATACATTACCAAAGGGATTTAACCTAAGAGTTTAGCCTTCCATGAAGAAAAATACCAAAAACGTGTAGAAAAGGGAAGAGAGAGAAACCCTAGCAGCCTCCACAAGTTTGGAGAGCAAAACTAAGCCTTCTCTATGAGAGAGAATGTAAAAAACGTGAATGGAAGCTCTCTCCCAAGGGTTTACACGAATTTGGCTTTTTAAATCACAAAACGGGCCTAAATCATGGGCCCAAATCCTAAGGAAAGCTTATCTCTAAATTAAATCTAAAAAATATCTTATAGATAAAATCTAAATCTTAAAAGATATAACTAAATCTCAACTAATCCTAAAAATAGATTACAATCTTCACTTCATCATATATCTTCTCTTCCAAAATTAAATCTTCATTCCCAAAATTAAATCTTCACTCCCAAAATGTCCAAAAAGCCCTTGTGCCAAATATGACCTGAAAATAGAAATAGAATTAATTAGGCTAAATAATCCCAAATTAAACAATATTCAGAATATTAGTCCAATAAACTCTAAATCACTAAATCAAGCTAAACAATGTCAAATAGGCAACAAGTATCAATAATAGGAGTAAAATAATGCAAGGAATAATGGGAAATAAAATGCTCATCACTGACGCATTCAATTCCCTACTTACTGGCATGGATGTAACTAGGTATGTCGATGCCAAGTGGGGGAGGACTTAGTAACTCAACTAAGATCTAGACGAAGTAACAAACGGAAACGAGAGAAGAGGAATTGTGTAGGAACACAAGGAGTATAAGGTCCTGACCTATGTATGGAAGCCCAAGGAGTATGGACTTAGAAGTATCCTAAGTCGGAGAACGGAATCGAAGGGACGTAAAGAACCTAGTCGAAAACCCTACTTAATGGAATGATTCTCCATTTATGGGAGTGAACGGAATTTCGGGGACGAAATTCCAGTAAGTGGGGGAGAATTGTAACATCCCAAATTTTAATCCCAAATATAATTAGAATAATAACGAGATTGAAATAATAGTAATAATAATAACAAGGTCAAATGAGTGTTAAAAAAAAAGATCTTTTAGTGTTGAAAACTTATAATAATAGAAAATTAAGAATAATGTAATTAATTGATTTAATATTATGATGTTTTCAATATTTGAGTCTCGGAATAAAATTTCGATTTCATCATTATGTTTGAAATATGTTTCCTAATCGAAATAAGTATAAATTTGTTATCATACGTTTTCCAAAAATAAAGTAGTACTTTTATTTAGTTTAATTAACATTTTGACAGGGAGCTCAAGTGGCAAGCCTTAGAGGCATTTTTATAAATAGTTTCTTCAGAAAAATATGTTTAACTTAATATTTTGAGTGTCCCTGTAAATTTTCATAATGTTCGGAGACTGTTTTATTTTTAACTTCTGGACTGGTTTAATATATTACCGGTTTAAGTTATATATAATAATCTTCTACTTCAAAATTCTAAATATTATATATTATCAAGTTTAATATCAAGATTTAGAAAAATATATTTAATTTTGAATTTCGATAATTTTTCTTACGCAATAGTTATCCGGAAGAACCGGTAACTTTATTATTTTTCAATCAGTTTTGAGTAATTCAAAATACAATATTGTTTTACCTAAACATATATTATTTTTAGTATCATCCAACTTTTGGTTATAATCTAAAATACTTACACACATTGACCCACAAATGAGAATAAAATATAAAATATATATTTATTTCCTAATCTACCCGTAGCCACCCACCCCAAACCCATTAGTACTGAATTGAAATGAAAGAAAAAATAGATCAACGAGAGAGAGAAAGAAAGTCGGGGAGCAGAGAGAAAGAGGGAGCGAAGAGAGGAAAGGAAACTTCAACTTCCCGATCCAATAACTCAAGATCCAACCATCCAATCTTAAATCTTTTTTAGGTATATAACCTCCTCAACCTCCTCTATTCATCCATGTAATTTATTCGACGATCCATAAACATTTTTACTATCACTATATTTTCAAATAAAAAGATATTTTGGGAAAAAGTGATATATTTTTATTGTATTATGATATATATTTATTATTTTGACAAAAACGAATTTATTTGATATATATATATATATATATATATATATAATACACTTTTAAGGTTATAATTTGTTTTAACTTGTGTCCCTGTTTAGTTCCCGTACGTTATTGTTGACCCTGACCTTCGAATAAAGCTCGGACGTGAACGTGATATTGTTCCTTTTGTCAGGACTCTCAGGTAAGAGGGTGGTATTACTTTAGCTTAGGAAATAGGTTCTCTTCTGTTATAGTGATGACTAGGGATAGTGGGATAGGTAGGAAATAAAACCTTAGGGTAGATAATATTTATCATAAAAGAATTAGTTAGTAAGAAGAGAAGGTATGTAATGTAATAGAATGAGGATAACTGAAAACGAACAGAACCCTATGAAATAGGATAAAAGAATAAGAGAGGAAACTTAGAATGGAAAATGAAACTAAATAAGAAATTAGGATGTGCAAGATGGTTATTTGTTATTGTTGTTGATAGAATATAAATGTAGTATGTTTAGGAATTGTTGTGAATTAGTTATAAATAAAGATGATGGATAACATTGGAAAGAATATAGAGATAACTCTGCTAAGCTAAATGGTAATTGTAATTGAGAATGAAAATAAAGAAAATGAAACTACTAAGATGTTTGTGATGGGAAATGATTGATGTCAATGGAGTATTTTCAATAAAAGAAGGAAAAACCCATTTTTAATATGTTAATGAATATATGTGATTGATGATGATGGTTGCGATTAGTTGAAAGGCCTTAGGTATAAAAGAATCAATTTAAGCGAAATCGAGGGAATTAGAATTTATAGAGATTAATATAATATGTTAAGCAAGAATGAGAGCCTATTTGATAAGTAAGAAGATAGAATAAAATATAAGGATCGATAATATGGAAATGATTGTGTTTGTATGGGTATTATGGATTGTATGATTTGTTTGTTAATCCCTTAAGTGAGACTATGAAAATGATAACCAGTTACCTGTGACAGAAAAGAGAGAAGAATACAATTAATAGAAGCTAAAGAAGAGTAAATTAAAATGAACGTACTATGTATCCCTACGGGGAAGATGTACAATAGAGAAAAGAAAGACAAAGAGAAAGTAAATATTCTATGTATCCCCTATGGGGAAGATAAACAAAAGATAAAAGAAATGTACTATGTATCCCTGGAGGGGGAAGATGTACAAAAAGGCAAAGAAAACGTTCTATGTATCCCCGGAGGGGAAGATGAACGAGAGATAAACGTAAACGTTCTATGTATCCCTACGGGGAAGATGAACGAGAGATAAAAGTAAACGTTCTATGTATCCCTACGGGGAAGATGAACGAGAGATAAAAGTAGGCGTTCTATGTATCCCTACGGGGAAGATGAACGAGAAATAAAAGTAAACGTTCTATGTATCCCTACGGAGAAGATGAGCGAAAGATAAAACGAACGTACTATGTATCCCTACGGGGAAGATGTACAAAAGAGAAAAGAAAGAGAAAGAGAAAGAGCTAAGAAAGAAGTAAAGAAGAAAAGTAAAATAGTTAAGCGAATAAGTAAATGAGAACGATAGTAAGAAAATGTTTAGGATTGTTATATTACTAATATAGATGTTAGGCTTAGTTTATCGCTATGCTTTTTAGAAACCACTTTTCTAAGTTCTGTGTAATGCTGCCCTTTTTGCTATACTTTTACAGGTACAGAAGCGGAGCTTACACCAGTTGTTGGCCGAGCAGGGTACACTCCACCACGTGGAGTGTTGAGTCGTCATGAGAGGATTATATATTATGTTAAGAACGTTATTTTGAGAAATTAAAATATGTAGTAGCTATATGCCCTGAAGCTTGTATTAATCGGGCGTTAGGATTTAATCTGGCTGTAATATCATTGTGTTTTATGTTTTTAAATTATTCTGGTCTGGACAGGTTAAACAGGAATTTTTGGAAAGTCCGGTAAATAGAGGAAACTCTGTCGGATTTTCGTAAGAATTCTTATAAGTTAGTAGGTTTTTAAAATGAAATTTTCAAGTACCGTTTTTAATAAAACTTAAATTAACTAATTAAATGTGAGGGTGTTACAAAATTAATTTTGTTTTAAAACAGTAAGCGTGTTATTTGTTAATATCGATTGCATTCGAAACGTTAATATCGTTACTTCAATTTACCATTCACCCCCCCTCTAGTAAAGTGTTAGGCCGCTTGTTGGTTTCCAACAAGTGGTATCAGAGCTCGGTCGAAAAATCGAGTGCAAAAACTTTTTCGAAAAGATCCTTAAGGAAACCATGGGCTCTAACAATCCTTTTGGAGGGGAAGGCTCTTCAATAAACCGTCCTCCACTACTATTTAATGGTGAAGGATATGCTTATTGGAAAGCCAGAATAAAAATATTTATTGAAGCGATTGATATTGATCTTTGGTATGCAATTGAAAATGGTCCCTATATACCTAGAAGAAAAATAAATGAGGAAGTTGTAGAAATTCCTAAGGCAAGTTGGAATGATGATGATAAAAAGAAAGTTTCTTATGATTTGAAAGCTAAAAACATCATCACTTCCGCCTTGTCTTATGATGAATTTTTCAGAGTTACACATTGTAAAAATGCTAAACAAATGTGGGACATTCTACAACTTACTCATGAAGGGACAAGCGAGGTTAGAAGGGCTAGATTAAATACATTAATGCATGAATATGAGTTATTTCGCATGCTCCCTAATGAGTCAGTTAATGACATGCAAAAGCGATTTACTCATATCATAAATCATCTCATTGCGCTTGGTAAAACATTTCTTAACTCTAAAGTTATTAACAAAGTATTGAGATGTTTAAGCAGGGAATGGCAACCCAAGGTCACAGCTATCATGGAGTCAAAAGATTTAGACACCTTGGATCTTGCAACCCTCTTTGGAAAGCTTCAAGAGCATGAGATGGAGCTAGGACGTCTAACTTTGCATGAGGAGTCGGATAAGAAAAAGAAGGGAATCGCACTAAAGACCACCACAAAATCAACTAAGGTATGTGATGATTCCTCTAGCTCTAGTAATGACTCCGAATCTAGATGATGAAAGTTATCAAAAACTAGCAAAGTGGTTCCGTAATTGTTTTAAAAATAAAAAGGAATTAAAAAGAATAAAGGAACCTAAGGACTCCTACCATAGAAATTGTTCTTCAAAAGATAAAATTAAATGTCATGAATGTGGTAAGAGAGGACACATAAGACCTCATTCTCCTGAGTATCTTAAGAGACATAAAGATGAAAAGAAAAAGGGCAAAAGAGCCTACATAGTGTGGGATGCACCGGATGAAAACAAAGAGACAAGCTCAAGCACATCAAGTGATGAGGAAGAAGCCAATCTTTGCTTGGTGAGTAGACTTGACGAAAGCGCATCATCAAGTTTCACTTCAAGTAAGCAAGGAACCGAGGTAAATTCCGATTCCGAATCTGAGTCTCATGATTATGAAGAATTATATAATGCTTATGTTGAAATGCATAAAGAATTCAAGAAACTTGCTAAATTAAATGACAAAGGAAAAAGAGCTATTTTGAAATATAAAGAGCAAGTCTTGAATTTAGATAAATGCATTGATGAGCTAAATAGTAAAAATGAAGCACTTCAACAAAGTATTGATTCTTTAAAAATTCAAGAAATCCCTCCTTGTGAAAGTTGCAAAAGTCATGAACATGAAGTTACAAATTTGAAAAACACTATTGCAACTTTATCAAGATGTGATCAAAGAGTAAATCAACTTCTTGAAAATCAAAGGAACAATACAAATAAAACCGGCTTAGGATACATGAATGTCAATAAAAAGAATTTTAGAAAAGTTGGTTCTTTTTCAAATGTTAATTATTCTAAAAAGCCAACTTGCTTTTATTGTGGTATTCATGGACACACCTCAAATATTTGTAGAATTAAATCTCATGGTGTGCCTAACTGTTATTATGTTTGGATTGTGAAAGATGAAAATCCCGATAAGCCCAAAACAATTTGGGTACCCTCAAGCAAAACTTAATTTTTTTTCAAGTACTTTTGAAGGGCTATGTGCTTAAATGTTTTTTAATTGCCTCTTCATAAGTATATTTGTTTTAGGGGGAGAAAAGTTTTTTTTTATCGGGCTATAAATCATCAAGTGCTATCATTGCTCATAATCCAACAAGTGTTATTATGTTCTTCCTATGACATATTGCTCTTAATTTAGGCTCCTTTTTGATCATGCCAAAAGGGGGAGAAATGGTGTTGTTGTTTATGCTGTGCAGGTTTCTGATGTTGCATAAAGTCAAGGGGAGTTTATGCAAAACAACAAGGTTTATATTATCAAGGATTTGTCATCATAAAAAAGGAGGAGATTGTAGAATCAAAAAGGTTTTGATGAAGACAAATAAATCAACAAGTTGTTTTTGATGAAGACAAAGCAACAACAACCATTTAGAAGTTTTCCATTTCCCGCTCCCTTGTAATATTTTATATTTATGTTGAGTGTGGGTGGTAGACTTAGGTTTTTACTCAAGCGATTATGAGTTAGTTAGCATGAATACTAGTTAAGCTAAATATTGGAAAAAGCTTAGAAAGGGACTAGGACTTCTGGAAAATCAATTTTAACAGTATTTTTAAGAAAGTAGCAGTGAGTACTCGAGTAGTCTGTGCACTACTCGAGTAGCCTGCAAAGTAGAAAAATGGTCTGCTCACTGTTTCCCCTAACTACTCGATTAGTCTGTTGACTAATCGATTAGTTTTCAACTAATCGATTAGTTGCTGCACTAATTGAGTAGTTTGAGAAACAGTAAGTCCACCATTTGTCTGACTACTCGAGTAGTGCTCCAACTACTCGAGTAGTACGAGTTAGATCAGTCATGTTTCAAATTATTATATGGCTGTTGAAGAGGCAATCAAGGGAGAATATTTCCATATTAGTTTTCTCAAGCTCCTCCCTGATTCTGGCGATTTGAAACTCAATATATTGATTACCTCTTCAACAAGAGCCATAGACTGATCATCTTGAAAAAAAAACGTTTTTCAAACCTTGCACCCAAAAAGAACCTTTGATCCAATCCCTTTCTAAGAATCAATCTCATTCTAGTATTCTAGTTTTCTTACTCATTGTCAATTGAGATTGTTTGGAGCCGCATCGCTGTGATCTGATTTCTCCATTGAAGAAAGGAAGGATCTCTTGAAGGTTTCAAGGAGTCCTGCAATTGGAAGCGTTGAAGAGGTTCTTCAACCGTCAAGATAAGCAAAATTGGGGTAGACTTCAAGAGTTTGGTACACTCTTGAAAGGGATAGGTGTGATAGAGTGAGGTTCCCTTGTATCTCCTATTGTAGCCAATTTTAACTGATTTTGAGTAGACACTCCCTAAGGTTTAGGGGGGACTGGACGTAGCTCTCAAGTGGGTAGAGAGTGAACCAGTATAATAATTCTCTGTGTTATCTTCTTATCACTTTCATTTATTTCCGCATATTAAATCTCTCCATCTGAATCTCATGTTAGCAAATTATCTCGCTTTTGTTCTTGGCTTCGTGCGAGCGAAACCCGTTCTTTGAAAACTCTGTTCTCTGTCTGAATCTGAACGTACTACTCGAGTAGTCCCTGAACTAATCAAGTAGTTCATCATATTTTGGACAGAAAATTAATTTTGTTTTAAAACAGTAAGCGTGTTATTTGTTAATATCAATTGCATTCGAAAAGTTAATATCGTTACTTCAATTTACTATTCAGCCCCCCTCTAGTAAAGTGTTAGGCCGCTTGTTAGTTTCCAACAAGTGGTATCAGAGCTCGGTCGAAAGATCGAGTGTAAAAACTTTTTCGAAAAGATCCTTAAGGAAACCATGGGCTCTCTTTTGGAGGGGAAGGCTCTTCAATAAAACGTCCTCCACTATTTAATGGTGAAGGATATGCTTATTGGAAAGCCAGAATAAAAATATTTATTGAAACGATTGATATTGATGTTTGGGATGCAATTCAGAATAGTCCCTATATACCTAGAAGAAAAATAAATGAGGAATTTGTAGAAATTCCAAAGGCAAGTTGGAATGATGATGATAAAAAGAAAGTTTCTTATGATTTGAAAGCTAAAAACATCATCACTTTCGCCTTGTCTTATGATGAATTTTTCAGAGTTACACATTGTAAAAATGCTAAACAAATGTGGGACATTCTACAACTTACTCATGAAGGGACAAGCGAGGTTAGAAGGGCTAGATTAAATACATTAATGCATGAATATGAGTTATTTCGCATGCTCCCTAATGAGTCAGTTAATGACATGCAAAAGCGATTTACTCATATCATAAATCATCTCATTGCGCTTGGTAAAACATTTCTTAACTCTGAAGTTATTTACAATGTATTGAGATGTTTAAGCAGGGAATGGCAACCCAAGGTCACGGCTATCATGGAGTCAAAAGATTTAGACACCTTGGATCTTGCAACCCTCTTTGGAAAGCTTCAAGAGCATGAGATGGAGCTAGGACGTCTAACTTTGCATGAGGAGTCGGATAAGAAAAAGAAGGGAATCGCACTAAAGACCACCACAAAATCAACTAAGGTATGTGATGATTCCTCTAGCTCTAGTAATGACTCCGAATCTAGTTTAGATGATGAAAGTTATCAAAAACTAGCAAAGAGGTTCCGTAAATGTTTTAAAAATAAAAATGAATTAAAAAGAATAAAGGAACCTAAGGACTCCTACCATAGAAATTGTTCTTTAAAAGATAAAATTAAATGTCATGAATGTGGTAAGAGAGGACACATAAGACCTCATTGTCCTGAGTATCTTAAGAGACATAAAGATGAAAAGAAAAACGGCAAAAGAGCCTACATAGTGTGGGATGAACCAGATGAAAACAAAGAGACAAGCTCAAGCACATCAAGTGATGAGGAAGAAGCCAATCTTTACTTGGTGAGTAGATTTGACGAAAGCGCATCATCAAGTTTCACTTCAAGTAAGCAAGGAACCGAGGTAAATTCCGATTCCGAATCTGAGTCTCATGATTATGAAGAATTATATAATGCTTATGTTGAAATGCATAAATAATTCAAGAAACTTGCGAAATTAAATGACAAAGGGAAAAGAGCTATTTTGAAATATAAAGAGCAAGTCTTGATTTTAGAAAAATGCATTGATGAGCTAAATAGTAAAAATGAAGCATTTCAACAAAGTATTGATTCTTTGAAAATTCAAGAAATCCCTCCTTGTGAAAGTTGCAAAAGTCATGAACATGAAGTTACAAATTTGAAAAACACTATTGCAACTTTATCAAGATGTGATCAAAGAGTAAATTAACTTGTTGAAAATCAAAGGAACAATACAAATAAAACCGGCTTAGGATACATGAATGTCAATAAAAAGAATTTTAGAAAAGTTGGTTCTTTTTCAAATGTTAATTATTCTAAAAAGCCAACTTGCTTTTATTGTGGCATTCATGGACACACCTCAAATATTTGTAGAATTAAATCTCATGGTGTGCCTAACGGTTATTATGTTTGGATTGTGAAAGATGAAAATCCCGATAAGCCCAAAACAATTTGGGTACCCTCAAGCAAAACTTAATTTTTTTTCAAGTACTTTTGAAGGGCTATGTGCTTAAATGTTTTTTTATTGCCTCTTCATAAGTATATTTGTTTTAGGGGGAGAAAAGTTTTTTTTATCGGGCTATAAATCATCAAGTGCTATCATTGCACATAATCCAACAAGTGTTATTATGTTCTTCCCATGGCATATTGCTCTTAATTTAGGCTCCTTTTTGATCATGCCAAAATGGGAGAAATGGTGTTGTTGTTTATGCTGTGCAGGTTTCTGATGTTGCATAAAGTCAGGGGGAGTTTATGCAAAACAACAAGGTTTATATTATCAAGGATTTGTCATCATCAAAAAGGGGGAGATTGTAGAATCAAAAAGGTTTTGATGAAGACAAATAAATCAACAAGTTGTTTTTGATGAAGACAAAGCAACAACAACCATTTAGAAGTTTTCCATTTCCCGCTCCCTTGTAATATTTTATATTTATGTTGAGTGTGGGTCGTAGACTTAGGTTTTTACTCAAGCGATTATGAGTTAGTTAGCATGAATACTAGTTAAGCTAAATATTGGAAAAAGCTTAGAAAGGGACTAGGACTTCTGGAAAATCAATTTTGACAGTATTTTTAAGAAAGTAGCAGTGACTACTCGAGTAGTTTGTGCACTACTCGAGTAGCCTGCAAAGTAGAAAAATGGCCTGCTCACTGTTTCCCCTAACTACTCGATTAGTCTGTTGACTAATCGATTAGTTCTCAACTAATCGATTAGTTGCTGCACTAATTGAGTAGTTTGAGAAACAGTAAGTCCACCATTTGTCTGACTACTCGAGTAGTGCTCCAACTACTCGAGTAGTACGAGTTAGATCAATCATGTTTCAAATTATTATATGGCTGTTGAAGAGGTAATCAAGGGAGAATCTTTCCATATTAGTTTTCTCAAGCTCCTCCCTGATTATGGCGATTTGAAACTCAATATATTGATTACCTCTTCAACAAGAGCCATAGACTGATCATCTTCAAAAAAAACGTTTTTCAAACCTTGCACCCTAAAAGAACCTTTGATCCTATCCCTTTCTAAGAATCAATCTCATTCTAGTATTCTAGTTTTCTTACTCATTGTCAATTGAGATTGTTTGGAGCCGCATCGCTGTGATCTGATTTCTCCATTGAAGAAAGGAAGGATCTCTTGAAAGTTTCAAGGAGTCCTGCAATTGGAAGCGTTGAAGAGGTTCTTCAACCGTCAAGATAAGCAAAATTGGGGTAGACTTCAAGAGTTTGGTACACTCTTGAAAGAGATAGGTTTGATAGAGTGAGGTTCACTTGTATCTCCTATTGTAGCCAATTTTAACTGATTTTGAGTAGACACTCCCTAAGGTTTAGGGGGGACTGGACGTAGCTCTCAAGTGGATAGAGAGTGAACCAGTATAATAATTCTCTATGTTATCTTCTTATAACTTTCATTTATTTCCGCATATTAAATCTCTCCATTTGAATCTCATGTTAGCAAATTATCTCGCTTCTGTTCTTGGCTTCGTGCGAGCGAAACCCGTTCTTTGAAAACTCTATTCTCTGTCTGAATCTGAACGTACTACTCGAGTAGTCCCTGAACTAATCGAGTAGTTCATCATATTTTGGACAGAAAATTAATTTTGTTTTAAAACAGTAAGCGTGTTATTTGTTAATATCAATTGCACTCGAAAAGTTAATATCGTTACTTCAATTTACTATTCACCCCCCTCTAGTAAAGTGTTAGGCCGCTTGTTAGTTTCCAACAAGTGGTATCAGAGCTCGGTCGAAAGATCGAGTGTAAAATTTTTTTCGAAAAGATCCTTAAGGAAACCATGGGCTCTCTTTTGGATGGGAAGGCTCTTCAATAAAACGTCCTCCACTATTTAATGGTGAAGGATATGCTTATTGGAAAGCCAGAATAAAAATATTTATTGAAACGATTGATATTGATGTTTGGGATGCAATTGAGAATGGTCCCTATATACCTAGAAGAAAAATAAATGAGGAAGTTGTAGAAATTCCTAAGGCAAGTTGGAATGATGATGATAAAAAGAAAGTTTCTTATGATTTGAAAGCTAAAAACATCATCACTTCCGCCTTGTCTTATGATGAATTTTTCAGAGTTACACATTGTAAAAATGCTAAACAAATGTGGGACATTCTACAACTTACTCATGAAGGGACAAGCGAGGTTAGAAGGGCTAGATTAAATACATTAATGCATGAATATGAGTTATTTCGCATGCTCCCTAATGAGTCAGTTAATGACATGCAAAAGCGATTTACTCATATCATAAATCATCTCATTGCGCTTGGTAAAACATTTCTTAACTCTGAAGTTATTTACAATGTATTGAGATGTTTAAGCAGGGAATGGCAACCCAAGGTCACGGCTATCATGGAGTCAAAAGATTTAGACACCTTGGATCTTGCAACCCTCTTTGGAAAGCTTCAAGAGCATGAGATGGAGCTAGGACGTCTAACTTTGCATGAGGAGTCGGATAAGAAAAAGAAGGGAATCGCACTAAAGACCACCACAAAATCAACTAAGGTATGTGATGATTCCTCTAGCTCTAGTAATGACTCCGAATCTAGTTTAGATGATGAAAGTTATCAAAAACTAGCAACGAGGTTCCGTAAATGTTTTAAAAATAAAAATGAATTAAAAAGAATAAAGGAACCTAAGGACTCCTACCATAGAAATTGTTCTTCAAAAGATAAAATTAAATGTCATGAATGTGGTAAGAGAGGACACATAAGACCTCATTGTCCTGAGTATCTTAAGAGACATAAAGATGAAAAGAAAAGGGGCAAAAGAGCCTACATAGTGTGGGATGCACCGGATGAAAACAAAGAGACAAGCTCAAGCACATCAAGTGACGAGGAAGAAGCCAATCTTTGCTTGGTGAGTAGATTTGACGAAAGCGCATCATCAAGTTTCACTTCAAGTAAGCAAGGAACCGAGGTAAATTCCGATTCCGAATCTGAGTCTCATGATTATGAAGAATTATATAATGCTTATGTTGAAATGCATAAAGAATTCAAGAAACTTGCTAAATTAAATGACAAAGGAAAAAGAGCTATTTTGAAATATAAAGAGCAAGTCTTGAATTTAGAAAAATGCATTGATGAGCTAAATAGTAAAAATGAAGCACTTCAACAAAGTATTGATTCTTTTAAAATTCAAGAAATCCCTCCTTGTGAAAGTTGCAAAAGTCATGAACATGAAGTTACAAATTTGAAAAACACTATTGCAACTTTATCAAGATGTGATCAAAGAGTAAATCATCTTCTTGAAAATCAAAGGAACAATACAAATAAAACCGGCTTAGGATACATGAATGTCAATAAAAAGAATTTTAGAAAAGTTGGTTCTTTTTCAAATGTTAATTATTCTAAAAAGCAAACTTGCTTTTATTGTGGCATTCATGGACACACCTCAAATATTTGTAGAATTAAATCTCATGGTGTGCCTAACGGTTATTATGTTTGGATTGTGAAAGATGAAAATCCCGATAAGCCCCAAACAATTTGGGTACCCTCAAGCAAAACTTAATTTTTTTTCAAGTACTTTTGAAGGGCTATGTGCTTAAATGTTTTTTTTTATTGCCTCTTCATAAGTATATTTGTTTTAGGGGGAGAAAAGTTTTTTTTATCGGGCTATAAATCATCAAGTGCTATCATTGCTCATAATCCAACAAGTGTTATTATGTTCTTCCTATGGCATATTGCTCTTAATTTAGGCTCCTTTTTGATCATGCCAAAAGGGGGAGAAATGATGTTGTTGTTTATGTTGTGCAGGTTTCTGATGTTGCATAAAGTCAGGGGGAGTTTATGCAAAACAACAAGGTTTATATTATCAAGGATTTGTCATCATCAAAAAGGGGGAGATTGTAGAATCAAAAAGGTTTTGATGAAGACAAATAAATCAACAAGTTGTTTTTGATGAAGACAAAGCAACAACAACCATTTAGAAGTTTTCCATTTCCCGCTCCCTTGTAATATTTTATATTTATGTTGAGTGTGGGTGGTAGACTTAGGTTTTTACTCAAGCGATTATGAGTTAGTTAGCATGAATACTAGTTAAGCTAAATATTGGAAAAAGCTTAGAAAGGGACTAGGACTTCTGGAAAATCAATTTTGACAGTATTTTTAAGAAAGTAGCAGTGACTACTCGAGTAGTTTGTGCACTACTCGAGTAGCCTGCAAAGTAGAAAAATGGCCTGCTCACTATTTCCCCTAACTACTCGATTAGTCTGTTGACTAATCGATTAGTTCTCAACTAATCGATTAGTTACTGCACTAATTGAGTAGTTTGAGAAACAGTAAGTCCACCATTTGTCTGACTACTCGAGTAGTGCTCCAACTACTCGAGTAGTACGAGTTAGATCAGTCATGTTTCAAATTATTATATGGCTGTTGAAAAGCAATCAAGGGAGAATATTTCCATATTAGTTTTCTCAAGCTCCTCCCTGATTCTGGCAATTTGAAACTCAATATATTGATTACCTCTTCAACAAGAGCCATAGACTGATCATCTTGAAAAAAAAACGTTTTTCAAACCTTGCACCAAAAAAAAACCTTTGATCCAATCCCTTTCTAAGAATCAATCTCATTCTAGTATTCTAGTTTTCTTACTCATTGTCAATTGAGATTGTTTGGAGCTGCATCGCTGTGATCTGATTTCTCCATTGAAGAAAGGAAGGATCTCTTGAAGGTTTCAAGGAGTCCTGCAATTGGAAGCGTTGAAGAGGTTCTTCAACCGTCAAGATCAGCAAAATTGGGGTAGACTTCAAGAGTTTGGTACACTCTTGAAAGGGATAGGTGTGATAGAGTGAGGTTCACTTGTATCTCCTATTGTAGCCAATTTTAACTGATTTTGAGTAGACACTCCCTAAGGTTTAGGGGGGACTGGACGTAGCTCTCAAGTGGGTAGAGAGTGAACCAATATAATAATTCTCTGTGTTATCTTCTTATCACTTTCATTTATTTCCGCATATTAAATCTCTCCATCTGAATCTCATGTTAGCAAATTATCTCATGCGGCAAACCCGGAACCTATCAATAATTCCGGTTACCACTAATGGATCGTTGTGGTTGGGAATCACTCCTTCCAAATCAGCTTCGGTAAATGTGATCGGAGGGTGTACTTCTTTCTGCCTGTTTGCCAGAGCAACTGCCATTGTTGCCAGCTTTAAATGTTTTTTCTGGGACGTTATGGATTCCCCTTCTACCATCAGGCCACCAACGATAGTGCTAATTACCTCCATGTCTTCATTGTTGCTTTTATCAGCATCTTCTTTCTTTACTGGGGAATTTCTGGTTGCAGTGCGCCTAGGAGTTCTGCTTCTCCTTGGGGGCGTCCGGAATCTCCTTCTAGGTGGACTTCTTGTCCTCCTTCTGACAGGACTCCTGACCCTTCTTGTGGGGGTGCGCTCATTGGGACCTCCACTAAAGGACCGAGTGTAACGATTCAGTTTTCCTCTTCTTATCAAAGTTTCTACAACGTCTTTAAGTTGGACACATTCATCATCGGTGTGTCCATAGCTGCCATGCCAACTACACCTTTTGTGTTGATTCTCCTTCGTGGGAGGCCTCCTCAACGGGGGTGGGCGATCTACTTCCATCAGTTCTACATTCATAATCTCACGAAGGATTTGTGATCTAGAAGTGTTTAAAGGCGTATAACGGTCATATTTACCTTCGGGCTTTTTAGGCCCCAGATCATGTCTGTTGATTTTGTCTCCTTCTCTGTGACCCTTCCCTGACCCCTTGTTGAAGAGAGCCTCTTTCTTTTTTCCGGATGTATCCCCTGCAAAACTGTCTTGCGCTTTCTGATACTCCTCTAAGTTGATATACTTTTCAGCTCTTTCCATAACTTCGTCCATGGTTTTGATTTTGTGCATCACCAACTGGTTTGTGAAATCCCCTGGTCTTAATGCACGCATCAAGAGATGCAAAGCCACTGAAGCCTCTATGTCACTAATTGAAAGGTATTCAGTATTGAAACGGGTGAGAAAATCTCTTAGCGATTCTCCCTTCTCCTGCTTAATTTGAGACAAATGGTGTTCCGACTTTGGCTGAGCCTTACTTGTTGTGAAGTGTCCCAGGAATTTGCCAGCCAAGTCTTTCCACCCAGTTACCGAGTCAGGTTCCAATTTAGAATACCAGCGCAAAGCAGCTTTTTTCAGAGTCAGGGGGAAGGTGCGACATTTGTACGCTTCCTTAGCCCCTTGACATGACATTGCCACCAGAAAGCTGTCAATATGCTCCTGTGGATCCGAATTCCCAAAGTATGGATCTACATTGGCTGGAGCTTTGAGATTTTCAGGCATGGGGAAAGCCATTAATGGGTGGTCTTTTTCTTCAGGCCCCCCAATCAGCTCCACTTCATTTCCTTTACCCACGCCTGACTGGGATGTTCCTTTCCTTAATTCTTTCAGCAACTTATCCTGTTCATCCAGCCGCTTACGCAGGCGAGCCAATTCTGTTTCCATGCTTGCCTTCCTCTGCGAGCATCCGCCAGATGACCCCTTACTCTCATGTCGGGAATGCGAAGGGCTTCCTCCTCTAGTAGGGGGCCTCTGTCGCGATTTTTCCTGCTCATGACGAGAAGGTTCCTCTTGCCTTGATCGTTCCTGTTCTGCCCTTCTCCTTCCTTCACTTAATCGTTCCCTGAGGTCCTTTTGACGAGAAGGTGCTTGTTCTCCATTTTCCCTCACTTCCAGCACACTGTGGCGGCTGGGTTCAGCACGTTCCTCTTGTGATTGATTTGCCATGGACTTCTTCATAAAGTGGTGGGAATAAGTTTCTCGCTCCCACTGTGGTCGCCAATGTTCTGTCGTAGGATTACGGTGCTTAGACAATTCGGCTAAGAATCCAGCAATCTCACTTTTGATGTCAAACGAGAAATGAGCACCTTGAATACCAAGATACACACTCTCTTGTCGTTTTCAGTTTTGGGGGGTGATGTGTGTTTGTGTGAGATGAGTTAGTTCATACCTGCTTGCTTACCAGGAAATATATACGCATACCAGCAAATACCGAATTGATGGCCGCTTTCATGTGGCGGGTAAGATTCCTCCCAAACGGCTCTGATATGATGGCTGGTATTAAAGTGAATGGGATCCTATGCTGGTGAGGATAGTGGAATTCCTTCAGACTCCTTAATGCACGTGTCCGAATTCGTACCGGTATAACGGTACGGATGTCAACCGCTCGATATCATGTCTGTATCTGAATCCGGTCTCCAAGATTTGCTTAGGATACGATTCCGTATCCAGATCCGGTTCAAGTGGCCCTTCCAACCTCAATCCAGTATTCGGATCCGGATTGTTGAGCCTTTCTTGGCCTCAATCCGGTATCCGATCCGAGGAGCCCTTCCGGCCTCAATCCGGTATTCGGATCCGGATTGTTGGGCCTTTCTCGACCTCAATCCGGTATCCGACCCGAGAAGCCCTTCCGGCCTCAATCCGGTATCCGGATTTGACTTGTTTGGTCTTTGGGACCGATATCATGACCTGGGCTTATTGGGCCTCTTGTGGCCTCAAACCGGTATCTGAATTCTGCATACCGGTTCTGACTATCCGGACCATAACACATATGTTACATGTACTTGTTACACCGCTATAATTTTATTTTGCAGATTAAAGTGGAGGAAATATGAGACAACATATGTTACATGTACTTGCTACACCTAATTACAATAAGTAATGAGTTTGTGAATTGGTCATATGATTACAATTTTTATGGAATTGGATGAGAAGGATGAGAGGTTGAAGATAATTATGTAGGTTGATGATGAGAGTTTGAAGGTGGTGGGTGTGAGTAATAAAATTGGCTAAGTATTAGGTTTTTAGGATTACGGGTGCAAATAATAGGATTAGAGGTGTGAGTATTAGATATATGAATGTGAGTATTAATATAAGGGTAATATTGGTAAGTAAGTCCAAAAAAATTATAAAAAACGAGTGCGAGTAATAATGAAGCGGGTGTTAATAACATCTCCCAGAATAAAATTAGGAGAAGAAAGAATATATAAAAATATCGCTCCTATACATGGATCCTTTATAAAATAGTTGTAATCTTGCTCTTAAAAATTGACCCTTTGTGCAATCAATAGTTGAGATCTAGTGTGAACTCTATAAATATAGAAAAAAAAATTAGTTAGTGCAAAATAAAATATTCACAAAGAATAGATCTAATAATAAAAACAAAAATGTAAATAGAAAAATTAGAATATAATTGAAATAAGATGAAGCACGTCTCACAATTCTACTTAGTATATGCTTATTCTGATTGCATCCCAGCTTAGCAAAAAAAAATTGTATCGTAATTCTATTTACATGATTGACAATAAAACTATCACAATTTGTGAAAATAATAACATCCAACAATTAAAAAAAAATCTGCACTCTCTTGGTGGGTTTGATTGATCCCGTGTAATCTCTATCTATTTGATTTTATTAAAGCTCCTTAAAGGTTTTAAGGGGGTCTGGACGTAGGTCACCGTGTTGGTGAGTGAACCAGGATAAATCTCGGTGTTCCATTTTCTTTACTGCTTTTATTTACTTTTTGAGGATTTGATCGAACTGTTATAGCTCTAACTTATCACTCGGACAATGCTAGTAATTTTCCGCTGCAAACCTGATTCTTTGAGTGTGCAGCTCGGATAATCAGTGCTCGGTCTAGAAACTGATTATCAAGAACTGTTCGGCTCAAAGTCGAAATTTTTACTATGAACAACTAGTGTTATCCGACCTATTTTAAAACATCACGAAAAATTGTTATTATTGCTTCAATCTACTATTCACCCCCTCTAGTAGATTGTTAAGACCGTTCCATCGGTTTCCATCGTTTTCAACATAATTGATTTTTTAGATTGATAATTGATTATTGGTGATTGATGATTGATAATTGATGATTGATAATTGATAATTGACAAATATATATATATATATATATATATATATATAATTGATGATTGATTTTGATAGTTTTAAATATTTATTTTCTTCTTAAAAAACATTTATTTTAGACATTTAGTGTTTTAAACATTTAATAATTATCCATTAATTTGTTGAGGAAAAAAAGTGGTCTCATGATTATCCATCAATTTGTTAAGGAAAAAATCATTTGGTTGTTTATTAGATTATAATACTCTTTTGTAATTATCCACACAATTAAGAAGAAAAAAAAAGAGAATATTTAAAAGAGAATATTTCAAAATTAAGAAGCACATTTTTTTTATTTTAACTTATTATAAAGTCAAACTTATTAGAAAATTGAAGAAAAAATAAACATCTTTAAAAAAATCTCTTATTCATCTCAAACCTGTCATGCGTTTCGCTCAAAATTGCAAATTAATCATCCTCTCTTACTTCATGTCATACATTATTTTTGGCCTCATAATTGCCCAAAAAAAAAGATCATACATTAGTAATGAACAAATTATAATTTTATATTGATAGTATGTGTGGTGGACCTTACTTGGCTGGGCTTAGGCGCCTCCCAACAGGCCCAACCCAACCAAGCTAGGGTTCCCTCTCCTCACTCTCCTATATATATCCCTCTCTCCCTAGGGGCTAAGGTACGTCTCTCTAAACCTAAGAACTACGTGCGGTTTGATTCCCCTCTCATGGGATACGTAGGACCGGGGTCACCCTCGTCAGCTGCAACAACCCCCAAACACCTCATGTGGTGCCTCCGACCTCGGAACATCACATTGGCGCCGTCTGTGGGAACTCCCACCCACATCCAAAAAAAAGAAGAAAAAAAATAATAAAAATAAAAATAGTGTTTTCTATCACGAGGAAGGAAGGCAGCCTCATCGTGAAAGTCGTTGCCGTTGTCGGGATACGGGTCTGGACCATCGCCGGTGAAGAAGAAGAAGCGATGAAGTGTTGCCGCTGAGGGCGATCCACCATGGTGCTGCTCACAGTTACTGCCGGCGCTGTTCAGTGCTGTTCATGGTTGCTGTTGCGCGACCAGAGGAGCCGCCGCTGTTGTATCTGCGACCTGAAGAGCGGTGTGGCGGTGCGCCACCATCATCGAAGAGCCCTAATCGCCCTAGCTGTTCTCATCTTCCTCGGTGGTCACAAAACCAGCCATGGCAACCGAGTTGATAGAAGGGGACCGCGATCGAGAAGGGAAGGAACTCTCGACGGCGCAGCGAAGGCGTGATTGTGACGCCGCCATCACCATCCTCTTCCGCTCCCACGCTCTCTCCGCCTTTGGCGGGCTCGAATATGCATCGCCGCCGCCGACGTACTGGGGCGTTGATGACGATGGCACCATGGCAGAGCCATGTCAAAAGCAGCAGCAAGCCTCTCCTCGCCTCCTCTGCCGAGGCTTGCAGAGCAGAGCACAAACCATGGTGGCACGAATCGGTACGAGCAAGATCCGTGGGTCAGCACCTTGACAAGGAAACACGATGAACGGCCACAACTGCGTCGCTGCCTTAGTGCAAGAAAAGGAAGCGGGGAAGACGAAGGGAGCGGCACTGATCCCTGAACCGCTGCCCCCATGGATGTTCTAAACTCACTCCGAGAAATAAGGGAAGGAACTCAGAGAGGAGGAAGATCCACCGCCGCGACGACGATCGGCCCACCCATGCTCGCCGCCGTTGCAAACGGTGACACTCGTCGTCAACGTCGTCGCCTGTGTGAAGCCGGTGACCCTCCTTGCCGCCCCATGTTGGCCGCTGCCACTGCATTTAGCTGCAGCCATGTGGAGCGCTGCACTCCTGCTACATTAGGGTTTCAACCCTAACGGGCCAAAGGCCCAAATCAGAAAAAAAAACAGTAAAAAAAAAAGAATTACTGCAAAAACGGGCCAATGGCCCAATTCAAGAAAAAAGGAAGAAGAAGCCGACAGCATCTAAGGAAATAGAAAATGGGCCAGCAAGCCCAAACAAAAAAAAAGAGGAAGGGAAACTACCTAACGGGTCAACAAGCTCAGGTATCTACAAAGTAAAATTACTAAAACCTAATGGGCCAACAAGCCCAGGTACCTTAAAATATATATATATAAAAGAGGATGAAGAAGAAGAAGAGAAGAAGGAGGAATACACGGGCTAAAATAATCGACATCTAGAGTGGAGAAGGATCAACATAAACTCCCTACTGCTCGCTTAAATGGGAAGTGTAGTTTTCTCTCTAATAGGCTAGCCGAATATCATTATAATCATTATATTATTTATTGATCCATATGACTGATAGTACACTTTTGCTAATTACTTTTGCTACACATGCTACTATTTTATTATAATTACATTATTTACGACAATCAAACATCCTCATATTAATGCTTTTCACCATTATTTGTTCTGACATATTCTTGTACTATCATTTATTACGAACAATATTTTCAAATCATACAATTCTCTTCCAATGTTACATATTCTTCAACTGCCAATAATTATCATTATTGTTATTATAAATTGTCGGACGATGATAATTAATTATTATTCTTGTATGGCCAATGCGAGGTACAAAAAAATGATGGTTCGATTTGTTGAGGGTGATGGCCCGAGATACTTATGCTTTTCGTCCAAGTAACCCATTTCGAAGTTCTCATCTATGGACAAAGAGTTTTCCGAGTGATATGAACCGAAAGCATAATTATTTTATTCGGAATCAATTGATGATGACAAGGACTCTGTGTCGAGTTTCTCCTTTGAGCTCGTGGGCCGAGCACAGAGAAGCCTACGTTCAGTTCCCATTTTGGATACATGTGCCAATTTCGGCCGACCCTCGATAATTTCGAAAGATTCGCACAGTGTTTCACACTCGAGTCGACCACAGTGTCTCGCACAGTGAATTCTTCTATCCGACATGATTCACTTCAACATACTTCAATTCGACATTCTTCAATCCGACACTCCTCTCCTCACCTGAATCAGGGAAGAAATCCTAGTTCCCATATTATTTTCCTATCTCATCGCCTTTCTATAGGTTTACTTTGCATGCTTCTTGATATTGGTTTACTTGGTGCACTATTTCTGACATATGCTTTTAATACTTGCTTCCTTATAGTTTCTCTACTTGGTGCTTATTATTTGATATTCTACATGTTGCTACGTGACATACTGTTGAACAAGTTGCTTATCTGATCTTCTTGCTATTAAATGTCCTTAAATCTCTGCCTCTCCTGTTGTGATAGTATGATAATATTTGATGTACATTGCCTCTCCGGTTGTCGTGTTTCATGTTTTAATGCTCTCATCTGGTTTGCTGCCATGTTTATAACTGTCGTCTATTGTTGAATGTGGTATACCTGAAATCATGCATCTTTTTGTGGACAATGCTGTTTGGTTGAACAATATCTTAAATTCCAGTATTTGCCGCTTTCATATCTGTTGCGTATGACCTGCTCAAATCATCTTGCTCTTATGTCGGTGTTTTATTCTCGCCTGCCAACAGTTTTCATTGTTGTTATTTAATTATCATGAATTATCATAAAGTGTCAAAGTTAATGCCAATCACTGATTATTATTATTTTACTTGTAATGTAAGATTCAGGAGAATGATGGTCGAAAAAAGGAAGGCTGAGGTGCTACGATTGTCTCTATTTTTAACGAAGCCATCTTACGATCTCTATTCTCATCTCGGCTTGGATCTTCTTTGGACGAACTGCTATGTTTGCCTCTATTATCTTACTGGCCCCACTTTTCATCTCGGCTTGGATCTTCTTTGGTTTTCACAGGACCACCACGGCTTCTCGAAGGTGAACAACTCCAAAGGCATATATTATTTCTTAGTTCATGCTTATTTCTGAGCTCGGAGATTCTCTATTTCAAATTGCGCGGTTTATCGAAAAGGGAGGCCGAGCTACTATTATTCTCTTTATTTCATGTTTATATCTGATCTACCGAGCTGCTATTATTCTCTCTAATTCATGTTTCTATCTGATCTGCCGACCTGCTATTATTCTCTTTAATTCATGTTTCTACCAAGCTGTTATCATCTCGACCCTACCTTTGTGGTAGAACGGTCCCCCCTGTCACTGCACTTACATGCATTCACGCATATAAGTCGGTACTAGTGCTACAGACATGTGCGTACGTACTAGCTTCCCATTTAGCACTAGCCACCTTAATGTTGCATGGCGCTTATGTACAATCAACATCTTATAAATGAGATCGACTTATAAGCTCAGTGTACAAGGGACACCCGATAAAGTATAGCTTGCTGTGAAATGTTCTCACATAACTTCACTCAGCAACCTCTTTCACATTGGGGCCGAGGATACCCACCTTGGCGATGGTGACTGGATCCGAGATCCCTACCGCATTCACTTATATACAGTATTTTTTTTCAGAGGAAAACTTATAAGTTACTGCACTGGTTAGGGGAAGTCGTCCGAAGTCAAAGGTCTAGACAACCACATACTATGTGCAACAAGTTTAACCAAAATAACTTGCACTGAAAGATCACTGTCCTCGGCACAAGCCCTTTCGGGCTTTACCGAGTGGGGGGCATGTGATGCAAGGGAAAGGATGCAAAGTCGACCTATATATCGACACTAGATGACTCCCGACTTTGTCTCCTTGTATGGGATGTCACAACGTCTCCGAATTCGGCATCCACCTCTCTCATTGAGGACTTACTCTAATCCATTTCATTTCACTCCGGATCATGTTCCTACACACTTGCCCACGATCTCGCGTTTAGCCGGCCAGATCGGCGAGGCCGCAAGTGGACCCCACCTTCATCCATTTCGGAACTCCCCCGCGTGAGCTCGGTTCGAGACCCGATGAGTCTCACCGAGCTGGTGGCGGATCCCCCCGCGGGAACTCGGTTTGAGATGTACCTCACCAAGCGAACTCGGTTCGAGATGAGCCTCATCGAGCGAACTCGGTTCGAGATGTTCCTCACCGAGCTGGTGGCGGATCCCCCCGCGGGAACTCGGTTCAAGATGTTCCTCACCGAGCGAACTCGGTTCGAGATGTTCCTCACCGAGCGGACTCGGTTCGAGATGTTCCTCACCGAGCTGGTGGCGGATCCCCCCGCGGGAACTTGTTTCGAGATGGGTCTCACCGAGCTGGGAGGTCCATGTGGCAGATCCCTCCCCTGAACTCGGTCTAAGACTTAAAAAGTCTTTCCGAGTTGGGGGACTTATGTGATGAACCTCGCCGTGGGCCAAGATCACAGGACGCATAACCATTACGCTCCCTTCCCTGGTCGATATCGGTGAGGCTACAGGTGGAAATGGGGACTACTACCCAATAACTCGGTCATCGGTCGAGTACATTGTGGATCGAGTGTACACCTCGGCTGAGAGCATCTTGCCGACAGCGTCCCCGGTGAACGTTACGATCCAGTTGAGGTTTTACTCTCGGCATACCTCGATGAGAGAGGTGTAAGAATCCCTTATCGGGCTACTCTTTTACTGTCATCATCCGAGCATGAAGAACGCTATTATCGATACTCTTCCGAGCAAGAGGCCTCGACTACGAGTATATTCCTACCTCGTCACCGACTCAACACTGATTGGACCGACGCAGAAAGGACCTCAACTCAGCACAGTCTTTACGACTCTTCCCGAGCTGGGGGACTTATGTGGCGGATCGACTTCTCCTAACCCGCCTTGCTATCCTTTGCTAGCCTTGAGCACATGATTGTGGACTAGTACTCAAACCCTTCCTAGAAGGTGGGGGGGTACTTAGTGCTATGATGCTTAGTGTTATGCCTTCTTTCTCCTAACTCGGCTCGAGACTCACAAAGTCTCGCCGAGCTGGGGGGCTTATGTGGTGGACCTTACTTGGCTGGGCTTAGGCGCCTCCCAACAGGCCCAACCCAACCAAGATAGGGTTTCCTCTCCTCACTCTCCTATATATATCCCCCTCTCCCTAAGGACTAAGGTACGTCTCTCTAAACCTAAGAACTACGTGCGGCTTGATTCCCCTCTCATGGGATACGTAGGACCGGGGTCACCCTCGTCAGCTGCAACAACCCCCAAACACCTCATGTGGTGCCTCCGACCTCGAAACATCACAGTATGATTTAAGAAAATTTTATTATACTCCATCCATCCAACAAAAAAACAAACCATTTTTGTACTAATTTCTTTGAATTTTCAACATTTTTTTGGAGACATAGTGAATATAAATTAAAAAAAAAATAGAAAACGAAGAAAGAATTATAATTGGTACTGCTTCATTGTTCTATACTATGTAAATATTGAAAGGCTTATTTATGCCAGGTGCACCTGTAGTTTGCACCTATTTTGTCAGACGTCCTTTAACTTTATTTTTCAACAAATATACCCCTACAGTTTGCTCCGGTGAGCCATATACCCCTGCATGCCATTTCCGGCCACCGGTGCTGACGTGGACCGCCGGAGTCAGCAAGTGGTAAAAATAGGAGCCCTTGTAGTTTGAGTCTTTTTTGTCAGATACCCCTATATATAATTTCAAAAATTCATATCTTTTAAACCGTAAGTCCAAAAATTACAAATTTTATGTCAAAACGATCGTATTGAAATATAGAATTTTAAAATGTAATTATTTTATTTTTATGTATAGTTTTGTAAAAAATAGTTTTTTGGGCAATTTTCTATACGAATTTTGAATTTATGAATTATTAAAAATAATTTATGAATTGATTGCACTAGTTTTTATTATAGTTTGAGGATCATAAAAATCATGAGTTTTGACTTTTAAAAATAAATTGTAAAAAACTATAAAAAAAACTAAATTTAAAATCATCGGAGACTGACATAGTCAAAACTCATGATTTTTATGTTCCTCAAACTACAATAAAAACTAGTTCAATCCAATTCATAAATTATTTTTAATAATTGATAAATTCAAAATTCGTATAGAAAATTTCACAAAAAATAATTTTTTAGAAAACTATCCGTAAAAGTAAAATAATTACATATTAAAATTCTATATTTCAATACGATCGTTTTGATATAAAATTTGTAATTTTTGGACTTACGGTTTAAAAGATATGAATTTTTGAAGTTATATATAGGGGTATCTGACAAAAAAGACTCAAACTAGAAGGGCTCATATTTCTACCACTTGCTGACTCCGGTGGTCCACGTCAGCACCGGTGGCCGGAAATGACATGCAGGGGTATATGGCTCACCGGAGCAAACTTTAGGGGTATATTTGTTGAAAAATAAAGTTAAAGGGTGTCTGACAAAATAGGTGCAAACTACAGGGGCACCTGACATAAATAAGCCATATTGAAATGCCATTTCCTATTTACCACCTCAACAAACAACTACAAAAATATTCATATTACACTGCACATTAGCAAACTAAAAAGGAATTGTGTAGAATAAAATTAGGAGAAGAAAGAAGATATAAAAATATCGCTCCTAAACATGGATCATTTATAAAATAGTTGTAATCTTGCTCCTAAAAATTGACCCTTTGTGCAATCAATAGTTAAGATCTAGTGTGACATTATTTCACTATCGTATCAACCGAACTATGTAAATATAGAAAAAAAATAGTTAGTGCAAAATAAAATATTCACAAATCTAATAATAAAAAAAATGTAAATAGAAAAATTAGAATATAATTGAAATAAGATGAAACACGTCTCACATTCTACTTAGTATATGCTTATTCTGATTGCATCGCAGCTTAGCCAAAAAAAAAAGGCATCGTAATTCTATTTACATGTTTGACAATAAAACTATCACAATTTGTGAAAATAATAACATCCAACAAATTAAAAAAAAATTCTGCAGCAGACAAACTATCAAAACTTGAAAAGGATAACATCAAAGAACTTAAAAAATAACATAAATATATCAACAATTCCTCAAATTCTAAAACTGATACCAATATTCACCTAACACAGCATATTTAAAAATAATGCACCTTACCTTGCACCCCATTTTTATTTTCGGATATAGTTTTGATTCAACTTTAAGTTGTAAACTTATCAAGTTACCGAATTTGAAATTGCATGTAATGAGTGATTTGGTTGTTTTTTATGTTGTTACTTATTCTTATCAATTGATTTGTTCTTATCAATTGATTCAGTTGTTATTATCTTATAATTTTGAATTATTTTTAAAACAAATACCCAATCTCTTGCACATATATTGGCAAAAATGTGCATATAGGAATTCAAACCCTTGACAAGGGGATGGACCACTGGGAACCACTAGGCCAAAAGCTTATTAGTGTATTATTAATTAACCAAATTTATTTACTATATTTAAATTTTCGCTTTTAATAATTTTATATTCATTTTTATTTCATAATATCACTTCCAATCTTAAATATAAAGGCATTAGTTTTCAAATTTATTTTGTTTTTTTATTACTCCGTATAAGTTATATTCCAGCTTTCAATGATACTATTTATTTTTTTTAGGAATCACCCATAATTTAGCAAAGTAAAAGTTTAGCTAAAAAGTATTGAAAAAATATGAGTGATTCCTGGAAAAAAAATTAATATCATTGAAAGTTGGAATATAACTTATAATTAAAAAACAAAATAAAGTTTAGAACTAATATCTTTATATTTAAGACCGGAAGTTATATTATGAAATAAAAATAAATATAAAATTATTAAAAACAAAAATTTAATTATAATAAATAAATTTCGTTTTCGCAATATTACAACAAGCCATTGGACTAGTATTTAATAAATTTAATCCTTATTGAAAATTGTAGTAGTATTTAATTTTTATTAGGAAGTGTGTTCATTAATTAATGTATAGTTGTTTAGAAATCAAATAGATAATAAAATTAGAATTAGCAAGAAGTAAGAGAAATGATTGAAAAAAAAGTTAACGTTGAAAGAAAAAAATACTACTCGTATATGTTCAAGTATTAGAATTGCTAAGAGATAAAAGATATGGAACAAGAAAAAAAAGCCTAAAAACGCAAAAATTAAGGAATGGAGGGAGCATAAAGAAGCAACAAACTTGTAATATTCATTGCTTTTTTGATTTATTGTACACATACAATTTCAAAATGATTTACTTGCACACTATTTGTTGTCTCGCTAAAATGAATGAGATATGGATAATTTGATACATCCTTTATTCTTGAATAATCAATGTAGCACAATGTTATAGTAGAAATCATCAGATATTATGCTTATTATTATTGCATCTAGCTTGGCACAGCGCAGAACAATTGTCGCTAGGAGCCCCTCTACTACATTCTATCATACATATATGATAGCAAACCACGCCCAGATCTTGTGGGTAGGTTTGGACGGCCTTTCCATTTTCAATACAAGCAAACATGACGATAGTGAATATGAAGAAAACAATGGTAGCTTTTTTGGAGTCCATAAGCACAAAACCTTTGGGACTCTAGAACTAACCCTGACAAATATTTGAGTTTTTGTGTAAACATACTATGGAAGCGATACCTCAACATTTTTTGAATTGCAGGTATTGTCTTTTTATATTATATAATTGATGATAATTGATTGATAAAAGGAGTAGTTGTGTCTTTTATTTTTAAATTCAAAATATTATATATATATATATATATATATATATATATCCAAAATAGAATTAAATTGTTGGTAGAATCTAACAAATCAAGTAAACTTTCCCATTACTCGTACTTTTCCAAAAATCGTTGACTTTAACTTTTTTTTAATTTGGATGTTTTTAAAAAAAAAATTGGGAAATTATATGCTAAATTTTTTTTTTTTTAAAAAAAGACCAGTTATTCATGCTTCATGCAAATAAATACTATATTTGAATCATATGAATTTCTTTTATAGCTAGTGAACATTTTATTTTTGATATTGGAACGTGAAATCGAGAGAATGAAAATGTTGAGAATAAAAAGATAAAAAATCATTGAATAATCATTTGATTCAACTTTAAGTTGGAAACTATTATTTATAATTAACTTGAAATTGCTGAAATTTTTTTTAACAAATTTAAAATTTGAATTAGTTGTTTCTTATCTTGTTATCCAATTTTATCCGATTTTGAATTTCCACATAAGTAGAGATTCTGTTGTTTCTTATCTTATTAGTTTATATTTGAAACTGTTAGTTATTTTTTGTGTGGTATTATTTTTTTTATGTTGCAGTATTATTTATGATAGAATCTCTATCTCTATATTGTTGAACATAATCTGTCGTATCATAACCGAATGATATGCTCAATTTCCTTTGTAATTATCCATACAATTAGAAAAAAATAAAAAATTGAAAAGAAAAATTTGTTATAGTGACCCATCAACCTTTTTTTTTTGGTGTACACCGAGGGTATCCCAAAGCCGACAGCCGAAGACTAATCCCCTCCGAGGCGTAGAGATCACCGAAGTGGGTTTTGCCTCTACCAACAAAGCATTTTCCATGCCCACGGCAGGGATCGAACCCCTGACATCATGCTTAAGGAACCCAGCTAGCGACACATCAACCTTTGACATAGATTGCAGGTATTTTTTTTTATAATATATATATATATATATATATATATAATTGATTTTTTAGATTGATAATTGATTATTGGTGATTGATGATCTATAATTGATGATTGATTTTGATAGTTTTAAATATTATTTTCTTCTTAAAAAACATTTATTTTAGACTTTTATTGTTTTGAACATTTAATAATTATCCATTAATTTGTTGAGGGAAAAAAATGGTCTCATGATTATCCATCAATTTGGTAAGAAAAAAATCATTTGGTTGTTTAGATTATAATACTCTTTTGTAATTATCCACACAATTAAGAAGAAAAAAAGAGAATATTTAAAAGAAAAAGAGAATATTTCAAAATTAAGAAGCACATTTTTTTATTTTAACTTATTATAAAGTCAAACTTATTAGAAAATTGAAGAAAAAAAAACATCTTCCAAAAAATCTCATATTCATCTCAAACTTGTCATGTGTTTCGCTCAAAATTGTAAATTAATCATCCTCACTTACTTCATGTCATACACTATTTTTGGCCTCATAATTGCCCAAAAAAAAAAGATCATACATTAGTAATGAACAAATTATAATTTTATATTGATAGTATGATTTAAGAAAATTTTATTATACTCCATCCATCCCAAAAAAACAAATCATTTTTGTACTAATTTCTTTGAATTTTTCAACATTTTTTTGGGGACATAGTGAATATAAATTAAAAAAAATAGAAAACGAAGAAAGAATTATAATTGGTACTGCTTCATTGTTCTATACTATGTAAATATTGAAATGCCCTTTTCTATTTACCACCTCAACAAACAAACTACAAAAATATTCATATTACACTGCACATTAACAAACTAAAAAGAAATTGTGTAGAATAAAATTAGGAGAAGAAAGAAAATATAAAAATATCGCTTCTAAACATGGATCATTTATAAAATAGTTGTAATCTTGCTCCTAAAAATTGACCCTTTGTGCAATGAATAGTTAAGATCTAGTGTGACATTATTTCACTATCATATCAACCGAACTCTGTAAATATAGAAAAAAAATTAGTTAGTGCAAAATAAAATATTCACAAATCTAATAATAAAAACAAAAATGTAAATAAAAAATTAGAATATAATTGAAATAAGATGAAGCACGTCTCACATTCTACTTTGTATATGCTTATTCTGATTGCATCCCAGTTTAGCCAAAAAAATGGCATCGTAATTCTATTTACATAATTGACAATAAAACTATCACAATTTGTGAAAATAATAACATCCAACAAATTGAAAAAAAAATCTGCAGCAGACAAACTACCAAAATTTGAAAAGGATAACATCAAAGAACTTAAAAAATAACATAAATATATCCACAATTCCTCAAATTTTAAAACTGAGATCAGTATTCACCTAACACAGCTTATTTAAAAATAATGCACCTTACCTTGCAACCCACCCCACCCCCCAAAAGAAAAATGTTGATCTGCCATTTTTATTTTCGGATGTAGTTTTGATTCAACTTTAAGTTGTAAACTATTATTTATAATTTATTTGAAATGATGAATTTTTTTAATCACATTTAAAATTTGAATTTGAATTTGTTGTTTCCTATCAAGTACCGAATTTGAAATTGCATGTAATGAGTGATTCGATTGTTTTTTATGTTGTTACTTGTTCATGTAACATCCCAAATTTAATCCCAAGCATAATTAGTGAGTTAATAGGTTTAGAGTGTAGAAAATGGGTAGATTAATTGCTTGAAGAATTTTGGGAGCAAGGGGAGCAGCCATTTTAAGTACTAGGGGTTGCGTAGAGTGCATAGTTGTCAAGAGGTAGAATTATAGAAGTCGAATCGGGAGTTAAATCGGGGTTTTAAGTGTTACAAAGCATCCCGTGCAAGAAAATTAGGAATAAAATATCCACAACTCTAAACCCAATTCCCACCATTGGATGTGAAGATAAGGATCTTAGGAAGCTTGTCTCAAAATTTGAGCAAGATCTGACGGTTAACGAAGAAGTTATGGGAAACTCAAGAGAAAGTCAACTAGTGCACGCCCAGGCGCATCGGTGCACGCCCAGACGACCAGGGTGCATCAGATGCACCAAACCAGTAAGTTTTTCGCCCAGGCGCACCACCAGCTCGCCTAGGCGGGCGCTGCGCGCACCAGTTCTGCATCAGGCGCACCAGTCGGCGCGCCATTCTCCCTGATCCCGCACCAGTCACGAGCACCACGCACAGGCCAGAAATTGGTGCTGACGCCGTGCTCAGACGCGCGGTCAGCTGGTGCCATTTCAGCCACACAAAAATTGGCTTCTTGAGGAAGCCATTGATCTTGGACCACCCGTTTCAACCCCTTTTGGCAAGAAACAAATAAAACAAGGCAACAACAACAAAAACACACAACACTAACATACAAACACTCATCCTCACTAATTCCCCTGGGTTCCCAAGGACCTAACTCCATCATCATCAACTCAAACAATAATAACCAAGCCCCACCATTCTCATAAATCATCATCTCCATCAAACCCTCTACAATAAAATAACCAAGAGCCATCCTTATACTCCCTCTCAAATTCGTGGCCCCCTCCTCCTCATCTCCATAGACCTTTCAAGCTTAGCACCTAAGAAGAACCAAGACATCATCATCACCCATAGCCATCAACAAGTCCTAAGCTAGAAGATTAAGCTAAAAGTGACTCTTCCCTCCTCATCCCCAAATTCGTGATCCTCTCCCTCTCTACCTCCATGAATTTGAAAACTTAGCAACTAGGGAGAGTTATATATATAGACCCCACCATCAAGAGCAAGGAGTAGGAGATTAAGGCTTGGTTGTCAAGGGCCAAAGTGGTTCCAGGGGTAAGGAGTAAGAGCTAGGGTTCAAGTGCTTATATTGGTGAATCATTATCATCTTTCATTCGGAGGTAAGAAGGGAAGTGTTATCTTTACTTAGAGGGTATTTTTCTAGCTTGTATATAGGGGGAATTAAGGGTAGGGAATAAAATAGAAAGATGAACCTTAGGGTAATTGACGAGATTAGAGTTTATGAAATGTTAATGGATACGACTATAACTGTATGTTTGTAATTGTCTAGATTTAAGTATTTATGGGTTCAATAATGAAAGTGAGTCATAGATTTAGAGATGAGGTAGACAATTGGGAATAATGATGATGGTTGTAGAATATAGCCTGACTTGAAGGTCAATAATGAATATAGTGATTAAGAAGTTGATTATGTTATTAATTTTAGTGCCTTGAATGAGATTATAATGAACATGAATGATGATGAAGAATAAAATGCAGTTAACGGAAATAAGAAGGTAATTAGGTAATTGGTAAATTAATTAATTAGTGACAAATGGTTAGAGAAGAAGGTAATTAAATGGTATGAATAAATGATTATGACATTATTTATTATTTATGGACCCTCCGTAAAGGAGTGGATATTATCATGACTATGACACCCTTCTCAGATTACCCAAATATAAACTAATAAATAAGCTTTTATATTGGATAATATATATGGACTTGTGAGTGTTAAGAAAATAGGTAAATAAAATTTTTATTTTAAAGCGGGTGCACGAATCGTCACTTGAAAGTCTTGGAGAACAAAGTCTATATTATCTCAAAATCATTGTATCGAGTTCGGCGATTTCTAAAACCTTTTCGCAAATAGAGTAACATTCGATCTTTTAGAAAATATCTTTGTATCAAGTAGCTTAAGCTACCCTTGCTTTGTACGATAGAACTGATACCATTTATAGCCGAGCTCTTAAACAGATTAAATCAAAGTAAGCGGAAATTACTGGACTATGCGACTGATAGAATATAAACATAGGTTTTCATAGATATAGAGAATCATAAGTGCATAGCCCATGAGTAAAATCTCCAAGTTTCAAAATATACAAGTCCATCATCAGATCTATATAACAGTGTAACTACAAGCTCTAGAGTGCTCCAAAAGTATCTCTATATATACATAACAAAATATATAACTCTAGGAATAGTCACATAGATCTGGCAGCATCAGATGGAGTAGTAGTAGCAGTAGTCTCCCAAAAGTAAAAGTGAGTAAAGTAGTAGCATCATCATCACAGCAGCAGCAGCAAATCTCCTCCACACACACCGGATCCTCAGATCCACACCATACACCATATACATGTACCTAGGGATCGTCGTCCCTCCAGTCACTCCCAGTAGAATGCACGACAGGCTCGCCCCCACTCTCGTCCTCCACCGGATCCTCCTCGATCTCATCCGAGGGAGAGTGTACCCTACCACCGGGTACCGGGTCAGGTGATGGTGAAACCCTGACTGGGCTCCTCGGATCAGATAGGGGAGTCTCCTCGCGGACGACTCTCGAAGTAAAAGGGTGAGAGCGGGTAGGTTGAAAATGAAAACTATGGTAAGAGCGAGCTGGTCGCCTGGGAGGTGGTCCATGGTAAGTGTAAAACGGGGGTACATGCATAGTGTATATGATGGGAATCCTAAACCTACGAGGATGGAATCGTATCAGCGGGTTCGGGTGGTAGAAGGTAATCTCTACCTCCCCCTCAAACACCGCGCGATGGTCCTCATAGATCCATATGCCACTAGGAAGTGGCCGGATCTCGATGCAAGCAATGTAGCGAGACATCACCTACAAGGGCATAGGGGTAAGCAATTCTATACACATAATCAATAGAGAATAAATTATGCAACATAAATATGTAACATGCATCAATTAATATCAATCACACTTACACTTAGCAAGTAGGTTATGCACATAGGATGTTCACACTTAATTCAGTCATAACAGTTTATTTGAATGAATGGCATGATGCATGACTTTAGCTCTCAAGCCTATCTCCATCATAATGCTATGTCACTCTCTGACGTCCATCCCTGACAACCCAGCACTCAACAGTGCGTTGTATTCCTAGGTATACAACAATTCGTACATTCACCTAGAATGTACACGACAAGCTTGGTATCCATGCCACCCGAGCATATCCCGTCATCCAAACGGATTGTCATCCAAACGATATATCCATATCGGCATCCACTAAGCCGACCACGTCAACAACGTGTCATCAAGCAAGCGTATTGGCACTCCCAGAGGCCCTCCACATGTTTATCAAAACATGAATACGTCCTACCATCCGAACTCCAGAATGAATGCATTTTATCCTTTAGACTTAAGGGAAGTTGATTAATACTTTGCAGGCCACCTAGGCTTATTTCTTTATCAAAAGGACCGTCATCAAACGATCTATTTGTATTAATCAATTTCTTTAAGTCTTAATCCCTTGGACTATTCTCAATAATTCATTAATTATTTGACTTAGAATTGAAAATGGTGTTCTTCAGGTTCTGGGCAATGTTCTCGAGTAAAATTCAGTCCACTCGAGTGTTCTCTAGATTTTCCAGATTACTCGAGTGTTCCTGAAGTTACTCGAGTGTTCATGACTTTCTGAGGATTTGGGTTTTCAATTCAACAATTTACTCGAGTAGTTCATGGGTTACTCGAGTATTCTTGGATATTTCCAGAATACTCGAGTGACCTTGACTGACTCGAGTGTTTGGCCTATAATGGTCCTCAGGTCATGCTCGATACTCGAGTACCAGGCAGACTACTCGAGTGTTCTTCCTTAATTTACATGGTTTTGAACACGATTTACTCGAGTGCTCTGCCTTTTACTCGAGTGTTTCGCAGCAGACAGCACTGAAAACTGGTTTTAACATGACATTTTCATTTCTACTCAAATTTAATCCATTCCAGGGATCCACAGAGTTCACATAACCTTATTTAGACATGTTACAACACTTGTTACAAGTCAAAACACAGATTTGACGGATAAATCAATAATCATGCATTAAAACACATTTTCACAACTTAACATGTCAATTCTCATAAAAAGCAAAATACACATAAAACCAAGTGCATTTTAGTTCACATACATGATATCAAACTTGCTCATCACAGATTTAGAGCATGGATTGGTCTCCAAACCAAAGTTCCTATTCAATCTAAGCCCTTAGAGCCTCTTGGTGGCTCTCTAACACAATTAATGGAATTTAAACTCTATCTAGTGAATATAATTACTTCCCCTTACCTCTCAGACGTGAATCAACAGAAAGAAATCCACGAAAAGTGCTCCAACCCCAGAAATCACTTTGAGCTTCACATGCATGACAGTTTTGAGTGCACCACCAAAACCGAATTGGTTCACCCATGAAACAGAGATAAGAATTGGGGAAAATTAGATTTCTAAACTCTATACAACATGTTCTAACTAAAGGAATTGAGTTTGAGACTCAGGAGCTCGAGAGCTTACCAGAAATTAATCTCCAAGTAAGCTCCAGAAACCAACTTTGACAGAATAACTCCAACTTCCAAGCTGTCGTTCTCCCAACACACTCACTCAATCCTCACGATTTTGGTGTTTATACAAAGCTCGTGATGTGAGCTTTGTATTCGTGTATAGTTTATGACTTGAATCGAAACAGAGAGAGAGAATCGTTCACTTGAACCCAGGAACCCTAACTTCTTCAACTTCAACAAGAATGAGCCAAATCTTCACGAATTCGGTGTTGATTGGCTTTTATAGGCTTGGAGGAGGCTCATGCATCACGCCACGACATCCATGGCGTTGGCATGGTGGTGATTTCGTGTCAACGACACGAAATCGTTGGCTGTGACTCACCAAACGCACTAACTCGTGCAGTTTGACCCAGAATACTCGTGTTTTACCCAGATTTTGAAAAATAATTATTTTATTTACTTTCCCTCCAAAATCTTTCCTATAATTGCTTCTAGGTCCCAACCCAGGGACTAATATGCAAAATACACATTTTATGCATTTAAATTATTTATTAATTAATTTCACACACCTAAGCTAGTCACATGAACACATATTTTAATCAAGGATTAATATAGAAACTATTAATTATAATTAAATTATAATTATCATTTCATTAATCGGGGATTAAAATTTTGGGGTGTTACACTACTCCCCCACTTACAAGGAATTTCGTCCCTGAAATTCAACTCATACAAACAAGTCAGGATAATCCTGACGCATCTTATCCTCTAATTCCCAAGATGCTTCTATCACATCTCCATAAATCCAGACGACTTTGACCAAACTAATGTCCTTCCCTCTAAGCTGCTTGATTCTTCGATCTTCAATACGAACCGGCACAACTTTGAAGGTTAGGTTCTTATGAATTTCTAAGTCATCAGGTTGGATGCTAAGAACAATGGTGGGGTCATGGACATATTTCTTCAATTGAGACACATGGAATACATTATGGAGGTTAGCTAATGACAGAGGCAAAGCTAATTGATAGGCTACTGGGCCGATCCTTTTGAGAATTTGATAGGGACCAATAAACTTAGGTGATAGTTTCTGGGTTTTCAAGGCTCTACTAACACCTTTGGTTGGTACTATTCTAATGAACACGTGGTGTCCTTCAGCAAACTCTAAGGGTTTTCTCCTTCTATCAGCATAGCTTTTCTGCCTACTCTGAGCTGCCCTCATCTTCTCTTGTATCATCTTGATCTGCTCCGTGGTCTCTTGCACAATATCTGGTCCAATCAGAGAACTCTTCCCCACTTGAAACCAGCATAATGGCGTCTGACACTTTCTCCCATACAAAGCTTCAAATGGTGACATTCCAATGCTCATGTGATAGCTGTTGTTGTAAGTGAACTCCACGAGTGGCAACATTTGCTCCCAATTCCCTTGTCCTTCCAAAGCACAGGCTCGTAGAATGTCCTCCAATGACTGAATAGTCCTTTCCGTTTGGCCATCAGTCTGAGGATGGTATGCAGAACTTAACTTCAATCTTGAACCCAAGGCTCTATGCAGATCTTCCCAAAACTTTGATGTAAACCTCGGATCGCGATCAGACACAATGCTTGATGGTACTCCGTGCAGACGAACAACTTCCTTGATGTACAACTGAGTGAGCTTTTCCAATGAGTAGCGCATATTCACGGGAATGAAATGCGCTGACTTGGTCAAACGGTCCACGATCACCCAAATTGCATCATGACCAGTAGATGTCTTTGACAATCCCGACACAAAATCCATCGAGATGCTATCCCATTTCCACAATGGGATCTCTAAAGGAAATAACTCTCCTCCTGGCCTTTGATGTTCCACCTTGGCCTTTTGACATACCAAACAACATGCCACATATTCAGCTACATCTCTCTTCAAACCAGGCCACCAAAATAGCTTCTTTAAGTCCTGGTACATTTTAGTAGCTCCCGGATGCATACTCATCTTACTCTTATGCGCTTCATCCAAAATCATCCTTCTTACTTCCAAATCATCAGGCACACAAATCCTCGTTTTAAAGCGAAGGATTCCATCCTTCCCTTCTTGAAATTCCAACTCCTTACCTTCTTGCATCAACTTCCTCTTTTCCATGAGTTTCCCATCCTTGTGTTGCAATTCCCGTATCCTTTGCAGAAACTCGTTAGCAATCTGCAGCATCCCCAACTTGATACTTGTCGGCTCCACTTGCATCGTCAGACTCAAATCTCGAAATTCCTCTATCAGTGCAGCTTCTCTGACCATCATCGCACTGATGTGCATTGCCTTTCTACTCAATGCATCCGCCACAACGTTTGCCTTCCCAGGATGATAATGGAGCTCAAACTCATAATCCTTCAAAAACTCCATCCATCGGCATTGCCTCATATTCAACTCCTTTTGATCAAAGAGGTATTTTAAACTCTTATGGTCACTAAACACCCGGAACATAGTGCCATAGAGATAGTGCCTCCAAATCTTTAAGGCAAACACCACAGCTGCCAACTCCAGATCGTGAGTTGGATAGTTCATCTCATGAACTTTTAGCTGTCTCGAGGTGTAGGCGACAACTTGCCCCTCTTGCATCAAAACACACCCAAGACCTTGTTTCGACGCGTCACAGTACACATCAAAACTCTTCTGTGTATCGGGCAACACCAATACAGGAGACGATGTCAACCTTTCCTTCAGCTCTTGAAAACTACTTTCACATTTCTCATCCCACAGAAATGGTTGATCTTTCCTAGTCAACTTCGTCAGAGGCAGTGCAATCTTCGAGAAACCTTCGATGAACCTTCTATAATACCCAGCCAAACCAAGAAAACTTCTGACTTCCGTGACCGACTTTGGTTGCTCCCATTGCAAAACCGAACTTACCTTCGTCGGATCAACGGCTATTCCTTTGTCTGAAATCACATGCCCCAAGAACTTAACCTCCTTCAGCCAGAACTAACATTTTGTAAGTTTGGCGTACCATTGCTTCTCCTTCAGGATGCTCAACACTTTCCTCAAGTGTTCAGCATGCTCCTCCGGACTCTTGGAGTAAATGAGAATATCATCGATGAACACAACCACGAATGAATCTAAATAAGGTCTAAAGATTCGATTCATGTAGTCCATGAAAATAGCTGGTGCATTAGTCAATCCGAATGGCATTACGACATATTCATAATGTCCGTATCGAGATCGAAATGCAGTCTTAGAGATATCCTCTTCTCTAATTCTGATCTGATGGTATCCCGACCTCAAATCAATCTTGGAAAATATTGAAGCCCCACGTACTTGATCCATAAGGTCATCTATCCGTGGAAACGGATACTTGTTCTTGATGGTGACCTTATTCAGCTGCCGGTAGTCGATGCACATCCTCATGCTACCATCTTTCTTCTTGACGAACAAGACAGGAGCACCCCAAGGTGACACGCTTGGTCGAATCATCTGTTTCTGCAGCAACTCTTCAATCAACTTCTTCATCTCTGCCATTTCCGGTGGTGCCATTCTATAGGGAGCGATAGAAATAGGACAAGCTCCCGGAACTAGATCGATGCCAAATTCTATCTCTCTTCTTGGTGGCAGACCAGGAATCTCATCAGCAAAAACTTCCGGGAAATCTCTGACAACAGGGATCTCTTCCATCTTCGGACCACTCTCCCCCACCTCCGTGTTGAACAGACATATGTAACCAGAGGGTTTTGGGTTTCTATAGGTCACGAGTCTTCTATCACAATCAATGATCACTTGGTTTTGACTTAACCAGTCCATTCCCAAGATCACATCCAATTGTGCTAAGGGTAAGCAGATCAAATCTACTTTAGAGGTTTGTCCTAACACTTCTATACAACAGTTAAGACAGGCTCTAAAAACAACTACGGGAGCATTTGTAGGGGTTTCTACTTGCAAAACATAAGGCATTTCAGACATCATCAAGCCTAATTGGTTTACACATTCATACGAAACGAATGAATGCGTTGCACCAGAGTCAAACAAAACATGGCAAAACTGACCATTAAGCAAGTATTTACCTTGCACCAGATCAGAAGATCGATTCGCTTCCACACCGCTAAGGGTGAAGACCCTTCCTTGGGTCACCGGTCTATCTGCAGTTCCTCTTGAGTTGGCCTTGGCTGGTTCCTTGCAATCTCTTGCAAAGTGTCCCGGCTTTCCACAGTTAAAACATCCACTTGTCCCCCAACACACACGACCATAGTGGTTGCGCTTGCACTTGTCACAGAATGGAGCCTCACTCCGATAATTCCTTCCCTCAGAACCACCAACCTTGCCCTTGCCTTTCCCTCTGCGATCATATGGACCTTTTCCTCGATTGTTGAAACCCTTACGCCTTTGAGATCCATAGCCTTGATTGTCCTTCTTTTCCGAGACTTGCACCTCCTCGACCTTGGTGTCGTCTTCATACATCCTACACATGTCCACGAGTGCAAGAAAACTTTGAATCCGCTGGTAACTGAAGATCGACTTCAACTTTGGCCTCAAACCTCCTTCAAACTTAATGCACTTGCTCCTCTCATCTGGATTGTTCTGATAGTATGGAGAGTACTTCATCAGCTCTTCAAACTTTTCCGCGTACTCACCCACACTCATGTTACCTTGCTTCAACTGCAAGAATTCCACTTCCTTTTTCCTCCTTAGATCCTCAGGAAAATATTTCTGAAGAAATTTTTCCATGAATACTCCCCAGCTTACCTCTCTTCCTTCATATTGCAGGAGCTGCATGGTGTGATTCCACCAATTCTCCGCTTCATCCTCCAACATATAGGTTGCATACGCCACCTTCTGAACATCAGAACACTCCAAAGTCCTCAAAATCTTGTCCATAGTATGAATCCATTTGTTGGCTTCCTCTGGTTTAAATCCTCCTTCAAACTTTGGCGGATTGCAGCTCCTAAAATCAGCCAGAGTCTTCGCCTCAGTATTACCCATATTACACTGATGAGGCGGGTTAGCCGGTTGAGAGGGTTGCTGAGACTGTCGTTGCATAGCTTCCAACACCGTGGTGATTCGTTCCAACATCGTATTAGTGTGATTTTGGTTTCTAGTTGCCATATTAGACCTGCGCTATGGACTTATGGTCACATATGTTGAACTAAAGAAACTTCCATTACACTACCTATACTAAGACTCTATCTTAAACTTATTAAATCTACAATCAATTGCGTCTTGTACTCAAAGAGACAAGATACAAACAAATCAAGGGTATTTAAACCTCAACAAACAAAATAATAACATTCGTAGTAATGTAATTGCCTTGCAGATACCTGCTTGATGTTGATGTCTACCTTTCTGGACTACTTCCACTACTACAGGATCTGACTTTTGCTCTGATACCACTCAGTATGACACCCTTCTCGGATTACCCAAATATAAACTAATAAATAAGCTTTTATATTGGATAATATATATGGACTTGTGAGTGTTAAGAAAATAGGTAAATAAAATTTTTCTTTTAAAGCGGGTGCACGAATCGTCACTTGAAAGTCTTGGAGAACAAAGTCTATATTATCTCAAAATCATTGTATCGAGTTCGGCGATTTCTAAAATCTTTTCGCAAATAGAGTAACATTCGATCTTTTAGAAAATATCTTTGTATCAAGTAGCTTAAGCTACCCTTGCTTTGTA
Organism: Crotalaria pallida; assembly: GCA_037953625.1. Lineage (NCBI taxonomy): Eukaryota > Viridiplantae > Streptophyta > Magnoliopsida > Fabales > Fabaceae > Crotalaria > Crotalaria pallida. The sequence continues at coordinate 10,559,090 of CM075653.1, read as the reverse complement.
CGATAGAATTGATACCATTTATAGCCGAGCTCTTAAACAGATTAAATCAGAGTAAGCGGAAATTACTGGACTATGCGACTGATAGAATATAAACATAGGTTTTCATAGATATAGAGAATCATAAGTGCATAGCCCATGAGTAAAATCTCCAAGTTTCAAAATATACAAGTCCATCATCAGATCTATATAACAGTGTAACTACAAGCTCTAGAGTGCTCCAAAAGTATCTCTATATATACATAACAAAATATATAACTTTAGGAATAGTCACATAGATCTGGCAGCATCAGATGGAGTAGTAGTAACAGTAGTCTCCCAAAAGTAAAAGTGAGTAAAGTAGTAACATCATCATCACAGCAGCAGCAGCAAATCTCCTCCACACACACCGGATCCTCAGATCCACACCATACACCATATACATGTACCTAGGGATCGTCGTCCCTCCAGTCACTCCCAGTAGAATGCACGACGGGCTCGCCCCCACTCTCGTCCTCCACCGGATCCTCCTCGATCTCATCCGAGGGAGAGTGTACCCTACCACTGGGTACCAGGTTAGGTGATGGTGAAACCCTGACTGGGCTCCTCGGATCAGATAGGGGAGTCTCCTCGCGGACGACTCTCGAAGTAAAAGGGTGAGAGCGGGTAGGTTGAAAATGAAAACTATGGTAAGAGCGAGCTGGTCGTCTGGGAGGTGGTCCATGGTAAGTGTAAAACGGGGGTACATGCATAGTGTATATGATGGGAATCCTAAACCTACGAGGACGGAATCGTATCAGCGGGTTCGGGTGGTAGAAGGTAATCTCTACCTCCCCCTCAAACACCACGCGATGGTCCTCATAGATCCATATGCCACTAGGAAGTGGCCGGATCTCGATGCAAGCAATGTAGCGAGACATCACCTACAAGGGCATAGGGGTAAGCAATTCTATACACATAATCAATAGAGAATAAATTATGCAACATAAATATGTAACATGCATCAATTAATATCAATCACACTTACACTTAGCAAGTAGGTTATGCACATAGGATGTTCACACTTAATTCAGTCATAATAGTTTATTTGAATGAATGGCATGATGCATGACTTTAGCTCTCAAGCCTATCTCCATCATAATACTATGTCACTCTCTGACGTCCATCCCTGACAACCTAGCACTCAACAGTGCGTTGTATTCCTTGTGGAAGTGTCATGTAGTTAGTGGGGTGACCCTTTGTTGGTCAATGGTTTTATTTTAGATTTGGAATTTGAAATGTATTATATTTTGTTGTAAATATTTTCTGAAATGATGTACAAGAACTGAATTATATTTTGGCCCTGCTGACCCACTGTTGATGAAAATAAAGTTTTATGCAGGTTAAACAGGAAAAAGTAAATTTTGGGAATGTCCCTAAAACAAAGTAAACTCCGTCCGATTTTACGGAGATTTTCATCAGAAATAAGTGTAGCTAAGTGTTTTTCCTAATCAACTAATAGTATTAAAATAGAAATTTTAAATCCTCAATTAATTAAGGGTAAAAGTAACTAGGGTGTTACATTTTGGTATCAGAGCGGTTTTCCTCGGCCTATTGGAGTTACTCATTACTCCAATGGTTACTCATCAAGCGAGTAACTGATGTAAAGTTAGATGTTCAAGTGTTAGAGTCGAGGTAGAAATCCTATTAGGATTATGATTGAATATTTGGATGTGTGAAGTTATGAATGCATATGTATGATATTCTCTATTATGTATGAATTAGTGGTATTAATTATTGGTGAATTCTTAAGTAGGTTAGAATTGTAATAAACTAGGATAAAGTTTGAGAGAAAAACTTGGTAGGACAACACTAGGATAAGTTGAATAGGGTTTATAAGTAGATAATAACTAATGGGCGAATATGAACAAATTGCATTCATCTTAATATTTTGTGTATGTGTTGATGTGAAATGTTGCAATGTATGCTTGAATGATGAATGTGCTTGATTTGAGATTTTAGGCATAATTATGAAATTGTAGAACTCTGGGTAGAATAGAACCAAACCCATGATGGTGTTGTCATTTAATGGAATGTAAGGGTAGGATTGGTCGTCCTGACTCTTATAACTGTTAAGTGACGATATCATCAGCAAGCCGACAGTGATGTTACTATTGATGAATGTGAGATTGGGACTGACCACCTCGATCCTTGCATTTATTAATGGGTGATGTCATTGAAAGTTTTTGAGTGGAACAGAAACCAACCCGACATAGAAGAAAGGAAATCTACCTGAATAGTACCATTTCCAAACCTTTGTAGCAAGATTGCTGAGGGAATCCAGTTGACCTATCTCCAATTTCCCTTGGGGAGTTAGACCAAACCTTGGTAGTCTTAGACCCATTCGGAGTCTTACTAGCAAGACTCTTGAAACGATTAGCAGCGAGAAAAACCAACCTAGAAAACCTCATAGAGTCTCCACGTCGAGACTAATCAAGTTGAACCATAGCCATACTCTTCATTGAGTGCAAAAACTTAGTGGCGTACTACTGCAAAGTGATATGTCAATTCCAAGTGGGGGAGCGAAACCAAAGGGAAGTAAGTATTGTAGTCGAAAGACCCTGCATTTGGGATGATTCTCCATTAAAGGAATTGAACGAAATTTCGGGGACGAAATTCTAATAAGTGGGGGAGAATTGTAACATCCCAAATTTAATCCCAAGCATAATTAGTGAGTTAATAGGTTTAGAGTGTAGAAAATGGGTAGATTAATTGCTTGAATAATTTTTGGGAGCAAGGGGAGCAGCCATTTTAAGTACTAGGGGTTGCGTAGAGTGCATAAGTGTCAAGAGGTAGAATTATAGAAGTCGAATCGGGAGTTAAATCGGGGTTTTAAGTGTTACAAAGCATCCCGTGCAAGAAAATTAGGAATAAAATATCCACAACTCTAAACCCAATTCCCACCGTTGGATGTGAAGATAAGGGTCTTAGGAAGCTTGTCTCAAAATTTGAGCAAGATCTGACGGTTAACGAAGAAGTTATGGGAAACTCAAGAGAAAGTCAACTGGTGCACGCCCAGGTGCATCGGTGCATGCCCAGGCGCACCAGGGTGCATCAGATGCACCAAACCAGTAAGTTTTTCGCCCAGGCGCACCACCAGCTCGCCCAGCGCGCGCTGCGTGCACCAGTTCTGCATCAGGCGCACCAGCCGGCGCGCCATTCTCCCTGATCCCGCACCACGCACCAGACCAGAAATTAGTGCTGACGCCGCGCTCAGGCGCGCGCAGTCAGCTGGTGCCATTTCAGCCACAAAAAAATTGGCTTCTTGAGGAAGCCATTGATCTTGGACCACCCGTTTCAACCCCTCTTGGCAAGAAACAAATAAAACAAGGCAACAACAACAAAAACACACAACACCAACATACAAACACTCATCCTCACTAATTCCCCTGGGTTCCCAAGGACCTAACTCCATCATCATCAACTCAAACAATAATAACCAAGCCCCACCATTCTCATAAATCATCATCTCCATCAAACCCTCTACAATAAAATAACCAAGAGCCATCCTTATACTCCCTCTCAAATTCGTGGCCCCCTCCTCCTCATCTCCATAGACCTTTCAAGCTTAGCACCTAAGAAGAACCAAGACATCATCATCACCCATAGCCATCAACAAGTCCTAAGCTAGAAGATTAAGCTAAAAGTGACTCTTCCCTCCTCATCCCCAAATTCGTGATCCCCTCCCTCTCTACCTCCATGAATTTGAAAACTTAGCAACTAGGGAGAGTTATATATATAGACCCCACCATCAAGAGCAAGGAGTAGGAGATTAAGGCTTGGTTGTCAAGGGCCAAAGTGGTTCCAGGAGTAAGGAGTAAGAGCTAGGGTTCAAGTGCTTATATTGGTGAATCATCATCATCTTTCATTCGGAGGTAAAAAGGGAAGTGTTACCTTTACTTAGAGGGTATTTTTCTAGCTTGTATATAGGGGGAATTAAGGGTAGGGAATAAAATAGAAAGATGAACCTTAGGGTAATTGACGAGATTAGAGTTTATGAAATGTTAATGGATACGACTATAACTGTATGTTTGTAATTGTCTAGATTTAAGTATTTATGGGTTCACTAATGAAAGTGAGTCATAGATTTAGAGATGAGGTAGACAATTGGGAATAATGATGATGGTTGTAGAATATAGCCTGGCTTGAAGGTCAATAATGAATATAGTGATTAAGAAGTTGATTATGTTATTAATTTTAGTGCCTTGAATGAGATTATAATGAACATGAATGATGATGAAGAATAAAATGCAGTTAACGGAAATAAGAAGGTAATTAGGTAATTGGTAAATTAATTAAAGAGTGACAAATGGTTAGAGAAGAAGGTAATTAAATGGTATGAATAAATGATTATGACATTATTTATTATTTATGGACCCTCCGTAAAGGAGTGAATATTATCATGACCCTCCATAAAGGAGTGGATATTATCAGGACCCTCCGTAAAGGAGTGGATATCATCATGACCCTTCACTTGCATCATAAGTGAAGTGAGAATAGGACCCTCCGCTTACTCTCTAAGCAGGAGTGAGAATGGTATATATATGGTATCATGACCCTCCATAAAGGAGTGGATATTATCAGGACCCTCTGTAAAGGAGTGGATATTATCATGACCCTTCACTTGCATCATAAGTGAAGTGAGAACAGGACCCTCCGCTTACTCTCTAAGCAGGAGTGAGAATGGTATATATATGGTATCATTACCCTCCATAAAGGAGTGGATATTATTAGGACCCTCCGTAAAGGAGTGGATATTATCATGACCCTTCACTTGCATCATAAGTGAAGTGAGAACAGGACCCTTCGCTTACTTTCTAAGCAGAAGTGAGAATTGTATATATAGAGTATCATGACCCTCCGTAAGGAGTGGATATTATCAGTACCCTCCATAGAGGAGTGTAATATTATATAAACAAGACCCTTCATTAGGAGTGAGTATTAAATAGGAATAAAAGGGTAAGTAGGTAAGTGTGAAAAATGATAGGAGGACATGATAAAATCAAGAAAGGTTAAGGAAATAGTAAAAAGGGGATAGAAAGAAATATGGACAACAATAGGGAATTAATGAAGCAAGGGTAATTGAAATGGAAAATATAACTCAAGTGGTAAACGGGTAGTAATCTCTTAGTTGTTCTCTATGTCATTTTAGAATGTATTTTCCTAAGTTTTGTGTAATGCTACCCTTCTTGATATATTTTTACAGGTGAAGAAGGAGCTTACACGAGTATGATCGGGCAGGATTACACTCCACCTCGTGGAAGTGTCATGTAGTTAGTGGGGTGACCCTTTGTTGGTCAATGGTTTTATTTTAGATTTGGAATTTGAAATGTATTATATTTTGTTGTAAATATTTTCTGAAATGATGTACAAGAACTGAATTATATTTTGGCCCTGCTGGCCCACTGTTGATGAAAATAAAGTTTTATATATGTAGGTTAAACAAGAAAAAGTAAATTTTTTGAATGTCCCTAAAACAAAGTAAACTCTGTCCGATTACGGAGATTTTCATCAGAAATAAGTGTAACTAAGTGTTTTTCCTAATCAACTAATAGTATTAAAAGAGAAATTTTAAATCCTCAATTAATTAAGGGTAAAAGTAACTAGGGTGTTACAGTTCTTATCAATTGATTTGTTCTTATCAATTGGATTCAGTTGTTATTATCTTATAAGCTTGAATTATTTTTAAAACCAATACCCAATCTCTTGCACATATATTGGCAAAAATGTGCATATAGGAATTCAAACCCTTGACAAGGGGACGGAACACTGGGAACCACTAGGCCAAAAGCTTATTAGTGTATTATTAATTAACCAAATTTATTTACTATATTTAAATTTTCGCTTTTAATAATTTTATATTCATTTTTATTTCATAATATCACTTCCGATCTTAAATATAAAGGTATTAGTTTTCAAATTTATTTTGTTTTTTTATTACTCCGTATAAGTTATATTCCAGCTTTCAATGATACTATTTATTTTTTTAGGAATCACCCATAATTTAGCAAAGTGAAATTTTTAGCTAACAAGTATTGTAAAAATATGAGTGATTCCTAAAAAAGATAATATCATTGAAATTGGAATATAACTTATAATTAAAAAACCAAAATAAAGTTTAAAACTAATATCTTTATATTTAAGACCGGAAGTTATATTATGAAATAAAAATAAATATAAAATTATTAAAAACAAAAATTTAATTAATTATAATAAATAAATTTCGTTTTCGCAATATTACAACAAGCCATTGGACTAATATTTAATTTTCATAGTAGTATTACAACAAGCCATTGGACTAGTATTTAATAAATTTAATCCTTATTGAAAATTGTAGTATTATTTAATTTTTATTAGGAAGTGTGTCCATTAATTAATGTATAGTGGTTTAGAAATCAAATCGATAATAAAATTAGAATTAGCAATAAGTAAGAGAAATGATTGAAAAAAAAGTTAACGTAGAAAGAAAAAAATACTACCCGTATATATTCAAGTATTAGAATTGCTAAAAGATAAAAGATATGGAACAAGAAAAAAAGCCTAAAAACGCAAAAATTAAGGAATGGAGGGAGCATAAAGAAGCAACTAACAAACTTGTAATATTCATTGCTTTTTTGATTTATTGTACACATACAATTTCAAAATGATTTACTTGCACACTATTTGTTGTCTCGCTAAAATGAATGAGATATGGATAATTTGATACATCCTTTATTCTTGAATAATCAATGTAGCACAATGTTATAGTAGAAATCATCAGATATTATGCTTATTATTATTGCATTTAGCTTGGCACAGCGGAGAACAACTTTCGCTAGGAGTCCCTCCTCTAGTACATTCTATCATACATATATGATAGCAAACCACGCCCAGATCTTGTGGGTAGGTTTGGACGGCCTTTCCATTTTCAATACAAGCAAACATGACGATAGTGAATATGAAGAAAACAATGGTAGCTTTTTTGGAGTCCATAAGCACAAAACCTTTGGGACACTAGCTAGAACTAACCCTGACAAATATTTGAGTTTTTGTGTAAACATACATGGGTCTAATCCCTTTTTATACTAGTGAAAAATATATGATGAAACGGAATTTGATAGGCTTAAAGATTTATTTTTTTAAAATTTAAAATAAGGCTTATTTTATTAGGAAATATCTTGTAATCAAGTTTCTGATTCTATGTATAATTGTATATTTTTTCATATTATGGATATGATTTCTTTCCTAGGATAGTTTTAGTTATATCCCTTTGATAGTGGATCACAATTTCTTAGGCTCAGTGTTTTGCTGTACAGTTGTTATATATTAGGATTTGAGTCAATGACAGAAATATACAAAATAAAGTTTCAGCCATTCTTAATATTCTCTCTAGCATTCACGTCCTTTTTAATATATTTAGTAATTTTGTTTTTTTTTTCCAATTTTAATCCGTCAAATTTTTATGTTAGATATCTTTAATCCTTTTCTCTATATTAAAATTTAAAAGTAATGGTGTCGGTGTGGATAAAGATGGATATGTGTCACATCATCATTGAAACCTACATGGATTAGAACATTTTAGAATATTACATATTTCATAATACTTTAATATTATTAACATTAAAAAAGGAATCAGCATAATTTTTTTAACTTAATTATATATAGATCTCACTTTTTTCCATATTTTAATATACCTTTTATATTTTAAAAAAATATTAAATATTTTTAATATTTGGCTAAAAATGCACTTTTGGTTCCTTAAGCTAAAATAGTTCCTTATGTTTATTTTTTGTGCAGATTTCATCCCTCCGTCAACTTTTCGTTAAAAAACTAACGGCGTTATTCCATATGGCAGTATCCACTAGCCAAATACTGACACGTGACATTTAAAAAAAATTTAAAATTCAAATATTAAATTAATAAATTAAATTAAAATTAAAGTACAAGTGGATCATGTGCAACTGTCAAAACCGGACTCTAACAGGAGAAATTGAAATTGTGAATCAACAATGGTATGCTTATATGATTCCATGCATGGTGTGATTTCATTCATATTTGTTTTTATTTTGCTACTTATATTTTTTTTTCAGTATTTCAGAGCATGCATTCAATGGATTTGAGAGCATGTATTCAATATATTCATGTGGGAGTAAAGGTCATGCTTTACATCAAGGTATTGTACTCTTACTTTTCCCATTTCGGATTTGAGCACACCAACCGTTTGTGAAAAGTCGTATGAGAATAATAATCTTACTTTTTTTATGTCTTGATTATATCAAACAAGGTTAATTCTTTTCGCCATTGATTTTTCCTCAAGTAGCATGCATAACATAGTTCCATGTAGTTTCTCATTTTACTAGAGTTGGATACCTGATTTTACTGAATTTGATGTACTAATAACTTATGTTTTAATCGGCTTCTCATTCCGTTTATTGTGTTGGCATTACTGAAAAAAGTAAAAATTCTTTAGAGTTAATTGGGTTGATATATTATAGCTTAAGCACGGAAGAAGGAGCATAGGACCTTGATGGACTCATATATGGCTTCATTGATGCTAATTTGTGGTAAGACCACTCATCATATCCAATTAAGTCCACAACATGAAGACAATTCCTAATTATATGGCCAATGCTTTTTCATTCTATGAATGGTGATCGATTTTCTTTTTCTAACAGTATTATGAATTTATGTGACTATCTATGCTGAATTTGATAATTACTATTGTCATCAGGGATTTATAAGAATAATGGTTATCTCATGGCTGGTTTCATACAATGGTGGACTTAATCAAATGCGAGCTATGGTGAGTGCCAATGTTGAATTTGGTTTCGAAGAATTCATCATCATTGTGTTTTTGAAAGTCTAATTATTCTTTCATTATGGAAGCAAAGTTCTCTACATTCTTATTGTGTTAGCTAAGATATCAAATTGGCATCTTTTTTCATGTGAATAGGATGGCTAAATTGATTATTACTTATGTTTTTTTCTTGAAAATTATGATTTTTTTGCTTTAAACATCTTAAATTTATATTTTGTCACATTGAATGCTTTAGTTTTACAAAAATGTTGTCTATTTATTTGACGAGATTTCCTAAAATATTTTGATGTGAATAGAATAGGAGTTGATTTTGATGTTAGCTTTAGTCAAATTATCCTTTAGATTAAAGGTACAAACTAAAGTACCATAACCAGTACAATTAGTTTCACATTATTAAATTAATTGTGTTGTTGTTGTTGTTTTGTGTCTTGATTCCTTATGCTTCGACGAAGGTATGATTGGCTCATATTTTTCGTTACACTATGCCGCTTCTTGGGTTTTGAAATTAGATTATGATACATTTGATATAATTATTCAGTTGGATATCTTTAGATCAATCATGAGTTATGTTATTGTCACCTTTTATGAACAATTCTTAACTTCAATTTGCATTACTCATTATGATCAATTTTTTGCTATCTCCTTTTGAATCTTGAAGTGTATAGATGCTCTTGGTAGGAAGTAAAATGATGTTGAGAAGTTTAGACAAAATATGGAGATTTATTCAATAACTAGATATGATTAATTGGCAATAGTATTTAATGAAATTGGTAACCTGAAATGGTCAAATTTCAATGGTGGGTTAGTCTAATAGAGATAGAGCGAGATAGTTTTGATTTCTGAGGTCACCATTAAAATTCATTTTCAATGCATGGAATGAATTAGACTTTGCAACATGATTATAGTTCTGATTTCTTACTTGAATTCTCTAGGTCACCACCATTGATGATTTTCCTTATTGGGTAAAAATAGTTGTAATTAGGAATTTAAGGACTCTCATATAAACTCATTATCATCTGCAGTATAACTCAGTTTCATAGTTTTATGCCTTATTTTATCATATTTTGGTATATTAGTCTTTTATATTCCCAACTCTGTCCTGATCATTGTTGCAATTGGAAATTCATTGAAATTGAAGCTAATTGTAAGATGGTAATTGGTGATTTACACATACATCATGAATGCCAATATTATAAGATGACTAAATATTATACACAGTATCCTAATCTTAAACTTGGTTTTGAATTCTAATCGGTACATTAATTTTTCATTTCTCATAGTATTATTTGATTTTCATCAACTAAGTTCCAATTGCACAGGTGAGATTCTAAGTTGGTAGTACATAAATTTCAACATTGGAGTAGATTTATTATAAGAAAATATCTCATGATCTCTTTCAACATGTAATGCAGGTGAACATCTTCAAACTCTGTGACTCTTCCAGATATTCTAGGCAAGCATACAAAATATTATACTTCACATGTTCTCTACTATTTTATACTGCCTTTAGATAGTCTGCGAACAATAATAATCTAAAACCCATGATATGTTTATGTTTCTCATAATATCATATCCACGAATCCTTTTGAGTTTAAACTTTAGTTTTTCCATAGCCTTAAACTGTTGCATCAATGAGCATGGTGCAGAAAATGAAGATATAATTTAAACTTGGCTCATGGATCAACACATTACCATGGAGACTCAACAATAGACAATTGCAACATGATGTAGAAGAATAAATTATAAAAGGTATGAAGGGTTTAGGGAAAGGTTCCAAGGTGTCCATAAATACACATAATTATCTTAGCTCTCAAAGGTTTCATAGCATGTATCATGGTAAATGTAGCTAAACTTTGCCCATGTTGTTGCCTTCTATTTATTTATTTTTTATCAATCATTTATACTTATATATATTGCGTAATTATACCTCAAAGTTATCATTTTCCCCATGTATTTATACCTCAAAGCTATCATTTTACACTCCATCAAATATCATGGTGTGGGGTTGTGAATTTTCTTAACGGCATATTTTTCCGGGACTGATAAGAGTTTCTGGCTTTAGTTCATTTTGAATTTTCGATGGTTAAGAATCTATGCATCTCAAATAGAAAGGGACCGTTGTAAAGAAACTTACGGAGGAGACTTTAACAAATAAGAATAAGTTGTAGCAACTCCTTTTAACATGTGCAGGTATCGGAGTTTAATTACTTTTACACATTTTCTGCTTTTGGTTTTTTCTGATGCTCTATCTTTCGTCCCTAAATATAAAATCTCTTTGGGGGATTTCACATCCATTAAGAAAGTGGAATAATTTAGTTAATTGTATTGGAAATGTGAACTTTTGATATGTAATTTCAAAATTATCCTTATTAATATTATTGGGAATCTAAAAAGTGTTAAATAAATTGGGGTGTTTGTGGAAAAAAGTAATTAATAATCATTGAAAATTGGTATGAGGCTCTATAAATAGGAACAAAATTAAAGTGTCAAGAATGCTTTATATTTCGGGATGGAGGGAGTATATGTTTTTGTCTTGCAGCTGAAAGGACTTTTCTTTAGGAAGGACGAGGGCAAGTTGCCAACAACTCTTGCTATTAAATCAACAACATTGGCTCTTGGTGCATGCATCCTCCCCAAAATAATGACCTGATGACTGTAACATCCCAAAATTTTAATCCCCGATTAATGAAATGTTAATTATAATTAATAGTTTCTATATTAATCCTTGATTAAAATATGTGTTTATATGATTAGCTTATGTGTGAGAAATTATTTAATAAATAATTTAAATGCCTAAAATGTATATTTTGCATATTAGTCCCTGGGTTGGGACCTAGAAGCAATTATAGGAAAGGTTTTGGAGGGAAAGTAAATAAAATAATTATTTTTCAAAATCTGGGCGAAATACTCGAGTATTACTCAGAATACTCGAGTACTCGAGTATTACTCAGAATACTCGAGTACTCGAGTATTACTCAGAATACTCGAGTATTCTGGGTCAAACTGCACGAGTTAGTGCGTTTGATGAGTCACAGCCAACGAGTTCGCTTTGTTGACACGATTACACCATCTTCAACAGCTCAAGGATGTCGTGTCGCACTGCATGAGCCTTCTCCATGTCTATATAAGCTTATCAACCACGAATTCGTGGGAATTTTGCTCAATCTTGCTTGTGTTGACATAGTTAGGGTTTCAAATTCGTCTCGTTCGATTCTCTTTTGATTCTAAGTGTTAGGCTTCGAGTGATACACCAATACAAAGCTCACATCACGAGCTTTGTATAGACACCAAAGTTGTGAGGTTTGAGTGTGTGGATTGAGAGAATCGAAAGCTTGAAGTGAAGCTGTCCTTGCTTGAGTTGGTGTCTGGAGCTTACTTTGATCATCGATTTCGGTAAGCTCGTGAATCCCTGAGTCTCAAACTTAATTCCTTTAGTTAGTTGATGTTGTATAGAGTCTAGGAATCTAATTTTCCCCAATTCTTATCTCTGTTTTGTAGGTAAACCAATTCGGTTTTGGTGGTGCACTCAAAACTGTCATGCATGTGAAGTTCAAGTTGATTTCTGGTGTTGGAGCTCTTTTCTTGGATTTCTTTCTGTTGATTCACATCTGAGAGGTAAGGGGAAGTAATTATATTCACTAGATAGAGTTTGAAATCCATTAAATGTGTTAGAGAGCCACCAAGAGGCTCTAAGGGCTTAGATTCTATAGGAACTTTGGTTTGGAGACCAATCCATGCTCTAAATCCGTATTGAGCAAGTTTGTTATCATGCTTGTGAACCTAAATGAGCTTTGTTTCATGAATATTATGCTTATTGTGTGATTTGAGGTATGGAGTTGTTAAAATGCCTTTTTATGCATAATCAATGATTTCTCTGTCAATTATGTGTTTTGAATTGAAATAAGTGTTGTAACATGTTTGATTAATGATATGTTAACTCTGTTGATCCCTGAAATGGACTTAAATTGAGTAGAAATGAAAATGGCATGTTAAAACCAGTTTTCAATACTGTCAGCTGCGAAACACTCGAGTAAATGGCAAAGTACTCGAGTAAATCGTGTTCAAAATAAAGTAAATTTCATAAGAACACTCGAGTATTTTGTCTGTTACTCGAGTATCGGGCATGAACTGAGAATTGTTATAGGTCAAACACTCGAGTCATTCAAAGTCACTCGAGTATTCTGGAAAAGCCCAAGAACACTCGAGTAACTCATGAACTACTCGAGTAAATTGTTGAAATTAAAACCCAAATCCTCAGAAAGACATGAACACTCGAGTAAGCTTAAGAACACTCGAGTAATCTGGAAAATCTCCAGAACACTCGAGTATTCTGAACTTTACTCGAGTAAAATGCCCAGAATCTAAAAACATCATTTTTAATTCTAACTTAATTAATTAAGGAATTATTAAAGATAATTCAAGGGATCAAAGACTTAGAGAAATTGATAAATACAAATAGATCGTTCGGTGACGATCCATTTTGAAAATTAAGCCTAGGTGGCAAGTAATGTATTAATCAATTTCCCCTAAGTCTAAAATGCATTCATTCTGGAGTTTGGATGGTAGGACGTATCATGTTTCGATAAACATGTGGAGGGCCTCTGGGAGTGCCAATACGCTTGCTTGATGACACGTCATTGACGTGGTCGGCTTTGTGGATGCCGATATGGATATATCGTTTGGATGACGATCCGTTTGGATGACGGGATATGCTCGGGTGGCATGGATACCAAGCTTGACGTGTACATTCTAGGTGAATGTACGAATTGTTGTATACCTAGGAATACAACGCACTGTGGAGTGCTGGGTTGTCAGGGATGGACGTCAGAGAGTGACTTAGAAAATGTGGAGATAAGTTGAGAGTTAAAGTCATGCATCATGTCATTCACCTAATGCAATTGATATACCTGAATTAAGTGTGAACCTCCTATGTGCATCTGATACTTGCTAAATGCTAATTGTGATTGTTGTTAATTGATGCATTATTATCTTCCATATGTTGCATGATTTATTCTCTATTGATTATGTGAGTAGAATTGCTTACCCCTATGCCCTTGTAGGTGATGTCTCGCTACATTGCTTGCATCGAGATCCGGCCACTTCCTAGTGGCGTATGGATCTATGAGGACCATCGCGCGGTGTATGAGGGGGAGGTAGAGTTCACATTCTACAACCCTAATCCGCTGATGCGATTCCGTTCTCGTAGGTTTAGGATTCCCATCATATACACTATGCATGTACCCCCGTTTTATACTTATCATGGACCACCTCCCATGCGACCAGCTCGCTCTTACCATAGTTTTCGTTTTCAACCTACCCGCTCTCACCCTTTTACTTCGAGAGTCGTCCGCGAGGAGACTCCCCTATCTGATCCGAGGAGCCCAGTCAGGGTTTCACCATCACCTGACTCGGTACCCAGTGGTAGGGTACACTCTCCCTCGGATGAGATCGAGGAGGATCCGGTGGAGGACGAGAGTAGGAGCGAGCCTGTCGTGCATTCTACTGGGAGTGACTGGAGGGACGACGATCCCTAGGTACATGTATATGGTGTATGGTGTGGATCTGAGGATCCGGTGTGTGGAGGAGATTTGCTGCTGCTGCTGTGATGATGATGCTACTACCTTACTCACTTTACTTTTGGGAGACTGCTGCTACTACTACTCCATCTGATGCTGCCAGATCTATGTGACTATTCCTAGAGTTATATATTTTGTTATGTATATATATTGTAGATATACTTTTGGAGCACTCTAGAGCTTGTAGTTACACTGTTATATAGATCTGATGATGGACTTGTATATTTTGAAACTTGGAGACTTTACTCATGGGCTATGTACTTACGATTCTCTATATCTATGAAAACCTATGTTTATATTCTATCAGTTGCATAGTCCAGTAATTTCCGCTTACTCTGATTTAATCTGTTTAAGAGCTCGGCTATAAATGGTATCAGTTCTATCGTATAAAGCAAGGGTAGCTTAAACTACTTGATACAAAGATATCTTCTAAAAGATCGAATGTTACTCTATTTGCGAAAAGGTTTTAGAAATCGCCGAACTCGATACAATGATTTTGAGATAATATAGACTTTATTCTCCAAGACTTTCAAGTGACGATTCGTGCACCCGCTTTAAAAGAAAAATTTTATTGACCTATTTTCTTAACACTCACAAGTCCATATATATTATCCAATATAAAAGCATATTTATTAGTTTATATTTGGGTAATAACGAAGGGTGTGACACTCAGTGGTATCAGAGCAAAAGTCAGATCCTGTAGTAGTAGAAGTGGTTCCAGAAAGGTAGCCATCAACATCAAGCAGGTATCTCCAAAGCGCTTATTACCTTGAATGCTGTTATTTTGATTGTTAAAGGTTTGAATACCCTGAATTGTTTGTATCTTGTCTCTTTTGAGTACAAGACGCAATTGATTGTAGATCTAATAAGCTTAGGATAGAGCCTTAGTATAGGTGGTGTAATGGAAGTTTCTTTAGTTCAACATATGTGACCGTAAGCCCATAGCGCAGGTCTAATATGGCAACTAGAAACCAAAATCACACCAACGCGATGTTGGAGCGAATCACCACGGTATTGGAAGCCATGCAAAGGCAGTCTCAGCAACCATCTCAACCGGCTAACCCGCCTCATCAGTGTAATATGGGAAACACTGAGGCGAAGACTCTGGCTGATTTTAGGAGCTGCAATCCGCCAAAGTTTGAAGGAGGATTTAAACCGGAGGAAGCCAACAAATGGATTCACACTATGGACAAGATTTTGAGAACGTTGGAGTGTTCGGATGCTCAGAAGGTGGCATATGCAATCTATATGCTGGAGGATGAGGCTGAGAACTGGTGGAATCACACCATGCAGCTTTTACAATATGAAGGAAGGGAGATAAGTTGGGGAGTATTTATGGAGAAGTTTCTCCAGAAGTATTTTCCTGAGGATCTGAGAAGGAAGAAGGAGGTGGAGTTTCTGCAGTTGAAGCAAGGGAACATGAATGTGGGCGAGTACGCGGCAAGGTTTGAAGAGCTGATGAAGTACTCTCCATACTACCAGAACAATCCAGACGAGAGGAGCAAGTGCATCAAGTTTGAAGGTGGATTGAGGCCAAAGTTGAAGTCAATTTTCAGCTATCAGCGGATTCAAAATTTCCCTGCATTGGTAGATATGTGTAGGATGTATGAAGATGATACCAAGGCTGAGGAGGTGCAAGTTGTGGAAAAGAAGGACAATCAAGGATATGGACCACAGAGACGAAAGGGTTTCAATAATAGAGGTAAAGGTCCATATGATCGCAGAGGGAAAGGCAAGGGCAAGGTTGGTGGTTCTGAGGGAAGAAATTATCGGAGCGAAGCTCCATTCTGCGACAAGTGCAAACGCAACCATTATGGTCGTGTTTGCTGGGGAACAAGTGGATGTTTCAATTGTGGAAAGCCGGGGCATTTTGCGAGAGATTGCAAGGAGCCAGCCAAGGCCAATTCAAGAGGAGTTGCAGATAGACCGGTGACTCAAGGAAGGGTCTTCACCCTTAGTGGTGTGGAAGCGAATCGATCCTCTGATCTGGTGCAAGATAAATACTTGCTTAATGGTCAGTTTTGCCATGTTTTGTTTGACTCCGGTGCAACGCATTCATTTGTTTCATATGAATGTGTAAACCGCTTAGGCTTGATTGTGTCTGAAATGCCTTATGTTCTTAAGGTAGAAACCCCTACCAATGCTCCTGTAATTGTTTCTAGAGCATGTCTTAACTGTTGTATAGAAGTGTTAGGACAAACCTCTAAAGTAGATTTGATCTGCTTACCCTTAGCACAATTGGATGTGATCTTGGGAATGGACTGGTTAAGTCAAAACCAAGTGATCATTGATTGTGATAGAATACTCGTGACCTATAGAAACCCAAAACCCTCTGGTTACATATGTCTGTTCAACACCGAGGTGGGGGAGAGTGGTCCGAGGATGGAAGAGATCCCTGTTGTTAGAGATTTCCCGGAAGTTTTTGCTGACGAGATTCCTGGTTTGCCACCAAGAAGAGAGATAGAATTTGGCATCGATCTAGTTCCGGGAGCTGGTCCCATTTCTATCGCTCCCTATAGAATGGCACCACCGGAAATGGCGGAAATGAAGAAGCAGATTGAGGAGCTGCTGCAGAAACAGATGATTCGACCAAGCGTGTCACCTTGGGGTGCTCCTATCTTATTCGTCAAGAAGAAAGATGGTAGCATGAGGATGTGCATCGACTACCGACAACTTAATAAGGTCACCATCAAGAACAAGTATCCGTTGCCACGGATAGATGACCTTATGGATCAAGTGCGTGGGGCTTCAGTATTTTCCAAGATTGATTTGAGGTCGGGGTACCATCAGATCAGAATTAGAGAAGAGGATATCTCTAAGACTGCATTTCGATCTCGATACGGACATTATGAGTATGTTGTGATGCCGTTCGGATTGACTAATGCACCAGCTATCTTCATGGACTACATGAATCGAATCTTTAGACCTTATTTAGATTCATTCGTGGTTGTGTTCATTGATGATATTCTGATTTACTCTAAGAGCCCGGAGGAGCATGCTGAACACTTGAAGATAGTGTTAAGCATCTTGAAGGAGAAGCAGCTGTACGCCAAACTTACAAAGTGTGAGTTCTGGCTGAAGGAGATTAAATTTTTGGGGCATGTGATTTCAGATAAAGGGATAGCAGTTGATCCAACGAAAGTAAGTTCGGTTTTGCAATGGGAGCAACCAAAGTTGGCCACGGAAGTCAGAAGTTTTCTTGGTTTGGCTGGGTATTATAGAAGGTTCATCGAAGGTTTCTCGAAGATTGCACTGCCTCTGACTGACAAGGAAAGATCAACCGTTCCTATGGGATAAGAAGTGTGAGAGAAGTTTTCGGGAGTTGAAGGAAAGGTTGACATCGTCTCCTGTATTGGTGTTGCCCGATACACAGAAGAGTTTCGATGTGTATTGTGACGCGTCGAAACAAGGTCTTGGGTGTGTCTTGATGCAAGATGGGCAAGTTGTCGCTTACGCTTCGAGACAGCTAAAAGTTCATGAGATGAACTATCCAACTCATGATCTGGAGTTGGCAGCTGTGGTGTTTGCATTAAAGATCTGGAGGCACTATCTCTATGGCACTACGTTCCGGGTGTTTAGTGACCATAAGAGTTTAAAATACCTCTTTGATCAAAAGGAGTTGAATACGAGGCAACGCCGATGGATGGAGTTTTTGAAGGATTATGAGTTTGAGCTCCATTATCATCCTGGGAAGACAAACGTTGTGGCGGATGCATGGAGTAGAAAGGCAATGCACATCAGTGCGATGATGGTCAGAGAAGCGGCACTGATAGAGGAATTTCGAGATTTGAGTCTGACGATGCAAGTGGAACCGACAAGTATCAAGTTGGGGATGCTGCAGATTGCTAATGAGTTTCTGCAAAGGATACGAGAATTGCAACACAAGGATGGGAAACTCATGGAAAAGAGGAAGTTGATGCAAGAAGGTAAGGCGTTGGAATTTCAAGAAGGAAAGGATGGAATCCTTCGCTTTAAAACGAGGATTTGTGTGCCTGATGATTTGGAAGTAAGAAGGATGATTTTGGATGAAGTGCATAAGAGTAAGATGAGTATGCATCCGGGAGCCACTAAAATGTACCAGGACTTAAAGAAGCTATTTTGGTGGCCTGGTTTGAAGAGAGATGTAGCTGAATATGTGGCATGTTGTTTGGTATGTCAAAAGGCCAAGGTGGAACATCAAAGGCCAGGAGGAGAGTTACTTCCTTTAGAGATCCCGTTGTGGAAGTGGGATAGCATCTCGATGGATTTTGTGTCGGGATTGCCAAAGACATCTACTGGTCATGATGCAATCTGGGTGATCGTGGATCGGTTGACCAAATCAGCGCATTTCATTCCCGTGAATATGCGCTACTCATTGGAAAAGCTCACTCAATTGTACATCAAGGAAGTTGTTCGTCTTCATGGGGTACCATCGAGCATTGTGTCTGATCGTGATCCGAGGTTTACGTCGAAGTTCTGGCAAGATCTGCATAGAGCCTTGGGTTCAAGGTTGAAACTGAGTTCTGCATACCACCCCCAGACGGATGGTCAGACGGAGAGGACTATTCAGTCATTAGAAGACATTCTGCGAGCTTGTGCATTGGAAGAACGAGGGAATTGGGAACAAATGTTGCCACTTGTGGAATTCACGTACAACAACAGCTATCACGCGAGTATTGGAATGGCACCATTTGAAGCTCTGTATGGACGAAAGTGTCAGACGCCGTTATGTTGGTTTCAAGTGGGGGAGAGTTCTCTGATTGGACCAGATATTGTGCAAGAAACCACGGAGCAGATCAAAATGATACAAGAGAAGATGAGGGCAGCTCAGAGTAGGCAGAAAAGCTATGCTGATAGAAGGAGAAAAACCTTAGAGTTTGCTGAAGGAGACCACGTGTTCATTAGAATAATACCAACCAAAGGTGTTAGTAGAGCCTTGAAAACCCAGAAACTATCGCCTAAGTTTATTGGTCCCTATCAAATTCTCAAAAGAATCGGCCCAGTAGCTTATCAATTAGCTTTGCCTCCGTCATTAGCTAACCTCCATAATGTATTCCATGTGTCTCAATTGAAGAAATATGTCCATGACCCCACCATTGTTCTTAGCATCCAACCTGATGACTTAGAAATTCATAAGAACCTAACCTTCAAAGCTATGCCAGTTCATATTGAAGATCGAAGAATCAAGCAGCTTAGAGGGAAGGATATTAGTTTGGTCAAAGTCGTTTGGAGTTATGGAGATGTGATAGAAGCATCATGGGAATTAGAGGATAAGATGCGTCAGGATTATCCTGACTTGTTTGTATGAGTTGAATTTCGGGGACGAAATTCCTTGTAAGTGGGGGAGTAGTGTAACACCCCAAAATTTTAATCCCCGATTAATGAAATGTTAATTATAATTTAATTATAATTAATAGTTTCTATATTAATCCTTGATTAAAATATGTGTTTATATGACTAGCTTATGTGTGAGAAATTATTTAATAAATAATTTAAATGCCTAAAATGTATATTTTGCATATTAGTCCCTGGGTTGGGACCTAGAAGCAATTATAGGAAAGGTTTTGGAGGGAAAGTAAATAAAATAATTATTTTTCAAAATCTGGGCGAAATACTCGAGTATTACTCAGAATACTCGAGTATTCTGGGTCAAACTGCACGAGTTAGTGCGTTTGATGAGTCACAGCCAACGAGTTCGCTTTGTTGACACGATTACACCATCTTCAACAGCTCAAGGATGTTGTGTCGCACTGCATGAGCCTTCTCCATGTCTATATAAGCTTATCAACCACGAATTCGTGGGAATTTTGCTCAATCTTGCTTGTGTTGACATAGTTAGGGTTTCAAATTCGTCTCGTTCGATTCTCTTTTGATTCTAAGTGTTAGGCTTCGAGTGATACACCAATACAAAGCTCACATCACGAGCTTTGTATAGACACCAAAGTTGTGAGGTTTGAGTGTGTGGATTGAGAGAATCGAAAGCTTGAAGTGAAGCTGTCCTTGCTTGAGTTGGTGTCTGGAGCATACTTTGATCATCGATTTCGGTAAGCTCGTGAATCCCTGAGTCTCAAACTTAATTCCTTTAGTTAGTTGATGTTGTATAGAGTCTAGGAATCTAATTTTCCCCAATTCTTATCTCTGTTTTGTGGGTAAACCAATTCGGTTTTGGTGGTGCGCTCAAAACTATCATGCATGTGAAGTTCAAGTTGATTTCTGGTGTTGGAGCTCTTTTCTTGGATTTCTTTCTGTTGATTCACATCTGAGAGGTAAGGGGAAGTAATTATATTCACTAGATAGAGTTTGAAATCCATTAAATGTGTTAGAGAGCCACCAAGAGGCTCTAAGGGCTTAGATTCTATAGGAACTTTGGTTTGGAGACCAATCCATGCTCTAAATCCGTATTGAGCAAGTTTGTTATCATGCATGTGAACCTGAATGAGCTTTGTTTCATGAATATTATGCTTATTGTGTGATTTGTGGTATGGAGTTGTTAAAATGCCTTTTTATGCATAATCAATGATTTCTCTGTCAATTCTGTGTTTTGAATTGAAATAAGTGTTGTAACATGTTTGATTAATGATATGTTAACTCTGTTGATCCCTGAAATGGACTTAAATTGAGTAGAAATGAAAATGGCATGTTAAAACCAGTTTTCAATACTGTCAGCTGCGAAACACTCGAGTAAATGGCAAAGTACTCGAGTAAATCGTGTTCAAAATAAAGTAAATTTCATAAGAACACTCGAGTATTTTGTCTGTTACTCGAGTATCGGGCATGAACTGAGAATTGTTATAGGTCAAACACTCGAGTCATTCAAAGTCACTCGAGTATTCTGGAAAAGCCCAAGAACACTCGAGTAACTCATGAACTACTCGAGTAAATTGTTGAAATTAAAACCCAAATCCTCAGAAAGACATGAACACTCGAGTAAGCTTAAGAACACTCGAGTAATCTGGAAAATCTCCAGAACACTCGAGTATTCTGAACTTTACTCGAGTAAAATGCCCAGAATCTGAAAACATCATTTTCAATTCTAACTTAATTAATTAAGGAATTATTAAAGATAATTCAAGGGATCAAAGACTTAGAGAAATTGATAAATACAAATAGATCGTTCGGTGACGATCCATTTTAAAAATTAAGCCTAGGTGGCAAGTAATGTATTAATCAATTTCCCCTAAGTCTAAAATGCATTCATTCTGGAGTTTGGATGGTAGGACGTATCATGTTTTGATAAACATGTGGAGGGCCTCTGGGAGTGCCAATACGCTTGCTTGATGACACGTTGTTGACGTGGTCGGCTTTGTGGATGCCGATATGGATATATCGTTTGGATGACGATCCGTTTGGATGACGGGATATGCTCGGGTGGCATGGATACCAAGCTTGACGTGTACATTCTAGGTGAATGTACGAATTGTTGTATACCTAGGAATACAACGCACTGTGGAGTGCTGGGTTGTCAGGGATGGACGTCAGAGAGTGACTTAGAAAATGTGGAGATAAGTTGAGAGTTAAAGTCATGCACCATGTCATTCACCTAATGCAATTGATATACCTGAATTAAGTGTGAACCTCCTATGTGCATCTGATACTTGCTAAATGCTAATTGTGATTGTTGTTAATTGATGCATTATTATCTTCCATATGTTGCATGATTTATTCTCTATTGATTATGTGAGTAGAATTGCTTACCCCTATGCCCTTGTAGGTGATGTCTCGCTACATTGCTTGCATCGAGATCCGGCCACTTCCTAGTGGCGTATGGATCTATGAGGACCATCGCGCGGTGTATGAGGGGGAGGTAGAGTTCACATTCTACAACCCTAATCCGCTTATGCGATTCCGTTCTCGTAGGTTTAGGATTCCCATCATATACACTATGCATGTACCCCCGTTTTATACTTATCATGGACCACCTCCCATGCGACCAGCTCGCTCTTACCATAGTTTTCGTTTTCAACCTACCCGCTCTCACCCTTTTACTTCGAGAGTCGTCCGCGAGGAGACTTCCCTATCTGATCCGAGGAGCCCAGTCAGGGTTTCACCATCACCTGACCCGGTACCCAGTGGTAGGGTACACTCTCCCTCGGATGAGATCGAGGAGGATCCGGTGGAGGACGAGAGTGGGAGCGAGCCTGTCGTGCATTCTACTGGGAGTGACTGGAGGGACGACGATCCCTAGGTACATGTATATGGTGTATGGTGTGGATCTGAGGATCCGGTGTGTGGAGGAGATTTGCTGCTGCTGCTGTGATGATGATGCTACTACCTTACTCACTTTACTTTTGGGAGACTGCTGCTACTACTACTCCATCTGATGCTGCCAGATCTATGTGACTATTCCTAGAATTATATATTTTGTTATGTATATATATTGTAGATATACTTTTGGAGCACTCTAGAGCTTGTAGTTACACTGTTATATAGATCTAATGATGGACTTGTATATTTTGAAACTTGGAGACTTTACTCATGGGCTATGTACTTATGATTCTCTATATCTATGAAAACCTATGTTTATATTCTATCAGTTGCATAGTCCAGTAATTTCCGCTTACTCTGATTTAATCTGTTTAAGAGCTCGGCTATAAATGGTATCAGTTCTATCGTATAAAGCAAGGGTAGCTTAAACTACTTGATACAAAGATATCTTCTAAAAGATCGAATGTTACTCTATTTGCGAAAAGATTTTAGAAATCGCCGAACTCGATACAATGATTTTGAGATAATATAGACTTTATTCTCCAAGACTTTCAAGTGACGATTCGTGCACCCGCTTTAAAAGAAAAATTTTATTGACCTATTTTCTTAACACTCACAAGTCCATATATATTATCCAATATAAAAGCATATTTATTAGTTTATATTTGGGTAATAACGAAGGGTGTGACAATGACAACTTAATGTAGTCGTTATCATTATTATGTATTATATTTTGTGTAATCATAACTTCCAAATGAAAGTAATACTTTTTGGCGTGTATGTAGCTAGGAAGAGAAACAAATAATGTTTATTAATATACTTCCCTATTCCTTTATGATAAAATTTAGAATATTCTCTCTTTCTGACTAACTTTAAAGAAAAGAACAATAGTGCTCTTATGCAGGAAATGACAGGCCTTACTTATGAGCCAAAACAATTCGCTTCCCCACTTTGGAAGAACATGAATTAGGAACTGAGAAACTAGCTAATGATAACCAACAATTAGAATGGGAA
The DNA here is from genome assembly GCA_037953625.1 of Crotalaria pallida. NCBI lineage: Eukaryota > Viridiplantae > Streptophyta > Magnoliopsida > Fabales > Fabaceae > Crotalaria > Crotalaria pallida. The sequence continues at coordinate 10,535,504 of CM075653.1, read as the reverse complement.
GTAAAGTAAGGACCAAATACGGATGACAAAATCAAGTTAAAGGAATAAAATCATTTTATAAAATAAGATTTATTTAATATAACAAGGAAGTTGAAATCAAAGGAATAAAATTAGTTTATAAAATAAGATTTGTTTAATATAACAAGGAAAACAAGGTTACAATGCAAGCAAAGCTTTAAAGCTTCATAATGCAAGACAAGGCCAAAAAAGAAAAAAAATAACAACTGTGGGCTTCTAATAATAAACCACAACTGCGATACACGGGTTTGATAACTAATAATTTAATTTGTTACAACAATGTTGTTTATTTTCTAAATTTCAATTAAATTATTTATTTCTATAGTTTAACACTAAAAGTTAGTTAAACAATATTCATACTACAATTCCTGATAACCATTCAAGAATAAATCAAAATTAATATTAATTTCAAGTTTGTAAATTAATTTATTGGTTTCATATTTCTCTCGTGAATTGCACGGGGTTAACACCTAGTTTTGATAACTTTCAATGCCTTGGAATTTAAGTTTTCCAATAAAGTACTCCCTCCGACTCAAATTATAAACGATTATTTTAACTAATTTTAGGCTTATTAAGGAGGTTGGTTGATTGTACTCCCTCTGTCCCTTATTATAGGGCACCATTTTGATAGATTTGGTATCCTTTTTATAAGTCGTTTTAGAATATCTAGGTAGTATTAAAAAGTTTATTCCAAATACACCCTTCATAATTACATAAGGGTGATAGAGTAATGATTACAATAGAGAGAGAAATGAATAGAATTACAAAGTTTTAAATAGGGGTAACTTTGGAATGAAAATATATTTGTTGATAAATTTGAGAGCAATAATTATTTTTCTTAATATGCGTGAATTAGGTAAAAGTGACTTATATTAAGGGACGAAGGGAGTATTTAATTTTCTAAAATTTATAAAAGAATAGAGGTATTTTAAGAAAGTTGCATCGAGAATGAAAAAAATTAAATAAGATAACAATTTTCTAGGAATGTTTTAGGAAAATTGCATTGGGAATGAAATATAATTTAAGAAATTTGGTTAGTTTTACTTATATTTTAAATCAAAAGAAGTATGCTTTTTTTTTTTGTTTATATTTCCAGCTGGAAGGAGTAAGTACTACTAATCCTCTTATTATAAATCATTTTTATCTAATTTAGGCAGATTAAGAAAAGTAATTATTACTTTCAAATTTATCAAAAAATATACTACCTCCGTTAGTCCGTTTCATATGCAGTGTGTTTTAAGGTTATGTACGTGCGTTTTAAGGTTATGTAAGAATTTGGTGTATTTCAACTATAATAATGCACTTATATAATCATTAATGAAGATAGAAAAAGATATTGAAAGTGAAAGATAAAGTGTTATAAATAGGGATGTATTAGGAAAAATAATATTAATTATGTATTGAGTTTCGTAAAAGAACAATGCATATAAAACATGACACAAAAACTCTATGAAAACGGAAAGAGTATTGTCATTCCAAAGTTATCCCTATTTAAAACTTTACAGCTTTATTTATTTCTCTCTATTGTAATTGTTACCCTATCACTCCTATGAAATTATGAGTGGTTTTTTTTACCTAAGCAGAGTAGTTTTACAAACAATTTATAAAAAATAAATAGTTTTAAAACTATTTACGAAATATGAGACAGTCAACGAAACTATTTACAAAAATGGAACAATCAAAATAAACTAAATTCAATTTTCTTTTGGTAATGCCACGTCATTGTGTCATAGGCAATGACTTAACTCAACTGTTACATGACAAAATTTGATTGGCCAATTCAAAAATTCGCAGAAAAAAAAAAGGAATGTCCAGTGCCACGTGTTACAACCTGGTGTTTTATGTCATTGTCACTAACGTGACACCCAATACCCAATCTCTTGCACATATATTGGCAAAAATGTGAATATAGGGATTCAAACCCTTGACAAGGGGACGGACCACTGGGAACCACTAGGCCAAAAGCTTATTAGTGTATTATTAATTAACGAAATTTATTTACTATATATAAATTTTCGCTTTTAATAATTTTATATTCATTTTTATTTCATAATATCACTTCCGATCTTAAATATAAAGGCATTAGTTTTCAAATTTATTTTGTTTTTTTATTACTCCGTATAAGTTATATTCCAGCCTTCAATGATACTATTTATTTTTTTTAGGAATCACCCATTATTTAGCAAAGTGAAATTTTTAGCTAAAAAGTATTAAAAAATATGAGTGATACCTAGAAAAAAAATATCATTAAAAGTTGAAATAGAACTTATAATTAAAAAAAGAAAAATAAAGTTTAAAACTAATATCTTTATATTTAAGACTGGAAGTTATATTATGAAATAAAAATAAATATAAAATTATTAAAAACAAAAATTTAATTATAATAAATAAATTTCGTTTTCGCAATATATATTACAACAAGCGATTGGACTAATATTTAATTTTCATAGTAGTATTACAACAAGACATTGGACTAATATTTAATTTTCATAGTTGTATTACAACAAGCCATTGGACTAGTATTTAATAAATTTAATCCTTATTGAAAATTGTAGTAGTATTAAATTTTTATTAGGAAATGTGTCCATTAATAATGTATAGTTGTTTAGAAATCAAATAGATAATAAAATTAGAATTAGCGATAAGTGAGAGAAATAATTGAAAAAAAGGATTAACGTTGAAAAAAAATACTACTCGTATATGTTCAAGGATTAGAATTGCTAAAAGATAAAAGACATGGAACGAGAAAAAAAAAATCCTAAAAAAGCAAAAATTAAGGAATGGAGGGAGCATAAAGAAGCAACAAACTTGTAATATTCCTTGCTTTTTTGATTTATTGTACACATACAATTTCAAAATGATTTACTTGCAAACTATTTGTTGTCTCGCTAAAATGAATGAGATATGGATAATTTGATACATCCTTTATTCTTGAATAATCAATGTAGCACAATGTTATAGTAGAAATGATCAGATATTATGCTTATTATTATTGCATCTAGCTTGGCACAGCGCAGAACAATTGCCGCTAGGAACCTCTTTACCACATTCATACATACATATATGATAGCAAACCACGCCCAGATCTTGTGGGTAGGTTTGGACGGCCTTTCCATTTTCAATACAAGCAAACATGACGATAGTGAATATGAAGAAAACAATGGTAGCTTTTTTGGAGTCCATAAGCACAAAACCTTTGGGACTCTAGAACTAACCCCGACAAATATTTGAGTTTTTGTGCAAACATACATGGGTCTAATCCCTTTTTATACTAGTGAAAAATATATGATGAAACGGAATTTGATAGGCTTAAAGATTTTTTTTTTAATTTAAAATAAAGCTTATTTTATTAGGAAATATCTTGTAATCAAGTTTCTGATTCTATGTATAATTGTATATTTTTTCATATTATGTATATGATTTATTTCCTAGGATAGTTTTAATTAAATCCCTTTAATAGTGGATCAAAATTTCTTATTAGGCTTAGTGTTTTGCTGTACAGTTGTTATATATTAGGATTTGAGTCAATGACAGAACTATACAAAATAAAGTTTCAGCCATTCTTAATATTTTCTCTAGCATTCACGTCCTTTTTAATATATTAGTTTAGATTACCCGTGGCATGCACAGAAATGAAAATATATATTAGATAGTATAATGTTGTTCATATTAGATAGTTTTAAATTAGATAGTTTTAGTTAAATTCCTTTAGTTAAATGAACAGATATATTAGATAGTTTTAAATTTTATTAGTTTAGTCCCTCAATTTTTATATTAGATATCTTTAATCCTTTTCTCTATATTAAAATTTAAAAGTAGTGGTGTCGGTGTGGATAAAGATGGATATGTGTCACATCATCATTGAAGCCTACATGGATAAGAACATTTTAGAATATTAAATATTTCAATAATACTTTAATATTATTAACATTAAAAAAGGAATCAGCATAATTTTTTAACTTAATTATATATAGATCTCACTTTTTTCCATATTTTAATATACCTTTTATATTTTAAAAAAAATATTAAATACTTTTTAATATTTGGCTAAAAATGCACTTTTGGTTCCTTAAGTTTATCATTTGTGCATAATTAGTCCCTTTACTTTTTTTGAGCTAAAATAGTTCTTTATGTTTATTTTTTGTGCAGATTTCATCCCTTCGTCAACTTTTCGTTAAAAAACTAACGGCGTTATTCCATATGGCAGTATCCACTAACCGAATACTGACACGTGACATTTAAAAAAAATTTAAAATTCGAATATTAAATTAATAAAATTAAATTAAAGTTACATTAAAAAAAATAAATTAACTAAGAATAAATAAAAAATCCAGAAACAAAGTGTATTGAATAAAAATAAATAAAATTTCATAAAAAATATATAAATTAAAAAATTAAAATTAAAATTCTAAAAAATATCAAAATATATTCTTTTGACCTTACAAAAACTGCGTCACCAAAATATTTTAGGCTTAGTTATGCAGTAGCGAATTTTAATTTTTAATTTTTTTTTATTTTAGGAATTTATTTATTTTTAGTTAATTTAATTTGTTTCTAAATATTTTATTCATTGTTAGTAAAAATTTTTTAGGAACTCTAATTTTAAATTTATTAATTTAGGAATTTTAATTTTTTAATTTATTTATTTTCCAAATTTTTATTTAATTAATAATTAGGTAATTAAAATGCCCTTGGTCTCAACATCAATGAGATTGTTATCTTGGAATTAAAGGCTATTGAATCTCTTATTAGAGTCTGATTTTGACAGTTGCACATGATCCACATGGAAGAGTCTGTTATTGCAGTGTATTTTGTTTTCCCTTTAACTATTATTAGTGTAAAATATCTTGTACTTACAATTGTCATGTTTGTATTACTTGTACTATTTCGGATCTATGAATAAAATAAACCTTTCAATTCCCTTAAAAAAATGTCACATGTAAGCACATGGTTGGTAAATGCTACCACATAGGATAACATCATTAGTGTTTTAACGAAAAGATGACGGAGTTACGGAATCTTTATCCACACCAACATCGTTAGTGTCTTAATATTCTCTCTAGCATTCACATCCTTTTTAATATATTTAGTAATTTTTTTTTCCAAATTTAATCCCTCAAATTTTTATATTAGATATCTTTAATCCTTTTCTCTATATTAAAATTTAAAATTAATGGTGTCGGTGTGGATAAAGATGGATATGTGTCACATCATCATTGAAGCCTACATGGATTAGAACATTTTAGAATATTAAATATCCCAATAAAACTTTAATATTATTAACATTAAAAAAGGAATCAGCATAATTTTTTAACTTAATTATATATAGATCTCACTTTTTCCATATTTTAATATACCTTTTATATTTTAAAAAAATATTAAATACTTTTTAATATTTGGCTAAAAATGCACTTTTGGTTCCTTAAGTTTATCGTTTGTGCATAATTAGTCCCTTTACTTTTTTGAGCTAAAATAGTTCCTTATGTTTATTTTTTGTGCAGATTTCATCCCTTCGTCAACTTTTCGTTAAAAAACTAACGGTGTTATTCCATATGGCAGAATCCACTAACCGAATACTGACACGTGACATTTAAAAAAAAATTAAAATTCGAATATTAAATTAATAAAATTAAATTAAAGTTACATTAAAAAAATAAATTAACTAAGAATAAATAAAAAATCCAGAAACAAAGTGTATTGAATAAAAATAAATAAAATTTCATAAAAAATATATAAGTTAAAAAATTAAAATTAAAATTCTAAAAAATATCAAAATATATATTTTTTCGACCTTACAAAAACTGCGTTACCAAAATATTTTAGGCTTAGTTATGCAGTAGCGAATTTCAATTTTTAAATTTTTTTTCTTTTAGGAATTTTATTTATTTTTAGTTAATTTAATTTGTTTATAAATTTTTTATTCATTCTTAGTAAAAAAATTTTAGGAACTCTAATTTTAATTTTATTAATTTAGGAATTTTAATTTTTTAATTTATTTATTTTCCAAATTTTTATTTAATTAATAATTAGGTAATTAAAATGCCCTTAGTCTCAACATCAATGAGATTGTTATCTTGGAATTAAAGGCTATTGAATCTCTTATTAGAGTCCAGTTTTGGCAGTTGCACATGATCCACATGGAAGAGTATGTTATTGCAGTGTATTTTGTTTTCCCTTTAACTATTATTAGTGTAAAATATCTCGTACTTGCAATTGTCATGTTTGTATTACTTGTACTGTTTCGGATCTATGAATAAAATACATCTTTCAATTACCTTAAAAAAATGCCACATGTCAGCACATGGTTGGTAAATGCTACCACATAGTATAACATTGTTAGTGTTTTAACGAAAAGATGACGGAGTTACTGAATCTGCACAAAAAAATAATATAAGGAACTATTTTAGCTAAAAAAAGTAAAGTGACTTATTCTGCACAAATGGAAAACTTAAGGGACCAAACGTGCATTTTAGTCTTAATATTTTTATTTTAAAATTAAAAGAAAAATTCATGCAATTTTCTATGTTGATGACACGTGTCTCGTCATTAGCTATACCAGCGCCCTTAATGTCAAATTGGACGAAGAGACTAAAGTAATGATTTATATGATTATGCTAAAAGAACTCCTTGTAAGATGATTTGTAAATATAATTTCGTAGAACTTGAATGTATCAAATGAACTTTGATAGATATTCAATGCGTTTCTAAATAATTGTCACTTTAGTAAAATAAATTTAGGTTTAATTATGTCATAAGTCCCTGAAGTTTAGGGTACTTTTGCCAGATACTATTATACTTTTCTTTTTTCAATGTTTGACTCCCCGAATTTATTTCTGGGTTTGTCATATATCCCTACTACCGATTCTGACCAATTTTCCTGACATGTAACATCGGAATCCTGATCAGGCGCTGGAGGTTAAGCACCTGATGCCTTATGGATGAAGATCTTTTTTTTTTTTAATTTAAAAAAATAAAAAACTTAATATTTTTATATTTTTAGTTAAATAAAAAAAGAAAAAAAAAAGAATTGAAGAAAGAGGTCGTCTTTGACTGTGTGACATCACGCGGCACCACATGACCAACCCTTGCGTTTGACTAAAATTTTGATGTTACATGTCATCAAAATTGCCCAGAATCGATAGTAGGGGTATATGACAAACCTATAAGTAACTTTGGAGAGTTAGACATTGAAAAAAAAGTATAAGAATATCTGACAAAAGTACCCCAAACTTCAGGGACTTGTGACATAATTAAGCCATGAATTTATTCTAAATAACTATTACTACTATTACAACTTTATCCTCATCTAATTAATAGAAGAGATAATAATCATTAGAGAAAATTGATCAATTACTTTAGAGAGATAATGCACAAAATGATAAAACAAACATTGATTTACTAAAAAATACACATTAAATAAATTTCTTAATCTAAATACTACTCCCTCCATCCTTATCTATAAGACCCCCCGGTAGATTTTACATCCATTAAGAAAGTTGGTTAATTTAGTTAATTGTATTGGAAATGTAAATATTTGATATGAATTTTCAAAATTACCCCTATTAGTAATATTGAGAATTCAAAAAATGTTAAGTAAATAAGGGTATTTGGGAAAAAGAGTAATTAATTGTCAATGAAATTTTGTATAGGGTCTTATAAATAAGGACAAAACAAAAGTCTCAAAAAGATCTTATATATAGGAACTGTGACGCTCTCAAAATATAACTTTATTTATATTAAAATAAAGTATATTTATAGAGCGTTTGTAAATCATATAGTAATTTCATGGAAAACTTTTTCTTTTTATACAACAAAGTTTCACATCAAAACCCTTGACTCGAAAATATATTTATTTCAAAATAAAACGTGGAATACCTGTTTTGTACTTTCAGCGGAAACGATTTTCAAAACGATTAGCGTGGTTGCAATTAAAATAATTTTAAGGATCATAATAACCATGCAACCATAGCCCATATATATAAAACCCAGGTACCCTAGTAACAGAGATAAAAGTCGAGGTAGCGAAGTATAAGGATACAGATCAGCAAATATAAAATAACAACTCTCATAGACCCTCTCAAAACTATATACAATATAACACAAGTCAAAATAAAAGAGTCTTCAAGAGCTGAGCTATGATCCAACCACGCTGATGCCTGATCCCTGGTCCTCCAAAAGCTGAACACTACATCCTACCATGGTCCCCATACTGCACATACTAAGAGAGAGTCACCACATCACTGGCTGTCAGTAGCTTCCCTGTAACATCCCTCATTTTTATAAAAAGAAGAAATAATTATTTTATTATTGAAAATTATTTTAAGGGAAACATTTTGGAAAAATAAATTGAAAGGAAACATATTTTGGAAATAAAATAGCTTTGGCAAAGAAAGATTTATAGGAAATATGTAAAAAGTGATATTTTGGGTAAAATATCATGTAAAGATTGAACTGTATCTCTTTCGTTAACCGTTGGATCGTGCTAAAATTTTTAGACAAGGTTTCTAATGATTTTATATTAACACCCAAAGGTGAAAATTTTGTTTTGAGAAGTAAATCTTTTTAAATTAATTTTTGAGCAAAGCAGTATTTTATATTTGAATTTCTGGATTTTAGCAGTGGCTAACCGGTTAGTAAAACCAGTAACCGGTTAGTGAGTCTGCATCTGCATAATTTTAAGTCGGTTTAGCTCAAAATCTCGAGCTAAAAGCGTGGCTACTCTTCCCTTAAGCCACCTAACACCCCTCAGCACCTCAAAGCAAGTGTGTGGCGTGAGGAAGAGCTGGGTGGCACACCTTGCTCCACCCTTTCCTCATTTCCCTCTTTTCCTCCTCTATAAATAGGGGTTTTGGGTTGCTACTGTTGGGGCTCAACTTCCATTCGTTTCAGAGCTGAAACTCTGCCCAAATTCCTTCTCAAATTCGTGCAAGTAACTAACCCTTGGTTGCTGCACCTTTAGCTTGTGATTAATGAGTGTGAGAGCTTGTAAATCAAGGGGTTTGTGCTACTCTTGTCCTGTTTCTGGTGTGGCTGTTGTTGTTGCTGTGTTGGCTGCTACCCTTATGGCTGTTGTTCTTGGAGTCTTAGAGCTTGTTTAAGTATTGTCCAATTTTCCTAAGGTATGGGAGACCTCATTTATATCGCTAGGATTTATGGTTGTTGGTTTGTGCAATGATATGTGTGAATTGTTGATCTTAGAACCAAGACAAGAATTGGTTGGCTTGGAGGCCAATACAATCCTTGGTTCCCTATGTTATGTAACTGAATTAAGGACCTAAACAAGAGTTTAAATTAATGAGAAGTGTGCTGCCATAATTCTGTTATGATCCTTGTGATGATTGCTGAAATTGTGAAAATATTAGGTTCATGAACAATTGATTATGAATCAATGAATATGAATTGGGATATCAAGTGAAATGAGACTTGAAACAAGTATGTGATTGTGTGTTAGTTATTACTTAAGACTGATTGAATGTTTATTGTGAGTATTGAATAGGTTTGCACATGTGAAAGTGCATATTTTGTTCTCAGACTTGCAGACTAACCGGTTAGTGGTCTCAGTAACCGGTTAGTGCCTGACAGAATGCATATACTGATTGTGTCTGCTATAACAACCATGAAGGGTAGTTATTACTTACACTAGGAGTGATTGAACTAGGAATAGGTGTTTAATAATTTATATAGTGTTAACTAATAGTGATTAAATTAATGATTAGATTGTGAAAAGACTTAGTATAAGTATAAGTTAATTCAAAGGCATATGTTATGAATCTTGTTACATGAGTGCATCTAAATAAATTGGAATGCTAATGACAGTGATGTGGTATTATGACTCATTGTAAACATGTTCACATAAATCCTAAGTTGTCCAAATAAAAAGAAATGAGTTTATAATGGGATTTATTTGTAAAGAGATAAGTCTTTGCTCTCAGACCTGTCATAGTAACCAGTTAGTGAGGAATAATAACAGGTTACTGTGACCCTGCATAGTCAAACTAATGATCAATGCTTGACATATGGAACCTAGGACTTTAAAGGATTGTCTTAATTATAGATAAGGTGATGTCTGAAGTAAAATATTAAGATTTAATCCAATTAAGGAAGGATAATTTAAAGTATGGCTTATGCATATTATGTTAGATGTTTTATTCGTGGATTAAATTTATAATAAACTTAGATTATTAGAGGAATTGTCCAAAGTTAATATAATTAAGATCATACTTTAATAATACCTTAGAAACATACTTTAGACTCTGCATAAGTGTTAGAAAGGAATTAGTTTTAGTTTGGTAGGTTTTGGACTTACAATCAATGTGGTTTGCTCTCAGGTCTGCTGTCACTAACCGGTTAGTGGATCTTGTAACCGGTTAGTGCCTGAGAGAAATGAATAAATAAATAAGTCAATCACAATAATCCCTTGAGACTTTGCATAGGTGTTACATGAGTTATTATGGAGTAAAATATAATGGAATTTATGATGATTCATTAGAATATGAATTGACAATGAATAATGATGATATGATGAATATAATAATGCATGATGATTAATTGATTATATAGCTCCGATATGAGATTGGGGAGCATGAGTGAATAGCTTCGATATGAGATCGTGAGCCTGAATGAATAGCTCTGATGTAAGATCATTGAGCTTAGATGATTTCGTATAGTACGGTGTGGCCGCTATACGAAGACATGTGCACCGGTGTGACCGCCATATGTGTGTGATTCCGTATAGTACGGTGTGGCCGCTATACGAAGACATGTGAAACGGTGTGGCCGCCATATGTGTGTAATTCCGTATAGTACGGTGTGGCCGCTATACGAAGACATGTGGACCGGTGTGGCCGCCATATGTGTGTAATTTCATATAGTATAGTGTGGCCGCTATATGAAGACATGGAACGGTGTGGCCGCCATGTGTATAATGATGATTATTCTTGATAATGGAAATGGTGATAATTAATATATGGAATATGCATCTCATGCATGATGTTACGAGAATCGTAAAATGAGTAAGGTGCATGCGGGATTGGGAAACCATATAGTACGGTGTGGCCGCTATATGAGACGGTTGGACCAGTGTGGCCGCCAACGTTGAAATGACAAGGACCTAGAACTATTGGTGGACAATGGTTCAGGGATCATCCCCTTGTTCATTTTGGGATTGTGGTAGATGGGGTTCCAGTATAGAACGGTGTGGCCGCTATACAGGTTGTGGAAACATCGAACGCACGATTGCCCATCCCAGAGCGTTGTTTTTATGGAAGGGATGAAAAGAATGTTTTGAGAGACGTACATGCATTGCATGAAAGATTAATAACATTATTTATTGTTTGTTAAGACACTTGAGCATGCATTCATTGCATTAAAATGATATCTGTAATGCTTGTGTTTGAACAATCATATAATCTGCTTACGCGATATGACAAGTGACTTACTCTCATACTACCACATCGGTGGTGGTAGGTTTTGTTGAATGACAGGTCAAAGGTCTCTCCTGTTGAGTAAAGGAGCGTTAGCAGAGACAGCCAGGATGACATCTTGTTGTCCGAATCCTCTTATTGAAGGATAGAGTTGTGAAGACCATGCTCTGGGTGTAAAGAGGGATTTTTGGGGATTTGATATTCTTATATTTACACTCAGACTGTTCTGTAATATAACATGATATTAATAAGCAATGCTTTTGGTTTTCACACTCTTTTGGAAAAAGGTTTTTATTAATTCACATTTTTATTTACCTTAATATTTTGGGGTGTTACACTTTATGGTATCAGAGCAATGGTTCCAACTCTCGGTTGTGGAGTGTGGTCCTTTCCATACTCAATAGGTTGTGCGACTCTTATATAAGTTTCTATAAGTGCAGATACCCGATGGCCAACAGAGTGACGAACCAACTTCTGGAAAAGATTGCTACTATTTTAGAGAATAACACTCGACCAAATTGCCGAGGTCCTGCTGAATTCTACGGGTTGTCGGAATTCAGAAAGAGTGATCCACCGAAATTCGAAGGAGGATATAAACCGGAGGAAGCTCAAAGGTGGTTACAAGAAATCCAGCAAATCTTTCGGACTATGGGATGCACAGATGAACAAAAGGTAGTGTATGGAACTTATATGCTGAAAGGTGAAGCAGAGACTTGGTGGGATCACATAAGAAAATTACTAGAGGCTGAAAATCAGAATATCACTTGGGAAGTATTTAAGGAAAAGTTTTTGGAAAAATATTTCCCGGAGGATGTGAGGAGAAAGAAAGAAGTTGAATTCCTGAAATTGGAACAAGGTGAAATGAATGTTGGAGAATACGCTGCAAAGTTCGAGGAATTAATGAAGTATTCTCCTTACTTCTAGAATCATCCAGATGAGAGGTCTAAGTGTGTGAAGTTTGAGAACGGATTGCGCCCAGATTTGAAAATGGGAATTAGTTATCACGGAATACGAAGTTTCCCAATGTTGGTGAACAAATGTAGAATCTACGAGGACGATAAGAAGGCTGAGAAGGTTTATGAAAAGAATGCTCGAATTCAAAAGAAAAGGAAGATAGAAGAAAGGCATTTAAGGGAATCAGCAATGGAGGAAGAACAATCAGAGGAAACAGAGCTTGATGAATTACAATTAAGGAAAACCCAAACAAAGGAGAATAACAGAAGAAGAAACAGAAAAGGAATCACTCATCCACCTCAGTGTGGAAAGCGTGGGACACATCATTTTGGATCAGATTGTGGTGTACCCAAAGGAATAGTTTGTTTTAACTGCAAGAAGCCGGGGCATTATTCGCTGGATTGTCCGAAGAATAAAGGCAAGAAAGTGATGAATGGAAACCAGATCAAGTAAGGAAAGGTGTTTACCATACGAGGGTACGAGTCTTATCCTGATTAAGGTAAAGCATGAAGTGTTTGTTCTCCTATTCTGAATTAACATAGTCCTTTATTCTACGATTGTGTTAGTTGAACCGTTTGATAATTTGAGCATCTTACTGAAACCCTAACCCAAATTTTTGTGTTCGAAACCTTTATCACAGTTAGATGTGATAAATATCTGTGAACACTACAGAAATAGGAAGATCAGTTAAGACTAGAGAGATTGACAACCACGGGATAGGCCAAGTATTTGTCTCCCCAACGGAAATGTCTCTAGAACTTGACTATCTAACTAAATCTGATAGTGACAAGATTGTCCCTTATCTTTAAGTTCATCTAACTTAAAGATACATCATACGATCTTTCTTGTGAAAGATGGTATCTGAAAGGAATGATTTTATTATTGATGGTTTAAATATTAGGACTGATCACCCTAATATTTGCAATCGTTAATGAAGAAAGTCATATAAATACTTCGTTGCTCGTGCCGGAGTAATCAGAGTGCGCGACACAAAGCGAATTTTTCCAAAGTTTTATACAAAAAGTTTGATTTGGAGAATTTTATTCGAAATATTTCATTTATTTGGAAAGATTTACATGAAATATTCTTTATTAATATTTTTGAAACTGAAAATTTTGAGAAAAATGCAACTAAATTCTTTTAGTGGGGGAGAATTTCCCAAGCTATTTTGAGAAAAGTGGAATAAAAATCTTCTATTAATGAAATATTTTGGAAAATGAAAAATTTTGGAAGACGAATTTCGGGGACGAAATTCAATTTAGTGGGGGAGAGTGTAACATCCCTCATTTTTATAAAAGGAAGAAATAATTATTTTATTATTGAAAATTATTTTAAGGGAAACATTTTGGAAAAATAAATTGAAAGGAAACATATTTTGGAAATAAAATAGCTTTGGCAAAGAAAGATTTATAGGAAATATGTAAAAAGTGATTATTTTGGGTAAAATATCATGTAAAGATTGGACTGTATCTCTTTCGTTAACCGTTGGATCGTGCTCAAATTTTTAGACAAGGTTTCTAATGATTTTATATTAACATCCAACGGTGGAAATTTTGTTTTGAGAAGTAAATCTTTTTAAATTAATTTTTCAGCAAAGCAGTATTTTATATTTGAATTTCTGGATTTTAGCAGTGGCTAACCGGTTAGTAAAACCAGTAACCGGTTAGTAAAACCAGTAACCGGTTAGTGAGTCTGCATCTGCATAATTTTAAGTCGGTTTAGCTCAAAATCTCGAGCTAAAAGCGTGGCTACTCTTCCCTTAAGCCACCTAACACCTCTCAGCACCTCAAAGCAAGTGTGTGGCGTGAGGAAGAGCTGGGTGGCACACCTTGCTCCACTCTTTCCTCATTTCCCTATTTTCCTCCTCTATAAATAGGGGTTTTGGGTTGCTGCTGTTGGGGCTCAACTTCCATTCGTTTCAGAGCTGAAACTCTGCCCAAATTCCTTCTCAAATTCGTGCAAGTAACTAACCCTTGGTTGCTGCACCTTTAGCTTGTGATTAATGAGTGTGAGAGCTTGTAAATCAAGGGGTTTGTGCTACTCTTGTCCTGTTTCTGGTGTGGCTGTTGTTGTTGCTGTGTTGGCTGCTACCCTTGTGGCTGCTGTTCTTGGAGTCTTAGAGCTTGTTTAAGTGTTGTCCAATTTTCCTAAGGTATGGGAGACCTCATTCATATCGCTAGGATTTATGGTTGTTGGTTTGTGCAATGATATGTGTGAATTGTTGATCTTAGAACCAAGACAAGAATTGGTTGGCTTGGAGGCCAATACAATCCTTGGTTCCCTATGTTATGTAACTGAATTAAGGACCTAAACAAGAGTTTAAATTAATGAGAAGTGTGCTGCCATAATTCTGTTATGATCCTTGTGATGATTGCTGAAATTGTGAAAGTATTAGGTTCATGAACAATTGATTATGAATCAATGAATATGAATTGGGATATCAAGTGAAATGAGACTTGAAACAAGTATGTGATTGTGTGTTAGTTATTACTTAAGACTGATTGAATGTTTATTGTGAGTATTGAATAGGTTTGCAAATGTGAAAGTGCATATTTTGTTCTCAGACTTGCAGACTAACCGGTTAGTAGTCTCAGTAACCGGTTAGTGCCTGACAGAATGCATATACTGATTGTGTCTGCTATAACAACCATGAAGGGTAGTTATTACTTACACTAGGAGTGATTGAACTAGGAATAGGTGTTTAATAATTTATATAGTGTTAACTAATAGTGATTAAATTAATGATTAGATTGTGAAAAGACAGTATAAGTATAAGTTAATTCAATGGCATATGTTATGAATCTTGTTACATGAGTGCATCTAAATAAATTGGAATGCTAATGACAGTAATGTGGTATTATGACTCATTGTAAACATGTGCACATAAATCCTAAGTTGTCCAAATAAAAAGAAATGAGTTTATAATGGGATTGATTTGTAAAGAGATAAGTCTTTGCTCTCAGACCTGTCATAGTAACCAGTTAGTGAGGAATAATAACAGGTTACCGTGACCCTGCATAGCCAAACTAATGATCAATGCTTGACATATGGAACCTAGGACTTTAAAGGATTGTCTTAATTATAGATAAGGTGATGTCTGAAGTAAAATATTAAGATTTAATCCAATTAAGGAAGGATAATGTAAAGTATGGCTTATGCATATTATGTTAGATGTTTTATTCATGGATTAAATTTATAATAAACTTAGATTATTAGAGGAATTGTCCAAAGTTAATATAATGAAGATCATACTTTAATAATACCTTAGAAACATACTTTAGACTCTGCATAAGTGTTAGAAAGGAATTAGTTTTAGTTTGGTAGGTTTTGGACTTACAATCAATGTGGTTTGCTCTCAGGTCTGCTGTTACTAACCGGTTAGTGGATCTTGTAACCGGTTAGTGCCTGAGAGAAATGAATAAATAAATAAGTCAATCACAATAATCCCTTGAGACTTTGCATAGGTGTTACATGAGTCGATTATGGAGTAAAATATAATGGAATTTATGATGATTCATTAGAATATGAATTGACAATGAATAATGATGATATGATGAATATAATAATGCATGATGATTAATTGATTATATAGCTCCGATATGAGATTGGGGAGCATGAGTGAATAACTTCGATATGAGATCGTGAGCCTGAATGAATAGCTCTGATGTAAGATCATTGAGCTTAGATGATTCCATATAGTACGGTGTGACCGCTATACAAAGACATGTGGACCGGTGTGGCCGCCATATGTGTGTGATTCCGTATAGTACGGTGTGGCCGCTATACGAAGACATGTGAAACGGTGTGGCTGCCATATGTGTGTAATTCCGTATAGTACGGTGTGGCCGCTATACGAAGACATGTGGACCGGTGTGGCCGCCATATGTGTGTAATTTCATATAGTATGGTGTGGCCGCTATATGAAGACATGGAACGGTGTGGCCGCCATGTGTATAATGATGATTATTCTTGATAATGGAAATGGTGATAATTAATATATGGAATATGCATCTCATGCATGATGTTACGAGAATCGTAAAATGAGTAAGGTGCATGCGGGATTGGGAAACCATATAGTACGGTGTGGCTGCTATATGAGACGGTTGGACCGGTGTGGCCGCCAACGTTGAAATGACAAGGACCTAGAACTATTGGTGGACAATGGTTCAGGGATCATCCCCTTGTTCATTTTGGGATCGTGGTAGATGGGGTTCCAGTATAGAACGGTGTGGCTGCTATACAGGTTGTGGAAACATCGAACGCACGATTGCCCATCCCAGAGCGTTGTTTTTATGGAAGGGATGAAAAGAATGTTTTGAGAGACGTACATGCATTGCATGAAAGATTAATAATATTATTTATTGTTTGTTAAGACACTTGAGCATGCATTCATTGCATTAAAATGATATCTGTAATGCTTGTGTTTGAACAATCATATAATCTGCTTACGCGATATGACAAGTGACTTACTCTCATACTACCACATCGGTGGTGGTAGGTTCTGTTGAATGACAGGTCAAAGGTCTCTCCTGTTGAGTAAAGGAGCGTTAGCAGAGATAGCCAGGATGACATCTTGTTGTCCGAATCCTCTTATTGAAGGATAGAGTTGTGAAGACCATGCTCTGGGTGTAAAGAGGGATTTTTGGGGATTTGATATTCTTATATTTACACTCAGACTGTTTTGTAATATAACATGATATTAATAAGCAATGCTTTTGGTTTTCACACTCTTTTGGAAAAAGGTTTTTATTAATTCACATTTTTATTTACCTTAATATTTTGGGGCGTTACATGCCCCATCCACGTCCTCTACGGGGTCCTCCTCCTCCTCCTCATCCGGCACCACAGGAAAAGCAGTGCGACGCACTGGCTCAGGTGAGGGTGCAAAACGTACCCTGGTGGTCGGGCCGGGACGAGGAGTGGTCGTAGCAGTAGCCTCATCAGAAGTAGAAGGACGAGTACGAGTAGCAGGGCGTCTGACATGTAAGTTATAAAAACGACGGCCAGGACGTGGGGGTGGAGTACCAAAACGATAAGTATAAGCCGGGGGAATGTGCAGTATGTAGATCATGGGGATGCGAAGTCTACGAGGTCGCACTCGAGCAAGGGGGTTAGGGTAACGAAAGATCACGTCAACCTCACCCTCGAACACCGCTCGGTGCTCCTCGTAGTCCCACACTCCTCTACGGAGTGGGCGCAACTCCACGTATGTCAGGTAATGAGCCATCACCTGCAAGGGCATAGGGAGTCAGCATGTACTAACACATAATCAAATAGACAGGGTAATACTTAAATAGTTGGGTCTTTATTTAACAATAATCATTAATTCCTTTACTAATCAATTATCATTTACCATTAATCAATTAACATTCCCTTGATAATCAATTAGAACTTTTCAATAATCAAATATCATTCCTTAACAATTAATCACACATGTTAAACATCAACACCAAGACATAATCATAAATAATCATTAACATGTGCTGTCACGATGTATCTCATCTTATCAGTGCATGATTGTTGGCCAACTACAACAGATAGGCTTCGGTGGCACCTTTAAAAACAAACATGCCCGGTACCCATAATGAGTACCTCATCGAACTCGGCCCGCAAATAAATCAACACCCTTAGAGCTCTTTGAAATGTTGCCGACGTATCCCGTAGGATTACGCCTCATCGAGTCCGGCATCAAATGACATGCCCATACGCACGTGTGTATTTCCGGAAACAGAAGGTGCAACCCCGGTCACCGACACTCCCCCGTGAACCCCTTGGAGCAAACACTCACACAAGTGTTCCTCGAGTTCAACCAAAAGGGATATGCCCACGCCTCACGGACGTGTCTCCATCAGCTCATCGCTGTGGGAAACCATAATGCAGATGCTATGCATGATTTCATCAAATCAATAATGCCTAGTGTCATTTAAGTTGTTTGAGGTTTGTACTTGGCACAGTTGAACTTTATTTTCCATTAAGCTTACTTCAATTCAATTCAATTTCAGCCTTTAATTGATTTTCACACTTTGATAATCAATTAAATAGTTAAATTCTGATCATTATTGCAAAAATTCAGTCAATAATCGATTAAAAGAATCTGTTAATCGATTATCCCTTTGTACATTTCAAACTGATCAGAATTTCAACGTGTTAATCGATTAACAGCTCGTGTTAATCGATTAAATAGTGCAGAAAAACACTGCTGAACTGGTTTTTATGTATCAAACTCATGCCAATCCAATTTTAACCAAAACTAACCTCCAAACCAACTTAAATACAGTATATTAAACTTGTTCATAGCATCAATTACATTAAATAACATCAACATCACATAATCATCATGTTTTTCCCCAATTTTAACCTAAAACACAACTTAACATATCAAATAATTAACCACTCAATTTCAGATCAAATTGAAAGCTCATTTACCTTTAGATACCATCATCTGACATGTTCCAATTCTGGTTTTTGGTCAAATTGGCCTCCAAGCCATTGTCCTCTAACCTAGTGCCCTTTGAACCTCATGGTGGTTCAACCTATACTCAAATCAATACCACAATCTATTCTAGCATTAGTAAAGCTTCTCCCTTACCTCAATGAAGCTTTTTGGATAGGTACACAGCAAAGAAACTCACAGAATCACCAAACTCCAATTGCTCTGTTTTCGGTTCAATCACAGGTTCAAGAGAGCAAGTTTGGCAGAGAATTTGACATAGCAATCGTGCATGAAAACGAATAATCTTGGTCAATATAGAAACTAGACATTGCAAGCTTTAATTAGAAACTGAAATGACACGATTTGAGGACCTCTACCTACCAAAATCGAAGGCTTGAACTTGGCACCTCAAAACTGAAAACTGCAGAATTCAGTTTCTTGGTCCCAACTTGAGCTAATTCGTTCTCCTTGTAAAAGCCACCAAATTACACGATTCTTGTCTTGAATTGAAGGTCTCTTTGCAAGCTTTAAAATGGTGTAAAGCTTACAATTTGTGTGTGGGTAAGGATTGAGAACGAAGATCAAGAACAGAGGGTGTTTGAGTTGGAATTTGGACAGAGTTTCCCCTTCTTTCCTCAATTTCTTCTGATTTTCATCAACAAAGACCAGCAATTTATAGCCAACAATGGCTTCCATTCATCTAAACACGTGTTCCCCACTAATTCCAGTCGGTGCTATGTGTTGATTTTTGAATTAATCAGCTTGTTGAGTCATTAAACGCACTATCATCAACCTCTGCACAATCGTTAATCGATTAACGGTCGGGTTAATCGATTAACACGACCAAATTTTCAAAAATTATTATTTTATTCACTTTCCCTCCAAATATCTTTCCAATATTGACTCCTAGATCCTTCCCAAGGACTAAACTGCAAAAATCCTTATTTTTAAAGTCCAAATTATTTTCTCTTATTTTTCCTTGAATTATCCTTTTAATATAACCATAATTTAATAAACAAAACTAATTAATTCCATATAATTAATTTTTTTTAACTATTTTCTTTTTATTTATTTGGGAAACAAAAATCGGGGTATTACATTTCTCCCCCACTTACAAGAATTTCGTCCTCGAAATTCCGCTTACATAAACAACTCAGGATAATCCTTTCTCATATTATCTTCTGATTCCCCAAGTTGCTTCAGATACATCCGCATTTTCCCAAATAACTTTAACTAATGAAATCTCTTTTCCCCATAGCTGCTTTATTCTTCGATCTTCAATTCTGACAGGGATTGTCTCAAAAGTGAGATTCTCTCTCAAAGCCACATCATCAGGTTGAACTTCAATTACCGAGTGTGGATCTGGCGTGAACTTCCGTAGTTGCGAAACATGGAAAACATTGTGCAGATTAGACAACGACAGAGGTAAAGCGAGTTGATAAGCAACTGGACCGGCACGCTTGAGTATCTGATAAGGACCAATAAATCTTGGTGTAAGCTTCCTTGTTTTCAAAGCTCTCCCAACACCAGTTGTCGGTCTTACACGAATAAAAACATGGTCGCCCTCTTCAAACTCCAAGGGTCTTCTTCTTTTATCTGCATAACTTTTCTGTCGGCTCTGCGCTGTTTTCATCTTTTCTCTGATCATCTGAATCTTTTCAATTGTTTCTTGAACAAGCTCAGGTCCAATAATCGTTTGCTCCCCCACTTGGAACCAACATAGGGGAGTTTGACACTTCCTTCCATACAATGCCTCAAACGGTGCCATTCCAATACTGGTATGATGACTGTTATTGTAGGTAAACTCTATCAGAGGCAAGAGTTTATCCCAACTTTCCTGACTTTCCAACACGCAGGCTCTTAACAAATCCTCAAGAGACTGGATAGTCCTTTATGACTGACCATCAGTCTGAGGGTGATAAGCAGAACTCATCCTCAACTTTGATCCCAGAGACTGCTGCAAACCCTCCCAAAACTTCGAAGTAAACCTCGGATCTTGATCCGAAACAATACTTGAAGGTATACCATGCAGGCGAACAACCTCCTTGATGTACAACTCAGCAAACTTATTCATGTGATAACGCATATTAACGGGAATGAAATGCGCCGACTTGGTCAATCTATCAACAATTACCCAAATTGCATCATACCCTCTAACAGTCCTTGGTAATCCAGACACAAAGTCCATTGAAATGCTATCCCATTTCCATACAGGGACATCCAAGGGTTGTAGTTCTCCGTCTGGCTTCTTATGCTCAGCTTTCGCCTTCTGACAAATCAAACAAGAAGCGACATACGAAGCAACATCCTTCTTTAACCCAGACCACCAAAACAGCTTCCTCAAATCTTGATACATCTTGGTTGATCCCGGATGGATACTCATCCGACTTTTATGTGCTTCGTCCAAGATCAGTCTTCTTATCTCTTGATCTTTTGGAATACAAATCCGATCTTTGAATCGGAGAATTCCATCACTTCCAACTTGGAGGTTTGGTTCCTTTCCTTCCAACATTAGCCTTCTCTTTTCTTGCAGTTCTTCATCTACCTGCTGTGATTCCCGAACTTGGATCAGGAATTCATTGGTAATTTGCAACTTACCAAGCATTATGCATCCTCGTTCCACTTGCATCATCATACTTAGATCGCGAAACTTCTCGATTAAAGAGAATTCCCTGATCATCATCGAGCTCATATGAAGAGTCTTCCGGCTTAAAGCATCAGCTACTACATTTGCTTTACCGGGGTGGTATTGAAGCTCGAACTCATAATCTTTAATAAACTTCATCCAACGCCTTTGTCTCATGTTCAACTCTTTCTGGTCAAACAGATACTTCAAACTCTTATGGTCACTATATACCTTGAACGTAGTGCCATAGAGATAGTGTCTCCAAATCTTCAGAGCGAAGACAATAGCAGCGAGCTCTAAGTCATGCGTCGGATAATTGGCCTCATGCACCTTTAACTGCCTTGATGCGTATGCTACCACTTTTCCATCTTGCATCAAAACACATCCAAGTCCTTGCCTCGAAGCGTCACAATAAACATCGAAGCTTCTATGTGGGTCAGGAAACACCAACACCGGTGAGGATGTCAACTTCTCCTTCAACAATTGAAAACTTTCCTCACACTTATGATCCCACAAGAAAGGTTGATCTTTACGAGTCAACTTTGTCAACGGCAAGGCAATCTTCGAAAAACCTTCAATAAACCTCCGATAGTATCCAGCTAAACCCAAGAAACTACGAACTTCAGTCACAGTCTTAGGCTGTTCCCACTTCAACACAGCTCCAACTTTAGCTGGATCCACAGCAATGCCTTCCTTGGTGATAACATGTCCCAGAAAATTCACCTTGTCCAACCAAAACTCACACTTGGCAAGTTTGGCATACAGTTGCTTCTCCTTCAAGATTCCCAACACAATCTTGAGATGTTCAGCATGTTCCTCTGGACTCTTGGAGTAGATATGAATATCATCGATGAACACAACCACGAACGAGTCCAAATAAGGTCTGAAGATTCTGTTCATGTAATCCATGAAGATAGCAGGAGCATTTGTTAGCCCAAACGGCATAACCACATACTCATAATGCCCATATCTCGATCGAAAAGCTGTCTTCGGAATGTCTCCATCCCGAATTCGAATCTGATGATATCCCGACCTTAGATCGATCTTAGAAAACACTGAAGCTCCTCGAACTTGATCCATAAGATCATCAATCCTTGGCAGAGGATACTTGTTCTTGATCGTTACCTTATTTAGCTGACGATAGTCTACGCACATCCTCATACTACTGTCCTTCTTCTTAACAAACAACAACGGAGCTCCCAAGGGCGAAACACTTGGCCTTATCATTTGCTTTTGCAGTCTTCATCTCGGTCATCTCCGGTGGTGCCATCCTATACGGAGCAATAGAGATAGGTACGGTTCCAGGTACGAGATCGATTCCAAACTCAATCTCACGCTTTGGCGGTAATCCTGGAATTTCTTCTGGAAATACTTCCGGAAAGTCTCTAACCACCGGAATATCCTCAATCTTTACTTCCTTCTTCACTTCCACAGTTGAGGAGAATAGAAAAACATACCCCATTAGGTTCAAAACTTAGGGATTCATGGTTTCAGAATTGGATCGTCTTTTCATCACAGTTTAAGATAACTTGATTTCGGTTCAACCAATCCATTCCTAGGATCACATCTATTTTGAGCATGGGTAAACAGATCAAATCTACTAAGGATGTATGGTTTAGGACCATTATCTTACAATCCTTGCAAACCTTAGAAACAACACAAGGATTGTTGATGGGGGTTTCAAGCTGTAGTTGATAGGGTGACTCAGATACTACTAACTTCAAACGATTTATACACTCATAAGACACAAAAGAGTGTGTGGCTCCGAAATCAAACATAACAACACAGGGTTGCTCATTAAGAGGATAGATACCTTGGATCAGACCAGGTGATGGGGTTGGTTCAGTTCCACTTAAAGCAAACACTTTTCAAGCAACAGTGGGTTTGCTTGTTCCCTCCTTCTTTACTGGCTCCTTGCATTCGCGAGAGTAGTTCCCTTTCTTTCCACAGTTAAAGCAGAGACCGTGTTGAGCAGCATAGCAGTTGGTTTCGAAATGGACACGATTACACTTCTCGCACTTACGATTGCTTGTTTGAGGAGTACCCTTACCACCATTCACTTCCTTTCCCTTTCCTTTCTGAGGATAAGGACCCTTATTCCGATTGTTGAAATTTTTCTCCTTGATAGGTCCAAACCCTGATTGACTCCTCCTTTGTGCCTCTTCCTCTTTCTTATCATCTTCATAAACTCGGCACATCTCAACTAAAGCAGGAAAACTTCTAATCTTCTAATACCCAAAAGCAGACTTTATTTCCCGGCTTGAGTCCATTCTCAAACTTGATACATTTGGACCTCTCGTCTGGATTGAGTTGGTAGTACGGAAAATACTTGATAAGTTCCTCGAACTTCGCTGTGTACTCCCCTACACTCATGTCTCCTTGTCTCAGTTGCATAAATTCCAACTCCTTCTTTCTCCTTTGATCCTCAGGAAAGTATTTATTGAGAAATTTCTCAACAAACACATCCCAAGTAATCAACCTTCCTTCATAATTCAGAAGTTGCATGGTGTGATGCCACCAATTCTCAGCTTCACCGCATAACATGAAAACTGCGAACTTCACCCTTTGAGCATCGGTGCATTCCATAGCACGGAAGATCTTGTTCAACTCCTGAATCCAACGATTCGCTTCCTCAGGTTTATGACCTCCTTCAAACTTTGAAGGTTTAAAGCGTCGAAATTCCGAGAAAGTCTTTGACTCCTGATTTTCCACTTGCATAGGCTGAGGTGGCAGATTAGCTTGTTGTTGTTGTTGACGCATACCCATTAACACATCCGTCAACCTTTCTATGGCCTCGGTCATATGGTTGTTATTGTTTCTAGCAGACATCTTAAACCTGCACTAAAGATTCTATATCAGGCTAAAATCCTAACAAGAAGTATGCATAACGCACCTCTTTTCAATTCTAAAACTAACCAAAGCAGATACTAAGGAAAACATCCAGGACAAGTATTACCTTTTGGAGATCACGGATCAGCATCAGTTCGCAGGATCACAGCTCTGATACCAACAAATGTGACGCTCTCAAAATATAACTTTATTGATATTAAAATAAAGTATATTTATAGAGCGTTTGTAAATCATATAGTAATTTCATGGAAAACTTTTTCTTTTTATACAACAAAGTTTCACATCAAAACCCTTGACTCGAAAATATATTTATTTCAAAATAAACGGTGGAATACTTGTTTTGTACTTTCAGCGAAAACGATTTTCAAAACGATTAGCGTGGTTGCAATTAAAATAATTTTAAGGATCATAATAACCATGCAACCATAGCCCATATATATAAAACCCAGGTACCCAAGTAACAGAGATAAAAGTCGAGGTAGCGAAGTATAAGGATACAAATCAGCAAATATAAAATAACAACTCTCATAGACCCTCTCAAAACTATATACAATATAACACAAGTCAAAATAAAAGAGTCTTCGAGAGCTGAGCTATGATCCACCCACGCTGATGCCTGATCCCTGGTCCTCCAAAAGCTGAACACTACATCCTACCATGGTCCCCATACTGCACATACTAAGAGAGAGTCACCACATCACTGGCTGTCAGTAGCTGCCCCATCCACGTCCTCTACGGGGTCCTCCTCCTCCTCCTCATCCGGCACCATAAGAAAAGCAGTGCGACGCACTGGCTCAGGTGAGGGTGCAAAACGTACCCTGGTGGTCGGGCCGGGACGAGGAGTGGCCATAGCAGTAGCCTCATCAGAAGTAGAAGGACGAGTACGGGTAGCAGGGCGTCTGACATGTAAGTTATAAAAACGATGGCCAGGACGTGGGGGTGGAGTACCAAAACGATAAGTATAAGCCGGGGGAATGTGCAGTATGTAGATCATGGGGATGCAAAGTCTACGAGGTCGCACTCGAGCAAGGGGGTTAGGGTGACGAAAGATCACGTCAACCTCACCCTCGAACACCGCTCGATGCTCCTCGTAGTCCCACACTCCTCTACGGAGTGGGCACAACTCCACGTATGTCAGGTAATGAGCCATCACCTGCAAGGGCATAGGGAGTCAGCATGTACTAACACATAATCAAATAGACAGGGTAATACTTAAATAGTTGGGTCTTTATTTAACAATAATCATTAATTCCTTTACTAATCAATTATCATTTACCATTAATCAATTAACATTCCTTTGATAATCAATTAGAACTTTTCAATAATCAAATATCATTCCTTAACAATTAATCACACATGTTAAACATCAACACCAAGACATAATCATAAATAATCATTAACATGTGCAGTCACGATGTATCTCATCTTATCAGTGCATGATTGTTGGCCAACTACAACAGATAGGCTTCGGTGGCACCTTTAAAAACAAACATGCCCGGTACCCATAAT
The DNA here is from genome assembly GCA_037953625.1 of Crotalaria pallida. Taxonomy (NCBI): domain Eukaryota; kingdom Viridiplantae; phylum Streptophyta; class Magnoliopsida; order Fabales; family Fabaceae; genus Crotalaria; species Crotalaria pallida. Next base: position 10,509,691 of record CM075653.1, on the reverse strand, counting down.
GAGTACCTCATCGAACTCGGCCCGCAAATAAATCAACACCCCTAGAGCTCTTAGAAATGTTGCCGACGTATCCCGTAGGATTACGCCTCATCGAGTCCGGCATCAAATGACATGCCCACACGCACGTGTGTATTTCCGGAAACAGAAGGTGCAACCCCGGTCACCGACACTCCCCCGTGAACCCCTTGGAGCAAACACTCACACAAGTGTTCCTCGAGTTCAACCAAAAGGGATATGCCCACGCCTCACGGACGTGTCTCCATCAGCTCATCGCTGTGGGAAACCATAATGCAGATGCTATGCATGATTTCATCAAATCAATAATGCCTAGTGTCATTTAAGTTGTTTGAGGTTTGTACTTGGCATATTTGAACTTTATTTTCCATTAAGCTTACTTCAATTCAATTCAGTTTCAGCCTTTAATTGATTTTCACACTTTGATAATCAATTAAATAGTTAAATTCTGATCATTATTGCAAAAATTCAGTCAATAATCGATTAAAAGAATCTGTTAATCGATTATCCCTTTGTACATTTCAAACTGATCAGAATTTCAACGTGTTAATCGATTAACAGCTCGTGTTAATCGATTAAATAGTGCAGAAAAACACTGCTGAACTGGTTTTTATGTATCAAACTCATGCCAATCCAATTTTAACCAAAACTAACCTCCAAACCAACTTAAATACAGTATATTAAACTTGTTCATAGCATCAATTACATTAAATAACATCAACATCACAGAATCATCATGTTTTCCCCCAATTTTAACCTAAAACACAACTTAACATATCAAATCATTAACCACTCAATTTCAGATCAAATTGAAAGTTCATTTAGCTTTAGATACCATCATCTGACATGTTCCAATTCTGGTTTTTGGTCAAATTGGCCTCCAAGCCATTGTCCTCTAACCTAGTGCCCTTTGAACCTCATGGTGGTTCAACCTATACTCAAATCAATACCACAATCTATTCTAGCATTAGTAAAGCTTCTCCCTTACCTCAATGAAGCTTTTTGGATAGGTACACAGCAAAGAAACTCACAGAATCACCAAACTCCAATTGCTCTGTTTTCGGTTCAATCACAGGTTCAAGAGAGCAAGTTTGGTAGAGAATTTGACATAGCAATCGTGCATGAAAACGAATAATCTTGGTCAATATAGAAACTAGACATTGCAAGCTTTAATTAGAAACTGAAATGACACGATTTGAGGACCTCTACCTACCAAAATCGAAGGCTTGAACTTGGCACCTCAAAACTGAAAACTGCAGAATTCAGTTTCTTGGTCCCAACTTGAGCTAATTCATTCTCCTTGTAAAAGCCACCAAATTACACGATTCTTGTCTTGAATTGAAGGTCTCTTTGCAAGCTTTAAAATGGTGTAAAGCTTACAATTTTTGTGTGGGTAAGGATTGAGAACGAAGATCAAGAACAGAGGGTGTTTGAGTTGGAATTTGGACAGAGTTTCCCCTTCTTTCCTCAATTTCTTCTGATTTTCATCAACAAAGACCAGCAATTTATAGCCAACAATGGCTGCCATGCATCTAAACACGTGTTCCCCACTAATTCCAGTCGGTGCTATGTGTTGATTTTTGAATTAATCAGCTTGTTGAGTCATTAAACGCACTATCTTCAACCTCAGCACTATCGTTAATCGATTAACGGTCGGGTTAATCGATTAACACGACCAAATTTTCAAAAATTATTATTTTATTCACTTTCCCTCCAAATATCTTTCCAATATTGACTCCTAGATCCTTCCCAAAGACTAAACTGCAAAAATCCTTATTTTTAAAGTCCAAATTATTTTCTCTTATTTTTCCTTGAATTATCCTTTTAATATAACCATAATTTAATAAACAAAACTAATTAATTCCATATAATTAATTTTGTTTAACTATTTTCTTTTTATTTATTTGGGAAACAAAAATCGGGGTATTACAGGAACGTAGGTACTATAACTTTAAACATCAATTATTTTGAAACGAATAAAGTATATGAAATGGTACTCCCTCTAGATCAAATTATAAGCAACTTTAACTGATTTTACATTTATTAAATATGTTAGTTGATTGTATTTAATTTTCTAAAATTTATAAAAGAATAGAGATATTTTTGGAAAGTTGCATTGAGAATGAAACAAAAATTAAATAAGATAACAATTTTCTAGGAATATTTTAGGAAAGTTGCATTAGGAATAAAATAAAATTTAAGAAAATTGGTTAGTTTTGCTTATATTTTAAACCAAAAGAGTATGTTTTTTTTTTCTTATATTTCAAGTCGGAGAAAATATTGAATAGCTATATTGATTGATACATTAATGTAATTTAATACTCCCTCCATACTATAAGTTAAGTCTTTTTAAAGATTTCACGTAGATTAATTAAAAAATGGAGTAAATGATGTAAGAATTTGATATATTTAAACAACAATACCCCCATTTAATAATATGAGAAAGTAATAATAAATGTATGAAGATTATATTGAAGAGAGGTAACTGATGAAAAAGATGATATAATAAATAGGGGTATGCTTGAAAAAAGAAGTATAAAAGTTTATTTATGTCTTTAGTCCTGAAAAGTTGAAGATGTTTTGATTTTAGTCCCTATAAGTTTTTTTGACCTTGAATAATCCTTAATTATTTTGAAAATTTGGTTTTAGTCCATGCCGTTAGGAAAATTCCGTTAATTGCTGATGTGGCTAACAGAATGTCACATCAACATACACGTGTATACACGTGTGCAAGTATTGCATACTATCGGTATAATGACATGGATGATCTAGACCAGCAGGAGCAAAAGGGCCAAAGCCCAATTCACAAACACATTTGGGTTGGGCTTTGACCCTTTTGTTCTTGTAGGCCCGGATATCGCACATTTTCCTACTGGTGGCACGCGATACTTGCACACGTGTATGTTAATGTGACACTCCATTAGCCACGTCAGCCGTTAACGAATTTATCTAGGCAGGGACTAAAACCAAATTTTCAAAACAATTAAGGATGAATCAAGGTCAAAAAAACTTTCAGAGACCAAAATCAAAACACTCTCAACTTTCAGGGACTAAAGACATAAATAAGCCAAGTATAATGAGTATTGAGTTTCTAAAAGAACATAACTTATAAGATAAAATAAATAATCTATACGAACATAACTTATGGGACAAAAGGAGTATTCGCCTATTATGAATATAAATTTTTTAAGGTTGTGGTGTATATTATAAGAACTTTTTAAATATTTTTAAGTCCATCAATATTGATAAATTTTATACTAAAATTGATATGTTGTTCCAAAAACACCCTTTTACCAATTATTAGAATACTAGTAAATTTGCCCGTGCGATGCACGAGTTTATTTTTTTTTTTAGATTTGATTATAGATTTTGGAAATATGTCATTTTAAATGATAAGTTAATATGACTTTTTTTATAAAGATGATTTATATGTATCCAAAAATGAATAGTCATGAGCATTAACCTTTGATGGACCCTTCAAAAACAAAAAAAACTTTGTTGGAGGAAATTATTTTTTCAATTTTAATCTTAAACTTATGTCCATCCTCACATCCAAAAATGAATATTAGATCATGTATATTCCCACGATTCCCCAAATTAAAATCTTATCATTTATCTAACATAACATGATGAAGTTTACACAAACTTAACTAAAGAAGCATCAATACCAAATACCAGGATTTGCAGTAAACAAATCAATCTTATTTACTCCAGAATCAATTACAAAAATAAAAGTATGGACCTCATAAATGTTGAGTTATATATATTTATATATATAGCAATAAAGCAATCATGAATTAATTGTTTGATTTGTACATTTCAATTGCATTGATATATCATGGGATAGACATCAATCAAAATAGGACATATTAGTTACGTGTTCCATGTTGGAAATATTGGAGAAAACACCGCGATGATAATAATAAAGTGAAATTGATCTGAGGCGTGTCTAAGACATTGTCTTTAAGAATATATTCGCTAAGCGCGATGATTCCTCATGATTCAACAGAGCCCTCTGATTAATGTCAAGTGTCTAAATTGACAGTAATACTTTATTTGGTAATGTAAACCAGGAAAAGATAAAATCAGAAATTACAAAGTTGTGAATATTTTTGTTAAGTTATTCTACCTCACCACCTTTGCATATATATAGCAATAAGTGAAAAAAAAGTAATCACTATAATTAAAAAATTAAAAATAAGAAAATAATAGAACCGTAACTGATAATAAGAAAGTAATAATTTGATATTTAAGTTGATGAATAATGAAACATCAATGGACAAATAAAAACTAATAAGAGCAAAACCAAAACTGATGTCTTATTAATTGATATGAAACATCATAAAATCAAAATTAATAACATAATAGATATAAATTATAATATAATAGATATTAGTCAAGAAATGAAACCGAAGCTAATAACTTTAATTTAATTTAATAAATTGAATTAATGACGGAGTAAATTTTTGATTCTGTCATGCTAAATCATTATACCATATTATAACTCATTTTTAATACTTATATATCCGTTTTTTCCGTTTTAACCAAAATTTATTCTTCATAATTATGGTTTAAATGATTGATATCAATTTGCTTATATTAGAACTTATATGTATTAGAACTTCTGAAATTACGACATTATTATATCTGTTTGTTTTTTTGGCTGGTTATCTACATGTTACTAATTTAAGGGATTTTATTATAAAAATTACTGAAATATGATGTTTTATATTATCCGAAATCGTTATAAGAATATATAAATTAAAAAGATTTCAACCTTAAAATTAATTGCCTATATTAGAACTTTATAGTTGTAAATAAGTATATTGTCTAAAGTATCAATTAATGCATCACTAATTCTGCATGAACCTGAAACAAGTAATATATGCCTAGGTTGAAGAGGATTCATCTTAGACATGATTGACGTTTTTCTCTACAAATTTTCATTCACATCGAAAAGAGAAAATTATATAGTAACATTGACATACATACCTAATGTATAGACAAAATAAAAAGTAATTAGAAAATGGTATAAAACACAACAAAATTGGCAACTTGATAATTAGCTCACATGCTCCCTCAAGAATTATTCAAATACTTAGGTGGTGGAACTTATAATGTAGGGAAATCATATTAAATTTCTCTAGGTGGTGGAACTTAAGAAATAGTGTGCAGACTTTTCACAAACACTTTAGGGGTACCATTTTCTAAACAAAACTTGTTATTACAACAACATCAGCAACACAAAGACAACTATATTAGATTCTTCCTTACATTTCTTATTATATCTGTGGTGGACTCGGCCTAGCCGAGGTCCTCAGAACCCTTGCCCAAGGCCTCACGGCCCTATGAGAAGCCCTCTGTGTGCTGGGCCGAGCTCAAGGCTCAACGGCTGAACAGATACCAGATACGGGCCGACCTCATACTCCAACCCAGGTCCGACTTCCCTGTCCGACACCTCCCAGAGTTCGACACCAAGGACAGGGTGACGTATCTCACCTTATCCACAAGGACAGCTCATCCACTCATAGCTCAATACAGGCTGGCCCTACTTGGGCCTAAAGCAAGCCCATTAGGGCAACCAGCTCCCCCCCTATAAGTAGCTCCGTACTACATGGGGCTCAGGTACGTCCTCTAACCCTAATTGTCACCTTCACACACCAGTGATTAGGGTTGCTTCTTGGCTTTCTCCCTTAGCCATTTGAGGACTCCCACTAAACATCACACATAAACCCTAGGCAGAGGCTCCTCTGAAGGTCTTCTTCCCTTACCCTTAGGGAACCTCACCGTCTAGGACATCACATTGGCGCCGTTTGTGGGAAAAGATAAACTTCATTCCTAGAAATTCTACCATGTCTGAGACACAACCAGTCCAGAGGAGGAGGAGGGGGCGTCCAAGAAGGGTGCCGTCAACTGAGGACCTGCGCCTGCATCTTGAAGCCAATAGGGCAGCGAGGTCCTCACCACCACCCCCTCCATCACCTCCACCTCCTCCCCCGCCACCACCCCCGTTTCCACCGCCACCTCCACCACCAGAATTCACCCATACCAACAGTGGACCTTACACCATCCACACTGGAGACACTACAAATCCAACCCAGCATCACGGCGGAGGTCGGCGCGTACAGTTACGCTCTGAGCTCGGAGAAACCAACACTAAACAACACCGCCACCGACACGAACGTGCCCACTCTGTCAGCACAACACACCGTTTCCACTCACGACAGTCTACGCTCTCTCGAGATGCAGAACTCTTATCCTTGATGAGACAGCAGATGAGAATTGTAGAACAGCAAGGTAAAGCTATCGCAGATCTCCAACAAGTTGCTATGAAGCGTTTGGCTGAACGAGCTCTTGTTCAAGCTCCGGCCCCAAATGAGTTTCCCCCACCACCACCTCTTCCACCACAACCTCCGTTAACTCCACAAACCTTTGCAACACCACACACAACCATCACACAACTTACACCACCCCCTGACCAACAACAACCTGATTCGGATGATTCCCACCCTGGGCATCCTTTTACACCAGCCGTCATGGCTTATGAACCACCACCTGGGTACCTCGGGCCCAACAATATTCCCAGATACAATGGCCTCACAGACCCTCAGGAGCATGTCCTTTCTTATGAGGGAGCTGTGAACTTTCATGGTGGAGGAGATCGGCTCAAGTGCCGAGCTTTCTCTATGACCCTCCAGGCCCCAGTCCTCCGATGGTACTCAACACTACCCAAGAATTCTGTCAACAACTGGGCAGAAATGAAGCGAGTCTTTCTTAACAGGTACACTGCTAGCTGTGTGCAACCCAGATCGTACCACACGTTAGCAATAGTGACGCAAAAACCAGAAGAATCCTTACGTTCATACCTGCACAGGTTTCACAGCGAATCCAGCTCAGTCCCCAATCTATCTCCCGAGGTGGCTGTCCTCCTCCTCACTCAAGGCCTGGCCGAGGGAGGATTTAAAGACTCTTTGATCGGGAAGCCGCCGAGAGATATGGCCGAGCTGAGGCAGAGATCTAATAAATACATCAACCTCGAAGAATTCAACAAAGGACAGTCAAGTAGGATGGAAAACGCTCAAGCCGCTTCGCAAAGTACCCTCCCCCGAGGTCGTCCTCATAGGAACAGGGATGATAGACGAGGAAAAGCAGACCAGGGTGACCGAGGTCGCTCTCACGTCGGCCAACAAGAGGACCGCCTACGTCCGTACATCACTAAGTATGATTCTTACACCCCCCTGACGGTCCCGAGGTCTCAAGTCTGGAGAGAGACCATGCAGACCGAACTCAGAAGTGTACCTCGGCCCCCTTTTCTCAGAAATCAAAACAATATCAGGGACAAATCCAAATATTGCAACTTCCATGACGGGTACGACCACCATACCGATCAGTGCACCTGGCTTCGGGATGTTATTGAGGATATGGTGAGAAGGGGCAAATTGCAGCAGTATGTGCACGAAGCGGTGGAAAGACGAGGCCGAAGAAGGTCTCGCAGCCCAGACAACGATAAAGGAAAAGCCAAAGCCGACCCGTCCCCAGAAAAGAAGGAAGAAGAACCACAGCGAGTAAACATGGTCGTGGTACAAGATCTGGACAAGTCACCGAAAAACTTCCGAGTTGAAACTATCTCGGGAGGTTTTGCCGGTGGCGGAGAAAAGAGGGCAGAGAGGAAAAGGTACGTCAACCAAGTTCTCGCTATCCACCACAAACCCGTTGGCAAAAAACCATCTAGGAACATCCCTATCATTTTTTCTGACCAAGACATGGAAGACGTCATCCCGGATCACAATGATCCAATGGTGATAACGGCGTTGATCGGCAATTTCGAAGTCGCCCGAGTTTTCATCGACCAAGGAAGCTCGGCCGACATTCTGTTTCTTCATACATTTCAAGCGCTGAATCTGAGGTCGGCAGACCTCGTGCAGTTCGAAGGCAATCTCATCAGCTTCACGGGTGAGGCAATCCGCCCCCTGGGAGCCATTCACCTCCCGGTGACCTTAGGCAACCAGCCTTCGGCCAGAACGGAGATTATCAAAATTTTAGTGGTTGACTCTGAATCCCCATACAACGTGATACTGGGACGAACCTGCCTACAAGCTTTTGGGGCAGTGGTTTCAACAGTACACTTAGCAATGAAATTTGTCGGATCCGACGACAAGGTCGTCACGGTCAAAGCTGACCAGGTGAGAGCCCGACTCTGCTACAATGCGAGCCTACGGGAGGTAAAAAAGAAGCAGAAGGAGTTCACTGATCCGACATTAACCAAGGGGAGTGTTCTATTGGCCGAGGTTCAGTTCGAACGAGATGTCTTTGGGACCTTTCCTCAAGAAGAATGGTTGGCAATCCCCCCCTTCCCCTCTGCCCCAAGCAAAGATGTTAACATGGATGCCAACCTTCCCCAAAAAATCCAAGATGCATTTAAAGGAAATCTCCTTTCTTTTCCAGTCCTCTCCAACCCCCCACAGGGGGAGAATTTTCTCATTTCTCTAACTGTGAATAACCTTGCCCTCCGTTCGGTATCGCTCCGAATTGAGAGCCGAAGTAAACTCCCTGCCCATTTCTTAAGCCGAGCTTTTCAAATTCCTGAGCTCTGGTGTCTCAAGATGAAAAAGCTCCCACTTTGCAACATTGCCAACAATCCCCCCGGCTTCTCCTATCAGTTCACCTCGGGTGACCATCACAAGGCCGAAGAAAATCCAATACCGGCAGAAGAAATCCGAGAAGCTGCTCCTGTTCAGAGGAAGATAGCAAAGGAAGAGCTAGCCGACCAAGACAACAAAACAGCGCAACCCAGGTTGTCCGAGCCTGATCACCTCGCGCCCCGAGGAACAGACATCGGTCTTAACTACCGGAAAAGCGGGAAATGAGCTCGAAATCGGGAAGTCCCAACAGAGGCATTCTGGAAACATACTCTGGTAAATTCCCGAAAGAAACGAGTTCAAGGATTCCCAAGACTTTACAACACTGAGAACCTGTTTCAAATAGGTTTACCTCAGATATCATCGTCAGCCACCAGCATCCTCATCTAAAAATTCAAATTCAAGCTCATTTTAAATTTTGCCTCCTTTAAAATTCTGTTCATGTTTTTACATTCCCATTGTGATATATTGATGAGCATTTTATTTCCCATTTTTCCTTGCATTATTTTACTCCTATTATTGATACTTGTTGCCTATTTGACATTGTTTAGCTTGATTTAGTGATTTAGAGTTTATTGGACTACTATTCTGAATATTGTTTAATTTGGGATTATTTAGCCTAATTAATTCTATTTCTATTTTCAGGTCATATTTGGCACAAGGGCTTTTTGGACATTTTGGGAATGAAGATTTAATTTTGGAAGAGAAGATATATGATGAAGTGAAGATTGTAATCTATCTTTAGGATTAGTTGAGATTTAGTTATATCTTTTAAGATTTAGATTTTATCTATAAGATATTTTTAGATTTAATTTAGAGATAAGCTTTCCTTAGGATTTGGGCCCATGATTTAGGCCCGTTTTGAGATTTAAAAAGCCAAATTCGTGTAAACCCTTGGGGAGACCTTCCATTCCACGTTTTTTACATTCTCTCTCATAGAGAAGGCTTAGTTTTGCTCTCCAAGCTTGTGGAGGCTGCTAGGGTTTCTCTCTCTTCCCTTTTCTACACGTTTTTGGTATTTTTCTTCATGGAAGGCTAAACTCTTAGGTTAAATCCCTTTGGTAATGTATCACATACTCTTGAGGTTTTGTTCTTAATGCTATTTCGTTTTTATTCACTGTTTTCATGCTTATTGATATGTTATGGTTCGCTTAGTTCCATTATATAGAGATAATCCATGTGTATGAATGCTTAATTTATGCAAACTCGTAAAAACTCCATGCTTTGGCTTTTAATGCTTAATTAGAGGTTTGGGTTTTGGGGTGAGAATTGAATTTTCGCTTAGTATTTAATTCTCACGAGTTGGACAGTGAAGAGGAAAGAAATTGATCTTTTGTGACCGATGATAGAGTTGTGAACGCGAGCCAAAGGGGTTTATCCGCTTTTCCTTATCTGTTTCTTCGTTTTGATTTAATTCTGTTTTGATTTCAATTATTCAATATTCAATACAAAAAAAAAACCCCTGTTTTCTATGCATACTATGTGTTCGACCTTTTGCTTGATAAGATATTCCTTGGGAGACGATAGAGGAGTCACTTCCTAGTACTATACTTAAACTGTTTTTATTTGTATCGGGTACGGCCTCGATCAAATTTGGCGCTGTTGCCGGGGATTATCGGTTCTTGCCAAAGGTCATTAGTAGTTAGTTAGTGTCGTAGTTAGTATAGTTATTATAGCGTGTCCTTTCTGATTTAGGGTCTAGTAGTCAATTCTGATAACCGGTTGAAGTTGCACTGTTTGCTGTTTTGCTATTAGTGTATTTGATTGATTCTGTGGTTGCTAGTTCACATAGTTGTGGGTGGAATTTTTGCACGAAAATTTATATCCACACTACTTTTATCATATAAAAAGGTTTTGAGGCACCACGATCACTCAGATCATCACTGGTTGTGAGTTCCAGAAAAATTTTCCATGTTTTAGCAGCACTTTCTTCAAATCGTCGCAACTTTTGACCCGTAACTCGGAATTTGACGAATTTTATATCAAATCGAAGGGAATTTTCTGAATAATCTGATTTTTCTGACTTTATCAGAAAACTCCTTCGTCTGGATCCTGAAAAAGCCGTTTTACTATTTCTTTTTTATTTTACAAGTTTTATTTTCTTAGTTTTTGGTCTCTGATTTAATTGTTTGCCTTGGTTCCCTTTTGAATTTTTTCCTCAAACTTTTTGTGGTATGTTTTCATGATTTTAGGGTGCTGAAAAAAATAAAGAAAAAAAATTTAAAAAAAAAAAATTTTGTTGCCTATTTTGGTCATGTATATTAGTGACAGTTTGCTATGCTTCATGGTGTTCTGTTCAGTACATGACTAGGGGCAACCCAAGCTACTTGCATCCATATAACCCTGAAATTGATAGAACTTATCACAGACTAGTTAGACAAAATAGGAACCAGTCCATAGGTAGTGAGTCTATTGAGTCTTTACATAGTGAGTCTGCTTCTTTTTCTTCTATTCCTATAAATTCTTATTCTGATTATTCTGAAAATATGGATCAACCTCCACCACGTGAGAGGACATTGAGGGAGCTGGCTGCACCTGATTTCACTATTGAAGATTTGTGCATCCAGTATCCCGATGACCCGTATGAGCTAAGGTCTGGACTAATTCATTTGTTGCCCAAGTTTAATGGTCTTGCAGGTGAGGATCCTCATAAACATCTCAAGCAGTTCCATATTGTCTGTGCTACTATGAAACCACATGATGTGCAAGAGGATCATGTTTGTCTTAAGGCATTCCCACACTCCCTAGAGGGGCTAGCCAAGGATTGGTTGTACGATCTGGCCCCTGGTTCTATCACAGTCTGGGATGACCCGAAGAGGGCATTTTTAGAGAAATTCTTCCCTGCATGCAGAACAACAGCAATCCGAAAGGATATATCAGGCATCAGGCAACAAAGTGGAGAAAGTCTCTATGAGTATTGGGAGAGATTCAAGAGATTGTGTGTGAGCTGCCCCCACCATCAGATCTCAGAGCAGCTGCTTATTCAATATTTCTATGAAGGTCTCAACCTCATGGAGAGAAACATGCTTGATGCTGCAAGTGGTGGTGCCCTAGGAGACATGACACCTTTAGAAGCCAGAGTCAAGATCGAGAAGATGGCTTCCAATTGTCAACAATTCCATGCAAGGGGCAACAGCGATGCAATCATAGTGAGAGGAGTGAATGATGTTGGCACAAGTTCTGGTAAGGTTGAGAAGCTTGAACAGAAGATAGATTCACTTACAACTTTGGTCACTCAATTGGCCATCAACCAGAAGAAGTTGTCTCTGCCTGCTAGATTATGTGGCATATGCACATCCGCTGAGCACCCCACAGATGCATGCCCTTCTGTGCAGCAGCAGCCCACGACTGGTGCTGACCAACCTGAGGCATATGCCGCCAACATCTTCAACAGTAGAAATCAGCAGCCACAGAACTTTGATCTCTCTACCAATAGATTCAACCCTGGTTGGAGGAACCATCCCAACCTGAGATGGTCTGATCAGCAGCAACCTTCACAGGTTCAATTTCAGAACAATTCCAGACCACCATATGTACCTCCTCCAGTCCAGCAACAGAGACAACAACAGGCTAATTCTGCACCACCAGCTCCTAGTACTGAGCAGCAGCCTTCATTGGAAGAGCTGATGAAACAGATGACCATGCAAAATCTCCAATTCCAACAGGAAACTAGAGCATCCATTCAAAGACAAGAGGCCTCCATTCAATCTTTGACCAATCAGATGGGACAGATGGCAACAGCAATCAACACTATGCAATCTCAGAATTCTAACAAGTTGCCATCCCAAACAGTGATCAATCCAAACCAGAATGTGAATGCCATTAGTCTAAGGTCAGGGAAGCAGATTGTCACACCCACACCAGAATCTGACCTCAACAAGGATGATCTAGTTTCAACCAACAAGAAGAGCCAAATGGTCGAGGATAGTGAGCACACAAGTACCAGAAAATCCCATCCAGCTCAGCCTTCCACAAGCACAACACCTGCTGCTGCCCAACAACCACCCCCCATTCCTCTTCCTTTCCCACCAAGGGGGGTGACTCAAAGCAAGAAAATGGAAGAGATTGACAAAGAGATACTTGACACATTCAGGAAGGTGGAAGTCAACATACCCCTTCTTGATGCAATCAAGCAGATTCCAAGGTATGCAAAGTTCTTGAAGGATCTATGCACACACAAATGGAAGCTCAAGGGCAATGAGAGGATCAACATGGGAAGAAATGTCTCTGCTCTTATAGGTAAACCCGTCCCTCATATTCCTGAAAAGTGTAAGGATCCTGGAACTTTCTCTGTGCCTTGTATCATAGGTAATACTAAATTTGAGAATGCTTTGCTAGATTTAGGAGCATCTATTAATGTTATGCCTATGTCTGTTTTCAAGTCTCTTTCACTTGGACCCCTTCAACCTACGGGTGTGGTTATTCACTTGGCAAATAGATCTACTGCCTACCCCTCAGGTTTGATAGAGGATGTCCTGGTTCGGGTTGAAGAGCTTATCTTTCCTGCTGATTTTTATATTCTTGATATGGAAGAGGACACCTCTCGTAGTGTTGTCCCTATCATATTAGGGAGACCATTTTTGAAAACAGCCCGAACCAAGATAGATGTGCATGCAGGTACACTTTCCATGGAATTTGATGACAGTGTGGTTCGATTCAATATTTTTGATGCTATGAAACATTTTTCTGATGACCACTCTGTTTTTCATGTTGACTTGATTGATGATCTGATTGATGAGCATGTTCTAGACTTTTTGCATGATTATGATTTGCCATCTTTCACTAGCTCATTTACTTGTTCTGCATGTTCTGATTCCGAAATGTGCACTGCATGCATTGAAATTGACCAGTTTTTAAATTCTGCTACTGCATCTGTTGATTCATATGATATAGATTCAGATCATGCTAACCCCATTTCTGTTTTGCATGAGTCTAATTCACTTGTTCAGGTGCAGGCAGCAGAATCCAATTCTGCTGCTCCTTTAGTTCCATCTGTGATGCAGGCACCTTTATTGGACCTGAAGCCCCTTCCTCCTCATCTCAAATATGCTTACTTGGAGGCTGAGCAGAAACTTCCAGTGATCATCTCTACCTCCCTTTCTGTTGATCAAGAGAAGAAGCTGCTGGATGTGATTAGAGCAAACAAAAAGGCAATAGGATGGACTTTGGCAGACATACCTGGTATTAGCCCCTCCATGTGCATGCATCGGATTTTATTGGAGGATGGGGCTAAACCAGTGAGACAACCCCAGAGACGGTTGAACCCCCAGATTCTTGATGTGGTGAAGAAAGAGGTCACCAAGCTGCTGCAAGCTGGCATTATCTACCCCATTTCAGACAGCACTTGGGTAAGCCCGGTTCAAGTAGTTCCCAAGAAGTCTGGGGTGACAGTTGTCAAAAATGAGAAGGATGAACTGATTCCCACTAGAGTGCAGAACAGTTGGAGAGTCTGCATTGATTATAGGAAGCTCAACCAGGCAACCCGCAAGGATCACTTTCCTCTTCCCTTCATTGATCAGATGTTGGAGCGCCTGGCAGGTAAATCTCACTATTGCTTCTTAGATGGTTTCTCTGGTTATTTCCAAATCTGTATTGCACCAGAGGACCAACATAAGACCACATTTACCTGTCCTTTTGGTACATTTGCTTATAGGAAGATGCCTTTTGGCCTATGCAATGCTCCTGGCACTTTTCAAAGATGTATGATGAGTATTTTTAATGACTTACTTGAGCATTGCATAGAGGTCTTCATGGATGATTTTAGTGTATATGGTTCCTCTTTTGATGCATGTCTTGATAGTTTGTCTAAGGTGCTTAATAGGTGCATTGAGACTAACCTTGTCTTGAATTTTGAAAAATGTCATTTTATGGTAGAACAAGGCATAGTCTTAGGGCACATTATTTCGCATAAGGGCATAGAGGTTGACCCTGCTAAGCTGCATGTAATATCACATTTGCCTTACCCCTCTTGCGTGCGAGAGGTGCGTTCTTTTCTTGGCCATGCAGGTTTCTATCGCAGGTTTATTCAGAACTTTAGCAAGATAGCCCTTCCACTATCCAACTTGCTTCAAAAGGATACCGCATTTGAGTTTGGAGATCAATGCAAGAAAGCATTTGATGAGCTGAAGAGAGCACTCACCACCACTCCCATCATCCAACCACCTGACTGGACTCTCCCATTTGAGCTCATGACCGATGCCTCGAATTATGCTTTGGGAGCAGTTCTCTCCCAAAGGGTTGGTAAGATGTCTCATGTGATTTATTATGCATCTAGGACTTTAGATTCAGCACAAGTTAATTACACCACAACTGAAAAAGAGCTGTTAGCCATTGTCTTTGCACTTGATAAGTTTAGATCATATCTGTTAGGTTCTAAGGTTGTGGTGTATACTGATCATGCTGCTCTGAAGTATCTTTTGAAAAAGACAGATTCCAAACCTAGGTTGATTAGGTGGATGTTTCTCCTCCAGGAGTTTGATCTTGAGATTCAGGATCGGAGTGGTGCGCATAACCTTGTCGCAGACCACTTGAGCAGAATAGAGAGAGAGGAGGATGCATTTCCTATCCGGGATGACTTCCCGGATGAGCAGCTTTTAGTTTTGCATGTTTCACATCCCCCTCCCCTTATTCCTTGGTTTGCTGATATTGTAAATTATATAGTTGCATCTGTTTTTCCACCCTTGGCATCCAAAGCTCAAAGAGACAAATTGAAGAGCGATGCCAAGTATTATGTATGGGATGACCCCTATTTGTGGCGTTTTTGCAGTGATCAGGTCATTCGCAGGTGCATTCCAGACCAGGAGATCCAATCGGTTCTCCAATTTTGCCATGCTTCACCAGTTGGAGGCCACCTTGGCACTCAAAGGACAGCACGAAAGGTGCTGGATTTTGGATTTTTTTGGCCTACCATCTTCAAGGAAGCAAGCAAAATCTGCAGCTCATGTGAGCAATGTCAAAGGGCAGGAGGCACCCTATCTTGGAGGCAACAGATGTCGGAACAACCTATGTTGTTCTGTGAGGTGTTTGATGTCTGGGGTATAGATTTCATGGGCCCATTTCCTGTTTCTTTTGGTTTTTATTATATCTTACTTGCTGTGGATTATGTATCCAAATGGGTGGAAGCTAAGGCCACCAGGACTAATGATGCTCAGGTTGTTGTAGATTTTGTCAGGACTAATATCCTTTGCAGGTTTGGCATACCTAGAGCCATAGTCAGTGATCAAGGCACACACTTCTGCAATAGATCCATGCAAGCTTTGCTCAAGAAGTATGGGGTTGTGCACAAAGTTTCTACACCATATCACCCCCAAACCAATGGGCAAGCTGAGATTTCAAACAGAGAGATCAAGCGGATTTTGGAGAAGATGGTGAAGCCTAATAGAAAGGATTGGAGCACACGATTGGAGGATGCTCTATGGGCCCATCGGACTGCTTACAAGGCACCCATAGGGATGTCACCCTATCGGGTTGTCTTTGGTAAGGCATGCCACCTGCCTGTGGAGATAGAGCACCGTGCATATTGGGCTGTGAAGCAATGCAACTTAGCTCTTGATCAAGCGGGTGAGGAGAGGAAGCTGCAGTTGAGTGAGCTAGATGAGATCCGTTTGGAGGCCTATGAGAATTCCAAGTTCTACAAAGAGAAGACCAAGAAGCTCCATAATAGCTCAATTTGCAGAAAGGAGTTCTTGGTTGGTCAAAAAGTGTTGCTCTACAACTCTAGGCTTGGAATCATGAGTGGAAAGCTCCGCTCTAAATGGATTGGACCGTTTGTAGTCACCCAGGTGTTTCCTTATGGCACTGTGGAGATCAAGAGTGAGTCCACAGACAAGAGCTTCAAAGTCAATGGTCACCGACTCAAGCCTTTCCTAACCTCTCCTACTTTGGATGATGCACCTGTGGAGGAGGCCTCATTGGTCGACCCTATTTTTGACCCACCATGATTTAGGGAGTCTTCTTTTCTCCTTCTTTACTACTTTTATTCCACTTGTCTATATCTGTCTGATTCTGCTATTTGTGTTCCATTGAGGACAATGTGTGATTTAAGTGTGGGGGGGAGAGTAGTTTAGGTTGCATATTTTTGCTTTGATTTTTTAGGTTTTGCTAAGTTTTGGGCATTTCCTTGCATGTTTTTGCTTCATTTTAGTAGAGTCTTGGTATCTTGTGTCTGAATTCATGCATTTCTGTGTGTAAAGTTGCTTTTGATAATTAAGAGGTGGTAACACTGTGATAGAATTGTCCCTTTTGTGAGGATTTGAGCCTTAATTGTGGGTGGATTGCTATATATGCCACCTAATTTTTCTTTCATGTGTGATTGCACTCTGGATTACTTGCACTCTAGAACTTGACTTGACTCTTGTTGATACTTGATATTCCCATGCACATTTTGAAATGATTTAGGCATTGTTTTTTTTCTTGAATAAGCCACTAGCCATATGAGCCTACCTTGAATGAATTTATCCTTTGATAGCCCCTTTGAGCCTTTATATCCCTTTTCTTTGTTCTTTAGCTCATTACAAGCCTATGACTGAAAAACCATGATTGTCCTAACCTTAGGGAATGTTGGAGCTTTGGAATTGTTTTGGGAATGGGTATTAAGTAAGCGAGGGTGCTTTGTTCTTCATCTCTTGTGAGTTCTGGGTTTTGCCTCTATGGTCGGTGATGTAATTATGGCTTTATCTCATTATGCCATTTTTATTGTTTCTTCTTTTCTTTCGTTCATGAAGTTCTGCAATGTAATGCAATTCAAAAAAAAAAAAGAAAAAAAAAGAAGAAAAAGAAGAAGAAGAAAAAATGGAATAAAAGGTTGATTGAGGCATGGAGGATTGGAATTAGAGGTTGTTGTTATGTTTACCATTTCATTCTGGGGTGGATTGTGCTTATTTTTTTTTACTTGTTCCCCATTGCTCCTCTATTCCCTGGGTTTTAGCTACATTTCCCATATTTTTATCCTACCTTGTCCTTGGCCCCATTACAACCCTGAAAAGACCTTTTGATCTTAATGTGCATGTGTGTTGATTGTTGATGTTAGAGGCTTGTCAAGCCTATGGTTGTGTTTGTTTTTCATGATGTGCCTTGAGTGTAAACACTGATTAACCTTAAACACTTGAGTGTAAACACTATTGAGTGATCCTTGTGAGTTTCTATCATCTTTGTGACTACCCTCTTGATGTCATTGGTTTTCTTTGCATATTTGAAATAATTGGATGATGTTCATGGATGCCTTGATTCTTTGGTCCTTATTTTCTTCATGTGCTCGATTTTACCCATTTCTTTGCATTTCCTAGAATTCATTGTGAAGTATGTAATCTCTTAGGTTTGCATTCATTAGCTGTAGTAATCTTGTTGCATGATTCACTTTGGTGCATATTGATCTTCTCAGTCCTATTTCTTAGTTTTGCCCAGGAGTGCAAAAGGATAAGTGTGGGGGTATTTGATGAGCATTTTATTTCCCATTTTTCCTTGCATTATTTTACTCCTATTATTGATACTTGTTGCCTATTTGACATTGTTTAGCTTGATTTAGTGATTTAGAGTTTATTGGACTACTATTCTGAATATTGTTTAATTTGGGATTATTTAGCCTAATTAATTCTATTTCTATTTTCAGGTCATATTTGGCACAAGGGCTTTTTGGACATTTTGGGAATGAAGATTTAATTTTGGAAGAGAAGATATATGATGAAGTGAAGATTGTAATCTATCTTTAGGATTAGTTGAGATTTAGTTATATCTTTTAAGATTTAGATTTTATCTATAAGATATTTTTAGATTTAATTTAGAGATAAGCTTTCCTTAGGATTTGAGCCCATGATTTAGGCCCGTTTTGAGATTTAAAAAGCCAAATTCGTGTAAACCCTTGGGGAGACCTTCCATTCCACGTTTTTTACATTCTCTCTCATAGAGAAGGCTTAGTTTTGCTCTCCAAGCTTGTGGAGGCTGCTAGGGTTTCTCTCTCTTCCCTTTTCTACACGTTTTTGGTATTTTTCTTCATGGAAGGCTAAACTCTTAGGTTAAATCTCTTTGGTAATGTATCACATACTCTTGAGGTTTTGTTCTTAATGCTATTTCGTTTTTATTCACTGTTTTCATGCTTATTGATATGTTATGGTTCGCTTAGTTCCATTATATAGAGATAATCCATGTGTATGAATGCTTAATTTATGCAAACTCGTAAAAACTCCATGCTTTGGCTTTTAATGCTTAATTAGAGGTTTGGGTTTTGGGGTGAGAATTGAATTTTCGCTTAGTATTTAATTCTCACGAGTTGGACAGTGAAGAGGAAAGAAATTGATCTTTTGTGACCGATGATAGAGTTGTGAACGCGAGCCAAAGGGGTTTATCCGCTTTTCCTTATCTGTTTCTTCGTTTTGATTTAATTCTGTTTTGATTTCAATTATTCAATATTCAATACAAAAAAAACCCCCTGTTTTCTATGCATACTATGTGTTCGACCTTTTGCTTGATAAGATATTCCTTGGGAGACGACCTAGGAGTCACTTCCTAGTACTATACTTAAACTGTTTTTATTTGTATCGGGTACGGCCTCGATCAAATATTCACTTTTCCAAAAGGCAATGTACTCATGTCTACGATTAATGAAAAGTACAAACTTGCTCATACTCAAGTGCCACAGTTTTATATACGTACGTACTAGCTTCTCATTTAGCACTAGCCACCTAAATGTTGCATGGCGCTATGCATAGCCAACGTCTTCTAGATAAGATCGGCTCATATGCACAGTGTACAAGGGACACCTGGTAAAGTACAGCTTGCTGTGAAATGTTCTCACATAACTTCACTCAGCAACCTCTTTCACATCGGGGACGAGGACACCCACCTCGGCTAAGGTGGGTGAATCCGAGATCCCAGCCGTATGCACTTATATACACTACCTTTATTCAGAGGAAAACTTATAAGATTACTGCACTCACTGAGTCGTCCGAGTTTATCCGAGTTATTTATACTAGATTTTAAACACCAATGTCTTGGGCACAAGTTTTTTAGGTCCGATCAGGTCTGAATACAACAAGTTGGTAAAGGACTTGTATTCTCAAAATTAGTTTTACTTGGTTATCTAAAAAACAACAAGTATCAAACACTTGTATTTTTAAGCCAAGTTATCTAACTGATCGCAGTTCAGACCCTAGGTCTAAAAATGAATGAAGCATGCAACGAGTCAATAAAAAGTCGCATTTATGCAAAGCTTGCTTAGTGACGATCTCGGACACAGTGTCTATGCAACAAGTCAAAACAAAAACTTGCATAAAAGTTACAATATGCGACAAGTCTCAAACACTTGCATTCTTTTTAAAAGCTTTTTTGGTGACCACCTAACTGATCGCAGTTCGGATCCGAGGTCGAACGAATAAACATGCAACGAGTTGGTAAAGTAAAACTCGCGTTCGTGCAACAAGTTAAAGAAAAGGCTTGCA
Source organism: Crotalaria pallida (assembly GCA_037953625.1). Classification (NCBI taxonomy): domain Eukaryota; kingdom Viridiplantae; phylum Streptophyta; class Magnoliopsida; order Fabales; family Fabaceae; genus Crotalaria; species Crotalaria pallida. The sequence continues at coordinate 10,489,605 of CM075653.1, read as the reverse complement.
TAACTCCGACCTCGGACATAGTACGTATGCAACAAGTTAGAATAAAAACTTGCATAAATATAACAGCATGCAACAAGTTAAAACTAGAAAGAACTTGCATAAAAATAAAATGTTGTACACAGCAAAATACAATCCAACATTGTCAAACATGTTACAAAAAACATAGACAAATCACAAGCTGCCCAGCATAAGGGGCTTATGCTGCTTCATCTTCAACATCAGAAAGGACAACCGAGCTCGGGTCGAACTCTTCATCTGGCTTCTCCACCAAGGGGTTGGGAAGGTTCTCCTCGGGCTGGTCAAGGTCAACCTCGACCCCATCCTTGTCATAATCGACCATCTTCCCATCCTCCACCCCGAACCCGGCAGAGGCCCCGACATACCGAATTCGGAGCCCTTGGTTCAGGTGAAGAATTTGCTCTACTACACTGGTAAAAAATTTTCTCGCCACCCTCTCAAGATTGAAGTCCGACTCAGATGCGGCTACCTTATATTTAAGAGCTTGAGCAACCCTTCTCTTTAGCAAAGTCCTAACCTTCTCCACCTCAGCAAGGCCTTCCTGCCGACCAGCCTCCCTAGCATCTGCTCTCACTTGGGCCAAAGCTTCCTCATGATTTTTTAGAAGCTCCTCCATCTGATGGCGGTGCTTCCCTTCCAACTCGGCCAGTTTTTGTTCAACAGCGTTTTTGCCACTCTTCAGCTCCTCCACCTCGGCAGCCATAGCAGACCGAGCTTTTTTCTTGGCCGGTGACACTCCATCAGCCACATCGTCAGCGACTTCGGCCAACATAGTAAACATGGTTGTGGCCCTTTTCAGCTGACAGGCCATATCCTCAGCCTTCTTTTTCCACTCAGCTCCCGACATCTTGATGAGAGCGTCTTTGATTGAAGTTTTGGCGAGGGTGGTCGACGGCCTCGGAAGAGCATCAGCTTCCGAGGGCGGAGTACCTGCAGCAACGATTACCTCAGTGCTTGGACTCGGAGATTGAGGAGGAGGTGGGGCTATGATCACTGCAGGCGGAGTTGGGTGAAGAGGAGCAGATTCGGTTGAGGTCGTCTCAGTGGAGACTTCGGCAACCACCGCTTCATTGGAAGGGTTTTCGGGCCTCTTCCTCTTCCGTGCATCTAGCACAGCCTTCACCGCCTTGGACGACATGTTCGACCAATGTTCTTCTGCAAACACAAAAGGATAAAGAGAAATTAATAAGAAAGCTGAAAGAAAATGTACAAGTATAAGAGCAAAAGTAACTACCAATTTTTGTCAAGACTTCGTTGTCAGGACACTGCATGAAAACGTCAATATCAAGCTGGAATTTTTGAGCACGATATTCTGTCTGGAAATGGTGGGCTGTTACGACCTCGTCGGCATCCAGGGTTACGCCCGACCACCTTTGCGGCGTGCGGGTATGGCGATTAAAGAACTCGGGGGTCCACTCCAAAGGGAACTTCGGTCCCGTCTCGGACCGAAACCAAGGTAGCCCCATTCCAATGTACTTGTATTTAAAAAATCTTGGTTTAAAATGTTTCCAAGATTTGGAGAACATGCCGAACAAACCACAGTGAGCCTGGGCCTTAGCCGACACCCAAAGACGACCAGTCACCCCGTCTATATTGCTGACGAACGGGTTGTACATCCATAGGAAAAGACAAACTGTACATACCAACCCCTTGGCCCCGCAATATTTTTGAAATGCCTGCAAGAATGACCAAGTGTTGGGGTGAAGCTGCGAAGGCGCTAATCCGAGCTCGTTTAACACCCTCATTTCCAGATCGGTAAATGGCAAGGTTACACCAAGATTGTGTATCAAATCAGCATAAAAGAAGAAGGAGTTGGCATCTGTCCGAGAACAAATTCGGTCGTTTTCCGAGCAGGGGAGAATTTGGTACGAGGTCCCAGCAGCATCCCCCGAGCAAGGTAGCACGGCTCCCCTCACTCTAGCTAGTTTATCCTCAGAGTTTAAGCTGGATTGGACTCCCTTGGGCTCCACATCGACCCATTGGTACTGATCGGCATCAGTAGGTGCAGGGTAAAGCTCGGGACGGCTGATGCACTTTCTGGGCGGCATGATACCTGTGGAAGAACAGGGGAGCTCGGTGTTAGTCTTACGGGTCACAAAGAATAACCCCCCAGAAAATCTCCTCAAGGTTGTTCCGAGAGGCGAGCATCTCCCCTCTACCACAGGTACCCCCCGATCGTACATCCTCTCCCTCTCCATCCTCTGAAAGTCGGCACGTTCTCTACCATCAGCAAACTCGGCCCAAGCATATTTCCGTATCCACTCTCTTTTCTCTTCCCAATCCCGAGGATAGACGACCTCAACGGGATCGACCTCCAGAACTCGTCTCTCATATTTCCGCCTATACTCCCTTTGGCGACGGAACGCCTCGTCTACCTCTGTGGAGGAGCAGGACGAGGAGGAGGAGCCGTCCTCCTCCTCACTACTGCTCGATGACAGGGAGACTACCCCAGCCCATTTTCTAAACCAATCCCCACTCATACTGAACCCAACCTACTCCTTTGGTTTTCTGAAAAATAAACAAAAAACACGAATCAAAAGCCCTCCAAAATCCTAAAAATGCCCAAACCCAGAAACACTCCAAACCACAACATTACTCCCCTAAATTAAAGCCTCAAACCACAAAGTTGTAAAGGGAAACCGCACCATACCCATGAAAACGGAGAACAAGAAACGCGAAAAATATTAAATCCCTCCCATATAAACCAAAAACAGTTAGAGAAGAAGAGAAGCAAAGAAGAAGAAGTGTAAAAACAACCGGTACCTGAGGAGTTTGAAGTCGAGAGAACGTGAAGCTTAAAAGACCCGCTGATGAAGGGGAAGACAGTGAAGAGCAGAGGAGAGTTTGACTATGGAGATGGCAGAGAAGGAGTTTGAATCTGCGATTTCGTGGAAAAAGGAAAAGTTTCTGATAGAGAGAGAAAGGAGAGCAACGCCAAAGGAAGATGGAGCGGTAGAGAGAGAAAAGAGAAGCGGTTTTGTGAAAGAGGGGGAAGAGAAACCGCCGTTTTCCCCCACTTTCCAAATATGGGCCTGGTCCAAAAGGCCCAACCCAGCAGGAGGCCACATGCAATAGGACACGTGGCGCAGAGGCGCAGAGTAGCTGGAATCACGGATCTCGAAGCAACGTCGCAGTAATGGCGACGCTTCATTAGGTACGATTTCTGACACGCGTCAGATCAGGAAAAAGCAAGCGTCACGGCGGGGCAGGAGAAAGGACAGTTTTCAAACCTGCTCTGTCATAATGAAAGGACATCAAGGACAGCTGGATCCAGCTCTTGACAGCTCAACGGCCGAATTCCCTAGAACCTTGGAACAAAGCTCAAATAGCCTTGACCGAGCTGGGGGGCTTATGTGGTGAACTCGGCCTTTATGTGGTGGATTTGGGAAAAGGATCTAAACCAAGACCTCGGAACAAGGCTCAGATAGCCTTGACCGAGCTGGGGGGCTTATGTGGTGGACTCGGCCTAACCGAGGTCCTCAGAACCCTTGCCCAAGGCCTCACGGCCCTATGAGAAGCCCTCTGTGTGCTGGGCCGAGCTCAAGGCTCAACGGCCGAACAGATACCAGATACGGGCCGACCTCATACTCCAACCCAGGTCCGACTTCCCTGTCCGACACCTCTCAGAGTCCGACACCAAGGACAGGGTGACGTATCTCACCTTATCCACAAGGACAGCTCATCCACTCATAGCTCAATACAGGCTGGCCCTACTTGGGCCTAAAGCAAGCCCATTAGGGCAACCAACTCCCCCCTATAAGTAGCTCCGTACTACATGGGGCTCAGGTACGTCCTCTAACCCTAATTGCCACCTTCACACACCAGTGATTAAGGTTGCTTCTTGGCTTTCTCCCTTAGCCATTTGAGGACTCCCACTAAACATCACACAGAAACCCTAGACAGAGGCTCCTCTGAAGGTCTTCTTCCCTTACCCTTAGGGAACCTCACCGTCTAGGACATCACAATATCTATGGTTACTTTTTAATCCCAAATCAAAAAAATCTAAATCACATTAAAATCATATAAAAAAACCCAAATCAAATATCAAAGCAACATATGCTTTGATTTAAGATATGAAAATGAAACCGAAAAGACAAAGACAATAACATCAGCACACAATACTCAACCTCAAAGCAACATATGTCATGGAAAAATTTGTTTGGTCATCTTCTCCCTTTGTTCAGCAAATTGAAGAGAAAAAACCATGAAAAAAATATCATGGCAAAAACAATAATATTACATACCAGAGAGATTAAAAAAAACAATACTACAAAAATGAAAATTAAACGGAGAAGAAGGAAAGGGGAATCTTCAAACCCTAGAATCCCAAATCTTTTGAAGACATGAAATTGATGCTGGGGGCTAAAATCCATCCAAATACAAATTGCGTTCAACGATGATTCTCGATCAGCAGTCAACGGTGATGATGTCGGTGGTGGTAGTCGCGATTCTCGGCTGAGAGGGTGTTGGTGGTTGATGAGAGAGCGAGAGAAAGAGAAAGAGCGAGAAAGAGAGAGGGAGATGACCAAAAATATGTTGTGTGTTGAAGATTGGAAACGGAGAAGAGAAGGAGAGAAGAGAGAGAGAAGAAGAAGAGATTTGGAGAGAACGAGAAAGAATGATTGAAACTAAAAGAGAGAAAGAGGAGAGAAAGCTTCTTCCATAAGATTTTTTTAACGGCCTAGATCAAAATGAAATAAACGGCTCATATTAATGATTGTTTAGGAGGGAAAAAACATGATTAGGAGGGAAAATTTTTTGTCCTCAAACTTCTCCTATTTTATATTATGTTGATAATAAATTTTTTGACTTTTCAATACTTACTTTAATTCTTACTATACCTTTACCATCTACATACAATATTAAAACTACACGGTTTGCAAAATTTTTGCACTTTCCAATACAATTTTATTTAAGTCTTCTCACTAAAACTTAGAGTATTATGATTAAATGTCAAGGGTAAGTCTGAAAAGAATTAAAAAATGGTCTTATATTTGGGACCAAATTTTTTTACTCAAAAATGTCCTATAATAAAGGACGCAGAAAGTATAATTAATATATTTATTATTTGTGTTAGTGAACTTTTTTCTGTTTTATCATTTATAATCTTGATATAAATAATTCTCGTGGCATTATCTCTTCCTAATAATAATAAGATTTAACATTATAAAATCATAAATAATATTATATTCGTTTTGTAAAATGATTTATATTGTGTGTTTTTGCCAAGATTTTGTATTCGAAAAAGAATAATGAAAATGCAAGTGGGTTCGTAAACTTTATGAAATCAAAGCCACATTTTATTATGTATTGAAGAAGAGTACAAGAGAGGGTGTTTGTTACAGGGGTAAGTACAGTAGGCTAAGAAAAAGAGAATTTGTAGGACACATTTCACTTGTCACCCTCAAGCCCTCTGCCCTCTTTTATCTCTTCTAGGTCATTGTATTTGTGTCATTGTATTGAAGTTCAGTGTTTATGGGTTTACTGATATGTGTTTGCTTGCCTTTGTCCTTGCCTTTAGGCTTCCTTTTATGCTTGATCCATGACTTGGCTTTCACGTTCTTTCTTTGCTTAATCCAGTGGTTATTGTACTGATACCTCTTTGTCCATTGGTTAACTTTGTTGTTGCCTAAAGCAGCGTGCTTAAGCAGCCTTCCTTATTTGTCCTTGAGTGAAGTGGTGGAATTTCCATTTATGGTGCTTGTGAATGACTAGAATGATGGGGTGTTGGGCCAAAGACTGGAAGCTTGTAGGAGAAGGATGCATCTTGGAAATCTAACACTCTGCTCAGGCATGTTCTGGAAAGGACATTCAGAGATGGGGGGACGTCTTCCTGCTTCTGGTTCAGTCATGTGGAAGAGCTTCCTCTTAATTAGATTTTGGGTCTGCACTTTCTTGGACCTCCTTTTAACCTTTTATTTATGAGTACTAGTCTACAAACCACAGTTTTTAGGTCCCAAACCCCGTTTTTCCGATGGGGTTCTATGCAATATTTTCCAATATCCTCGAGTCAGAAAAATGCATTTTCTGACTTTAAAAATGATTTTTTTAATAAAAAAGTATTCGAAAAAATCCATTTTCCAACTCGGGGATATCGGAAAATATTCCGGCAGAACCCTATCGAAAAAAAAGGATTTGGGAACTAAAAACGAGTTTTGGGGACTAAAACTCTTTATTTATTTTACTTAATGGATTACGGTCAAAAACAATTATTTCCATCCCAAACATTGTGAAACAAATAGTTTTCACTAAAAACACTTGGAGTAAAATATCATATTAGTCCTCAAAAAATATATTCTCTATGTTTCACTATGTTTGACCTTTAAGCATTTTTTCTTGTTTCATATTATTTGGCATTTTACATTTTCAATACATAAACATATTTTTTTTTCCAATTTTAATATTTCATTCAATCATTTCTCTTACTCCTCATTAATTCTATTTTTATCATCTCTCTCATCTCTAAACTACTATACATTAATTAATGGACACATTTAGTAATAAAAATTAAATACTACTACAATTTTCAATAAGGATTAAATATGGGCATTTTGGATAAACTATACATAATACTTACAATAATTAATACTTTATTAATCTGTGTGCTCATACTTAAAAGGTCAAACATAGTAAAACGAAGGGAGTATTGATCATTAAGTTAGTCTTCCAAAAAAATTGATCCAAAAAAAAATTTTAAAATTGAAATGATCAACATTTAGTGTAAATTTTGGTCCTTAAAAAAATTCATGTGGTCACCCTATTATTTTCTAAAAGGATCACTGTGAAGGTCATTAAAACTTTTAGAAACTTATTTGATGATATTTTTTGTTAAAGGACTAACTTAATGATTACGATATCCTTAGAAAATGTCGGAGTAGATACTGTGATGTTCCGAGGTCGGAGGTACCACATGAGGTGTTTGGGGGTTGTTGCAGCTGACGAGGGTGACCCCGGTCCTACGTATCCCATGAGAGGGGAATCAAGCCGCACGTAGTTCTTAGGTTTAGAGAGACGTACCTTAGCCCCTAGGGAGAGGGGGATATATATAGGAGAGAGCTGGTTACCCTAATGGGCTTGCTTGAGGCCCAAGTAGGGCCAGCCTGTAATGAGCTATGAGTGGATGAGCTGTCCTTGTGGATAAGGTGAGACACGTCATCCTGTCCTTGGTGTCGGACTCAGGGAGGTGTCGGACAAGGAAGTCGGACCTTGGTAGGAGCATGAGATCGGCCCGTGTCTGATGTCTGTTCGGCCGTTGAGCCTTGAGCTCGGCCCAGAGCACAGAGGGGTGGGAGCATGAGATCGACCCGTGTCTGATGTCTGTTCGGCCGTTGAGCCTTGAGCTCGGCCCAGAGCACAGAGGGGTGCTGAGGGGTCCTCAGGTCCTGAGTGAGGGCTACGTGGAGCTCGGCTAGGCCGAGTCCACCACATAAGCCCCCCAGCTCGGTCAAGGCTATTTGAGCCTTGCTCCTAGGTCTTGGTTCAGGTCCTTTTCCCAAGTCCACCACATAAGCCCCCCAGCTCGGCGAGACTTTGTGAGTCTCGAGCCGAGTTAGGAGAAAGAAGGCATAGCACTAAGCATCATGGCACTAAGTACCCCCCACCTTCTAGGAAGGGTTTGAGTACTATTCCACAATCATGTTCTCAAGGCTAGCGAAGGATAGCAAGGCGGGTTAGGAGAAGTCGATCCGCCACATAAGCCCCCCAGCTCGGGAAGAGTCGTAAAGACTGCCGAGTTGAGGTCATCTCGAACCGATTTCCCGCGGGGGATCCGCCACCAGCTCGGTGAGGAACATCTCGAACCGAGTTTGCTCGGTGAGGAACATCTCGAACCGAGTTCGCTCGGGGGGTTCCGCCACCAGCTCGGTGAGACTCATCGGGTCTCGAACTGAGCTCATGCGGGGGAGCTGCCACCAGCTCGATGACATCTCGAACCGAGTTCGCTCGGTGAGGAACATCTCGAACCAAGTTCCCGCGGGGGATCTGCCACCAGCTCGGTGAGGAACATCTCGAACCGAGTTCGCTCGGGGGGATCCGCCACCAGCTCGGTGAGACTCATCGGGTCTCGAACCGAGCTCACGCGGGGGAGTTCCGAAATGGATGAAGGTGGGGTCCACTTGTGGCCTCGCCGAACTGGCCGGCTAAACGCGAGATCGTGGGCAAGTATGTAGGAACATGATCCGGAGCGAAATGAAATGGATTAGAGTAAGTCCTCAATGAGAGAGGTGGATGCCGAATTCGGAGACGTTGTGACATCCCATGCAAGGAGACAAAGTCGGGAGTCATCTAGTGTCGATATATAGGTCGACTTCGCATCCTTTCCCTTGCATCACATGCCCCCCACTCGGTAAAGCCCGAAAGGGCTTGTGCCGAGGACAGTGATCTTTCAGTGCAAGTTATTTTGGTTAAACTTGTTGCACATAGTATGTGGTTGTCTAGACCTTTAACTTCGGACGACTTCCCCTGACCAGTGCAGTAACATATAAATTTTCCTCTGAAAAAAGGTACTGTATATAAGTGAATGCGATAGGGATTTCGGATCCAGTCACCATCGCCAAGGTGGGTATCCTCGGCCCCAATGTGAAAGAGGTTGCTGAGTGAAGTTATGTGAGAACATTTCACAGCAAGCTGTACTTTATCGGGTGTCCCTTGTACACTGAGCTTATGAGCCGATCTCATTTATGAGATGTTGACTGTACATAAGCGCCATGCAACATTTAGGTGGCTAGTGCTAAATGGGAAGCTAGTACGTACGCAAATGTCTGTAGCACTGGTACCGACTTGTATGCGTGAATGCATGTAAGTGCGGTGACAGGGGGGACCGTTCTACCACAAAGGTAGGGTCGAGATGATAATAGCTCGGTAGAAACATGAATCAAAGGGAATAATAGCAGCTCGACAGATTAGATATAAACATGAAATTAGAGAGAATAATAGCAGCTCGGCAGATCAGATATAAACATGAAATAAAGAGAATAATAGTAGCTCGGCCTCCCTTTTCGATAAACCGCGCAATTTGGAATAGAGAATCTCCGAGCTCAGAAATAAGCATGAACTAAGAAATAATATATGCCTTTGGAATTGTTCACCTTCGAGAAGCCAGGATGGTCCTGTGAAAACCAAAGAAGATCCCAGCCGGGATGAAAAGTGGGGCCAGTAAGATAATAGAGGCAAACATTGCAGTTCGTCCAAAGAAGATCCAAGCCGAGATGAGAATAGAGATCGTAAGATGGCTTCGTTAAAAATAGAGACAATTGTAGCACCTCGGCCTTCCTTTTATCGACCATCATTCTCCTGAATATAAGAGCAAGATGATTTGAGCAGGTCATACGTAACAGATATGAAAGCGGCAAATACTGGAATTTAAGATATTGTTCAACCAAACAGCATTGTCCACAAAAAGATGCATGATTTCAGGATGATCACATTCAACAATAGACGCCAGTTATAAACATGGCAGCAAACCAGATGAGAGCATTAAAACATGAAACACGACAACCGGAGAGGCAATGTACATCAAATATTATCATACTATCACAACAGGAGAGGCAGAGATTTAAGGACATTTAACAGCAAGAAGATCAAATAAGCAATTTGTTCAACAGTACGTCACGTAGCAACATGTAGAATATCAAATAATAAGCACCAAGTAGATGACTATAATAAGAAGCATGCAAAGTAAACACATAGAAAGGCAATGAGATAGGAAAATAATATGGGAACTAGGATTTCTTCCTTGATTCAGGTGAGGAGAGGAGTGTCGGGTTGAAGAATGTCGAATTGAAGTATGTCGGATAGAAGAATGTCGGATTGAAGTATGTTGAAGTGAAGCATGTCGGATAGAAGAATTCACTGTGTGAGACACTGTGGTCGACTCGAGTGTGAAACACTGTGCGAATCTTCCGAAATTATCGAGGGTCGGCCGGAATCGGCACATGTATCCGAAATGGGAACTGAACGCAGGCTTCTTTGTGCTCGTCCTACGAGCTCAAAGGAGAAACTCGATATGGAGTCCTTGTCATCGTCAATTGATTCCGAATAAAATAATTATGCTTTCGGTTCATATCACTCGGAAAACTCATTGTCCATAGATGAGAACTTCGAAATGGGTTACTTGGACGAAAAGCATAAGTATCTCGGGCCATCACCCTCAACAAATCGAACCATCATTTTTTTGTACCTCCCATTTAAGCGAGCAGAAGGGAGTTTACGTTGATCCTTCTCCACTTTAGATGTCGATTATTTTAGCCCGTGTATTCCTCCTTCTTCTCTTCTTCTTCTTCATCCAGTTTTTTTTTGGGTACCAGGGCTTGTTGGCCCATTAGGTCTTAGTAATTTTACTTTGTAGATACCTGGGCTTTTTGACCCGTTGGGTAGTTTCCCTTCCTCTCTTTTTTTTTGTTTGGGCTTGCTGGCCCATTTTCTATTTCTTTAGATGCTGCTGGCTTCTTCTTCCTTTTTTCTTGAATTGGGCCATTGGCCCGTTTTTGCAGTAATTCTTTTTTTTTTATTCGGGCCTTTGGCCCGTTAGGGTTGAAACCCTAATGCCTCTCACACGGTGCAGCAACATGCTGCTGTGTTGATGCTGCTATGCACTCCAGCGGCGCCAGACACCGGCGGCAGCAACCAGGAAGCCGAGACCACTATGGATGGTGGCAGCGGTAATGGTAGACAAAACGGCGGCAAGGTTTTTGCGCCTAGCGGCGGCGGTGGTCCCTGCTGGAATCAGAACCTTACGTCGGTCGCTTTGTGAACAAAGGGAGAAGAGAACTCGCGATTGATCGCGCAGGGAGAGAAAAAAGCGGACCGCGCCAGCTTGGCGGCGGAGACCGTTCGACACACCAGAGAATCGCAGCCTCGAAACCTCTGATGGCGCAGGAGACTTGAGAGCGATGATGGCGGATTCGGGGTGGATCGAGTCCAGCCTCTGACTTCCGAAACGTGGAGCTTGAAGAAGAGAGCTCGCACCGGAGAAGATCAGCCATGAAACCACCATGGAGTCGCGAGTGGTGGCTCTTCGAAGACGGAGGAGGCTGCGATAGAGAGTGCGGTTCACTTGCCGCCGTGAGTTTCAGATCTGAATGGCGACGGCTTTGCTGATCCTGGTGGAACCGACGGGCACCGGTGTTGTCGCACGAACAAGATCTCCCTTCTCATCCTCGATGCTTCAAACAAGAAGAAGAAGGAGAGAACGGCCACCGCGACACAGCAACGGAAGTGTGTGACACCGCCATCAGATGCGATGATGCTTGGTGCGTTCAAACGGCGGAGGTGGGGCTCCCTGTGACGAAAGCGGAGGAGCAGCATCGGAAAAGCGGCACCGTGGGCAGAGATCAGTACTGTAGAAGCAGCACCGGCACCGTGAACAACTACCGTGAACGACACCGGTGTAACCGTGAAGGGGATGCTCCCCTCAAAAACCGCCGTGGCCAATTTTATTTATTTATTTTTATTTTAAATTTTATTTTGGTGGATGGGAATCGAAGTTTTCCGATCCCCACAGGCGGCGCTAATGTGATGTTCCGAGGTCGGAGGTACCACACGAGGTGTTTGGGGGTTGTTGCAGCTGACGAGGGTGACCCCGGTCCTACGTATCCCATGAGAGGGGAATCAAGCCGCACGTAGTTCTTAGGTTTAGAGAGACGTACCTTAGCCCCTAGGGAGAGGGGGATATATATAGGAGAGAGCTGGTTACCCTAATGGGCTTGCTTGAGGCCCAAGTAGGGCCAGCCTGTAATGAGCTATGAGTGGATGAGCTGTCCTTGTGGATAAGGTGAGACACGTCATCCTGTCCTTGGTGTCGGACTCTGGGAGGTGTCGGACAAGGAAGTCGGACCTTGGTATGAGCATGAGATCGGCCCGTGTCTGATGTCTGTTCGGCCGTTGAGCCTTGAGCTCGGCCCAGAGCACAGAGGGGTGGGAGCATGAGATCGACCCGTGTCTGATGTCTGTTCGGCCGTTGAGCCTTGAGCTCGGCCCAGAGCACAGAGGGGTGCTGAGGGGTCCTCAGGTCCTGAGTGAGGGCTACGTGGAGCTCGGCTAGGCCGAGTCCACCACATAAGCCCCCCAGCTCGGTCAAGGCTATTTGAGCCTTGCTCCGAGGTCTTGGTTCAGGTCCTTTTCCCAAGTCCACCACAGATACTCCCTCCATTACTTAATTTTGGGTCTTTTAGGCTTTTTTCTCATTTCATTTCTTTTGTCCTTTTACAATTCTAATGCATAAACATATTTTTCTCAATTTTAACCCTTCATTCAATCATTTCTCTTACTCCTTTTTAATTCTACTTTTATCAATCTTTCTTATCTCTAAACTACTGTACATTAATTAATAGACAGACTTCCTAATAAAAATTAAATATTACTACAATTTTAATTAAGGATTAAATATGGACATTTTAAACAAAACACATACTAGTATAAAACTTATAACAATCAACATTTTTTAAATACGTGTGTCCAAAATTAGAATTGTTAAATTTCTTGAAATCTATGAACGTTGATTGTAACACTTTGATCTTTATGAAGGGAAATAAAATAATTTTATTTAAAAATAGTGGGGCGGAAAATAATAAATTCCTTTATTGAAAAATAGTACATAAAATTTTTCTCCTTTCGTTGTACATTATATCTCAGGGTTGCAATGGACCAAACCAAATCAATAATTAATTGTACACCGTCCTTCTATGCTTGAGTTTCTGGCTTGATTGATTTTGACTAACTCTTCCCAATGCTTGTATCTGCCACACATTTATCGTAGATGAGAGTAAGTCACTTATCATATCACGTAAGAAGATAAATGATTAATAATTATAAGTGCATAAACACACATATCATTATCACAATTGCAATTGATGCATGCTAATCAAGTGTTTTCGTCAAACAATAAAATATTATTTATCTGAATGCTATGCATGCACGTCTCATAATAAAACTTTATTCCTCATTATTAGCACTTCCATAAAATCAATAGTCTTGGGATAAGCAATCGGGAGTAAGTGTTCCCATTACCAAAATGAATAAGTCAATCGTAGAATTATTGTCCACCAATAATTCTCACAACTCATAATTTTCCACTTATGACCCACCGAACCATTGTATCTTAACCCCACTCCTTACTGTACTCACCCTAACACCATGCATGATGCATGATAGCTTAGCCAATCTTTAATTATTCCTCTTATCTTAATCCTTTATTCTACATTATGCTTAAAATCTAATAACCAAATTAAGTTTCCAAGGTTCCAAGTTTATCTTTTATAAATTTAAGGGGCTGATAATTGATTATCCCAAATTGATAATCGATTAACCAACATTACTCTTCCATAATCTTAATTTCATAAGGTCATCTTTAGCAACTATATATATTACTTTCAGCATGCGATCTTAATCAATTATTCAATGTAACATATTAATCATTCATATTATATCAAGTTCGAAGCATAATTTCAATCACATATAATTACTTCAAATTTCATTAGTTCACTTTATGTCTTTAATATATCAACAACCATGGATTGCCTTGATCTCCATATCAAGCAATCTTGTCATGGTTTCAAATTCATTATTCTCGCCTATGGAAGCTCACAATAGTAACCTATAATTACCAATCACTCTCCTAATGATATGAATGAAATCTCTCATACCTGAAGACCCAAGCTAAGGCATCATGACTCTTCTATTCACATTGAAATCGACACCAATAGCTAATCAAGTATGGGTGGGCGGCTTTTGCTTAGGCCTTTCAAAACTTTTGCGCTGCGCAAGGTAAACTTTGTAGTGTTCTCACATTTTTGTGAATATATTTGGCCCAAGCGACCATTCTCGAAAAAGGTGCAAACTGTCAGCTCTAGGTCTCTCTTAAGGCTCGATCCTAATTTTCTCTCTTTTAAAAGTTTTCAATTCTTGGAAGACCCCTAAACCTTTGTACTTTAAATAAACTTACAATTGGGATGTGGATTGTAGGTTTATTGATGGAGAGAACCCTCAGTTTCCTCTTATTTGGGTTGATGAATTCTTCAATCGTTCTCAAAAAACTTTTTGATTGCTTGGGAGAGCTTATCTTGAGAGAAAAATAATTGGCCATTTCATAAGGCATTGGTTGGAGCACATAGTTTAGATTGATAGTAAGAAGATTGTAAATTATCCGGTTGAGGTTACTAAGGCATAATTGGGTAATTTGGATAACCAAGTGTCAAACGTCCTATTTAGAGCTTTTTCTTGTAACTCTTGTAGAATTTCTTATAAATGTTTGTAACTATTGTTTTGTTTCTACAAAAAAAAAATGGTTGGTTCTAGTCTTGCAGAGCTTGCTTCAAAAAGCATGAAAAGGAGGTTAGCTCTTGCTGAACGAGACTACCATGACACTCGTAGTGGCTTCTCATACTATAAATGTGATTCCTGCCCCGGCCGATACGGCGACTGGGGTGACGATTGCAGACGAGGTTGTTAATGTCGTGATATCAACTGCGAAACCCTCGCATCCTCGGAAGAAGACAAGAATTTCAAAGGGAAAAGTTAAGGGCGGGGAAGTGGTGGTAGAAGCAGTCTCAGAAGACGAGATTGAAGTGATCGAACAGTCGGCCACCATGTCAGTGTGGGACCGAAACTTGGTTAAATAATTTTCGAAACTGCTTCTTTCTAAGGTTAACGACCAGAGGGTGTCTAGTTGGACTTCCTCCATTTGGAAAAGTAATGCCCAGATGCTGTTGAACCATATTCTCTGAGGTGTGTCAATAGCTCAGTTTGTGGTGGAGCACTCCGATGACATTCACTCGGTAACTTCTTCTGAGGCAAAAGAGTCCCATTAGGCAACTACTACTTGTTTGACTGAGCTGGCTAAGCAAGTGGTTGACCTTACCAAGAGAGTTGAGGACTTGGGACAAAATTTGGAGGAAGACTCGGGTCTCGAAGGAAGCAAAGACCAAGGTTGAAGAGCCTCTTCTGAACGCTCGAGAGGAGTTGCGGACTCTTACCGATGATAAGGATAAGCTTCGCTCAGCTTTGAAAAACATGGAGGCAAAGGCTCTTAAGCAAAAGCGAGAAACTGCAAAAAATCTATATAATTGGTAGCAAGCAAATGATGACTCTTTTGTCAATGATGTTCAACAATTGAAGTTTCTTAATCTGGAAGGTCTCAACATCCTCGGACTTAACCCCTTTCATGAAGTAGTTGATGGTCATTTGATTGACCATCAAAACGGAGGGGCCGAGGCAGACCTGTCCTAATCATATGATGTATTGTTTGAGATTTGAAAAGAGATCTTTATTCGAAGCAACAAACAATACATCATATGCCGAGATCCGAAAAGAAATATTATTCGAAGCGACAGTTAATACATCATACATCAAGGGTAAGTTAAATTGTATACAAAACAATTTAAAAACAATATACTCTAGAGAAAGCACTTATTCTAAACATGAAAGATCAAATGAATATCAAAGGGGCCAACTTAGTTGTAGTAGGTTTTGAGCTTTGCCGCGTTCCAACTGTTGGGAATTTTCCTATTTCGGGATACTCGATATGGTCTGTCCAAGTTTTGGGCTAGCTTTCCTTCTTTTGCATTTTTAAGACCAATGTCAGCCTTTCGGAGGACGAGATCATCAAGTTCAAATTCCCTCGACATTACCCTCTTGTTGTACTATGAAATTTTTTATATTAAATTAAGTATTTAAATTAAACTATTAAGTAATAAATAAAATTTTATAAAATGAAAATAACTAAAATAAATTAAAGACACTAGGCCAGGGATGACTTGAAATTAAGTGAGGAAGAGGCCTTGTACACTACATACAAGGGCTTCTAGCTTCCCTCAATGGATCAAATGGAAACTTGTTGGGTTTTGAGAAATTGTTGTCTTATGTGTTAGGTCCTAATCAGGCTAACAAGAAAGGTTCCTTTAAGTTTTTGAAGGTTGATGTTTCTACTAAAACATTTGTGAAGATAGGCTTGCAGGTAGAGGACAAGTTAAAGCATAAAGGAAGGAGATGAAATCAGTTTGGAATCCCTCACCACGGAAGCCACCACATTCCTTTCCAGATTTGCTTAGAACTGTTTGAGGCCCGCAATAGCACCTCTTCTTTTAGATCAGACCACCTGTTCCTCCAAGGAGCAACCATTTAAACCCTGAGGTCTCCATCACAATCTTTATAGCGACCTGAAAACCATCTCATCGCAATCTTCCTCGTTTCACTACCATTTAAATTTTGTTTTTTGATTTCAGGGGTTGAACATGTATCTGTCTTCCCGATTCAACTCAGTTTTTCTCGTTGCATGTCGATTTTTGTTCAACTCGGTCTCTATAATGGTTAAGGGTGGTGACACAAACTGGATTTGTGGACCGTCCGGTCCTACTTGGGTTTCACAACATTGCATATTATACAAAAAGTGAAGATTCATGAAGAGAGTGAATTTGCAAATATGATACCCCTATTTTAAAAACAAAAGTGATCATAGACAACAAATTTGATCTGACTTAAAAGCAAATGAAAAGATTAATTACTATATTAAGAAAAGATTTGAACCTAAACTTAACCTAATAATGCCACTAGGCG
The DNA here is from genome assembly GCA_037953625.1 of Crotalaria pallida. Classification (NCBI taxonomy): domain Eukaryota; kingdom Viridiplantae; phylum Streptophyta; class Magnoliopsida; order Fabales; family Fabaceae; genus Crotalaria; species Crotalaria pallida. The sequence continues at coordinate 10,473,039 of CM075653.1, read as the reverse complement.
AAAGTTTCCAAAAAACTTCTTTCAAATTTTAAATATTAAGATTAAGATTAAGATACCGATCATATTATATATTATATGTATTTTTTAATGTAAATATATTTTATATATATACTATAAAATATAAAAGGTGGTTCTTTAATAAAAGCAAAAAAGGTAGACAAAGAATATTATTATGGAGATTTCTAATATGCAATCCAAAATTGGAGTGTTGTCATGCAACCTTCTCTTAAATCAATAGAAAGTTGTCATTTAATTTATCTGTGTCATGTCATCATTTGAAGTAGTCAAATTTAATTTTTTGCAATTTGGTCCAACTTAAATAGTAAATTAAAATTTTAGTCATTTGTACCTATAGATAAATTATAAGTTTTAATTTTAAAAAACATTATTAAAAAAAATCAAAGTATGCTGCTGGTGGCTCTAATGAGCACAACTTAATTTAATTTTTATGTTGGACTAAATTGCAAAATTTAATTTTGATTAATTTAAGTAATGATGTGGCATATATGTCTTAGGTGACAAGATTTTATTGGTTTAACAATGAGTTGCATAACAACCATTCAATTTTTGATTGCACGGTAGTAACACCCTATTATTATTTATGCAACAAAACACAAACAAAAGTGGTCTTGTGGTAACACTTCCCTTATCTATGCAGCAGTCATATGTTAAGTTCAATTCCTACTGGCTGCAATGAACTGCCTTGACAACAACTATTATTGCGTTGACCTCCAGTCCAGTTTAATCTGGGAAGTTTCGATTTGCAACTGTATAGTTTGATTCTTTACTGTTTTTCAACAGTTTAAGTTCATACTCGGTTTATTAATCCAACCATACCAGTCATGGGTGAAGGAAACAAGAGAAAGAGTCGGAGTGCACTTCTATGAATCTGAACTTTGATACTTATATTTTGTGTTTCGTAACTTTACCAATCAAGATTCAAGAGCAATTTATTTTACCACACTCTTTCTAACATATACACATTATGTGTAATTGGTCACCACTCACCAAACACTTACACCAGTTCGAACCGGTTTGTTTTAGCTTAATCAAAATGTTAGAGTTCCAATTCATGTAAAATATATATAGTTGTGTTAAATACTTGGTAAAAAGAATTTTTACGCCCTTCCATATTTATCAAATTTAAGACGTCATATTTAGGAAAATTGGTCATATTGACTATGTTGTAGTTGTTGGTGACAAAATAATTTTTGTTATAGTGATAAAAGGAATGAAACCTTCATTCCAATATTTTGTTTGGTATGAAATAGCTCATGATGATGATTTCTTTTTTATTGTATGTTAAAAAAAAAAACTCTTTTGATTGTATGCTTAAAATGTTATACTATTGATTAAAACATACAAGAAAAATGTATAACCATTTTATTTTGTGTCAATAAGTTTGGTTAGACTTAATTTGTACTAAATTTTTTTTGGGATTTTGTTGATCGAATTAGCCAAAACTTTTTCTTTTCGGGCCCAAAATACAGGGCTTGTGCTCCAAAATAAGTGTTGTACGAAATTATTTTCTCACCCTAAACCCAAAGTTCAACCGATACACTTCAAACTTTATTTTGTTTCCCAAAAAGTCTTTATTCATGTATTTCCATGCCTTTCCCCCTCATTAGACCAAGTATATTGCTTGGTCAATCCCATCTTTGTTGATTTGGAATACTATAGGAGAAATTACATTAAAATATTTTAAATCAACGGTTTAGATAAAATTGGAATGATTGGTCCTCGATCATATAATAATTTCTCTTCATTCCCACTCCACTCATCCTACTACTTACCCAACTTACTCATGACTCTCACCTTATGTGACCATCAAGGTATAATTGTACAACATTGTATGAGTTTTTTTTTTTTTTGGTCTTACTACATGTTAGAATAACGACAAAGATAAAATTTATACAATCGTGAATTCGGTCACAACATTAAAAAAATATTGAAGATCGTGAATGATCTCAAACCTATTTTTTTTCAAAGTATTGACTCAGTCACATTAAAGAAATACTCCCTTCATCCCTATTTATAAGTTATATTTAGTCATATAATACAGATTAAGGAGGACATTTACAAATCTAATAAAGTTTAAAAAGTTACTTTAGCATTACACTTTTACCCTCTTAACTTGTATTAAAAATTTCACTGTTCTTTTTGAATAAAACATAGTCTTTGGGAAGGATGTTTAGTTTGGCTCGAGGGAGCTCTCACTCATACGTATCCATTCGAATTATGTTTTCCCTACAAGAAAACCTGTTTATTGCAACGACCATTCACAACGACAAAAAAAAGTCGTTGCCAAAAAGATTTTAACGCAACGACAAATATTTGATACAAAGGTTACAGACCCGAAACGATTAGCCCGATTTGTTGATACAGAGGTTACGGGCCCACTAAACGACATTCCTAGGATAGGGGGCTTATCGCTGAACTCTCACAACAATAGTTCGTATGCTGCCTACACCTCTCTCATGCATCATATCAACATGCCCATGAGAACTATGTAGTCTTAAGGCCCCAAATTTAGTAACAGACTTACAACATATCCATTCGTGTGAACCTTTTTGGGCATGTGAGTTCTCTACAATGGGGTTGTGATCAACTACCACCATGAAGATGACAGAAGTTAGTATTCTCTTTGCTAAATCTCTCCCAAGAGAGTATGAATGTGTATATCGTGTATACTTTAATTTCTGCTTATTGGCGTTGCAATAATGGTGATGGAATGTTGGTGTATGTTTGTCCTCTGATGAAGATTGGTATTTATATATAGGATTGATATGAGCTGTCTAGCTTGATGTATTTCACTTGATAAATCTTTTATTCGTGAGGATAATCTTCGTGTGATCTTATCTTAGTCAGATAAGCGGTATTCTTCTATAATCTTGAAGATTCAACATTTATCTCTTCTAACTGCATCGTTATCTATTGGATATTATCTTCTCAATTAAGTCTTGTGACCTGCTTACAATTACACTCATATCTGAGCTCTTCCAAATTAATCCATGCTCTGGATCCTGGATTATAGGTTTTTTGAGCTTGTTTCTCGTCCTAAGGTCTTTCCGTAGATCGTTTTAACTCGTCTTAGGGCTATCACATGAGATAAGTATTCTTAACTCGTGATAGGATTGAACATTCACAAATGAATTGTTTTACATTAATGAACAAAGGATAAATAAAAAAACAATATATATTTTGTAGAAAATATAAAGTGACTTATAAATGTTCATAAAATCCTTTTAAAATATGACTTATAAATAATAAGATCGGAAGTAACATTAAATACATATTTTATAAAATATTTCCTCAATCACCCGAAGTGGAAAATTAATTTTTTAAGAATAATCAGACATCTGAATAGAGACCCCCTTTCAACATTTTTTCCATGCAGTGAGGTATGTTCAAATAATATGATAGATAGTGCATAACTATTGGTGCATCCCAAATTCACAATTAATTCATACATAACATAGGGGTCGAAAGAATTAATTAAAAGAACCAAAGTCATCAGCTAAACACATTCAACCCTTCAAAATAGAAGAGATCAGACCTGCATATCAATTCTTCCCTCCCCAACCCATTTGGTCTTATTTTACAAGCTTCCTGTTGCTGAAAATGATTCCAACCCTGCATTATTTGTTGACCAATTTCTCCAAACCTCATCTGTTGCAGCCTTTTCTGACTGTTGTACTCCACCATAAAAATTACCATTTGCAACACCACCACTACCTCCTATCCCTAACAAGTCCAAAGTCATCACACCCTCACTTCCTTTAGTACTTCCACCACTAATAGTATTAACATTACTGCTTCTATTGTTCTGCTCTATGATCTTTGACAAGGCCTTACTTTGGTCCAATAATATAGCATTAAACATATCACCATTCATCTCATCATTCCCATTATTATTATTATGGAAATTATATTGAGATGATGAAATGTGCACATAGTGGTTCACTTCAGTACCAAAAGTTGGTGGTGCCATGCTTGTGACATAATTACTTTTCTCTGTCACGGTTGTACCCAATTGTGCAGCTTTTTGAAGCAATGCTGTTGCTGACATGTGAGGTGATGACCCTGCAGCAGCTAAATTATCATTATTATTATGGTGCTCATTCTCCCCAAGCATGTTTGGTGAATTTGAACTTGCTTGAAGAGAGGGATGATCAGAAGAGTTTAGTAACATGTTAAAGGGTTTTGTTGTAGTATTAGGCATTGTACTTGGTATAAGGTCTTGATGATGAGGGAGTGATGATGATGATGATGATGATAATGGATGCAATTGAGATTGGTTATTGGTGTTGATAATTGGTAATGGTGGTGCAACTAGGATTGGGATTGGGATTGGTACTTGGCCTTGCAAGTTTGAATTATTATTATCCAAATTTGACAATTGTGATCCATTGACTTTGCTGTTTTCCTCTGCCAGTGCATCACAGAAGGCTCTGTGGGTAATGAAGCTGTCTCTTCTGCAGACAAATATAAAGTACATGAAACAAAAGTAAGATAAGAGCTATACAAATATTCGCAAATTAATTTCTTATGACTTGTATTCACTAATCTTATGACTTGGTCCCATTGTATTTTTCCCAGGTAGTATGCCTTATACTCCTAGGTTTAGTTAATGAAATTCTTTAGCTTATAAAAAAAATATTGATAAGTTAATATAAGATATATAGGGTTATATAAGTTTTTGGTTGCGGGAAATAAATGTGGTGAATTTTAATTTTAATTTTATTTTCTATATTTTATTTTTTGTAATTTTGATTTCGGTTTATGGTGATGAGGTGGCTAATATCTACACATAACACATGTTATATTAATTATTCAGGTGACCAATTGTAAAAAAAAATAAAAGAACCAAAATCAAAGGAAAAAATACAATGCTAAAGAGAACATTTAAGGCTATAAGAGAACATTTGTGCATTTCAATTCACATTTTTATCTCAGAATCAGAATGTCAAAAGATTAAAAATAAAAATGCTCTTTCTCTCATAAGTATGTAGTTTTTTGTTTTTTTTTCTGGATATTATGTAATAACTCAATACTCATTTATATTTTTTTTTCCAAATACAGTATACCATTATTTATCACATCATTTTTTTATTTTTTGATATAGTTTTCATACATCTATTATTATTCTCTCTCCAACTATTTAATGAAAATACTTTCATCAAAATATACTAAATTCTTACGTCATTTAATCGTTTCTAAGTTTGTGTACATACATAATCTTAAACTACTTATATATGGAATCGAGGGATTACCATTAGCAAATGAAACTCATTGACAAAAATTATTCTGGTATAAAATACTTTTTCTGTGGATAGTCTTGTAGTAAAAGACCGAGAGTTTAATTAGCACGTGTGACATTGAATCTTGAACCGGACCATATGTTCATAATAAGTATGAATGTGGCGACTTTTCTGTGTCTTAGGGTAGGTATAGAAATTATTGTACAGTACAAAATTAATCAATGATTTTAATTTCATCCAAATTTTTAAATTTAGAATATTTTTTTTAAAAAAAAGTTACATGAAATATTGTAAATCCAAGATTTGGACCATTCATCATATAAAATACAATAATTTTCTAGAAAATCTTGGGTTACATAATTCCACAAACGTTTCTTGCATGTTGCTGTAATGAAAATGACTAAACGTATATTGTGGTCAAAGTATGTAAGAGTAAGACCTCCAAGCACCCAAAAAACAGCACACTTTATTTATAGAGGACCTAGCTAGTGCATGCAACTTGTGGATGAAATTAATTTAGTTAAGTACCAATATATGTTCATGAACTCGATCCATACGTATAATGTTTTTTCTTTTTTTTTAATATGTACATATAAGAGTTTAATCGGTATAACAATGTAAAACTTTTTTATTTTTTTTTTTACAAAACTATTGCTTTGGTCTAGGGGTATGCAGGACCCGGACCGACCCGGTGATCCGGACCAGACTCGATTGCCTCGGGTTAGGTTGGACCCGATCTCATGCATGAAAAGGACAGGGGTTTGGTTCAAAGAAAGCTACCCGGCGTCGGGTTCGGATTTGACTCAAGGTCACCTGACTCAACCCGATATATGTAAACATTTTTTTATATATATTAATGCTGTAAACATGTTTTTATTTTATTTTTATATTATATATTTATATGATACATTATATATTAAATGACTTCATTTCTAGCTTAGCAATTTAATTACTTTTTATTTATTTATTAAGTGACACTTTCTTACTTAACTTTACTATCAAAAGTCATATTTTCATATCTTTGTTGTACGATATTATATAAATGACATTTTGTAAACAATATTTCCCTAATTTAATTATTTTTTGTAGCAGTAAGCGAAATCTTGAATCTAAATTTAGCATAGTTTTTTTTAACATCGAAACTTATTAGTATCTTGCAATGATTTGCTTTACTTTGATCCCACTTTTAGGCTTGTGATTCTTGTCCCGGGTCAACCCGAACTCGTCCTCATCTTGACCCGTCTTATTTAGACCCACATATATTCGGGTTTTTTCAGATTCAAGAATGGGTACATGTTTAAAAATTGACCCTATTAATATTTACGGGTCGTATGACGGTCACTCCAAACTCATCCCACGCCCACCCCTACTTTGATTCATTACATTGTAAGGTAATTTCACTTTCATCCTTAAAATAAATTTGGAAAATTTTTCTTTAATCCCTGAAATTGTGAAACATTACTTACCTTAATCCCATGTGGGTTTAGCTGACTCAAATAGATGGAGTAATATCAAGAACCAAGTTGAATTAAATGTTTATAAGTTAAATATTAAACTAAAAGAGGAATTAAACAACATCACTTTCTTCCAAGGGACTAACACGAGTAACGTTTAACCATCTCAAAGGATTAAAAAGAAATTTCCGAAATCTCAGGGACGAAAGTGAAACTACTTTACAAAGTCGAGAATCAAAATGACAATTTTGTCAAAAAATTTTATACCATTAATACATCATATATTATTCATTCATTTATGTTAGAAATCAGTAATTATAAATTCATGAATAATAAATAAATAATGCGATAATAGTGTAAATAATGTACTAATTTTTTTCTGGTGTCGGTAGTTAAAATATGTACCTGTTAAAAATGGTGCCACAGTCACATTTATATTCCTTAGTCCCACACACTTTTGAATGTGCTTTCCAGTCAGATTGAACAGCATATTTCTTGGAGCATTTATCACATTTCCACTTCTTCTCACCATGTTTTCTGCTAAAGTGTTTTTTTATGCCAGTAAGATCACCAAGTGCTCTAGCAGGGTTGTGGTGCACACATGAAGGTTCTGGACAAACATAAACCCGTTTTATAACTTGTGTGCTGCTTCTCTGTTTAAGCTTCCATGGCAGGTTATGGCCACGTCTGTGCAATTGAAGGTTTTGATCTCTTTGGAACCCTTTGTTGCATATTTCACATATGAACCTGTTTGTGGTCACTAGGGTGTTTGGTGATAATGCTATGACTTCAGCACTTGGATCTGCAAGAACAGTACATATATTAAAACTATATAGGATAAAAATAAGAGTGCATTTCTTATTTCTTATAGGACAAAAGGCTAAATCTAAAATTTTTTTAAAAAAATGGAAGAATCAAATAAACATATAAAGGGTATAAAAACTCATTACTACTGCAAAAATTAAATAAATATGTTGATAAAAACTTGAACAGTTAACGAAAATAAGGATTATTGTTGTGCATTAATGACAAATGAATATTATATATATTTTTATCATTGTTCTCTTTTAATTAATTAATAATAGATCAAATATTTACTCTACAGTAATTGAATATATTTTTATTTAATTGCTCATTCCTTCCTTTTATTATAAAAAGGTGTCTCAAAGGAGCTCTCTCATCCACCCATTTTGAAATGTTGCTCTCTTATCAAAAGTTGGTCTTTCCAACTCAAGAAGGGCATCCACATGTCCATCCTTTTTTTTAATTTTAATTTTGAAAGGCAAATTAAAAGATGCAAGTTACACTTTGTAACACTTTGTAACTGCATTAGCAATTTTCTCTTTCTCTATTTATATATTTATTTATTTATTTGTTTGTATGCTTTCTCCATAATCAATCATCCTCCCTGAATCTAAAAGGGGCTGAAAAAATCATCATTCAAATTCGCGAATTTATTATTACTTCCGTTGTTATTTTCATTACGGTTATCACCTTCTTCATCCCTTTTCTATCATTATAGGTGTTCACAATTTCGGTCAGTTGGTGGATCATCATCTTCTTTTTCTCTGCCTTAGATTTGCAACTTTTGATTGTGATCCTCCTCTTTCTATTCTTTCCTTTGTTTGGCTTTCTTTGTTTCAATAGGCCTTCTTTTTTTGGATTGTGGTTATCTCTGGAATTAGTAATTGTTGGAGTATTATCTTCTTCCTCCTAATAATTTTCTTCATTTGTTTGGTTGTATTGATGTATTTATTTGCAACATTTAGTTTATCAAGTCGTAGTCTATCACTCATATAATCTAATGAAAATTAATTTCATTGCTCTATTTCTATATAGTTTCAAAATTTAGGTATGCTTATGACAAATAAAAAAAGGTTGAACAAAATATTTACATCATGAAAATTTCTAAAAGCAAGATAATCATATTTTCCTAGATCAAGCTAATCATGTTGTTTGGCCGTACAAATTTGATTTAGTATGAATGCTTGAAATATTAAAAATAACCGATATACATGTTCTAAAATAATATTGATTATACAAAATTAATATTGGATAAATATTTTTATTTACTTTACTTAATTAAATTTAATTTAAATACATGTACCCTTATTGAAAGAAAAAAAAATATTTATGCATGACAATGATTTAAAAATAGATATTAGCCATATGTGGTTTTTTGTTTTGGTAGAAAAAAAAAATTCATTACCAACCAGCAAATTCAAGAATACATACCTAAGGCCATATGTGGTTTGGATGATGAATAACACTTTTTTTTTTAAATGACGAAAAATCTTGATACGATTAATATATTCCATACTTATATTCATTAAATCTATCTGATCTATCACGTGTCATTTACAAAGGATTCAAGGACCATAATATATATACACACACTATAATCAAGGATGAATGGTTAAAGGATTAATTTATAGTGTTATATCAACTTTTATATATATATATATATATACATATGCTTGTGTGTATTTTTTTAAATGTTTGAATAGTATTTCTCAAATTAAAATAGAATAATAAATGTAGGAGATTGACACCATAATATAAGACAATAAAAAAACGATACATTATATATTATTAGTATATTTTCACCAACTTGATCATTTGAATTTCATTAAATAATTTTGTGTTTACAAATGAGTTGATATTAATTCAATTCGAAAAGACAAATTAAAATGATTTAAAATTATTATCTATATTAGTTTTCCAATGATAAATGGCTAACAATACGTAGGCAAGCAAATAAACATCCCGTGAAATGCAAGGGCTTAAAACTAGTCATAAATATAATATATTATTTTTTCTTCACTTTGGAACAAAATTTTAATATTTTCTTTTATAACTATTTTTATTGTGTGAACTGTATCTAATAGGAGCAATTCACCATTATTAATTTGCACCGAAAGCAAACGAAAATAAAACAAAACCTTTATTTCAGATTGCTTCTAGTTTAGGATGATCAATGTTATTTGAAGAGAAAAAATTCAAAATTTTTCTAATAATTTTAGATTTTATAATGCAAAATAAAAATACTTTATAATATAAAGATTAAATTTGTTAAAATGTTGTTTAGCGTGAATATTGGTACTATAACATTTTCCTTTCGGGATATATGGCTGAAAGACTCATCGCTGAAAAGGTAAATACATTTGGGGGCGCAAAAAAAAAAAAAATGATATTAGATTCAAGCATAGGATATTCAATTGAAATAAAAGGAAAAGATCGATATTTTTTTTAAGGTGGGAAAGATTGAATATAATTAAAATAAAATCCACACTTTTCATTTTGTCACACCCACAAAAGGAAACAAAAACATATGATACTGTACTTTACCTGAAATGAAACAGTAGTGAAACAAAAATAAAAGGAGAAAAGGGAGATCATTGAGCTAATAGTCAAGCAAAGTCAACAGTGAACAGCAATGATTGTAGAACACTGTAGCCAATAATTGAGTTTTTCGAGTACCTACGCACCAATAATTCACCAATTTTGGATTTAAACATCGCACGTCCCAGCTTATAATAAAAATATTTTAGAGAACAAAATTCTGCTAAAACCTTCGAGATAATATATATATATATATATATATATATATATATATATATATATATATATAAACCTTCTGCCAGATCAGGTCTTATCCTCCAAATGTCTAATCCTCAATTTTTATTTGTCATACTCTCTAATTATAAGATCCTTCTGAACATTTTTACGTCCATCAATGTTGTTGAATTTTATATTAAAATATATATGTTCTTTTAAAAATATCTCTCTGCCAATTATTAGAACATAATAAATTTTTTCATTTTTCAATAATTAATTTAATTCCTAAATACTTCATCATCTATATTTAATGCAATGAATCAATTTTCACGTCATTTACAACATTAAACAAGCTCCATTTCATATTCCAATACAATTTTATTTATTTCTTCTCACAAAAATTTAGACCACAATGATTAGAAGTAAAAGTAATTTTGGAAAAAATTACAAAAATATCTTATATTTAGGACCAAATTTTTTAATCAAGAGGTCTTATAATTAGGGACGGAAGGAGTATATCTTAACTGGTTAAGTTTTCTAACATACTATAAATAATTAGAAGAAGTAAATTAAACTTGTATTAGAAAACTAGAATTATTATTTTATAATTTACTAAGTATATATTATTTTTTTATAAAACTTAAAGTAATTTTTTAAATTTATTATATATATATATGCACGTATTATGTAGGTCAGAAAAACTTAATTAATTTAAAAATTGTGTGATTTGAACAGTCAATATATATTTAGCATATGCAAACAATTTATTCATTACAATATATGACCATACCCAACCTCAATCACATAAATTTATGTAGTACAAATGTATACAAATAATTTCATTTAAGAATTAATGAGAAGAGTGGATATACCAAAAGTTTTAGTATATTATTTTGATACATAAATTTTTTAGTATATATTAATGTCCAACTTAGAAGAGAAATATGCATTGGGCTTTCAGCCCCGTTGAATTCCGTTGAATATAAGAAAAAGAAGAATATGCAGGCCATGAATTAAGGTATTCATATACGGATATTGCCCCCACTTTAATTAATTATTCATGTCCCACTTAATTCAAGAAAATAAAACTAAAACTAGTAGCCGGCCGGAAGAACTTCAACTAATTACTTACTGTATTTCTTACTAGTACTAACATTAATAAAGAAAGTTTTTTTGATAAACAACATTAATAAAGAAAGTTAGAAACCAAAACAAAACTAATAACCAATATTCATATGAAAAAAATAAAAAATAAAAAATAGAGTTTAGGAACTGAGATATATGTGGTGGAGTTAATTAGAAAAGATATATACCTGGATTTCCTGGTAGGTTCCTTTTCTTCTTATTAACAGATGGAGCTGATTGTGAATTTGAGTTGGAACCATTGCTATTAGTATTTGTTATAGTTGAAGTATGAGAATTTGAGCTATGGAACTGGCCAACTATCCCTGGTTGCTTTTTACCAGCTGCTTCTTCTCCATTATTATTCTCTGTAGAGAAACTCCCACTATCACAACTTGTGATGTTTGACATTGAAGGTAGGCAAAGATAAGGTAAGAATCTAGTTAAAATATTTCTATTTTTTTTTGTTTTTGTTTCTTTTCAAAATACTAGTGTTTGTTTTGTTTCTTTGCAAGTGGAAAATGGAGGAAACTGAAACCGAAAAGATGGCACTAGTGTAACTAGAGGAAGACAAAACCCACAAAACTCTCCTCCTTTTATGGTGTGGAAACGAGAGTTCTTGCTAGCACAAGAATACAAGGACTAGGTTGGTAGATGCTCCGGTAGATGACTGAGTTTCTTAAGCATGATATGAAGGGTTTGGATCCTATCATGTGTATAAAAAAGACTTTGTTTATAAAGACAAAACTCACTTGGATGATATGCCTTGAAGAGTATTTGTGTTCAGCTGTTGGCACGAAGATATACCCTTACTTAATACACACAAAAAAAAAAAAAATTACATGGACTAGGCTTAGGATTTATATTGTCATAAAAAACTCATAACAAAATAAATATTATACTTCATTAGTTCTAAAATGTAGATAAAAAATTATAAGAAATGTTTTCTCAAATAAAAATAATAAATAAAACATCTTGGTTAATTTAATTAATTATTGAAGTGATAAAAATAATTTTCAATTGCAAATAATTTTTTTTTGCACTAGTAAATTTTTATATTCATTAATTATAATGATATAAGAATATGTAATTTTGGTGTAAAAAAACAAATTAGATATTTTTTAATTTTTAATTTTAAAAAATTTACTTGTATTTTGGGAGAAATAAAATAATTATTTTTGTAAGTAGCCCTACCCATTTTTATTTTTTTTATAATCACCCTACCCATTTTTTTTATTAGTATGATGTAATTTTTGCTAACAGAGTATGTGTCCCTTAATGTCACATCAAAGTTATATTACCAATAAAAATAAAACTTTATTTAAAAAGATGTTTTTTTTTAATATAGAGTATTTCCTAAGACACATGTGAAGAAACACAAAAAAATAAGTTTATATTTGAAATTAACGTACATAAATTTTATAAATAATCAATTTTCGTTGTTAACTTATTTATTATGAATCAACAAAGCCTAACACGATTGATAGATAGCTGGGTTCCTAAAGTATAATGTCAAAGATTCGACTCTTGTCATGTATATAAAAAAAAGCTCTATTGATTAGTCTCTAATTATCGGTCAAAGGACATCCTTAATTAAAAAAAAACTTATTATTATGAATTTTTAAAATATACTATAAAACACACATTAAGAAAAATATATAAAAATATAATAATTCCATATTAATTTATTAGCATGTAATGAAATATGAAGTAACATACTGTAAAATGGGTAAATGTCTTCCATTTTGTTATTGGTATACCGTCCAAATCGTCTCTATTTTCTTTTTCTTAGTAATAAAAGTGTATTCCAGCTTAAATTTTCCCTATAGGCTTAGTTATTTTACACATATGCCTCTTGAGTATTACTTCATATTAAGAGAACAACTTAATTTTCTAAGCAGTTAATTATTAGCACCCTCATCGATTTATAGATTGCTTCGAATTTTCAGAGACTTTGTATAGATGCGTGTATAGATGCGTCCAGGGGACAAGACTCAATCATTGAACTTGAGCCAGAGGCAAAAAAATTGTTGAACTTGATAATGGTTAACTTACTTTTTTTTTTTTTTTAACACTTGATTAACTATGTTAATTTTCCTTCTTTTATCTCCATAAAAAAAATGTTTTGCCCATAAATAAAAAGTTAACTATGTAGTATACTAAATTTTTATATAATAATAAAATAATTTTTTTCCCAAAAAACATTAGCCAATCAATTAACCGTAAAAAGAAAAGCTCAAGAACAAGCAGGGTTGAAACATGCTGTTTTGATTTGTCAGAAGGGTAGAACGGTATTTCTATATGCTAATTTATCTATTTCAAATTCAAACTCAACCTTAATTTTTTTTAAAAGATGACCTTGATTTATATTTTGAAATTGATACAGGATATTTTGTCGGTTTCTTGGTGATGTAATGGATGACATAAAGTATTTGCTTATTTATTTGAACTAAGTAGTTGATGATTATTTTAATCATGTATTTTTATTTAAAATTTAATTATTATTGAAAAAAATAAATTTAATTATTATTAAAACATGAATGTTGAACAATATACAAAATTGTAAAAATAAAAAATCTTCACATCAATTTTGCGCATAGTATTCTTTCATAAGTAATACACATAGATTACTTCTTAATATTTGCCATAATAATAAACCTTCAAAATTATTTTTCTTTTTTATTTTTTAAGTTAATTTTTGTTTCAACTATCTACATCCATTTTAATTTATATCTATAAAGATGTTTTAACCATCATTTTTTTTAACTAACATATATACCTAATTTTTTTTTCTAATAGCTCCAAATCAAAAATCCCCTTTTGAAATACTAGAAATATGTCCAAGAAGAAAACTAGCAAAAAAAAAAAAATTGGTGAAAAATTAACAACATAATATTTTTTAACTAACATAATATTTTTTTTGTTTGCACCCTAGCATCCGGTCCACTGGGCCGACTAATCCAGTTTGAGGGGAGTCCCGAGGTCAATGTTTTATTTCTCTCCCAACTTTGTTGCGGGAGATCGAACCTCGATTCACCCTACCAAGTGCAGTTTCTGACACCACTGCATCAACAACTCGTTGGTAAAAAAAGAATGAATGAATCATATGAAAAAAAATAAAAATAATAAACTTAAGTAACTACATTTGAAAAAAAAAAAAAACTTGAGAAACCACATTAAAAGAAAGAAATAAGTTAATGAATCTAAAAATCAGTTTTGCCTAATAAATATTATAAATATTACTCTATAATGCCAATAATATTGCTCCGAAGGTGCCCTTATCATTTAATCAAAACAACAAAACTGCCATTGAGGTTACCCGTCTGGGGAGTGTAATTATAAACTTAGCCGTTACCCCGTAACAATTCCTGATTGAAAATGACCCAACGATGGTACAAAAATTCTTCTATTCACGTGTTGAATTTTCAAGGCGCATGAGAAAAGCTTAGAGCATTTTCAACAATAGCACAGATAGTACTCTATGCTTGAAAATCACTTTTTTTACACGTCAAATCAGCATATTCTTTTAAATAATTTTACATTTCAATTTTACCATATATATTATTAAAAAGATATTACACATGTTAATCACAATATTTTATTCATCTTACTTTTATATATATTTTACTTTTATATAAAATTTTATTAAAAAATAGTTGTAAATGCAAAATGGTAAAGTACTAAAATGCAAATTGAATCGGTTAAAAAAATGAAACGATGATATATAATTTCATTATTAGTTTTTATAGAAGTAGTCGTACCAGTGTGCACGACTTCTATAATTTTATTTTATTTTTTAAACTTTTATAGAAGTTGTGCTTGAGGTGTGTTGATATTCAAAAATTAATTTTTTAATTATGTTCAACTATGTTTCTATGCTATTGAGGTTATTGTGAAAACAAGTTACAAGTGGTGGATTATAACAAATACATCTTATATCAACATGTTGTATCAAAGATTGTAAAAAGTTCTTTCAACATATGACGATATCTTTGTTATATTGCAACTTTGAAAGATTTAAGAAAATGTATATGTTATATCTTGAATATGTTAAGTTGGCTTTTGAATTAGCTTTGAAGCAAGATACGGAGTTGATACTTTGAAAAAAGATTATGAGACTTCTTAGTAGAAAGCTTATCAACATATACTTAGAGTTAGAGACATGCCAAATTCAATGTTTTTAAAGATGTGTTATGTCAAAAGAAGCACATCATAAGAGGCAATGGACTTTAACCATAGGCTTCGACAAAGGAGAAATTATTAGTGAGTCTAGCATTAATGATTTAGGACTCATCAATTTCAATCATTTAAAATTAATTAGTTTTAAAAAAAAAACACATAAAATGAGTAATGGATGATAGTGATGCATTCGGGATTATTGATATCATATTATCTAATATTTCCTCTCAACAAAGTGATGAAACAAATTTGGTTATAAATGGATATGAGGAGAAGTTATGTGAAGTTAGTGTAGTTTACTTCCTTTATTTCAAATAAGACATGTGTCACTCTTTGTTAGCGTAAAAGAAAAACAAACAAAAACACTTTTAGAGGAAAGTATGTACTTTTATTATATTAGGTGGCAAGCCTATTATATAGGTATTAGGAAACATTACATCTTGCATTTCTTCAAAAAGTAACATTATATTAATAGTGCCAAAGATCTGGTAAACTTAAAACTAACGGATGCAAAACGTAAAGTCAATTAATAATAATAATATTTTAACACCCTCCCTTAAACTGAAAGTTTGCAAACTAACAGTTTAATGAGATTCATCATGTGTGCAGACTCCAAGCAAATTTCATTCTTAGCTTAAAAAATGCAGACAACTTCAATGGTTTGATCATGATGTCAGCGATCTGCTCTTCACTTTTGCAATAGACAAGATCAATAACTCCTTCATTTGATAAATCCCTTAGAAAATGAAACCTCACATCTATATGCTTGCTTCTTCCATGCATAACAGGATTCTTTGACAGCTTTACAGTAGATCTATTATCACAATAAATGAGAGTAGGACCTTGTTGTTTGAAATGAACTTCTTCAAGAATATTCCTTAACCAAATTGTTTGGCAAGCACATTCTGAAGCTGCTACAAACTTTGCTTCTGTTGTGGACAAAGTGACAATAAGTTGCTTCCATGATGACAAAGAGATAGCTGCTGACCCCATCATAAAGGCATAACCGGAAGTGCTTTTCCTGTCATCTAGGTCTCCTGCATAGTCACTATCGCTAAATCCCAACAAGTCCATCCTTGTCCCATACTCATAAAACAATCCAAAATCCTTTGTTCCTTGCAAGTAATGAAGAATTCTCTTGGCAGCTAACAAATGCATCTCTTTTGGCTTTTCCATGTATCTGCTGATGAGACTCACAGAATACATTATGTTTGGTCGTGTAGCAGTTAGATAAATCAAACTGCCCACAATTTTTTTGAAGAATGTGCTATTCACCTGCTTCCATTCATGATCTTTATTAAGTTTTATGTCAATCTCAATTGGAGTGCTAATAGGATTGCAATCCTTCATATGAAACCTTTCTAGAATTTCTCGCACATACTTCTTTGTGAAACAAAAATTTCATTAGCTGATTGTGTAACTCCCTCACTCTTATTAGTTAGTTTTTAGGTTTTAAATAAAATCAGAGTTTGAAAATTTCTTTTTAATTTAATTATTTATAAAAATTCTTAGGAAAAACTGGCAGAGTTTCCTCTGTTTTTCGGACTTTCCCAAAATTTATTCTTAAAATCTGTCAGTTCAGAAGTATTTAAAACATAACTTACAATAGATAAAATATTCAGATCAGATCCTAGTGCCCAAGTAGTGCAAGTGCAGGGCGGACAACTATACATATTTTAAATTAAAAAAATAGTTATCCACACAAAATAATATATATATATATATATATATATATATATATATATATATATATATTCACTCCACGTAGTGGTGTGAAAATCCTGCTCGGCCATGTCCCACGTAAGCTCCACTTCAGTACCTGCAAAAGTATAGCAAGAAGGGTAGCATTACACAGAACTTAAAAAGATAAAATTCTACAAGAAGACATAGTAAATAACTAAGCCTACACTATTATTACTATTCATTAACCATACACATCCGTATATTTAAATCCCTTTTTCTTCATCTCTATTTCTCACATTCTTTTCATTCGATATCATCTCCATTTTCCCTTAACCTTTTCACTAATCCCATTTCCTTTCCATTTTTAATTCCGTTACCATTATCCATTACCCTTTATCTTTTCCATTTTCCTTTATTCCTTTTTCCATTAAGCGTAACCTCAAATCAGAGATCTACGCACAGTGTATGCAACCACAAATCAGTGATCTGCATACACTCCATATCCTTTATCCATTTTCCATTCTTATTCTTTCTAATCGACACGCCTTGGTAGGCTCGCATCGATGCCGATATGCCTTCTCAGGCCCGCATCGGACTTCCATATTCCCTTTCTAATCGACACGCCTTCACAGGCTTGCATCGATGCCGATACGCCTTCTCAGACCCGCATCGGACTTCCATTTCTTCTTTTTAATCGACACGCCTTCACAGGCTCGCATCGATGCCGATACGCCTTCTCAGGCCCGCATCGGACGTTTGTCTTTTACCTTTCTGTCTCTTTCTTTTTCTTTCTCTTTCTCTTTTTTCTTGTTTTCTTAGGCATATATCTTTTCCTCTTTTCTGATTTACTGTAATTTTTCTCTTTTCTTTCATTTCTTTACTTAGGGGCTTAACATCACATTGCTTACTTTTCACTGTTTCAATATCCTTCTTTCTTTTCCTTTTTCTTCTTCTCTTCCTTTCCTTCTTCTTATAATTTAAGTAATTCTCTTATGCTCGTCAAAATCTTTGAATCTTTATTTTCGTTTATGACTTAGCACATTTTCCTACGTTTTCTAATTTATTCTCTTCCATGATACTAATTATCCTTACTTTTACCCAACTCTGTTCAACTTGGTCAAGTATATTATATTCTTGCCCTCGTTTCTAATTCTTAGTTATTTCTTTATTTCATTTATCTCTCCCTCTTACTTAACTTACTATTTCTATTTCATTGACTCCAGTTTATTTAACTACTCTGTTGACTCACATCATTACTTAACTTATTATCCCTATTTCATTAATTTTCATTTTATTTAATTACTCTATTAACTCCACTTGGTTTTCCTATTTTATTACACCGTTCTAAGCTAACTTTCATCATGACGTCCTCTCATTTTGATTTATTATCTTTTCCATAGTTTCTTTTACCTATGTCCTTTTTATAATTGAATTTGGTTTATTGCCTCGTTCCTATTTCTCTAATTCTTCCAACAACTCCTAATTATGTCCACTCCGCCCCTACTTATCGTATTCGCATTTTAAATTCCTCCTTTTCCTTATTTTAGTTTAATAACTCTCCTTGCCTAACACAATTATTCTTTATTCTTTTACTCTCACATTTCGTTGGTTCTCTCTAACAATTCTCCTTGGTTTTATTTTATACTTTTCTACATTTTCATTCTATATTAACTCTTTTAGTATTCAAAATACACTCTCTCATTCCAAACTTTATTCTACGCACATACATCCTACTCTCTAGGGTGTGGTTTCTCATCACAATTTTATTTATTTTATCTATCTCAACGGGGGTACCCTAGGGTTCATTAACATACTTTTAATTACTCTATTCTTAGCTACCACTATAGCATCCTAGAATTTACTTCTCAAGTAAAGGTAACGCGAACCCTCTTACCTCGGGCTTTATTTTAAACAAAGAACCTGGGTTGTGGTTCGGCGACGATGACGGCGTCGGTGTTGCTCCCCGTTAGCGAGAACGATCGCGGCTGGATCAAGGCAAAAGCTTCAAGCCTCGGAGTACCCAACACAAGCCCGGAGCGATCACGGTCAATAACGACGCCAGTGAGGTCCGAAAGAGAGAGAGACCGAATAGAGGGAAAGAGGGAGAGAGAAAGGGAACTCAAAATCAATAAGGAAAGAGAGAGGAAGGGGTGCTCATAGTGGTGGTGGTGGGTATGGTGGTGGTTGGAGGAGAGAGGAAGCAAAGCCCTAGATGAGAGAGAGAGAATGGGTCATGGAGGTGAGAGAGAAAGAGATCAAGAGGGAGGAGAGGGAGTGGATCTATGGGGAGGAGGAAGAGCAAGGAGGTGGGGCGGCCTTGGTGGCTCTTGGGGTGGCTGGAGGTGGTGTTGGGGCGGTTTTGGGGTGAGGGAAAGAGAAGTGGGGTGGATGGAGTGAGGAAGGAGGGACTGGTGCGCCCTCATATAGACCTGGTGCTGTCCTGGTCGCGCCCGCGCGCCTGGGCGCGGTGCTGGGTGCGCCTGCGCGCGCCACACGGGCAATTGGTGCGGATCTGATCTCTCGCGCGCGCCTGGGCGAGTCGTTCGTGCGCCTGGGCGCAAGGCACGCACCAGACTGGTGCTGGTGCTCGGTTGGTGCGCGTGTCTGGTGGGGCGATGGAGCTGGTGCGGATTTCTGGTGAACCAGAAGTCTGGCTGGTGCTGATGGCGCGCCTGGGAGAATTTCCTACTGAGTTGGTGCATCTGATGCACCCTGGTGCGCCTGGGCGTGCACCGGTGCGCCTGGGCGTGCACCAGTGGTTCCCGACTTCGATTCGCCATAACCTTTTCGTTAACCGTCGGATCGGGCTCAAATTTTTAGACAAGCTTCTTAATCCCATAAACTTCATATCCAACGGTGGAATTTAATTTCTTAGCATCCTATAATAAATTCCAAATTTTCTTGTTTCGGCTGATTTCTAACATTTAAAACGCCGATTTAACTCTCGATTTCGCTTAGATAATTTTGCCCCTTGCTACCGATGTCTCCTACACAACCCCTAATACTTATAATTGCTACTCACCTTGCTCCCAAAATTATTTAAGCAATTAATCTACCCATTCCCTACAATTTAAACTTATTAATTCACTAATTGTGCTTGGAATTAAATTAGGGATGTTACAATTATGTAAGGTGGAGCCTTAGTCCCACATCGGCTGGTAAGGAGAACGAAACATGCCTTATATAGGATGTGGATACCTTACCTCATGTGGACGTGTTTTGGGGCTCACTGTTAGTGTGAGACCAAGAGCAAAACCGTGAGGGTGAAGGATGCCCAAAGCGGACAATATCCACGTGGCGGTGCGCTGGGTCCCGGTGCCCAGTACCGTACGGCTGGCTAGGGCTGGGCTGTTACATTTGGTATCAGAGCCAGGGCCGGGTCGGTGTGCCAACGGGGACGTTGGGCCTCCAAGGGGGGTGGATGTAAGGTGGAGCC
Source organism: Crotalaria pallida (assembly GCA_037953625.1). Lineage (NCBI taxonomy): Eukaryota > Viridiplantae > Streptophyta > Magnoliopsida > Fabales > Fabaceae > Crotalaria > Crotalaria pallida. Next base: position 10,452,346 of record CM075653.1, on the reverse strand, counting down.
TTAGTCCCACATCGGCTAGTAAGGAGAACGAAACATGCCTTATATAGGATGTGGATACCTTACCTCATGTGGACGCGTTTTGGGGCTCACTGTTAGTGTGAGACCAAGAGCAAAACCGTGAGGGTGAAGGATGCCCAAAGCGGACAATATCCACGTGGCGGTGCGCTGGGTCCCGGTGCCCAGTATCGTACGGCTGGCTGGGGCTGGGCTGTTACAGATTGCACTATTTCTAGGCCAAGAAAATAATGCAGCTTACCAAGATCAGACATAACAAATTCTTTAATCATAGATTTCTTAAAATTTTCAAACATGGCGCTATCATTCCCAATGAAAATAAGATCGTCCACATATAAACATACGATGAGCATTTTTCCATCATCACCAATTTAACAAATAAAGTATGCTCATATGGACATTTCTTAAAACATTCCTTTAAAAAATATGCATCTATACGACTATACCAAGCTCGAGGTGCTTGTTTTAGTCCATATAGTGCCTTTTTTAATTTATACACCTTATGCTCATTACCTTGTTTCTCATAACTAGGAGGTTGATCAATAAACACCTGCTCTTGCAAGTCACCATGCAAGAAAGTAGATTTTACATCAAGTTGAAAGATAGGCCATGAGTTTTGAGTTGCTAATGCAATCAACATCCTTATTGTGTCATGTCGTGCAACAAGAGCAAAAACTTCTTTGTAGTCCATGCCAAATTCTTGATTATAACCTTCAGCAACCAGGCGTGCTTTGTATTTGTCAATCTCTCAATTTGCATTTAACTTGGTCTTATATACCCATTTGACACCAATTGTCTTCTGTCCTTTTGGAAGATCAACAAGCTCCCAAATATTGTTCCTTTCAATTGCTGCAATTTCTACATCCATAGCTTTTCTCAATTTTGAATCTTGAACAGCATCCTCAAAAAACACAGGATCACAATATGCAAAAAGAGCAAAATGCACTATTTGTTCCTCATTTTGATTAATCCCTAGAACATAATAATCACCCATCCAGGCAGGTCTCTTTCTACTTCCCGGTGATCTCAACACTCTATCAAGAACGTCTAAGTCTTGAGCTGCAACATGCTCATCTTGAGTAATAGTTGGTGGCTGCTGTTTTGCTTCATCTTCCTCATTAAAATCTGGAAAAATAAGTTGTCTGCCAGTATCTTCATTAAAATTCCAGAAATTCTCTTCATCAAAGACAACATCTCGACTTATAACAATTTTCTTAGTGTTAGGATTATACAATTTATAAGCTTTAGAAATATCACTAACACCAAGAAAAATACACTTGTCTCCTTTATCATGCAACTTGCTCCTCTGCTGATCTGGAATGTGAGCATATGCAATGCAACCAAAAATTTTGAAGTGGCTAACATCTGGTCTCCTACCACTCCATGCTTCTTCTGGTGTCTTATTCTTCACTGCCAATGTTGGACTCCTATTCAGAATATGAGTACTCCAATTGACTGCTTCGGGCCAAAAACTTTTAGAGATGCTGCTCATTTTCAAAATGAGGAAACCGCAATTGGTGGTTGAAACAACTAAGGAACCCTAGGAACACACCTAGAAGGGGGGGTTGAATAGGTGTAAAAGAAACCTTGATAGATTTTCGAACGAAACAAATCGAAACAATCAAAACAAATGATTTTTGCAAATTATACAGCCTTTAATCGATTAATCTGAACTTTAATCGATTAAGCCTGAAAGTTCAAATTCTCTTAATCGATTAAGGCTTGTTTTAATCGATTAAACCTATCAGAAAACTGAAAAATCACTTTTTCAATCGCATACGAAAATCAATCAATCAACACTTAAGATCAGAGATTCAGCGGAAAAGATTAACACCTATATTCTTATTGATTACCTAAGTTATGAAAATGATTTTCCCAACTTAATTTGAACAATAAAAGATTCAATTCAATCAATTATGAAAATCAATCTTTTCTAGGTTTTCAATCAAGAACACAATGAATTGACTTGAATGTAAAGAGTAAGGGTTTAGAGATACGGCACAGTGATTTATCCTGGTTCACTTTCATCCGCTTGAAAGCTACATCCAGTCCCCTCTTCAACCAAGAGAGATTCTTCACTATGAGGAATTAGAGTTCTCAAATTACAAGTAAATGCCTCACAAGACTCCCTTCTTGCTAGCCTACAAGAGATACCACACCCTTGCCTTGTAATCCTATTGATCTTCTCTCTAATCTAACCTCTACCCCTTGTTGATAATCCACACAACAAGTCTTCAATGCTTGATGATAATCCACACACCAAGGCTTCACTTTGCTTGATTCACAACCAAGACTTTCTTCTTCTCCAATGAGATTTGCTTGATGATAATCGACACACCAAGGCTTCTTTGTTGTTGTAGTTGGCTTGCCTTCTTGCAAAGATTACAACTCAATGAATACACATGACACTCCTATGAATCTCATTCAATAGCTATGACAAATCACACAAGAGATTCAAAGGTTCTTGATCAAAGAATATGAAAATATGAAAGCTTTGATCTTTGAAATTGAGAGAGAATAGAGTGGCTTGATTCTTGTAAAATTGATTATGAAAGTGTTCTAATTAATCACAAAGGTTAGGAAAAGGTTTATATAGAATACCCAAAAGTTGTAGCACTTGAAAACTGATTTTGAGAAGTGAAAATCGTATTTTAAAAAACCAGATCTGCAGTATTTAATCGATTAAATCCATTCTTAATCGATTAGTAATCAATTAACAATGTTCTTAATCGATTAGACACTGATGAAACTTGATTAAAACTTGTTTTCTCAAAACCAAACCTTTCCTTTAAAACCTTTAAGCCACCTATTGATTCTAGGTTAAGTGAAAACTCAAATTATGATTTAATCATGACTATGATAGAGATTCACTACCCTCTAAATAAACTCTAACCAAACTCATCAAAATAAAAGACTAAGAAGCTTGAGAGGCAAAAGATAAAACAATTACAATTACACTCAAACTAAGTCTTCATGAGCTTGCTTTCTCTCTTCTTCATTTGATGTTTGTTTTTGCTTGTTGAACTTGAAACTTGATCAACATCTTTGTAGCTTGTTCAAAACACTTTGTCATTATCAAAACATTCATCATAGAACTTACACAAAATACTCCTCACCATGTTGAGAATGGTCCTGTTTTCCCTCTCTGATACACCATTATGCAGTGGTGTGTATGTTGCTGTCAACTCCCTTCGAATTCCATGCTCTTCACAAAATGCTACAAACTCACTAGAGCAATATTCTCCTCCACAGTCTGTGCGAAGGGTCTTAATAAATTTTCCTGATTCATTTTCCTCTTGAGCCTTGAAGCTTTTAAATGCAGAAAAAACTTCTGATTTTTCTTGTAAAAAATAGACCCAAATTTTTCTAGAAAAATCATCATTGAAAGTAATTATATATCTTTTACCTCCATTGGATTTAGGTTTTATTGGACCACATAAATCTGAATGTACTAGCTCCAAAACAGACTTTGCTCTCCATGATTTGCCACTAGGAAATGGAGAATGATGTTGTTTGCTAACAACACATTCTTCACAAACTTGAGAAGGAGCAACAATTTGTGGAAGGCCTGTCACCATGTTTCTTAGTTGGAGGGTCTTCAATCCACCAAAGTTCAAGTGACCATAACGGTAATGCCATAACCAAGAATGATCCTTTACTTTGGCCATCAAGCTGGATTGAATACTTTCAATCTTGAGTGAAAATAACCTATTTGAACTCATTTGTACAACAACAATAACACCTCTAACAAGATCATAAATTTCACAAGCACCTTCGCTAATGGTGATAACATAGCCCTTTTCTTGTAACTGCCCAGCACTTAGCAAATTACTTTTCAAATTAGGAACATACAATACATTAGAGATTTTTTCAACAAAACCATTTTTTGTTCTTATATTAATATCACATTTTCCCATCACTTGCACACTAGAAGAATCACCAAAGCTCACACAAGAGTGAAATTTTTTATTTAAATATGAAAAGGAAGACTTGTTACCAGTCATGTGGTTGCTGCAGTTTGTATCTACATACCAAATATCTGGCTCAACATTCATTGCTCCTAGAACAACCATCAACAAAGTCTCCTCTTCCTTTATCTCAACAAGATTTGAACTTTCCTCAACAAATAATTCTTAGCTTTCATGTCCTTCAATTTTATTTCCTCAAATTCTGTCCTTTGTGCATCGGTCACTGCTGTGCCAGATGCCGGTGTTGTTATTCCTGCTGAAACAACATGCCAAAACTCCTTAGACCTTATAAAATTCTCCATTAGATTGCTCCAATGATCATAGTGACCACCAAAGCGGGGAATTGCAGGCTGAACAAAATTATCAGAAGCCATTGAGGTGGTAAAAAAAATAAATTAAAGCGACAACTTTTTAACGAGGCTCTGATACCATGTTAGCATAAAAGAAAAACAAACAAAAACACTTTTAAAGGAAAGTTTGTACTTTTATTATATTAGGTAGCAATCCTATTATATAGGCATTAGGCAACACTACACCTTGCATTTCTTCAAATAGTAACATTATATTAATAGTGCCAAAGATCCGATAAACTTAAAACTAACGGATGCAAAACGTACAGCCAATTAATAATTATAATATTTTGACACTCTTAGCATATGATAGTTATTTAGGGAATTATTTTTCTTTATTTATAAGTAGATGTTGTACAATGTAAACTCTAGTTGGAATCAGTATGACACCATATACATCCTAAATCCATATCGACGCTCATGGGTTGACGGGTGTGAGAATTGTTGGGAGTAATGGCATTCCCAAGAAAATAATCTTAGTTGCACATTGCTCAATGTTTGTTAAACTTAAACTGTTATATTCCATTTTCTTCTATACACTTGCAAATGTCTTATTGGGTTTTAATAGTTGAAATGTTAGGGCCAATACACGGTCCTCTTTTTGGAAGGCCACTAGCTAACATCTTTTTACTTTTTCCCGTATTTTTTAATTCGTAGTTGTAGTTGCAGTCTTAATGGCCCATTATTCAGCCATTTCTAGACAATCTTTCATTGAATTTTATGGGCCATAATTTTATAGCCGTTGCAAGATATTGCAATGCATTTGTTGGGCTATATAATGCCATCTTGGCATTGGTTGAAGACAGTACAAGAAACTCGTATATCTCGTAGCCTTTGTTTCTTCTGGTTCACATATACCTCTCTGATTTTTTTTTCGTTTATTTTCTTTTGTGTCAACAACCATTTGTGAGTAAGGAAATTTGAAAGTGATGATGATGACGCACAAATCATGATGGGATATGACTACTATTGATGCATGTCTCAATGTCTCTCATTGCCAATTAGTTTTGAGATATGGAACCCTAACATGGACAGATTGACCAGAGGAGCCTGGGTATACTACTTGAAGGTGTCCACATCATCAACAAACTAGTTCTTTCCAAATTCACTTCTCCATGGAAACAGGATCACCTTCCTTTCCAAGGCTTGATACGCCTTGGGGGAAGGCATCTCGTCCAAAAGCCTTCCAAGCTAGGCCGCTATGTGGAGTTTCTGAAGCGGGTCATTCTTGCCTAAACGTCACTCGTGCATAAAGGTGACCAGGATTAGTCCAAACATATCAATAGTAAAGATTATCCCTCTTTTGCTATGGTTGCTTAATGCTGACAGGGGCGCCTTCAGTTGATTGATTGGGAAAGAACGTCCCGGCCTTTGAAATTGAACAGGGGGCACCTTTCAGTTGACTTATTGGGTGAGGGCATCCCTGGCCTTTAAGAGATTACAGTTATTCACGTGAAAAAGGAAGTTCCTGTAATGGTGATAGAGTTGTGTGAGCCTTGTGCCTATGACTCCTTTTCTCAGGCTTCTTTCTTCTTCTAAAATCCTCTACTGGTGTTGTTTATGGGTGTAAAAAATATGAACATCAACAAGAAGTTCAATGTAGAGGATTTTAGAAGAACATCAACTGAGGATTTTATGTTGTTTATGTATTTACTTGTATGCGTTTATGGGTGTGTCCCCAAGAGCACCTTTAATACCAAGGAACCATTGAGACTAATCATGCACGAGGTCGCGTTCCTATGTCTCTCCCAGCGAGGTGTGTTAACCGGGAATCGAACCTGAGACTTCTTAGTTTCAAGCCTCATTCCCATGTTTTCAAGTTGACAGGATCGCACCACTCCATGAGATATAAATAGAGATAAAAACCTAGTTGTGAAACTTAATTAAATGGTAGTATATTTTATTATTTAACGTATCCTTATTTCTTATTAGCTTAATTACAATAACAAGAGTTAATTATGCCACATTTCATACTTAAATACAAATGCATTGCATGGTTCTTTGGAACATCAACTCTGCTATTAATATTAGAAAATTTTTAAAATGCAATCAAAAATTGCATGGTTGCTATGTAATCCATTCTTAAACCAATAAAACCTTGCCACCTAAGACATGTATGCTACATCATTACTTAAATTAGTCAAAATTAAGTTTTGCAATTTAGTCCAACATAAAAACTAGATTATTGTAATTTAGTCCTTTTGTACTTTTAGACAAATTATAAATTTTAATTTTTTTTATATAAAAAATTTCTTAAACCCAGAAATCAAATTAGTCCTTTTGCAATTAAGAAATTTTTTTTTATATAAAAAAAATTAAAATTTATAATTTGTCTAAAAGTACAAAAGAACTAAATTACAATACTCTAGTTTTTATGTTGGACTAAATTGCAAAACTTAATTTTGACTAATTTAAGTAATAATGTGGCATACATGTCTTAAGTGGCAAGGTTTTATTGGTTTAACAAATGGGTTGCATAGCAACCATTCAATTTTTGATTGCATGGTAGTAACACCCTTAATATTATCATCATGTACGCACGTATGCCTTTGTGATCAATAGGAAAGTAACACGTCAACGTGCTCTGCTTTTGTGTTTATCAACTCTATACTTGTCTGTTTGAAAAAGAATGGTGATAACGTAAAAAAAAATTATAAAAAAGAAAAGTTGTTTTATACTGGAAGGGGATTGAGAAATTGTGTAGTTGTGTTTGCGGGTTTTTCGTCCGACGTCTGCCGAACTGACGGTGATAGGAGGGGTGTGGGTAACGACAGGTTATGTGGTAATCTTGCAAAAGGAACTTGACCGTATTTTTGTGTTTTTTGATATCTGGGATTGGAAAGCGTTAAAAATGCGTGCGAAAATGAAAACCGACACCAAGAACACGATGCGGCGAGATTAAAATTTGCAGTAAAGTAAATGGCTCAGAATCGAAATGGAAAGCGATTAAAATTTGCAGTAAAGTAAATGACTTGGAAACGTAAAGTTGCGCGAAAGTAAATTGCAGGTAATTAAAGGTGCATGGAAAAATAAAGATTGCATTGAACATATAGGGGTGGAAGGCTGAGGTTCTTTACAATGACGTTTCTCCGTTTGTCTGCTCTGGTGAGACGTTTAGGATTTTGGCCTATGTGTGTCAACCTAGCAACCGACCCCGATTACAACCTAAGGACTTCCTATTTATAGGTATAGGAATCCGAAAACTATTTACAAAGCATACTTGCACGTTCTGCATAACTGCAGAACCCACGATCTAATAACTACCCACTACGCTATCCCCCACGATGTAACTGCCCACGTCGTGGTTTGGGCTTAGTGGATACTTCTGTCGAACTCCGTGGTGACATCTTTGCTGAGACTCCCTCGACTAGCACTTTTCTTCGACTGCAACCATTTGACTCTTGTCTAAGCCTCTATGTTGCTTCGAAGCATTGACGTTGTTGTGCTCCTGCCTCTTGATTCTGGGATGCCAGCCGACGTCAAGCTCCTTTCGACAAACAGGCCTTCCGTCGAAATAAATTTCCGACCTGCTGCCGGCCTCAGACGCATTCGATTGATCCCGATGACATGTAACTTGACTAATTGTTGTTTCACCAGTATTCAATCAAAAGACATGCCTTCGACGATTCTAGTAGAATGCTGTCAGAGGTCTTTTTCCTTTACCTCTTTAATAGGAAAGACGACCGTAGTTGACCCTAGCAGGGCACAAACCTTGGCCTATGGGATTACAAAGCCCTTTCTAATGCTTTATTTATCAGATTCAATGCTTCCTCCAATTCGGAGTTCCTTGCCTTGATCCAACGCATCAGAAATGGGTTCTATGTAATCCCACATGTTTAGTCTTTCACTATTCATGAGGATAAAGGAGGTATTCGGGGTGAAGATCCCCTCATTTTCTTTTCAACACCCGAACACCTTAATCCCACATGTTTAGTCTTTGATGAATTCGTGCTTATGTGGGTTTTGAACCTTTTTTCTTCTTTCCAGAATTCATGAAGGCATTCCTTATGTTTTCCCATATTAGCTCGTGGCTTTTCCAGCATCAAAAATGGGGATTTTATAGCCACAAGGAGATGTTGACATGATGGCTCTGACTTCCTCTTTTCTTGCGCCAACATTCCTTCGACACAGACCTCTTGTTTCCACCTTTTCCTACCGTCGACACACGTACACGTCCTTCGAAGTCACTTTTAAGTCATGAGACTTAAGTACACCTCCTTCGACATCACTTATGTTGTCGACATTCTCCCTTCTGTCGAAACCTACCCTTTGTCAGGTTGTACGTTCACTTCCTTCGAAGTCACTTTTAAGTCATGAGACTTAAGTACACTTCCGTCGACGTCACTTATACATCCGACATTCTTGCCCTTTTGTCGATTTCAACTTCCAGTTAACAGAGGCCCCCCAAGTTTTGGTATTCGACGCGCCTTTTCGGAGGATGCCAAAAGTTGTATTTTTTCCAACTGTCCTTTCATCGTTAGGATTCTGGAACGTTGAGTTTATCTTTTCGAACTGACACTTCTGATTGGACCATTGCGTTGGTCTTACACGTCTTTTCACTTCCTATTTAAACTTGATTGTTCATCATTATCCCCTTTTCACGTTTCTTGCTTGCCACTGCATCTCTTTCTTCTTTGACCTAAACCCCTTTTCTTCTTAAAACCCTTTTTTGAACATGGCTCTCCAAGGGGTTCTTGATCCTGAATTCGATTTGAATGTCTAGTACCATGAACGCAGTCTGATCATTCCCGTGACTTCTTTCATTCCTCCTGATGGTGAACCCGTCAATCCTTCTCCTGTTTTCTTGGGCCCCTTAATGACTCCTTCGGAGGCTCAAGATCCTATTATGAGTGCCAACTTTCCCCTTTCCAATCCTGACGAAATCAGACCTGTAGCCACTCTTAACCCTATATATACCTGCCACTTCGACAAAGAATATTCTCGCAGAGTTTTACGAAATGTAAAGCCATTTCCTAGATTTTTAGATTGGCTTGAAAGGTTACGGCCTCACAAGAAAAAATCGTGGAAAAGGGTCAGTTTTGAAGACCTTCTTATTCTGACAACTTCCGGTTTGCGCTACGACAATGGTCTCTTTGGTGCTGCATGTTATTTCTGGTGTCGCCGAACCAACTGCTTCCACTTTCGTTACGGCATGATGACTCCAACACTTTTCGACGTTGCCGCTTTGACTAGTCTTCGTCCTGACGGAGAACTCTTGATTGTGTAAAGAAAACCTAACGATGTTGTGTCTATAAGTGGTGGGTCCTACGCCTTTACCAACTATGTTGAGGCGCGATTGGATGCTTATAAGGACAACCCGACAATTAGTGACAAAGAGCATGTGAAATTTCTGACGGTTTGGCTCAGTGCTTTTGTCTTTTGCACCAAATCCCGACAGATCAATAAATCTTTAGTGCCCTTGGCCACGATTTTGCATGAAGAAAGAAAATTGGCCTTAAGTCAACTACTTTTGTCGAAGTTGTACTCGACGATCAGCCATGTCTCCGACACTGTTAGACTCAACGAACAACTGGTGACTAATGTCGGAGGCCCCACTTGGCTTCTACATTTATGGCTGAATGCCATTCAAAAGCATCATTTAGTTTTCACCCATGATAGCGTTTGTCGTTTCCGGTTCAACTATGGTTGCTTGATGGCGAACTATGATGTTCCCACCCTATCGTCTCGCACCAACAGTTTTCTTCATTTTATGAAGATCTTTGCCAACATCTCCATGTCATCAGAGGACATTGATTTTTCCCTTTTTGCTGATAGGGCTCTAGGACCGGAATGGTTTCGTCTTCCTTTCCCCGGTTCCGATGTAGAAGAGAGGCAATTAAATGATGTCCTTTGGGGACATTGTTGGTTTTGGCCTCAAAATCTTGAGAGGGGGGGGGGGGGGTGAATCGAGTTTTATTATGTATTGAAAAAATCGTAACAAATAAAAATTGATTTGAGATGGAGAGATTAAATGTTCGAAACGGATCGCGAAATCGATAGAAAAATAATAAATGAGTAGCGCGGAAACGTAAAAATTGAAATATGCGGAAAGTAAAAGAGATAGGGATAGAAAAGCTTGCACCGGTGAATTTTATACTGGTTCAGCCTTCCCGTCGAAAGGCCTAGTCCAGTCCCCAAGTGACCCGCCTGAGAGTTCTTATACCAAGCAATAGAGCCGCACCCTATTACAACCAAGAGCACCCCGCACACTACTAGGAACCTCCGTTCGCTAGGGGCCTCAATCACACAGCAGGGTTCCTCGCCCTACGACGTATCACACGTCCACTAAGGGATTCTCTCCCTAACCACTAAGGTTTAGAACGATTACAATGATAGTGATTACAATAGCTTTTTGTGTTCTCACAACACGGATACAACAATATGCTCTATGATAGTGAAGTAGAAGTTTCTCTTAGAGTTTACTCAGCCAATATAAGTTTTGCTCTTCGAAAAATATGAACGATGAAAAGCAGAAGACTTGAGAAGAAGAAGAAGAGAGAAACGTGAATGAATGAATGAAAATAAAAAGTCTGATCGTGAAAACTGTTTTCAATGTTGGAGTGATCTTTATTTAAAAAGGAAAACGATTTTGAATCAACAAGGATAAAACAAAATCAAAATAGAATAAAGTAGGATTTGAAATAAGTTTTAAAATCAAAATAAAATCAAAACGATTTCCGAAATAAAATAAAGATTTGATTCTTAAAACCAAAAAGGAAATAATTCAAAATTAAAATCATTTTCGAATTTTGTAAAATATATCAGAATCTTTTATATAAAAACAAATCAGGAAATAATAAAAATGATTCTGACACGTTTTTCAATAAAACATGAAGTAATCGATTACTTTCTGAAGGTAATCGATTATTCCTTCAAAAATAGAAATTCTTAAATACATTTGAAAAACCATGTAATCGATTAGGCTAATAATAGTTAATCGATTACACCACTCATGTTCATTGTATGATGCAACTCATAATAATCGATTACACTAGGGAGTTAATCGATTACTGAGCCTCTGGTTTGCATATGATGCAACATCATGTAATCGATTACTACAGAGTTTGTAATCGATTACTAAGCCTCTGAAAAATATATGATGCAACAATTATAATCGATTACTTGACTAATGTAATCGATTACTTCCATAAGAAAGTAACTGATGAACAAGATTCAGTTAATCGATTACAACCTCTCTGATTTTTCTATGATGCAACAAAGTTAATGGGTTACTTTATGAGATAATCGATTACTCTCTCTTGCACTCATACAAATATACAGAGTTTTGTAACATCAAGTATTTCACTAAGGTTAAATGCAGAAAAAACACTTTTATATACAAAAACACGTTTTTCTTCTTCTCTCCTAAAATGAAAAACTTTATTGGCTTTGTAACTTTTAAGGAAACAAAAACTTCATTACCTTACATTCGATCTAAGGAGAAGGTTTCTATTATTAAGCTTGCTTGAGTCTTCAATCTTGAGACTTGCACTTGTGAGCTTGAACTTGAGTTGGCTTGTTATCATCAAAACACATACTTGAATAAAACTTGAAGTCCATAGAGAGTTTGAAGCATGCCTTCCAACCAGCTTGACTTCCAACAGACATTATTTGAGTCAAAGGATTTTGTTCGGTGGTTTACCCGACTCATCTGCCTACGAAGAAAAGGAAGTCTTTTTGCATTACCCCAACTGTGTGGCGCGACAGTTCGGTCTTTGTCAAGGGTTGCCTGCACCTATGCTTTCATCAGTATCACATGAATTCCACCAAGGTCAATTGATGGAGTATAAATCTTCTTGGAAAACTGTGTTGAATAGGTTCGTGTCAAAGAACCTTGCCTCCACCAACCATTTTAATCTTGTCGGCTTTACTCCTTGTTTCTTAGCTAGTCTGAATTTTGTGCGTTAGTGGGAGTCTTACTTCAACACGTACCACGTGGACTATGATACTATTGTTGAAAGGATGAGCGCTAGGACTCCGACAGATGTGGTGGCCGACAAATCTGGTATGAATACTTAACCTCTCGTATTTTAGACTTCTTTTTCTTTTCTGCTTTCTGATTTGTCATTTTCTTTGCAGTGGTCAAGCCGAACCTTATTGACTATTCTGCGACAATTAAGGCCAATGCGTCGAAAAAGAAAGGTGGTGACCCTTCATCACCAAATAAATCTAAGAAGCGGCGCCATTCCAGTGCCATTGATGATTTCGTCGAAGCCAAGAGACAACACAAGGAACGAACGGAGCATCCGACGAGTAAACCTCAAGTCGATCCTGAAAGGACTGATAGTTCTTTAGTGCGTCCTCTCTCAAAGAAGCATCAAGTGTCCACTACCACGTCGGCTCCTCCTGTTCATCCTTCTTCAAATTTTCCGCCCAAAACTCAAACGCATCCTCGTCCAAAAGCCAAGGGGATCGTTATCAGGGAACCAACTCCTCATGCTACCGCTCAAAGATCACATGGTAATGCGGCCAATCTGTTTGTTGACGTTTCCCATCATGATCCTCGTACCGGTGAATTCCTTCCGACTCCAACACCTAATCCATTCAATGAAGAAGATATTGTCGAATACACCAGCTTCCATTTACAACGGCGCCCTGTTTGTCGGCAAGTAATTATGGATGACTTGTCTTCCGACGTCCCTCATGCCGAAGTTTCCCTAGAACAAATCGACAGATTGAACACCATTGAGGTTTCCATGCAGAGGTGTCTTGATGATACTTCATCGTCAGCCGCAGTTGAAGTTGTCGTTCAGCATTCTAACCAAGATATTACCGACACTCAACCTCTTGACCTTATTGACACTGAAGTTGTGGACTCCCTTGTTGTTGTCGTGGGACCTGGGACCACTAACACATGCGGCCCTTCGTTTGAGGTACTTACGAATTTACTCATTCACCCTTCATGTGGCATTAAAGTGACCTTACCAAACTTCTTTTCTTATTTTTCTAGGTCCCCAACAATTCAGTCCAACTTGAAGGTTTTGACGGCAGTTTGTCAATTCCTTGTTCATCCAGTTCTGCCGCTGTTCCTCCTATTGAAATTCCTTCTTTCGATCCTCCATCTAGCATCATGGATCCTTCGATTCAGGTGTCCCATTCTATTGCCTTCTCTACTCTTCGGGAATTGATGGCCAAAGCACGCTCTGTTGAAGAAGCCATGAATTTCCCTTTACGGGATACCGAATCGGTTGCAGATCAGATGATGGTGACTTTGAAGAACATCTGTTGTCGACCCTTTGATCAACTTTTGGCCGATTCTGCAACTGTTGGACTTTTGACTTCCACTATCAACTCACTCCTACAGCATCCTGTTCCAGAAGACATTGAATCCAAATTGACCAGCCTGCAACGATTCGTGAACAATTGGACCACTGAAGGTCCGAAGATCTTGAAAGACATCCAAGTTTATGAAGATGTCAAGGCAAATCAAAACAAATTTGAAGCTGAAGTTGTGGAGTCGGAACGAGAAGACGCAGACTGTTCTTCTAAGGTTAATGAAACATTCCAACGATTAGAAGAAAATGGGGCCAAGATTCAAGAACTAAAAGATGAGCTGGCCCGGCGGGAAAAAGATCAATTGGAGATGACCCAATATATGGAAGCTACCAAGACCACTCGACAAGAATTGGCCACCAAAGTTGCTGCCTTGGTGGCTCCTTATCAGCAGATTACGTATGCTTTGACTGCACATTTGCAAGAATACAGGGTTGGACTCCGACATCGAGATGCTTTCGCCAGGGAATGAGGTTCTTTTAGTAATTTGTTCAGATGAACCTTTGTATTTCTTTATTGTATTAGTTGTTTTTCTGAACTTTGATTCTGTCGTATGGATTTGAAATTCAATTCAATGCATGTTTACTTCCGTCATTGTCGGCTTATATCTTTTCAAATACTTGTCGTTGATTGCTTTAATCTTCTTTCCCGATTCGACTTCGATTAACTCGTACGCGTTGCCCGAAAAAGCCCTTGATATTCGAAATGGTCCTTCCCATTTTGGTGACCACTTGCCATATTCATTAGAACGCTTGTCGATGGGTAAGATTACTTTCCATACTAATTCACCCGGTAAAAATGACTTGAACTTAACTCTGGCGTCGTAATATCTAGCAATCTTTTCCTTTTGTCGCACAATATTTTCTAACGCCAAAAGCCTTTCGTCATGCACCTCGTTCAATTCGTCAAACATGGAATTCCAATAATCATTCATAGGCATTTCATGTTGCCTTTGAAATCGTACTGATTCCAAGTTTATTTCGATTGGTAACATGGCCTCATGGCCGTATGCTAACATATAAGGAGTCGTGCCCGTTGCTTCGTTCGGAGAATTTTGAATAGCCCATAATGCAGGTGTCAAAACTTTATGCCAATTTCGTGGTTTCCCCTTAATTTGTTTCTTGATAATGTTGATAATCCACTTGTTGGCTGCTTCCGCTTATCCAATGGCTTGTGCATAGTAAGGTGTTGAAGTCAACAATTTGATCCTTCTTGATGCCAAATACCCCTTCAATTTGCTTCCCAAGAAAATAGATGCTTGATCAGTAGTTATCGTCTCAGGAATCCCAAATCGACAGACAATACGGTCTTCAATAAAATCGATCACTTGCTCTTGTTCGACTTTTACCAAAGGTATCGCTTCTACCCATTTGGTAAAATAATCAACACCTACCAAGATCCTTGAATGGCCTTTTGAAGAATGTGGGACGATTTCTCCAATAACGTTGAGTGCCCATCCTCTAAAAGGCCAAGGCTTGATAATTGAATGTAACTCTCCTGCCGGGACATTCTGAATGTAGCCATGTTTTTGGCATTCTTCACATGATCTCGCAAAGTTCATGCAATACGATACCAAAGTAGGCCAAAAAACTCTTTGTCTTAGGAGGACCCATTTCATCTTTTCTCCGGCTTGATGCGCTCCACATATTCCTTCATGAACCTCTGCCAAAGCTATGAAAGCATCTTCCTTGTCGAGACATACCTCCAAGTTACCATCGACTGACTTATGATACAAATCTCCTCCTAGTAACGTAAACTTGGTGGCTTTCAACTTCAGTTTTCGCTCGACATTAGAGGACGGATTCGCCAAGTAATCGGCTATGGGTTTTCTCCAATCGTCACTGGATGCTAATGCATTCACCATCACTTCTCTCTCATGAGGGGGATATAATAGTTCTTCAATTCGAGTCGCATTGTTTAAGACTTTTCTTGATATACGGTATCTAGACGCAATTTGGGCCAAGTGATTGGCCTTTTGATTATGACACCGGTATATGAGCAAGATTCCAACTCCCGCCCCTTTCTTATGCGATGAGGCATCGAAATACATCGTCCAGGGCCTTAAGCCGATAAAACCAACAGATAGAGCCATATCCACACATGGGTGGTCTGCTAAAAAGTCGGCTACCACTTGGCCCTTGACGGCTTTTAATGGCATATATTGAAGTGAAAATTCAGTTAACGCTAATGTCCACTTGCCAATCCTACCATGAATAATTGGCTGGGATAGCATGTATTTAATAACGTTAGACTTCGACAAAACCAAAACATGAAAACTTTTCATATAATGTTTAAGTTTTGTACAAGAAAAATAGAGTACTAAACATAATTTCTCTATAGCACTATACCGTGTTTCGGCATCATTCAACACTCTACTTAAATAAAATATAGCTCTCTCTACACCATTTTCATTTTCTTGAGCTAACATGCTACCTATGGTGTAATCAGAGGCTGATATATACAATGTTAAAGGAAAACCTGGTTGAGGCGGCATCATTACTGGTGGTGTTGACAGATATAGCTTCAAATCGTCAAAAGCCGCTTGTTGTTCCGGTCCCCATTTAAAATCTTCGTCTTGTTTTAACTTCACAAGAGGTGCAAAGGCTCTAGTTCTTTCCGACAAATTTGATATGAATCTTCTCAAATAATTTACTTTGCCAAGAAACGGCTGAACCTCTTTCTTGTTGGTCGGAGGAGATGCTTCTATGATCGCTTTGGCTTTGTTCTTGTCGACCTCTATGCCGTTTCTGTGGACAAGAAACCCCAAAAACTGGCCAACAGTGACTCCAAAAGTGCACTTGATTGGATTCATCTTTAGATTATGCTTCCTCATTCTGTTAAATGCCTTCTCCAGGCTTTCCAAATGCTCTTCTTGGGTCTTGGATTTAATTACCACGTCGTCGATGTACACCTCCAAGAACTTGTCGATCATGTCGTGAAAAATCAAATTCATTGCCTTTTGATATGTGGCCCCGCGTTCTTGAGTCCAAACGGCATCATCACCCATTCAAAAGTTCCAATTGCACCCGGACATCTGAACGCAGTCTTCGACACGTCTCCTTCGACAATAAAAATTTGATTGTATCCTGAAAAAGCATCTAATAAGCTCATTACCTCATGGCAAGACCCTGAATCTACCAACATATCGGCTATCGGCATAGGATATTCGTCTTTTGGTGTGGCACTATTTAGATCCCTGAAATCGACACAAAGTCGCATTTTCCCATTCTTCTTTACAACAGGTACTATATTTGCCATCCATTCAACATACCTCGTCGTTCTGATAAACTTCGCCTTCAGCCGTCTTTCTATGTCTTCTTTGATCTTAAGAACTACATCCGGTGCGAACCGCCGAACTGCCTGTTTGATTGGTTTATGATCAGGCCGTAAAGTCAGCCTATGCTCAACCAATTCTCTGTCGAGTCCTAGCATGTCTTCATATTCCCAAGCAAAACAGTCTTTATTCTTTCTGATGAGATCGATGAGCCTTTGACGGAATTCCTACTTTAACAACGAACTCACGTAAATGGGTTTCGGCTTCTCAGCCGTTCCCAAATTTACTTCATCTCTGGGATCCTCACTGATGAACCGAGATTCTTCATCTGTCCACCCCCTTTCAAATTCCAAAGGGCTGTCATCTACGATGCAATCCTGGAATGCACCTGTCTGGATGGTGCATTGCATCCTGTCGGCCACATAAGCCGACAGCCTCTCTAGCTGTCGATCAACCATCGTTGTTGGTCGAAGGCCGCTGCTCGACGGCCTTGTCCATTTCGAAAATCGAGATCCCATAGTTTTCCATTAAGCACTTGTCTACTATGGGCTTCTAGAAATGTTCGGCATCAAGTCGAATCGGCATGATGCTAGGATTGTAAACTTTGAAATCTACGTGCATTTGCTGCATATAGCATGGACTATCATCTGTAGCAATGATCTCCACCTTGTTTTCCTGATTCCATAGAACCAGCTTTTGATGGGCCATCGAAGGAACGACCCCCACAGCATGAATCCAATCCCTGCCTAGCAGCAGGTTATAGCTAGCCTTGGATGGAACCACAACAAATAAAGTATCTCTTACGACCGATCCCACCTCGACTTTCAACATCGTTACACCGTGTGATTGAGCAATTTTCCCTGTGAAACCGACTACAACCACATTTGTCGGAATCAAATCCGACTCCGCTTTGCCCATTCTTTTGAACACATTCCATGGAAAAACGTTAACGGCTGCCCCTCCATCCACCAATACCCGATTAAGAGGTTTGCCATCAACAATGGCCTTGATATGCAAAGGCCTCAAATGCTCTCTTTTGATTTCTTCCAGTGGTTCGAACTGAGCAATGTGTCTGATATCCACTTCCAAGTGTAGCCTATCCAAAAGAAACAGGCATTCGGGGAGACTTGGCACCTCGTCACTCAAATACGAATCGTCGGATCCGTCACTTTCATATCCTTCTTGTGCATGGTCTCCTTGTTGGAAACCAACAAGCGGCTCAATATAGTCTAGAGGGGGGGTGAATAGAATATTGAAGCCTTATTACAGATTTTTCGTCCACCTAAGAGAATGGTTTTATGAAAATAAATTTTCTTAAGAATTCAGTTCAGATTACTCGAGTAACTCAAGCCTTCACTCGAGTAATACGCAACCAAAAATAATTTCACTCGAGTATTCAGCAAATCACTCGAGTATTACGAAAGCAAATTTTAAATCACTCGAGTAACAGAAAACCTACTCGAGTAATGTTTATAAACTGAAAGCAGATTACTCGAGTGACAAGAACTTTACTCGAGTAAACTGGGTAAAATTCAATTTAAAACTTAGTTTTCAATGGAGTTCTTCAAGAATAACAATGCTATGATGATTCAACAAATTATGAATGATTAATATGAACAATTTCAAGTAATATTAACATGCAATTTTAGATCAATTGAGTAGAATTAAGAAAACCCCAATTCTAACCTAAAAATGCAAATGTTAATGAATTAATGAAATACAAGGAATGAAAATAAAAGAGACACAAGGATTTATCCTGGTTCACTTTCACCCACTTGAAAGCTACTCCAGTCCCCTCTTAAATCAAGAGAGATTCTTCACTAGAAATCTTCAAATGTAGATTTTACAATGTTTTAAGATGCAACTAGATTCTTAGTTCTCCTATCTTAAAACCCAACTCAAAGTGTGTACCAAACACTTTGATCTAATCTACCCCTTTTGAGTATTCTAGATTTCCTTGCTAATTGATTGAAGATGCTTCCAACCAATCCTCTTTTCTTGCTTTGATTTGATCCTCAAAGTCTTCCTTGTGAGATTCTTCACTTGTGTTGAAACTTCAATGATGCAATCACAAATTGCAAATCTTCAACAACCACTAAGAACAAAAATATGATCTCAAGAATATTTGAACAATGATAGAAAATAGAGTGAAGAATGAAAAGTTCTTTGTTGAATCTTGATAGCTCTTGAAAGATGTAAAATAGCTCTTGAATTACTTTTCAAAGTGTATTAGAAAATTGTAAGAATGAAAGTCTATATCTTTGAAAATAGAAAATTAAGTCCTTTTAAAATTTTCCCAACACTGATTGAATTACTCGAGTAAACCAAACAACGTCACTCGAGTGAAACATGTCAGATTAAGTTACTCGAGTGATGTGTAAACCATTACTCGATTAACCTGTCAGAACATAAATTACTCGAGTGAACCAATACTCATTACTCGAGTAAACTGATCAGAATCTGAATAAAAACAAAGTTTTTCTAAAATGATTTTCACAAGCTATTTAATCAAGATTTAAAGTATCTTCACTCTTAATCAGACATTATTTAAATATTCTTAAAATCACCTAAGCTACCCACACCAATGAGATGCATTGCATAAAATAAAGATTACATTGAAATAGAATTAATAAAAATCCTAATTCTAATCTTCATGTGGTGTAGCTTGCTTGTTGCCAATGTTGTTGCTTGGAGAGAGATTGTTAGCATCAAAACATGAGAATCCTACAAACTCCCCCTTTTTGATGATGACAAACCTCCTTTCAAATTAAGCACTAAGTTTTAACATACTCCCCCTAAATGTAAAACATCTAGGAAAAATATAATAAAACTTAACCTACAAGAACAACATCAACAAAATATTCTCCCCCTTTTGGCATCATTAAAAAGATAATATTTTTGAGAAAAGTCCTTTGCCAAAAGTTGAAGGTAAGTAGTTCACAATGGTATAGAAAATATATAACAATAAAGACAATACCAAAATAAACCACAATAGTGCCTCAACGTATATAAACAACGAATATAAACGAACAACGAATATAGCACCATAAAACAGAGTATCAGAGCATCACACTATGCAGCAAATCATAGCAGATAATCAAAACGAAAACTAAACAAACTAGACCATACACAAGGTCCTAAAGTCATAGTAGCAACAGAGTCAGAAACATGAAACAGAAACATAAACAGAGAATATGCAAATGAAACATGCAACAGAAATCAACAGCAAACATCATCAGCATCCACAGGTCTAGGAATCAGGTGGAGGAGGAGGAAAATGATGAGAAAATAATCCAGACATGTAATCCATCAAACGATGCTCCATGGCAATATTCTTCACATCCTGTCTCATCTCCAACTGAGTGAATTGAGCATTGATGTGCTCAACTAATGACTCATGAGCAGCTTGTGCATCAAATGGAGTACCAAGATTATCCAAATCGATATAGTCCTCAATACGATCGGTATCCATCGGATCAGTAGAAGTAGGAGGAACAGAAGAGGATGCACCAGCCCTATCACCAAGAAAATTCCTTTTCCTAGTACCTGAAACTCTTGCAGCCTTTGCAGCTTCAGCCATTTCCTTAATCTGTGATTTCCATAACCAAGTGCGACTGTCCCTATGCCAAGCAATTTTCATATAACTAATGTGCGAATCATTAAGACACCAGTTATTTTTCTTTTCCTTTTCAGCTGGCTCATCATCAGGGATTGGAACACGATAATACCTCATGATCTTGGTGACATGCATAGGATATGGCAAGAATTGGGTAGGAGGAGATTGAGCAGCAGCTTCCATACGAGCTAAAAACATTTTATTCCAATTCATCTCATACCTCTTTTTAATCCCATGAAACAAAGTAAGATCATCATCTCCCAATTGAGCATAATTTTGATTGCATTTTGGAATCAAACAATAAGAGATAATATACATGAGCACCCTATCCACAGCATGCAAAGGTGATACAGTTCTAGTAGTTCTATCACCCCAAGATTCACCAGTACGCAACAAATCAGTATAAATCTTATTAGTATCCACATCCAAATCCAGACATTCAGTATCACCAATAAAAGTTCCCTTGTTTTCTAAACCAAACATCATAGTCAAATCCGCAGGCTTTATAACAAAATGATGTCCTCTAACCATTGTTTGATACTCACCATCTAGCTTAGTAAAATTTTGATAAAATTGTCTGACAAGCCTAGGGTAATAATGAGTCTCAAATTCCAAAAACCTCTTCAAATTCTGAAATTCTAAATCCTCTACAAACGGAAATTGCTCCTTATGCAACCAAGCAAATTTAACATACCTTGTAAGACCAAAAGAGCGATTGATAAATGCTGGTTCCCGCAAATCTCGGTTGATTCCAGAAAACCAAGTATCATTACGACCTGCTCCTTGCTTTGCTTTCTTTTGAGGAGGTTGATAGTGAGAGGAAGAAGCCATTGATTCAGAAAAAGCAAATTCGGTTTTGGGGGTTAGGGTTTTGATTTGGGGTTTTCGGATTTTTGGATAAAATTGGTGAAATTGATGAATGAAAGGAGTAGAAATGATGATATAATGATGAAATATGGAAGAAATTTGTATGATTTGTGAGTTTTGTGGCTGAAAGATGATGATTTGATGAAGACCCGTATGAGAGAGAAGAGAGAAAGACGAACAAGAGAGAGAAAAAATCGTGAAAATGATGCAGATTTCAACAGTTCAGCTTTTAAAATCACGTAAGTTACTCGAGTAATGTTCATACGTTACTCGAGTGATTCGAGCAGAACTCGAGTGAAAGAGTATGTTACTCGAGTATGCCGAAAGATAAAAAGATTTTACTCGAGTGATGGATGAACTTAATCGAGTGATACGCAAGTCATTTTAAAATTAATCGAGTGACAGACAGAATTACTCGAGTAATACGAAAGAGTTTTTAAAATTACTCGAGTGAAATTTCTGTTACTCGAGTGAACTGTCCAGAATTTAAAAAATTTCAATTTTTCATGCAAAATCATTTTTCATGCACAAACACAGAGAAACACTTAGCATGTAGCAAGTAACACACATACAAATAAAGCAATTAGCATATTATAGAAAACATACACACATAACTGCATAAAAAAAATGATAAACACTTTAATAAGATACAACAACTCAAAATACAAGTCACATTGAAATAGGCTTGAAGGTGAGTATAAAAAGCATCAAATACAATTAGCTAATAGTTAATTCATCAAAAATACCAAGTTCTCTTCGAATCTTATAAAATGTGTCCCTTGGTAATGGTTTTGTAAAGATATCAGCTAATTGATCCGAAGTTTGAACAAACTCAATAACACAATCACCTTTTTGAACATGATCTCTCAAAAAGTGATGCCTAATTTCAATATGCTTTGTCCTTGAGTGTAATACTGGATTTTTAGTCAAATTAATTGCCGAAGTGTTATCACACTTTATAGGGATATTTGTTAAATTTAAACCAAAGTCAGATAATTGTTGCTTCATCCATAAAATTTGAGCACAACAACTACCTGCAGCTATGTATTCGGCCTCCGCGGTTGATAAAGCTACACAATTTTGCTTTTTAGAAAACCACGATACAAGTGAATTACCAATTAAATGGCATGTTCCGCTTGTACTTTTTCGCTCAACTTTACAACCGGCAAAGTCAGAGTCCGAATATCCTATAAGTTTTAGAAAAGCATCCCTAGGATAATAAAGTCCAGTATTCGTTGTACCCTTTAAGTATTTCATTATTCTTTTGACAGCAGTTAGATGCGACTCTTTCGGTTTTGCTTGAAAACGTGCACACATACATACACTAAACATGATATCAGGTCTAGATGCAGTTAAGTATAACAAACTACCAATAATACCACGATACTTCGTTACCTCTACCGCTTTTCCAGCCTCATCTTGATCTAGGTAGCATGCAACGCTCATTGGTGTAGAAGCGGATTTGCACGAATCCATTCCAAAACATTTGAGAAGCTCTCTACAATATTTACTCTGATGAATATAAATGCCATCATTTTTTTTGGAGTAAGTTCCATGAAGTGCGTTTTGTCTCCCGTCATGTGTCTCGAACAACCACTATCCAAGTACCATTTTCGCTCTTTGGTTCGAAGACACACCTACAAGAAAGATATCATTTGGTTGACTTAGGTACCCAAGTGGTCTTGGGTCCTTTGTTGTTAGCATGAGGAGAAGTCCCCTTAACAATCCAAATATATTCACCGCTTGGTATACCAAATTTCTTTATATTACATTTATTCGTGGTATGCCCAAAGATTCCACAATAATGACAAGTTGGGTTTTTAGAAATCTTATTCTTTGAAAATCCACCAACTTTGCGATAATTGCGTTTCTTAGGTTTGGTATAGCCAAGACCGGATCTATTGCTATTGTTCCTTTGAGTTGAAAGCAAATGATCTAAAGAAGTATCTCCTTTCATGAGCCTTGCAAGTCGATCATTCAAATTAAAAACTTCTTTTTCCAAAGACTTGCAATTTTCACAAGATGGAGTCTCATTTGATTTCAATTCACAATTGCATGTAGAGTTTGCATAAATGAGTTCCAGAGTTTCATTTTGAAGCTTAAGTTCTTCTAAATCTTTTTGAAGTTCAATTATCTTTTCATGTTGCTTCATTATGAAATTCTTTCTTTCAACATTTATTTTAGCAAGTTTCTTCAACTCTTTATGCATCTCTACATACACATTGTACAATTCATTGAATGAAGGAGAATTAGAACTTGAGCTAGCATCGGAAAGATAATCTACCTCATTGACGTTCTCACTTGATTTAATGCTCGAAGATTCCTCTTCATCAAGCTTTGTCATTAAACATAGATTTGCAAGTTCTTCATCATCCGATGAGCTAGATGTTGATTGACTCTCCACTTCATCCCATACTATGTAAGCCCTTTTTCCTTTAGAAGAATTGAATTTTGAGTTGTCACCTTCCGACTTCTTAGAATGAGTTGGACAATTCGATCGATAGTGACCAAGCTTTCCACATCCATGACACTTGATGTGATCCTTGATAGTCTTATTTCTTGGTTGTGAGTCCTTAGAATCTCTTTGTCTATTTCTGTTAAAGTTCCCCTTTTTCTTAAGGAACCTACCAAGCTTTTTAACTAGCAAGCCAAGGGTCTCATCATCTATATCGGAGTCCGAGTCATCCACTTGAAAGTTTTCCTCTTGTGCCTTAAGGGATTTTGAAGTTGATTTAAGAGCTATCCCCTTTTTCTTCCTATCGGCATCTTCATTCATGGATAACCGTCCAAGCTCCATTTCATGCTCTTGAAGCTTTCCGAATAGAGTTGCTAAATCAATTTGATCCACGTCTCTAGCTTCCATAATGGCCGTCACCTTAGGTTGCCATTCCCTGCTAAGACATCTCAAAATCTTATTAACAACTTCACCATTAGATATAACTTTTCCAAGTGCAGAAAGATGATTAATGATATGAGTGAACCGCTTTTGCATGTCACCTATGTTTTCATTAGGTAACATACGAAAGAGTTCATATTCATGCATGAGTGTATTTAGCCTAGCCCTTCTAACCTCCGAAGTGCCCTCATGTGTGACTTGTAATGTGTCCCACATTTGTTTAGCATCAACACATTGAGATACTCGAAAGAACTCATCATAAGAAAGAGCGGACGTGATGATATTTTTAGCTTTTAAATCAAATGCAACTTTCTTCTTATCATCATTGTCCCAACTCGATTGAGGTTTAATTGAAACAACATCATTTACTTTCGTTTGAGGAACAAAAGGTCCATTCTCTATGGCGTTCCAAATTTCCATATCTATGGCTTGAATAAAAATTTTCATGCGGACCTTCCAATAAGCGTAACCCTCACCACTAAATAGTGGAGGACGATTAATGGAAGTTCCTTCACCACCGAAAGGATTTGAAATTGAGCCCATTGTTTCCAAGTAAAAAGGATCTTTTCGAAAAAGCTTTTTAAGGCTCGGATTTTTCGTCCGAGCTCTGATACCACTTGTTGGAAACCAACAAGCGGCTCAATATAGTCTAGAGGGGGGGTGAATAGAATATTGAAGCCTTATTACAGATTTTTCGTCCACCTAAGAGAATGGTTTTATGAAAATAAATTTTCTTAAGAATTCAGTTCAGATTACTCGAGTAACTCAAGCCTTCACTCGAGTAATACGCAACCAAAAATAATTTCACTCGAGTATTCAGCAAATCACTCGAGTATTACGAAAGCAAATTTTAAATCACTCGAGTAACAGAAAACCTACTCGAGTAATGTTTATAAACTGAAAGCAGATTACTCGAGTGACAAGAACTTTACTCGAGTAAACTGGGTAAAATTCAATTTAAAACTTAGTTTTCAATGGAGTTCTTCAAGAATAACAATGCTATGATGATTCAACAAATTATGAATGATTAATATGAACAATTTCAAGTAATATTAACATGCAATTTTAGATCAATTGAGTAGAATTAAGAAAACCCCAATTCTAACCTAAAAATGCAAATGTTAATGAATTAATGAAATACAAGGAATGAAAATAAAAGAGACACAAGGATTTATCCTGGTTCACTTTCACCCACTTGAAAGCTACTCCAGTCCCCTCTTAAATCAAGAGAGATTCTTCACTAGAAATCTTCAAATGTAGATTTTACAATGTTTTAAGATGCAACTAGATTCTTAGTTCTCCTATCTTAAAACCCAACTCAAAGTGTGTACCAAACACTTTGATCTAATCTACCCCTTTTGAGTATTCTAGATTTCCTTGCTAATTGATTGAAGATGCTTCCAACCAATCCTCTTTTCTTGCTTTGATTTGATCCTCAAAGTCTTCCTTGTGAGATTCTTCACTTGTGTTGAAACTTCAATGATGCAATCACAAATTGCAAATCTTCAACAACCACTAAGAACAAAAATATGATCTCAAGAATATTTGAACAATGATAGAAAATAGAGTGAAGAATGAAAAGTTCTTTGTTGAATCTTGATAGCTCTTGAAAGATGTAAAATAGCTCTTGAATTACTTTTCAAAGTGTATTAGAAAATTGTAAGAATGAAAGTCTATATCTTTGAAAATAGAAAATTAAGTCCTTTTAAAATTTTCCCAACACTGATTGAATTACTCGAGTAAACCAAACAACGTCACTCGAGTGAAACATGTCAGATTAAGTTACTCGAGTGATGTGTAAACCATTACTCGATTAACCTGTCAGAACATAAATTACTCGAGTGAACCAATACTCATTACTCGAGTAAACTGATCAGAATCTGAATAAAAACAAAGTTTTTCTAAAATGATTTTCACAAGCTATTTAATCAAGATTTAAAGTATCTTCACTCTTAATCAGACATTATTTAAATATTCTTAAAATCACCTAAGCTACCCACACCAATGAGATGCATTGCATAAAATAAAGATTACATTGAAATAGAATTAATAAAAATCCTAATTCTAATCTTCATGTGGTGTAGCTTGCTTGTTGCCAATGTTGTTGCTTGGAGAGAGATTGTTAGCATCAAAACATGAGAATCCTACACTCCTGGCATGTCAAAAGGCAAGCCGACATTATTGATCGAGAGGCTATTAATTTTCTTACTTTGGGCATCTATCATGTCTTGATCATTGACGATGATGTCCAAGCTGTCTTCAGAGTCTCCTTCATACGATTCACTCATCTGATTAGACCCTTCTGATTTCTTCACCCATTTCTGCTTTTGTTTGATTCCTTGTTGACCCTTAGCCGTTTTCGGCTTCATGGTTGCAACTAAGCATCCTTGATCATTTATGGGTAATTCGTTGATGTTAACTTCTTCAGCCTCTGCTTTTCGTATCCTCTGGAGTCTCCTTTTCTGAGTTCGGGTCAATCCTTCATAGATCGATCCAGATGTCGACCCCGAATGTTGCCTCTTTTGCATGATTCGATCACGCAAGGTTAGCCTTGAGGGACGTCCTCCATAAATTCTTCGACTAGATAAAGGTTGACGGGCCTCTCGGGACGTCTCTTGTCGGATGTGCCCCTTTTCCTGTATCCTGGCTCTTATCTTCCTTCTCAGATCCGCCCTTTTGGATTCTCTCTCCTTCTTTGTCGTAGTTTTCCCATCGTAAACCACTTGACATCTTGGACAGATTTGAAGGTCTCCAAGTTGCTTCCTCCAACAGAAATGTCGGAATGACTCTCTGACTTCTGGAAACACTTCTGCATCGTAAGCCAGTGATAAGGTACTGATAGAGAATACTCCTCGAGACTCGACCTCATTGACTTCTTTTTGGAACGGATCAGTGTCAATCTTCATTTCTTTTTCCAAGAACTTTAGCTTTCCCTTGTCGATCCCTTGTTGAATTAAGTCCCTGAAAGCAAAGCAATCATTGGTATTATGAGTACAATTGTTGTGGTATTTGCAATACTTTATTCCTTTCAATTCTTCTTTTTTCAACAGCTTGTGGCCTTCCAGCAATCTAATTTGTTTATCCTTTAACAACGCATCAAAAACTTGCTCAGTTCTGGAAACGTCGAAAGTGTACGTTTTCTAATACAAATTTTCATTAACGGGTTTAGATGGTCTCAAGGCGGAACATGTGTAAGGTTTTTCGCTTCCTAACTCTATCACGTTCACCTCCGAACCATCGTCGAATGCCTCCCCGTCAGAAGGTTGAGAATCGACATAGTGGATCCGTTCTCTCTTGCGAACTGTGGGATCTTTCCCTTTCAATTTCTCATCTCTTAGGTTTTCAATCTGCCGCACGCAAGCGGCCAATTGAGCTAAATCTAACAGATGTTGGGTAACCAATTTCTTTCGAATATGATATTCTAAACCGGTTACAGTCATCTTAACTACTTCCAGTTCAGGAATCAGAGTAAAACATCTACTCCTCATTTTCCTGAAACGCGATAAATAGTCGTCGATAGGCTCCCCAGCAAATCTCTTCACACTTAAAAAATCCGTCAAGGCGACTCTCAATTCTCATCTATAGAATTGTTCGTGGAAAGATCTCTTCAACTGGGTCCAAGCATGGATAGAATTAGATCGTAATGTCGAGAACCATGAAAAAGCATTTTTCGTCAAAGAACTAGGGAATAGCCGCATTTTGATTGCCTCATCAGTGGCCAAGTCACTCAATTCGATGATGTAACGAGTGATATGTTCGACAGTAGATTCGCCTGCTTCTCCAGCGAACTTCGACAACTTCGGCACCTTTGTTCCTCTTGGAATTTCTGCTAGTTGTACCCACTCCGGAAAAGGTCAATTAAAACCTGGCTGGTTAGCCATGCCGACATTGAACCCAATCTGACTCAACGCTTGTTCGACTATACGGTTTACATCATCCGGCTCGACCCTTGTTTCTCTTCCTTGTCGGAGCAAGTGTCTAGCCAAATTCTGTCTTGCTAGTGCTGCTTGAAGATCTTCTCCTCTTTGCATGAATGCAACTTGCGCCGGGTTTTGAACATGTTGTGGTGCTTCGACACCAGGGTGGAATACCACTTGAGGATTTTCAGGTATCACATTTCCTGCACTAAAAGTTGGGTTAGTACGAACATTATCCCATGAAGTAGCAATTCTACTGTCTTGCTGTGGTGACGACACTCGAGAGATGTGTCGTATATCTTGACCATCGGGGTAATTTTGTACCAAGATTGGCCTTTGTAAATTTCTGTCTACAGGTGGAGTATTGAAGGACTCGTTGTGTTCGTTATCATCGACTCCTAAGACTTGGTTTAATTTTTTCATGTACTGAGCAATTTTCCCACAAGTCTCATTCGTCACCATCATCGCTGGGTTGATTACTAAACTTAACTGAGCCGTCAATTGGTCAACCAATTGGACGTTGGCCTCTTCGATCTGTTGACGGATATGCGTGACGGGATTGATAGGCATGTATCTCGAACCGTTACTTGTGCCAGCCATATCCGTGGCAGAACGCATAAAGGCCATGTTAGTGGCCCCCGTTGTCGTATTAGTGCTGCAAATTGAACTACTTAAAGGCCACGTTAACCCTGGAACGAAACTAGGTGGCAAACCATACGAAGGAACTTGTCCCCCACTATTTGAATTACTACCAAAAGTAAACCCACTGGTGAGGTTACCCCCATTCGGGCCATTATTTGGCCGTTGAATTGCAGTCACGACAGTTGATTCCACGGTGGAACCGCTTCCTCCGGTCAGTTGAGGAGCGCTTGTCGAAACGGCAGGTGTAACAATCTCTGAAATGACAGTGGTCTGTTGACCACTTTGACTTGTAACAACCATTGAAGATGAAGATGGCAAAGTTATGCCACTTCTTAAACGCATACAAGTAAATACAAGTTACTCTGAACCTGTCCCACCAGGCGTGCCAATTTTGTTTGCGGGTTTTTCGTCCGACGCCTGCCGAACTGACGGTGATAGGAGGGGTGTGAGTAACGACAGGTTATGTGGTAATCTTGCAAAAGGAACTTGGCCGTATTTTTGTGTTTTTTGATATCTGGGATTGGAAAGCGTTAAAAATGCGTGCGAAAATGAAAACCGACACCAAGAACACGATGCAGCGAGATTAAAATTTGCAGTAAAGTAAATGGCTCAGAATCGAAATGGAAAACGATTAAAATTTGCAGTAAAGTAAATGACTTGGAAACGTAAAGTTGCGCGAAAGTAAATTGCAGGTAATTAAAGGTGCATGGAAAAATAAAGATTGCATTGAACATAAAGGGGTGGAAGGCTGAGGTTCTTTACAATGGCGTTTCTCCGTTTGTCTGCTCTGGTGAGACGTTTAGGATTTTGGCCTATGTGTGTCAACCTAGCAACCGACCCCGATTACAACCTAAGGACTTCCTATTTATAGGTATAGGAATCCGAAAACTATTTACAAAGCATAATTGCACGTTCTGCATAACTGCAGAACCCACGATCTAATAACTACCCACTACGCCATCCCCCATTATGTAACTGCCCACGTCGTGGTTTGGGCTTAGTGGATACTTCTGTCGGACTCCGTGGTGACATCTTTGCTGAGACTCCCTCGACTAGCACTTTTCTTCTATTGCAACCATTTGACTCTTGTCTAAGTCTCTTTGTTGCTTCGAATTGTAACATCCCGAATTCTAATTCCAAGAGTAATTAGAATAATAATAAGACTTGGACATAATAATGATGCATAAAATAATTTAAGGTGATAAATTAGATTTCCTTTTAATGCCATGCAGGAGTTAGGAAGCATTGGCATCGGAAAAGAAGTTTAAAGAAGGCTAAACGAGTTCTAAAATCGGCGTTTTCGATGTTCTAAACACCCAATATTAGGAAATTCAAAATAAAAGATTTGCAACTCTAAACACAAATCCCACCGTTGGATATGAAGACAAGAGCCTTAGGAAGATTGTCACCAAATTTGAGCAAGATCCGACGGTTAACGAAGAAGTTATGTCGAAGTCAATGCGAAGTCAACTGACTCTCGCCCAGGCGCATGAGGAACTCGCCCAGGCGAGTGAATTAAAACAATTCAGCACCAGACAGTGGAAATCTCGCCCAGGCGCACCATTTGCTCGCCCAGGCGAGACCTTGTCGCACCAGTCCGTTCTGCACAGTGATCGGGGGGCGTTTTGGGCATTTTGCCCACCCCAAACTCATTTTAAACCACCCATTTCCTCCCTTCTTGGCTAAGACACATACCATCACTCCATTCCTCTTCTTCTTCGTGGATCAAGAGCTCCCAAGGAGCTAGGGCCATCTCTTCCATCCATTTCCTTCCTCCATTGATGTTCCAAGCTCCAACCTTCATAGCCCTCATCAAGCACTCTATTTCTAACTCTAATCCACATCAATCATCATCACTCTCTCTCTTAGGTTTTCCCTCTCCTCAATCAAGTAGCATCAAGAGCAAGAAAGGGTTCACTAGTTCTTGATGCCTCCACCAACATCACCATCATATTCATCTTCACCAAGCAAGGAAATGAGTTGAAGATCACCTCCCTTTCCTCCTCCTCTCACACGTGTAGCATCATCATCCTCCCTAGGGTTTTCAAGCTTAATATACTCAGTTGCTAGTGGCTATATCAAGGGGGCAAGCTAGGATTTGATTTCTCTCCCTCCACACCTAAGGTAAGAAGGGGTGTGTTACCTTTACTTAGAGGGTATTTTTCTAGCTTGTATATAGGGGGAATTAAGGAGAGGGAGTAAAGATAGGAAGTTGAACCTTAAGGTAGTTGATGATAATAGGACTTGGAGTAAGTGAATAAATAGAATAAAACTTGTTTGGGATATTTCTAGGGACATCTAATTATGATGATTAATGAATGTGAAGCTACAGATTTAGGAATGAGGTAAATAATGGAAATGATGAATTTGGATGTGAACTTGTAATAATATAGGTGGATAATGGACTTCGAAGGAAAATTAAATGGTGAATCAATTGGTTATGAGTCTTAAAAAGTGTTTTATGTAATTATATATATGAGGTGCATGGGTGTAGGAATGTGACATGTATGTGGATGTATATATAAATGAAATCATGACCCTCCCTAAGAGGAGTGTGTATATTATCAGGACCCTCCCTAAGTGGAGTGTGTATATTATCATGACCCTTCCTATGCGGAGCGAGAAAGTATATTATCATGACCCTCCCTATGCGGAGCGAGAAATATATTATCAAGACCCTCCAAAAGGAGTGGATATTACCATGACCCTCCATAATGGAGTGGATATTATCAAGACCCTCCATAAAGGAGTGGATATTATCATGACCCTTCACTTGCATCGTAAGTGAAGTGAGAACAGGACCCTCCACTTACTCTCTAAGCAGGAGTGAGAATTGTATGTACAGTATCATGACCCTCCAAAAGGAGTGGATATTATCAAGACCCTCCAAAAGGAGTGGATATTATCATGACCCTCCATAAAGGAGTGGATATTATCAAGACCCTCCATAAAGGAGTGGATAGTATCATGACCCTTCACTTGCACCGTAAGTGAAGTGAGAACAGGACCCTCCGCTTACTCTCTAAGCAGGAGTGAGAATTGTATATATAGTATCATGACCCTTCATAAGGAGTGGATATTATCAGGACCCTCATAGAAGAGTGGAATATTATATTAACAAGACCCTCCATTAGGAGTGAGTATTAAATAGGAATAAAAGGGGAAGGTAGGTAAGTGTGTAAAATGATAAAAGGACGTGATAGAATCAAGAAAGGTTAAGGAAATAGTAAAAAGGAATAAGAAATGGATATGGACAACAATAGGGAATTATTGAAGCAAGGGTAATTGAAATAGAAAATATAATTCAAGTGATAACGGGTAGTAATATCTTAGTTGTTCTCTATGTCATTTTAGAATGTATTTTCTAAGTTCTGTGTAATGCTACCCTTCTTGATATATTTTTACAGGTGAAGAAGGAGCTTACACGAGTATGGCCGGGCAGGATTACACTCCACCTCGTGGAGTGCCGTGTAGTTAGTTGGGTGACCCTTTATCGGTCAATGGTTTTATTTGGGTATTTTAAACGTATATATAATTTTGGAAACCAAACGAAATTAAGAGTTGTAATTGTTTTCTAAAATAATGTAACTGAACTGAATTGTATTTTGGCCCTGCTGGCCCACTGTTAATGAAAATAAAGTTTCATGCAAGTCAATCAGGAAAATGGCATTTTGGGAATGTCCCTAAAACAAAGTAAACTCCGTCCGATTTTATGGAGATTTTCATAAGAAGTAAATATAACTAGGAGTTTTCATAATAGACTAGGAGTATTAAAGGAAAATTTTAAATCCATAATTAATTAAGGGTAAAAGTAACTAGGGTGTTACACGAAGCATTGACGTTGTTGTGCTTCTGCCTCTTGATTATGGGATGCCAGACGACGTCAAGCTCCTTTCGACAAATAGGCCTTCCGTCGAAATAAATTTCCGACCTGCTGCAGGCCTTAGACGCATTCGATTGATCCCGATGACATGTAACTTGACTAATTGCTGTTTCACCAGCATTCAATCAAAAGACATGCCTTCGACGATTCTAGTAGAATGTCTTCAGAAGTCTTTTTCCTTTACCTCTTTAATAGGAAAGACGGCCGTAGTTGACCCTAGCAGGGCACAAACCTTGGCCTATGGGATTACAAATCCCTTTCTAATGCTTATTTATCAGATTCAATTCTTCCTCCAATTCGGAGTTCCTTGCCTTGATCCGACGCATCAGAAATGGGTTCTATGTAATCCCACATGTTTAGTCTTTCACTAATCATGAGGATAAAGGAGGTATTCGGGGTGAAGATCCCCTCATTTTCTTTTCAACACCTGAACACCTTAATCCCACATGTTTAGTCTTTGATGAATTCATGCTTATGTGGGTTTTGAACCTTTTTTCTTCTTTCCAGAATTCATGAAGGCATTCCTTATGTTTTCCCATATTAGCTCGTGGCTTTTCCAGCGTCAAAAATGGGGATTTTATAGCCACAAGGATCATTAAATGCCTTCATAATTACTCTTCCATTCCCGATGTTGACATGATGGCTCTGACTTCCTCTTTTCTTGCGCCAACATTCCTTTGACACAGACCTCTTGTTTCCACCTTTTCCTACCGTCGACACACGTACACATCCTTCGAAGTCACTTTTAAGTCATGAGACTTAAGTACACCTCCTTCGACATCACTTATGTTGTCGACATTCTCCCTTCTGTCGAAACCTGCCCTTTGTCAGGTTGTACGTTCACTTCCTTCGAAGTCACTTTTAAGTCATGAGACTTAAGTACACTTCCGTCGACGTCACTTATACATCCGACATTCTTGCCCTTTTGTCGATTTCAACTTCCAGTTAACAAGTTGACAAGAGAATTCAATAATAGAGATATGCTCGTAACTTTTATTAGTAAGTTATCAATTTAAAATTTGAATACATATTCTTTGAAAACAAGGGTCAAAACAGCTAAAGAAAGCGACCACTCCTAGAAGAAATTATCAAACGTTCTGATAGTTTAGTAGATAATTGAAAGTGATGTACCAACTCTCACGATATGTACTAGATGTTATTTATCTCCTAACTTCCTAATATATTTTGGTTACAAGGGAAATATTTTAATTTCGACATATAAAAAAGAAGAAAGTATCTAACCTAGTTGATTGTTATTTTTTTTATTTCAATTAAAATTTTAAGTTTAAAATATCAATGTGTAAGTTATTCTGGTTGGATGTTTTATTAATATAATAATATCACATTCTATAGTAGTATAGACGTTGTTCCCCTTCATTCACGTTCTTCTTTCGTCTGCGTTAATCTCCTGCGGATCAAAATATATAGATGATTAATTGTATTTTCATTTTTTATGATTGAAATTGAAACGTCGACACATAATATAATGGGTCCAAATTTGTAAAAATGGATACATAGACGTCACGAAGAAAGTTGAAGTGGACGTATAGAAGGAGGAGAGAATATTGAAGTCATTTAACAAAGAAAATTAGCATATTTGCATAAGAATTCAACATTTTCGTCTAAAAAAGTGGCAAGTCCTTGTTCCTACTTCTTCCACATTTTACGATTTCTAGTAATTCTGCTTTAGTTTTTTTTTTTTTCCTTCAAATTTTCTATCAAACACGAGAATTTTATATTATCAAATAAGATTTTCGAAAATGTCAAAACATCCTTTATAGTTCCAAACACCCCTAAAAAAACAAAAACTAAGAAAATAATTAACTTGATGATTGATTCTTAATTATTGATGAATAAAACAATATTTGAAGGCAAGCAATTAGTAAACCCTAAAATTAACTAGACTACTCATATGAGCCACATAATCTTATTTATTACTACCTAAGAATATTCTAGAATGGAAAATAGTAGTAATTAAACAACTATTTAATTTAGTTGTAACAATAATCATCCTATTCACTTTTAAAAGGCCCGACAAAATCCAAGTGGATTGGCCTAGTGAAAACTAGTTGGGCGCTTAGGGACTTCAGGATCAAAGGCTTGAGTCTCAGTGAGACAACAATTCTTGAGGAGGATCCATACCGTTGAGTCAAATATTCGCACAGTTCGCGGATCCGAAGTGAATTAGTTAGGCTACAAAAAAATGTGAAGCCCAAACACCACCTGGTTTCGGAAAAAAGGCCGACAAAATCAGAGAAGATAGGTTCAATATTAAATAAAACATACATAAATCACTCATTTGTTTTGTCTTATTTATGTTTTTAGCCCTTAAAAGTTAAGGGTGTTTTGGTTTTGGTCCCTAGAAGTTTTTTTGACCTTGACTCATCCTTAATTGTTTTGAATTTTTGGTTTTAGTCCATGGCATTAGCAAAAATCTGTTAATTGTTGATGGGGTTAAGGAAACACCACATCAGTTACACGTGTGCAAGTATTGCGTGCTACCAATAAATGACGTGGATGATTCGGACCTTCAAGAGCAAAAGGGCCAAGGCCCAATCCACAAACATATTTGGGTTGGGCTTTGGCCCTTTTTCTTATGCGAGTCCGTATCATCTATGTCATCCTATCGATGGTACCCAATTCTTGCTCACGTGTATGCTGATGTGGCGCTTCATCAGCCACATCGGCAGTCAACAGATTTTTTTATAACGGCATGGACTAAAACCAAATTTTTAAAACAATTAAGGATGAGTCAAGGTCAAAAAAACTTCCAGGGACCAAAACCAAAACACTCCCAACTTTCAGGGACTAAAGACATAAATAAGCCATTTGTTTTTAGGTTTATTTAATCTTTTAGTCCTTAAACTTAGGTGCTCTTTTGGAATTGATCCTTAAACTTTTTTTTAGATGTTTTGGGTCCCTAAACTTTGTGTAATTTTTGGAAATGGTCCTTTCATTACTTAAGTGATGATATAGTTGATGACATGCTACGTCACTATCACAATATCGACGAGTGATGTGTTATGTAGCGTCACGTAACACTACATGATAATTTTTATTAAAAAAAACATTCCTTTTAAAAATTATTAAAAGATTTTATTTTTTTTTAAATCTTTTTAATTTTTTTAATAAATTTGAATTTTTTTAAATTTAAAAAAGTCACGTGGCATCATCTGACACGTTACCTATTGATGTGGCGAAGGTGACATGATATGTCCTTGATCATATCGCCACCTAAGTGATGAAAGGACCATTTCCAAAATTTCAACAAAGTTTAGGGAATCAAAGTATCAAAAAAAAGTTTAAAGATCAATTCTAAAAGAACACCTAAGTTCAAGGACTAATTATTTAAATAAGCCTGTTTTTATTAAACTCGGCTAACTTATTCATTGTTCAGAACCGTTCCTTAAATTATTATCCTATTCAACAGGTTGTTGATCTTTATTAATTAAAGGGGAGAAAAGAAAGAAGGGAATAGAGAATACTAATAATGGTTTCGATCATTTTGTCAACATATCTCATGAGGAGGTGGAAAACAATCCTTCAACTTTTAATTGATTGATTGATAAAGATATTTGATATATCGGTGGTAATGTTAAGTTTTTATATGTATAAGGTATCAATCTTAATCATTATTTCAAATTAATAAAATATTTTCCTAACTTTAGTCCCTATAATACATTAAAATAACAAATTTTTGTTGAAAAACTAAAAGTTTAATACTCATTCCAGTTCTTATCATAGTTCACATTCTAGAATATTTTCTTGGTTCTAATTATAAGTCACTTTATATTGCCTATACATATTGTTTTTTTTTCTTTTTTGCCTTATTAAATGCTTTGACTATCTTTGGTTTTTTGTTGTTCATTAATGAGTATATATGAATTTTTCAAGAAAAATTAAGAGGGTAAAATTGTAATGCTACAATATATTGTCATAGAATTCATAAAACTAACTACTTTCCTTGATATGTGTAATTCGATTAAGTATGCCCTATAATAAGGATCGGAGGAAATATTTTGAATAATAATGAACTTATTTTTCCAATAATACATCCATTTTCTTTGTTAACTATTTATCATCAGTTTCAAGAGTTGAAGTTAAATAAATCCATTAATAAAGTTTTTTTATGAGATTTTTTTTATGGGGACAAGGAAAGGGAAATTAAATCACCAACAAAAACTACCAAATGGTGGCATTCAAGATCGAATTCGGGACCTCGAACTCCTAAATCTTAAGACTTGGTACATGACCATATGGGTTACACCCATTAATAAACTAACAAATAAGAAGTAGAGATGTCACTACGGATAGAGCCATAGAGGTCACAATTCAGGCAAGCTAGTTTTGGGATTCCCATAAGCAAATATAGGTCACAATTTAGGGTCTGTTTGACAAAACTAGCTTATAGTTGCAAACCAAGCTGAAAGCTGTAGGATTGTATTTGAAAGCTTATAACTGTATAACTAACTTATTGAAGTAGAGCTGTTTGGCAAAACTAGCAATACAATTAACTGAAATTTGTTAAATGACTTAAACAATATAATTTGGCCCATATATATGATAATAATTAGGGAAAAAATAAAGGGCAAAATTGAGATATAATTTATTGAAAGCTCTTTCATTTTCTTAAAAGCCATTTCACATAGTTTTATGAAAGCTAGCTTTCAAAAGCTATAAGTTTCCTTTTTGAAAGCTATAAGCTTCGTTTAATTTATTTTTTGTTCACCAAGCAATTCTGGTAGCTTATTGATCGATTCAATAAATTAAAAGCTACTAAATAAGCTATAAGCTTGCCTTACCAAACATATAGCCTTAGTAGAGATGTCGCCACTGATAGAGCCATAAAGGTCACCTAAGTCTGGATTCGCTTGCTGCTTTTGCTTTGAGTTTCTAGAATTCGAGTCTTCCTTCAGGCTCTAATGTAACATCCCAAATTAATTTAAATAGAAATTATTTTAATATCATAAAAAAAATATTGTTTGTTATTTTAAAATTTACAAAATTTAGATTTGTACATTGAAAAGTACATTGGGATTATACAAAATGGAATAGCAATTTCTTCCAAGTCAATTCTTTCCTTCGTCTTCATTATTGTGAATCTCTGGTTCCTTGCTCGTTCCAATAAGTACCTAAAATGTTAAGCCACAAGGAGTGAGATATTTCTCTACAATTCAAGCCAAAGAATTAAAAGAAAACATAAGAGAAATAAGAAACATACTTATTTATCATCTTCATTACGTTTTAATAACTTAATAAAATTTCCAAGAACAACTTGATTTCTTATGTTTGTTTTGTATATGAATTCTACATCTACCTTAACATTACTTACATATCATAATTGATTACATTTGATTGATTCTTATATTACTACTTTAATCCTCTTTATTAACTCAAACTCTAATATATTATTACATTCTAAGTTATAGAGGACTTTCCCTTATTCTTTTCTTACTAATTAAATGAGTATTTATAACTATCATAGTTAGCCATACTAAGTTTATGGAATCACACATAATAATAATATACTTCAACATTCATTCATAATAGTTCATAACTTCAATCATTCCCATCATTCAATGTAATTATCATAATTAACAAACACACAATCATGATTCCATATTACACAATCATTACTCACTAATCAATTCTCAATCATCCATTTCAAGCAATCAACCAGATCAACCAAATCGACACCCTCAGGGGTGTCTCAGTATAACGTAATAAATCATCTTCCTAAGGTTCTTTATTCTATATCTTTAAAACTAGTCAATAATCTTTAAAATATATTCGCTCTATTTCATTCTACAATGTAGAAATATATTCGAATTAAATCTTTATGTCATGAACTACATCTGTATAACAATTAAACTAATTTAGTTTAGATTATAATTACTTTTCTTGTCTCTATTATGATTTCCCAATTTCTAAAGCTTGAAGAATAGGAAATATCTCCTCCTTACCTTGATTGAGGAGAGGAAGAGGCTTAGAGGTAGAAAGCCTTACTTGAAGCTCCTAATCACTACTCCCTGACTTCCTTCTTGCTTTACTCCTATTCTTGTGATTTCTTGCACTTAAACCATGTTCTTCCAATCAAAGGATGAAGAACTCATGGTTAGGGATAATGGTTGATGGAGATTTAGGAATTAGATAGAGAGTAGAGAAGAG
Source organism: Crotalaria pallida (assembly GCA_037953625.1). Taxonomy (NCBI): domain Eukaryota; kingdom Viridiplantae; phylum Streptophyta; class Magnoliopsida; order Fabales; family Fabaceae; genus Crotalaria; species Crotalaria pallida. The sequence continues at coordinate 10,413,477 of CM075653.1, read as the reverse complement.
ATTTAGAGGTGGAAGGAGATTATTCAAGATGTATGGATGATGGTGAGTGATTATTTGATGATTTTTGTTTGGTGGAAAAGATGAAGGAAATATGAAGAATTTAGAAAGATATATGGCCCCTTGTCGAATTCTCCAGAAGGGTGGAGAAAAGAATGAATGAAAATGACCCAAGAATCAGGTTTTTATAAAGTTTCGAGGGAGGTAATCAATTACCTCCTGAAAAATCTGCAAGCTTCTAGAAATTTCACTTGAAATTCCCAGAATTTCCTAGAAATTTCTAGAAACTTGCAAATTTGTCAGGAGATAATCGATTACTTTAGCAAAGTAATCGATTATTTTCTTTCTGTCTTGAAGATAATCGATTACCTCTTATGGTAGTCGATTACTTCATTGAAATTTCCTTTTTAATGCTTACTAATGATCCTTGGTGCTTCTCTAGGCTTAAATTCAGGTTCTAGTCTACCATACTATGATTTCTAACACTTTTCGATTATTTTGTTAATGTATTTAGGAGGTTACACCAATCATTTGCATAAGATTATATATATATATTATCAAGTTAAGAAAAATCAGGTCGTTACAATACTCCCCCACTTGTAGGAATTTCGTCCTCGAAATTCGGTTTAAGAGTGGTGGAGATTTATGATCAAATTATAACTTTCTTGTCTTTATCGTTTAAACCTAAAATTTTCCGATAGAAATTCAAACTAAGGAATAGTTCATAAAGCAAATATGTATTTAATATACAATACACATAGTTACATTCATCTTTTGCATACCTAGTTACTTAATGTTCTCTAATTGCAAAAGCTAGAAGAGATTAATTTCACATAATTACTTTACAGATCATCTTTCTTCGTCTTGTTAGGGCATTGCTTGGCATAATGCCCTGATTCCTTGCAACTATTGCATTTCACCCGTAGTTTCCGACATTTTCCTAAGTGGTATTTTTGACAAATCCCGCACTGGGAAAGGTTGATCGATTCATATCCTTCATGGTTTATTTTCTTTTTATTTCCATCTTCAACCCTATCAATGGTGTGGGGTTCATCTTCTATTAAGGGTTCTTCGTCTTTCTCTTCATATTTCTTTTTGGCTTCTAAATCTTTTTCATAGACGAGACACATATTTACCAATAATGGGAAGCTTTGGATATCTTGGTACTCAAAGGCTAGTTTGATCTTGGGGCGAAGGCCGCCTACAAACTTTGTGCATTTGGACTTTTCATCAGGTTTGGATTCATAGTAAAGGGAATATCGAAAAAGTTCTTTGAATCGTGTCACGTATTCTCCTACACTCATGTTTTCTTGTTTTAGTTCAAGGAATTCAATTTCTTATTGTCACCGAATATCTTCTGTAAAATATCTCTCTAAGAACTTTTCCTTGAACAGTTCCCATGTAATTTCTCTTGGTTCTGCTTCTAAAAGTCGTTTGGTGTTTTCCCACCAGTTTTCGACTTCTTCGGTTAATACATATGTTGCAAATAAAACTTTTTGTGCGTCTTGATAATTCATTATTATGAAGATTTTATCCAAGTTTCAGATCCATCTTTGTGCTTTGATTGGATCAAATCCACCCTCAAATTTAGGGGGTTTTACTTTACAAAATTCAGCAAGTCTATGGAATTCATTTCCTTCAGGGTTCTGATTGGCTTGTATCAGATTCTCTAGTATGGTAGTCATTCTTTCAAGTAGGTCTGTATTTCTTGCGGCCATTTGGTTGGGTCTGCAAATTCATCTTAATTAGAGTTGTCATGAATCTCACCTTTTAATAAGATTATTTCTTCTATCCTAGGCAATGGGATTTTCTCTCCCCCACTTAGGAACCGGCTAGTTTCTATTTTGCTTCTGGTTTATAAAAAGTTTCCTAGTATGAGTTTAGCCTCAAAACTAACCATTACATACACTTGTACATATCTAAATTACACTTGTTTCTAGTATTCATTTATTCATAACAAGGATTGACAACAATTTGATTTTCATTCAACACATAATGGTTCATTTATTGATTATATAATTCACCTTAATCGTGTTTTGTAGCAAACACTTATCCACTAAGCAATTATTCATACCATCTAAACTACACCTATAAAAAATCACCTTAGTAATTTACACATCAAAATTATACATACCTTTGTAAATTAAGTTTCTACGATCAAGTTAAGATCAATTTCAAACTAAGAAATTTCATCTTAAGATTCTCTACCTATTTTCTAATGCATTTTCCTCATTATATAATTCCATTCATTATAGTCATAGTTTTCATTCCTAATTTTACCATTATTGTTTTATACTTGAACTCAATACAAACATCGAATTCACACCAGTATTGATGCAATTTTAAACAATTACATATAAAGTCTAGAATCATCATGAATTCAATTTATACTCATTTCAATATATATTCAAAACACGAACATCATGCTCACCATAGTATTCATGCAAATATTAATCACGCAATTTAATAATTTCCCCATTTCGTTATCATTTAACATATGTTTCATAGTAACTAACTTTTATATTCATCAATTCTTCGTGTGTGTGTGTGTATATATATACCAATGTAATCTACTATACACATAAAATCTCGGATTATAATATGTTTAACTTATAGTTTGCCGATCATACATTCCTTTTCATTCTCAAAACACAATACATTTCAATCTAACAATTTCAATACATTTCTATTAAATATTCAATTGCATTCATCGATTGCAATCACCTATAAATTTTGGTTCATCTTATAATTACTCATACATTTTCATTCATTATCAATCAATATTCCGTTTGAATGTCGACATTCTAGGTTCAATTTATTTATTTATCTCATAAGAGTTATCTTAATCAACTTTATACTCACTTAGTTAAATTCGCATTTTCATTTTATTACAATCACTCAATTGATTTTAATTTAATGTTCATGCTACATACTCATATACTTTTTAATGCAGCTAATGCATGCTTTTATACTCCCTTTGATTGAACTTAAACCCTGTTCCTTGGATTTAATTTCTTTGTCATATTTATATTGAGAAAATATGATTCGGTGGGTTTAAGTTCATTCGGTAGATGATTTGTCTATATGCTCTTTCATTCAATACCAAAATCATCCAGAATTGAAATTAGTTATGGAACCAATTAACATTCCTACTTCTCTATCATATACACATTATCTAATCTTTGAAACATCATTCCCACATATCTTGTCAATCTTCACTTTTATATGGTTCCATAGCTAATTTCCTCTTCTTATTCATTTTAACACCATTCTTGTCATTTCCATTTCAAGTATGTTTTTGTGCATACCAATATCAGAGAGTAAGGAAGGTCAAAAGGATTAGCACCATCTGTCATAATAATTCAAAGAATTAAGAATGTGTTTGAAAATGAGTGAGTGAATGAATGAATAAAAAGAATTTGTGGAATTTGAAAGAGAAAGAGAACCCTTAGTATTGAACTAACAAGAAGTGAAAATGAAAATGTTCATGTGAACCATTTACTCTTTTCTCATTTCATCTCTCTTTCATCTTTCTTTTCTGTTTCTTTTCTCTTTCTCTTTTCTCTTTTTCCTCACTTTGAGCTTTATCTCTTTCTCATTCATTCACTCTTCTCATTCTTTGTATTGTTGTATGAGACATTCATCATTCTTTTTCATTTCACTTGATTTCCTCACTTCACCCTCCACTCCAGGGAAAGACCAAACCGGGAGTAAGTGTCTCTCTACCACTGCTTGCATGGTACTGGCCACTCTTTCTCAGTCCAATACAACTTGGGTTACAGGCCCAAGTTGGCTATAGCAGGGAACCACCCTCAATCGGTCCCGAAGTGCTTCTGTGACCAATATAATGGTCGTAGTTAACGCGGAACCAATCCCCCGACATAGGTGGCCAGTCCATGCCCTCCTAGTAGATCAAAGTTCCACCCACGATAACCTCTAATCACATATCACTCACGTCCATCAATTCACTGGACCTTCACGAAACGTCTTCAGTCCAATTGAACCTTCACATTATGTCTTCCCCAACTTCCTCACCGTCCATCTTATGACTCCATGTACGATAGTTACTTCTATGTATGACAGCTTACATCCTCAATTAGATTCACATTTGACTTATAACTTTTTAAAATTGAATGACTCAATTGATGTAGAATCTCACTTTTCATTGTTTTGATAAGTCACATATTCTTCATTGGGCTTCCAAATCAATTGAGTAATCTCTAAATTGTATCCTTTCAAAGTTTTATTCATATTATATAATAAATCCATTTGATAATGTACCCTGTCTACGTAGATTGTCTTACCAAGGTCATTGAAAAGGAAAACTAACTACCAATCCTTGAAATCTTGAAAACCATTAATTGTCTTAAAGAAAACATATAATTTGATTCAAAAGCACTTATTAATAAAGATTTTCCTTTTCATTGACCTTGGTATTCTCTCATCACTCATATTGTGGTGCATAATGTAATTGATTCTCAAAGGGACTTAAATCATTTTTCTTTTTCTTTACAATTGAATCTTTGCATTTTCCAAAATCACCTTTTTTTCTTTATTCAAGTCCCATTGAAAATATGATATATTTTCTAACAAAATTTCAATATTATAGTCATTTGAAAGGAAACCAGTTTTCAAAAAGTCATCCGCTTTCAATTTGATTTTCTGAGTTGAATTTGTATAAAACAAATTTTGAAAAGTAAAAAAAAACTTAAATCATAAAGTGTTCCTTTCCTTTCCAATGACATGAGTATATTCATTATGCACCATTCAACATTCAATTCATCTTTCCTTTTTCTCCCTCCATATTTCACTCTCATTTGTCTCATACAAACAATATCTTGGCATTGGTTAGCTACGCATTCATTGGCGGACTCTGACGGTGTGCAACCCACTAGTCATCTACGTCGAGGCGGCACCTCCAACCATGCCAAGTAGACTTCATAACTCTCATCTCTTTTCTCTCTTCATATATCTCATCTCTCTCTTTCTCTCTTGGTAGCATAATCTTTTCTTTCTTATCTCTTTGTGGCATATTCTTTTCTCTCTTTTAAACCCTTAGTATTGACCAACAACTTTTATTTTCTTTTTGGTGCTATACCTTTTAACTTCCTTGATCTTATTAATTTATTTCTTATAATGTCATCTATCTCACTCCTTGTGAACAAAAGAGTTTGGAACAGTAGATTCACAACAGAATAGGGACCATTTTCCCAGACCAAAAGGAAAGAACCACTCTGATATTGTAACATCCCAACTTAATTTAAATAGAAATTATTTTAATATCATTAAAAAAACATTGTTTGTTATTTTAAAATTTACAAAATTTAGATTTGTACATTGAAAAGTACATTGGGATTATATAAAATGGAATAGCAATTTCTTCCAAGTCAATTCTTTCCTTTGCCTTCATCATTGTGAATCTCTGGTTCGTTCCAATATAAGTAACTAAAATGTTAAACCACAAGGAATGAGATATTTCTCTACAACTCAAGCCAAAGAATTAAAACAAAAAATAAATAAGAAACGTACGTATTTATCATCTTCCTTACATCTTAATAACTTAATAAAATTTCCAAGAACAACTTGATTTCTTATGTTTTGTTTATGAATTCTACATCTACCTTAACATTACTTACTTATCATAATTGATTACATTTGATTGATTCTTAGATTACTACTTTAATCCTCTTTATTAACTCAAACTCTAATATATTATTACATTCTAAGTTATAGAGGACTTTCCCTTATTCTTTTCTTACTAATTAAATGAATATTTATAACTATCATAGTTAGCCATACTAAGTTTATGGAATCACACATAATAATAATATACTTCAGCATTCATTCATAATAGTTCATAACTTCAATCATTCACATCATTCAATGTATTTATCATAATTAACAAACACACAATCATGATTCCATATTCCACAATCATTATTCACTAATCAATTATCAATCATCCATTTCAAGCAATCAACCAAATCGATACCCTCATGGGTGTCTCAGTATAACGTAATAAATCATCTTCCTAAGGTTCTTTATTCTATATCTTTAAAACTAGTCAATAATCTTTAAAATGGATTCGTTCTATTTCATTTTACAATATAGAAATATATTTGAATTAAATCTTTATGTCATAGACTACATCTGTATAACAATTAACCTAATTTAATTTAGATTATAATTACATTTCTTATCTCTATTATGATTTCCCAATTTCTAAAGCTTGAAGAATAGGAAATATCTCCTCCTTACCTTGATTGAGGAGAGGAAGAGGCTTAGAGGTAGAAAGCCTTACTTGAAGCTCCTAATCACTACTCCTTGACTTCCTTCTTGCTTTACTCCTATTCTTGTGATTTCTTTCACTTAAACCTTGTTCTTCCAATCAAAGGATGAAGAACTCATGTTTGGGGATAATGGTTGATGGAGATTTATGAATTAGATAGAGAGTAGAAAAGAGATTTAGAGGTGGAAGGAGAATATTCAAGGTGTATGGATGATGGTAAGTGATTATGTGATGGTTTTTTTTGGTGGAAAAGATGAAGGAAATATGAAGAATTTAGAGAGATATATTTCCCCTTGTCGAATTTTCTAGAAGGGTGGAGAAAAGAGTGAATGAAAATGATCCAAGAATCACTAGTACAAAATATACATTTTAGACCACTTAATTACGCGGAACCAGTCTCTTTATGGTCATTTATTGAAATCAGACTGATTGTTTGGTATAACCATTCCGAATTATATATTAAATAAGACTGGTTCTGTGCCGAAGCAGTCTCTTTATGACAAAAAAATTTAAATAAGACTGGTTTCATCTCTTTTAGCATTTAAATGGTCTCATACGCAAAATGGTCTCATACATACACAAAATTTTGCGTTTATAAAACTGAATCATCCATGTCACAATATTTATTTGACGCTATCTCACGCCACGTAGCTGTTGGTATGAGTTTCCGTTAACCACTTCAACAAATAATTGATTTTTAGGGACCAAAACCATAAATAAGCGGCCTACTAGAAATATTCGAAAAAGAAATATTGCAAAGCAACAACCCAAAATTAGGTTGCATGAAAGTGATTCCGTTCTTTTTATTATCCTTATGATTATGACACATTTTATGAGACACTTAAAATTTAGGGTTTGGTATAGTGCATCTTCCCTTAGCATGGGACCAAACTCGTCATTACATGCAAAATAATGATATATATATATATATATATATATATATATATATATATATATATATATAGACTCCTCATCACATGCAACTGCATACACCAACATCTATGTATTTCAACTTTCAACTGCTTAAAGTAACATGCATATTATTTACAATCAAAGTTCTTTTGTCTTTTCTTTTACATATTTGGCAATAATTATCGATCTTTTCTTCTCTTTAATTTGCATATAAGTGGAGGAAGGAAAGAAATAATATAATGTTGCACTTTATTTTCTCTTTTTCATTTTTTTTAAATAATCAAACTTAAAATGGCATACATGGTCAGATTCTTATGGAGATTGTGAGTTTAGGTTTTTTTTTTTTTTTTTTGTAGATAATGATAAAAAGAAACACCTTATAGGTGTGAGGTGGATAGATGCGCAATGATGGTCAAGCTTTTAGCCTTTTAGTCTTTTTGTTGTTCCCCTTTTATTCAAAATTTGAAAACATTTTCCTTTCCTTTGATGCTTTAATAAAAAAAAAAAAAGAAATCAAAGATAAAAAATGAATGAGTAATGTAAAGTAGGGCATATACTTTTGGAGATAACCCTGATAGATTCCATTTTCTCTTCCCATAGAATATTTTGGGACAATTGAGTGTTCTAAAAGGACTTACACGCTCTAAAATGATTTTTTTTAGGAAATGCACGCTCTACAATGATTAACTATATATACACTAACTGTTGTTAGTTAACTTGGCCGATCACTTACATGTATGATATATCCAATTTTTATGAACATGAAATACCATTTACTTTGTCTGCGTAAGACAGCCCAGTTGGTGACTGCAAGGACACTTAGGATTTCCCCTCCCCAGGTCATGGGTTCTAGTCCCAGACCTCCCATGTAAACCAAAAAAAAAATACGATTTACTTTTCTTGTGAAACATATTAATGAATATTTTTTTCCTTTGTTCCCTTTTTTTAAAAAAAAGTTTTCCTTTGTTCACTTAAACTTTTAAAAGAGGAATTTTTTCCTATTCAGCTAATAGATCAACTGTTTTTAATTTTTCCTATACTAGTTGATCAATGGTTAAATAATAAGATTCTATTTTTCATGATACTAAATGAGCATGTGACAAATTTAAAAAATCCATATATATATATATATATATATATATATATATATATATATATGAATTAGGTTTAAATAACCTTGTTTAACCATTACAATAAAGAAAAGAAAAGATATATATGTAGTCTACTAAAAAAATAAAATCTTATTTTCAAGAGAGGAAACAAAAAAACTGATGAGATGGCGAGAACTGATTTTTTTCAGTGAGGCAACGTAAAATTTCATAGGTTATTGTCCATCGAACTTCCCATGAAACTAATTCATGTTAAACCACACTAGCCTGAGTATTATTCAATTTCTTCACAGAAATTGTTTTCTTGCTATTTAAACTTGCATCATCATCCTAAGGAATCGAAATTATTGACCATTTTAGTGCATGTTTGGTTTTGTGGTAAGTTAGGCCAAAATCAATTTTGAAATACCAACGCTACTGACAGCTGCTTCTGCTTCAACGTGATTTTGGGGTTGGAATTGATTTTCCTATTTGTAAGCAAACATGCACTTAATTCACCTATCGTGTGTCAAGTGATTCTGAAGTACTCAAACTTGTTCCAACTTCCAACTATATTTGATGAAAAAAGAAAATGCATAGTACTATATAACATAATATAGAAACAAATAAATGCAAACATAATTTCTTTTTTGGCTTATTTATGTTTTTGGTCCCTAAAAGTTCAGTGTGTTTTGGTTTTAGTCCCTATAAGTTATTTTGACCGGGACTGGTCCTTAATTTTTCAAATATTTTGGTTTTGATCCACTCCATTATGAAAAAAAGTGTTATTTGCTGACGTGGCTAACGGAACATCATATCAACAGTCACATAGTGTGAGAAGACGTCAAATAAGTGATATGACATGGATGATACTGATCCATGGACACAAAATGGTCCGATACGCGAAATGGTCTCATACGCAGAATTTTGCGTTTATGGACCTGAATCATCTATTTCACAATACTTATTTGGCGTTAACTCACACCACGTAGCTGTTGATGTGAGTTTCCTTTAACCACGTCAACAAATAATTGATTTTTTCTAACAGATGGAACCAAAACCAAAATGTTTGAAAAATTAAGGACTAGTCACGGTCAAAATAACTTTTAGAGACTAAAATCAAAATACGCTGAACTTTTAGGGACCAAAACCATAAATAAGTATTTTTTTTATAGATACAATTTTTTATGGAAAGAAAGAGTGCTGAAATTCTGCGATTCCAAAAATAGAACAAAGATGTTTAATAAAAAAAACGAAGAACAAAAATAACATATAATTTATTAAAAACTCTTGAATATTTTGGAAAACAAGTAGCTTTCATTAGGCTAATTTTTCAAAAAGTATATGCTCCATTTTTTAAAAATGCAAGCTTCTTTTAGTTTTTCATGGAACGATTTTACTAGCCTATTATCAGTGAAAAAGCTACTATTAGCTAAAGAAAAAATCACAACGCCGAACAGGAGAACAAATAATGCTTGGGAAACTAATACTACATGAATAGACTTCTACCTTAAAACAAGACATAATATACTCATCTGATCCTATATATAGAGCATACTTAACCGTATTCCTCAGACTAAGGAAAGTGGTTAGTTTTGTAAATTTTATGAGAATATATTGTAACATTACAATTTTACACCCTCCACTTTACTTGGAAAAGTTCACATTCATTAATTAATGACAAAAAAAAACATAGTTAGTCAAAGCATTTAATAAAGGCAAAAAAGAGAAAAAAACAATTAATAATGCATAGGAAATATAAAATACTCTATATATAGGACCAAAAATTTCTTTTAGAAGGTTCCCTATATATATATATAGGACCAGAGGGAGTAATAATGACGAAAAGGATGGGTCCATTTAACCTACGCACTCTCAATCAGTGTGCATGCCATACACACTATGATCTAATTCTAACGGCGGATACGTTAAGTGAAAAAGAGAAAAGAAATGGAGTAAATGGCTAAGATTATGATTTGCAAATACGTCCTTGTTAACTTTCAATTCAGTCCCTCCCCTGCCTCCTAATTACTGAACTAGTCGACCCTGGTTGTTCAATGGCTGTGACAAAGACAGAAAGGTTGGAGACAATGACTGTTCAACGGCAGTGACACTGATGGGAGATTTATTTGGTTGGTGACCATATGAATATTTCACGAACCAAAATTTATACTTCGTGATACCATGTTGATTTTTGAGAACTAAATTAATGTAAAATCTTTTAAAGAATAAATTAATGTATCTTTAGGAGATTAAAGTGATTCTTTAGTCTTTACTCTTTTCAAAATTAACACTGTACTAAATAAAAGTGTTCGTGAAAAAAAATAATAATTAATGCGGTGAAAAATAGAACATAGCCTTACGTTAAGGAAAAAAAATTGGTCCTAAGTGCAGACTTTCTGGATAGCTTGTATGGCAACAATAACAATAATATGACAACAAGAAGAGAGGCACCTAAACAATAATAATATGCCCATCGACATACGGAAGAATAATAAACTGCAGAGTGCAGATAGCAGTACCTTGAATGATGAATGAACTATATATCAGCAAAGCTGCATAATGCATATCTTTATGGGGAACTTCTAGCATTCGCATTTTGCTTGCCTGCGCAGTGGTTTTTTATAACTTGAAATAATATGGTGCACCACAAGAAATGGGTGGAGCATTCTTGGCCGTTCAAAAATCATTGATGGCTGTTGGGACCCGCAGATTGGTTACCTGCTGGACTACTGCTGTTGGCGTTTTTTTTTATTTTGCATACTTTGCAATTTACTCCCTTCTTAACTATACTTCATCGGTCCCTTAATATAAATCACTTTTACCTAATTCACGTGAAATAAGAAAAATAATTATTACTCTCAAATTTATTTATCAAAAAAATAAGGTTACCTCTATTTAAAACTTTATAACTCTATTCATATCTCTCTATTATAATTATTACCCTATGCAAAAATTTAAGCCACTTTTACCTAATTTACAAAAATTTAAAAAAATAATTATTACTCTCAATTTTATCAAAAAAACATGTTGTGATTCTAAAGTTACTCTTATTTAAAATTTTATAACTGTATTGATTTCTCTCTCAATTGTAATTATTAACGTATATATAACCGCTGTAAAAAATGGTTAGGAGTCTTAAAAAAACTGTTATAGCAATTTGAAAACATAATAAGTTGTTGTGATTTCGTTTCTTAATTATGATGAAAGTTTTTCTAAAATTACGTCATAACAATTAACTATTCATTCATAACCAAATCCCAAGACAACCCATAAACCATAACCCTAACCCTAACCCCAACCCTAAGTTATCAAACCCTATCTTTGTCCTAACTCGTGGATTAGCTCAACACTAACCCGTCACTTTGCTATCCAATTCGATCTTTTCTCTATCCATAACTCGTATGTATAACGTTTCAATCGACGACAAGGGGATATAACAATTACTAACTCCTATTTCTAACATTTTTGAGGTTTTTATTTTCGTCCTATTTCTAACATCCAATGATATTTAATTAAATGTCATTGATAATTCAAATGAGGTCTTATAAAACTTTAGCAAAATGAATTATATGCCAAAGTTCTCCAAGTTTAAAACTTTAGAACTTTATTTATTCTTATTTCTATTGTAATTATTACTCTATTACACTATGAATTATGTTTGTATTTTTAAAAAAAGAAATCCTTTAGTGCTACCTATGTACTCTCTAAAACAACTTAAAAATTACATAAAATCTGCCAAAATGGTATCTTACAATAAGGATCAAAGGGAGTGACTTTTTAAGTTGTTTAATATTCCTATGATCCTTTGTATTAGTCTCATTTGAAGATTTTTTTTGTCTTTAATATAAGTCAAATTTTTAATTTTTAATTGGAGTAATTAATATCGACAAACACCGTTGTTTACTTCACACTTCTAATATTTTCAATAATTATATAATTACCTTTGAAAAAGTGTCACAAATATTTACTTTTGAAAAGTGTAACAATTTTTTTCATTCCCAAATTTACTTTTCTAAAATACCTTTTATAATTGACAAAAATTAAAATATCCTTCTTATATTTCAATTTATTATCATTAATTTTATTAATATTAAAATGCCCAAATGTCCAAATTGTATTATAACATTAATTATTATTAATATTATTAATATTATTATTATTTGTTTCTTTTTTAATTTTAACATGACTTATGCCATATTTAAAGACATCTGCTGAACCAACCAACATATATAATTATATAACTTTTTTTTCATTTTTTAAGGGGAGATGGAGTTTTTTCTTATCTTTATTGTAATTATTACTCTATTACACTATGAAATTATGTTTGTACTCTCTAAAATAACTTAAAAATTACATAAAATCTGCCAAAATGGTACCTTATAATAAGGATCAAAGGGAATGACTTTTTAAGTTGTTTAATATTCCTATGATCCTTTGTATTAGTCTCATTTGAAAAAAAAAATTGTCTTTAATATAAGTCCAATTTTTAATTTTTAATTGGAGTAATTAATGTCGACAAACACTGTTGTATACTTCACACTTCTAATATTTTCTATGAGATAATTTGTTCAAGAAATTTTCCAAAGTACTCATTTTCTTATGTGCTTTCTTTCTAATAACAGATGTTGGTCAAGGACTCTACTCAACGTCTACCACTCCACAAACTTCTTGAACACCCCTAGATTGTTCAGAATGTGGAGCCCTACGGTGTATAAAGGGGCTAGCGTGAATTCTCTGTATTTTAAAAATTGTGAAAATCGTTAGAATCAGCTTCTTTGAAGTATATTTGACAACATTTGGTTGAGAAATGCTGCAAACTATTTGAAGAAGTTGCAAGGTTAAGAAGATCTATCCATATTTGGTATTGACAAAAGCATTTGGTTGGGATTAATCCACCGCATCCTTTTGCATACATTCTTATCCCAAGCTATCACTTATTTGATTGTAAACTCTGCAGACAAAGAATAACTGATCTGATTTGTCAGATACAAATTTAATACATATTCCTTTGCCATGTTTTGCTTAACCTTCTTCTTCATCTTTTTTTCCTGTGATCAAAACTACAACTGTGACTTAAAGGGGAAATATTTCTGTCACACATTGTAAATTACTAGCTACAATGTTCACAAAACCAAAGACCATTGGAGTTGGGTATATACAAGCTTCTCACTAGAAGCATATTCTATACGTTAGGATTATCAAACGTGGACATAAAATGAGTTCGCTTAGATATGAGGATTATATGCTAGGTTCACAAAACCAAATACTGCAAATCATGATATATGCAAAGAAATATTGAAGTAAGATATCTCTAAATATTTATTTACAGTATTCTTTATGTCCTTTCTCACACATTCAATCAAGATAAGATAAGTGGTCAGTTATTTGCTTACTTTGCGTCTACATTGATAAGAAATCTAATAGTGTCCGTTGAAGTTACCAAAAAGTGGTTGATATACGGTCGAAGACCAAAAAACCAATTGGAATTGAGTTGTGTGTTTCTCAACCACTTGTAGACGCATATTTTCACAGTTGGGAGTTACAATTTTCACAACATTTGATGCACATTAGGATTATTTGCTGCTATGTTGGGAGTTTAGTGGTATAGCCGTATGGTAGTCGAAGTAAGCTAACATGTTTGCAACCGTGTAAAATTGCCTCGGAATGCAAAAGCTTACCCCGACTTTTTCGCATTCCCCCATAGCGTTTGTGCTTTTCAGTTCACTCAACGTGCATCAAAACACACTGCAAGTCAGACTTCACTCAACGGTTATATTCCTACTTCAAACATCCTTGATTAGCAAGCCTCAGATATGTTGAAGTTAAAATTATCATGCATATTTCATAACATTAATCAGAATCTCAAGTCACTAGCTACCTCCAGGCCCGGCCCAGGGGCAGGGCAATGAGTGCGCCCGCCCTGGGCCCATGATTTTTAGGGGCCCAAAAATAATTTTAATTTATATATATATATATATATATATATATATATATATATATATATTATAAAAGGTTAGATTAATTAGCATAAAGTTTAAATAGTATAGTTGGTCAGTCAACCTTAAAAATTTGTTATGGCTAGAGTTTGAATACCCCTACGACATTTTTTTTTTGTTATTTATTTTATATTTCTCTTTCTCTTGTTACTTTGTTCATGATTTTTTTTAATAGTTACTTTGTCCATGTTGAATTTACCTTTTTATTTTTCTCTTTCATTTTTATTATAATTCATAATTATATTATAAAGATCAATGGTAATAGTTATATTTCTTGAAATTTTAAAAAATTATTTTAACATTACAATTTTATCCCTTAACTTATACTAAAAATTTCACAAATATATTATTTCACAAATATAACTTATACTTGTAAAGTTGTTGAAGCCTGTGTGATTTTTCTTATGGTTAATTGTATTTTTGCGAAGTTATAGAGTTATAGGTATTTATAACATTTTAGAAAAGTCCATATCTTAAGAAAAATTTTATTCAAACTTTATTATTAAAGTTTTATTTACTTACAACTTTTTTATAGTTTAAGGGGCCTAAAAAAAATTTTCGCCCCAGGCCTATAATATGTCAGGACCGGGCCTGGCTACCTCGTTACCAAAAACTCAGTATAATATCAAATCACTAGCTACCACATTGTCTAAACCATGAAACACACCACCAGATAAAGTCACTTGACCTAATTCTCAAAAATTATTCCATGTTATTCTTAATAACCTCGTTTACATACCCACCAAGTTGCAACAAATGAGAAAAGGACAAATATATAGCTCCCGATACTCCGGGCTTTCAAGGTGTTTGGGCTTGAAACCGAATACAATTTGCAGATAAACAAGAGGGTATATGATTGAATACAATTGGGAATTAGTCCCCAAACACCAAAATTATCCCCCAAACCCCATTTTAACTGTGAAATATCCATTATACCCTTCTCCATTCAAAAAAAAAAACAAACCCCAAACCCCAGCCACCTCTTCACAAACCCCAAACCCCAGCCACCTCTTCACAAACCCTATAACCTACCATATCCCATAATTTTACAAACCCCTTTCTCTCTTCTTCTAACTTTTCTCTTACCTTTTCAAAACCCTACCATATTCCACCTACAAACCACTTCATTTGATTATCTATTCGCAAAGGAAATTCCAGTGGGTTCTCTAATGGTGTTGTTGAGGGTAAAATCATCTCCTCTACGGTTTTTTTATTTTTTTACGTAACTGTTAAAATTCCGACTAACCAGTGTCGGAATTTTAGTAAATTCTGAATTTAGTAAATTCCGACACGGGTATTTCGGAATTTATTACTAAATAATTTTCTCTCTCTGTAACTTTTTTTCCGATACACTAAATTCAGAATTTAATTAAATTCTGAAATACATGTTTCATAAAAATTTTAAATTCTGAAATATGTTTCTCGGAATTGTATACTTAAATAATTTGAAAAAACCATATGAAAACGTCTCTCTCTGTAACCTTTTTCCGATATACTAAATTCAAAATTTAATTAAATTCCGAAATACATGTTTCGGAAATTTGTTAAATTCTGAATTATGTATCTCGGAATTTATCAATTCTGAATAATGTGCTAATGTCATTGCAGCAAATGAGCAAAGCATCAAATTTCTACTATGTTAAAATCCTGTTGCTACATCAAATTTCAGATTTCTACCTTAACTTAATCATTTGCAACAAAGTAAATTGACATTGAAAACTTAATTCATTGATTCAAATAATTCAGAATTCATTAATAGCTATACAAATGACCAAAACAAATAACAATTCCTATACCGAGAAGTTCAAAATCCATCCAACATTGATCCTATACTAAGAAGTTCAAAAGCTATTACAAATGCTATTACAAATCCAAATTCCTTCAAAACTCATATCAGTGGGTTGAGGTTGCGATTCCGGTGCTTGAGGTTGCGGTTCCGGTGCTTGCGGTTGCCCTGATGATTTAGATTGTTCTTCTTCTTCTTCTTCTTCTTCTGCTGCTCTGCGTTGTTGTTCTTCTTCTTCTGCACGAACTGTTTCAGCCGTACGTTTCGTTCTAGCCCTATCTGAAATTTCATCAAAATTAACAAAGGTGTAAGTTACATTTTGAAGCTATATATTCAATCATTGATAGAGTACTATCTAAAACAAAAATTTCTAAAACAATCCATGTTAGGTAAAATTTCTAAAACACCCAAAAAATAACAAACTATTTCTAAAACAACCCATGTTAATTTTCTGATAAGATTCATTCGGAATTTTACTATTTTCCGACACGGGTGTGTCGGAAAATTGCAGAAAAACACGACCTTCAGTACGTTAATGGCGTAAAGTAAGAAAAAAAAAAAGAACAAAACCCTAAACCCATGAAATCTAAACCAAACCTAAACAAAACCTAAATCACAGAAGAAAACCTAAATGAAAACAAAATGAAACAGAAATGAAATAGAGAAGAAAACCTACATGAAACAGAGAAGAAGAAGATGAAGAACATTACCTGCGAGCGGCGGTGGGATGATGGCGGCGGCAGCAGCAAAGATGAAGACCGGTAAAGGAGGAACTTGCAGGAACTTGGAAGTTGAAGGAGGAAGTTGAACAATTTGAAGATTCTGAAGGAGGAAGTTGAACAATTTGAAGATTCTGAAGGAGGAAGTTGAAGAAACATGGAAGAAAAAGTAGGAAGTTGAACGTGTGTGGGGTTTGGGGAAATTAGGAGGGAGTAAGTGGGGAAGGGTAGTTTAGGTATATTTTAAAAAAATGGGGTTTGGGGGATAATTTGGGTGTTTGGGGACTAAATCCCAATACAATTTGCAAATAAATAAGACAGTATCCGAACTGAGTGGGAGGTTGAGTAAGAGGTTCTTCTTTATGGGCCTCATCGAGATTTTTGCAGTTGTCCCCTTCTAACAACTGAGTGGGAGGTTGTTCTACTTTGCGGGCTTCTTCAACATCTTTGGGGTCCAGAAAGCTTGGCTGGTTGGTTGAAGAAAGGAGCCTTGCCCGCATCCTGTCCGTGATCACAACCTTGTTCATCTTCTCAGTGATTCTCTGCATAGCGAATTCGAACATGCAATCTCTATTGTTAGAACAATATAAAACAAACTTGATGTATATCAAAGTATCATTCTTCCTTCTCAATGTCAGTAGAATAAGCCTTGCATTCATTATTTGCAAACACATGATATTAAACAAGAGCATTATGAAACAATGCAGAATCCGTTTAAGGATACAGAGTAACTTACATTGAATGGAATATAAGTATGTCTGCCATTGACCAGCCCACTTGTGAATCCTGTATACCCAGCCATTGCTCCATGAACTGCACTCTGAGCAAGAAGAGTGCAGTAGACATTGTCTAATGCGTTGCTAGGCTTAATTACCTAACCAGTTAATCTGAAATTGGTAAGAGCTCCCAAAGCACTTAATTCCTGATGGAAATAAATAACAGAACAAGCAGCATTGTACTATGTGAGTTTTTGAGGAAGAGAATCATGCTTTAATAATCTTTTGTAAAAAGGTATACCTTGATCCTATGAGATATCCATAGACCAACGTCTTGAAGTAGCTTGTTTCCAGAAGCATCCTTCTGGTTCATGTCTTGCAAGCTTTCTGTAAGAAGATCATGTCCAGCACCCTCAATTATGACTATAACCATGTGTCCATTTTCTTTCAGCCTTCTTTGAGTAAATTCAAAAAGCCCACCCTTTCCTTCAAGGAAAAAGGGTGACTCTGGAATCAAGCAACAATCCACATCTCTACTAGCAAGAGTAGCATACATTGCAATAAAACCTGCAGTCATACTATCCATCATAACACAAAAAACAAACAAGTGTGATTCAAAAGAACATACAGTGGACATATTCGTCATATGAGTCTTTGACTCACTCACATTTGCATCAAGTGAAACAAAAAAGGATCTAAATCATTTGTCTAAAAAGCCTAAAAGATATATCAAACATTCATCAAGTTATTTATTAAGTGCACATACCACAATAACGTCCCATAAGCTTTACAACACCAATGCCATTCTCAACACTTTCAGCTTCAAGATGAACTGCATTAATGGCACGTTGAGCCTCTTCAAGAGCAGTATCAAAACCAAAGGACTTGTCAATCACCTAAAAATATGAAAAAAGATAATCCAGATGAAGATTATGACAACTGACACTTCAATAAAAAAATTATGACTTGTGATCCAGCATACCGGGATGTCATTATATATGGTTTTAGGAATTCCAACAATTGCAACTTTAAGACCCCTCCGTTTAACTTCCTGTATGATAACGAAATATATAAGCATATCAAAAGATGCCAAGAATGATAACAGGTCAATCAGGCAGTTAAGATTTGTGCAATCATTTCTTTTTTCCCAATAATTTCATGATATCCCAGCTTGTCCATTGAAACAACCATCAAGCTTAAACTAACCATAAACTTCACATAATTTCATGATATCCCAGCTTTCCCAATAATTTCACATCCCAAGCACATTTACACTTGAATTTTAAACTATATCGTTTACAGTTTTACACTATTGCGAAAAGAAGAAAGGGTCATATAGAAGAGGGACTAGCAAATATAAGAGTGCAAGAAATATTCAAACATATTAAAAATGCAGTTCTGACTTCTGAAAAGACGTGGACGTGGTACTAGTTGGCAATATATTGATATTCTATTATTTATTGTTTGCAATCATTTTATCTGTACTATATCTATGTGTGGCCTTGCAATTAGAGTGAACAAATTAAAGCTTATAAAATGTTTCTTGACCGAGATACTGAAGGCAAACTAAACTTGGAGCACCTGACTAATTGTGAAGTAAACTAGTTTCTTTAGTCATAAGCAAGCAATTTAACAAATACACAAAGATAAAGTAAGCTTAATGTGGATTTTTAACATAGAAAAAGAATATACTAGAGATATATCATCATCGAAAGAAATGAAACTCCCTCTTGTTTTTCTTATTGGAGACCATGTCATGGTGGAGTCAATCCCCTTGGTGCTCTGCCCAGGGTTTTTTAGTGTTGTTTTCTTTGGCAGATCTGCAGAGGGATTAACTCCAACTTTTTCTCTAACCAAAAACAAAGAAGAAGAACAACAACAGAGAAGAAAGAAAAATTACCAACATGAAGAAACAGCCCCCACCACGAACAACAAGAATAACCGCGAACAACACCAAGAAGAAGAAGAACGAACGAACGAACGACGAACAACGCCAACAACAAGAAGAAGAGGAACAAGAACGCCAACAAGAACAACAGGGAGCGGCGCCAAAGAAGAGATGAGGAACGAAGAAGAAGATCTGTTGTGAAAATTAGTAATCGATTTTGTTCAAGTCTAATAAGTCATAGTTACCCCGCATTTTTTTTACCATGCCAATTCACTTTTTTACCCCAGTTTTTTACTGTCCCAAACTGAAAAACAAAACTCACTAGTGAGCATTCTAGCATCTCCCATCTTTATGGGGCTGAAAAGGAAATTCGTTAAATAGATTAAATTTGGTCAAGTACATGTGCAATCGACAAGTTTTGAAATCCATGAACAAAATGTATAGCACTAGAAACAAGACAATATTCCAACTGAAGATATTAAAGACCAAACAAATCTTTCGTTAGAATAGCCTTAACTTATTATCATTTATTGAGCCAATCCAAGTTAAAATTTTGCATATTAGTAGCTGAAGAACAATCCACTCAAGTCACATAAAATTGATATCCATGCGTTCACCCGCTACATATTTGATAGTTCGCGAATCATATAGAGTGTGAATGCACAACCAATTTTGCTAATCAGCTTAGACACTTTGGGTATGTTTGGTTTCAATTTTTTCCATGGCCAACGTGCGTTGCTGCCTCCCCATCACGATTTCAGAGTGTTTGGCTGAGCGTTGAAGAATCGATTCACCGCTTGAAATCGATTTGAAGCCGAAACAAAACCGGGTCGCTTTTGCATCAAGAGAGAATCGATTTAATTCAATATTACTAGTAAATTTTTTCGTGCAATGCACGAGTATAGATTTTGAAAATGTGTTTTTTAATGATAAGTTAATATGGACTTTTTTTTAATGATGAATGACATGTATTTTATTCGAGTAGCAATATAATTGCAAGCAACTTAGCAAAATGCTCTAAATAGTAAGTTATCCCCAAAGCACTCCATAAGAAAAGATGCATATGAAATCCTTGTACAAATTGCATCCGTGATGGTACAATCACCATCATGACCAATACAAAAGAAGCAATAAACAAAAGAAATCTCTAAATCTCATTATATCTCCTTGACTCACCTCTTATCAGCAGTATCTACACTCCTTCAAATAATCTCACCTCACCTCATAATTTAGCATTGTAATCAAATTCTTTCAAATTTTTATCTTTCTCATTGCTAGAAGACAAAGCAGAGCAACGTTAAAATAAATCCAACAACAAATAATGTAAAGGTTGAAATCATATATAAATCTCGTCAAAGAGAAAAATCCTGAACCTGAAGCTTTTCATTACACTACGGTGTGAACAATACATAATCAAGGCACGAAAAAAAGGACCCTGCTTCAACATAAAGGGTGATTTAGAGAATATCCCTAAAAGTTACATAAGAAAGAGTAATAGGTGATTTACTATGATTCAACATAGACGAATATAAGCAGCCATCATAGGCCTGAGGTAGGTTCAAAAGAATCCTAAACCTGTTGCATAAGGAGCAGACCCTCCAATCTACAATGATACAATCCTCATAACCCAAAAATCGCCAAATAGCATTTCTACAGGATTACCAACTGTTACAGAATCACATACCCTACAGAATTTTTATTCTTAATTTAAACTTTTTTTTGACATAAAAATACTTGTTTGAAAAAAGAAATAACCCATTATAAAAAACAGCAAACCCCAAATTCAAATACCCAAAGGATTTGTGCCAAAAATGTTTAAAAAAACAGAGACTCTTCACCCATGTGTGCCAAATCAAAAACCCATTCTGATTTTTCTTTCATTCACTGATTTGGAAATTTGTACAAAAAATACCCAAATATAAAATCCCTAAAAAGAGCAAATCAAATCTTTAGATTCACAAAAGAAGAAAAAGAAGAAGAAAAAAAAAGGAACGATCAAAGGAAAGAAAAAAGAATAAAAATAAGAACAATGGAAGAAGGAAAAAAAGAAAAAGAAGAAGAAAAAAAGAAGAAAGAGAACGATCGAAGAAAGGGTGTCAAATGTGAAAAGAAAGAATGATGCAAAGAGAGTGTGACATACTGACATGAAGTTAGAGGGAGTAGAGGATATAATTTGCTTTTTAGTTTCAACAAAACTCCTCAAAGAAGTTTCATTGTGGAAAATATGAAATTAGCCTTCTGTTGTAGCTTATCATTAATGATGTACTAAGGAGGGAAATACATGTTTAGGAGGGAAAATGAATGGGTTTTAGGAGGGAAATCATATTTACCCTGAACTTCTCTTACTTTATATTATTTTGATAAGAAGTTTATAAATTCATTAGAAAAGAGATTTTAAATCTGTAATTTTAGCATTTTCAGATAATTTCATTAGTAAATGAGCCATCTGTTGGAAACCAACAAGCGGGCTTAACAATTACTAGAGAGGGGTGAATAGTAATATGGAAGCAACAGTGACTAATTTTCGGTGCGATTAAAAGATAATGGATCAAAAGCTTGTTTTTCTGAAACTGGGCAATTTACTCGAGTGAAATGAAGAACACTCGAGTGAAATTCCACGAAATACTCGAGTGAATTGTAAAACACTCGAGTGTTTTATGCAGAACAGAAAGGAGTAGTTTCAGAGAAATTTAGCAAAATGATTCAATGTCTTAAAGACTAATCCAGGGCAAATATAAATCAAAGTAGAGGGCAATTAAACTAAGTTAAAACAAGTTGAAAACAAGTTAATTGCAACCAATTGCTACTAGAATTATAAAAGCCCCTTTCTAGAGAACTTAGGGTTTGGTTTTACTTGAAAACTAAGAAAGCTATAAAAGAGAGAGACAACACCAATTTTATCCTGGTTCACACTCAATATAGAGTGCTAATCCAGTCCCCCTAATCAACTTAGGAGTTTCTACTAGTAATCAAATTGTTAAAAATTACAAGGATAAATTGAGATTCCTCACTCAATCCTAACCCTTTTCAAGAGTGTACCAAACTCTTGAAATTTCTACCCCAACTTGATTTGGTGATGAAGAGTCCCTTCTTCTTAAGCTCCTTGGAACCTCCAAGAGCCCACCAAGCTAAGAATCCTCTTATTCTTTGTGCTTGAGAACCTCCCAAGGCTTGAGAACTTGGATACCTCACCAAGTACTTGGATACCTCACCAAGATTTTCTAAACAAGCTAAAGTGTTTGAGAATTTTACAACAAATAATTCTCTTACAAATGAAGCACACTCTCTTAACTCACTAAGACAAATAATAAAGATGAATGCTTGGTTGAGTTTAAAGAGAGAAAATGATTTTAACACTTGAGAGAGAGAGAATCAATGATAGAATGTAAGCTTGTTGTTCTGGATAATGGCCACTATTCAG
This sequence comes from Crotalaria pallida, assembly GCA_037953625.1. NCBI lineage: Eukaryota > Viridiplantae > Streptophyta > Magnoliopsida > Fabales > Fabaceae > Crotalaria > Crotalaria pallida. The sequence goes on along the minus strand of CM075653.1, from coordinate 10,390,662 downwards.
AATATAAGTAAGGGGACAAAAGGGAAGGAAAAACCAAGTTATTCTCCCTTTTTGTCCTCTTCTAACGTTTAAAAAATTTTCTGTCAGACCTAAATCACTCGAGTCTTTTTGGAAACACTCGAGTGTTTTTGGTCAACTCTGATAGTGTTGCCTTTTTACTTTATCCAACGGCTATATTACTGAAAATTCATAAATCACTTGAGTGAATTGAGAATCACTCGAGTGAATTGGTCAATGTTGAAAAAATTAAGTTTTCTAACATTGTTTTCAATTCTCTTCTCAAGTCTGATTGGTTTTAATCTCAACCTTTCATGCATGAATATTATTAGTAAATGAGGCATCATATATAGTAGTGACTGAGATGATAAGAAGAACATCTCTAATAGTAGTGATACTGATTGACTCTAAGCCCTCTTGCTACTTGCCATTGATGGTAGTTGAGAACTTTAGATGATGTAGCATAAAAGGCGGGCATCCTGCATAGGCATAGGTGTCATACTATGATATGACAAAATTGTGTTATATTCAGAATTAGATAACTGCATACCAACTTTGATTTGGTTATCTCTTTCATTTTCTTGGACTTGATCATATTATAAGCTACATTTATGGATTTTTTTATAGTTGGTTGAGACACGTCTGAGATTCAGCAGAGGCGAAGTTCATGGCAGGATGGAGTTCTGACACAAATTGCCTCATTCCTCTTAAATTGTGAAGCTTCCTTCTCTGGTTGTTATAATTCTAGTAATTTAATTTAGTTACATGAAGTGATAAGAAATGGCCCCAAGAATTTAGATACATGAAGTTTAACTGAAATACTATTTTTGGTATGAAATTATACATGAAGTTATACTAGAATTTGATCCTTAGTTTAGAAGTTATTTGACCTTTATTTGACCTATTAGTTTCATATATAGATTCTGCAATGTGAAATGGCCAGTATGCAACTAACTTTGTGATCTTCTTTGATTTGTGGTAAAGGAAACAAACAAATGTTGAAATTGTAAATACTAGATGATATGATTTTGCTTATTTGATTCATAAAATGAGTAGAATAAATCATATTATGCTCCTGCAATTGAAACTCATTTACTAGATTCATATATTATGTTCCTTTCTAAAATGTGGAGGTCCGTTCTTAAACCTTATGAAGTGTAGCCGTTTTTTGCAGCAGATCTCCAAGGTTAGCTCAGAGTAAATATCAGAAGGGATGGGGAAGTTTCACCAGAGAAAAGTGGGGGGTGATTTTTATCACTGTTAATGTAGACCTATACTTCAACCTTGTAGCTGATGAAGGTACATATAAACATATACGGCTATAATCTAAATTTAGTGTACTAGATCAATTACAGCTACTTGAAATGTCTAATACTGATTGAGCATTTTTTTCCTGTTTATTTGAAGGTGTGTTTCTTCCCAAGTTGTGTGAAGCACAAAGTAAAAATGCCTGTAGAGAAATAGCTGAGCTGAAAAGTTTTGGAATTGTGGCACCAGGACCAATTCAAAGCTACTCCTCCAGAACCTTTTAACCCTGAGTTGTTCTGCTGATTTAATTGCTCCCCCTGCATACCCACCATACTAAATACTGCTGAGCTGAAAAGAACACGCAGAATGATTAAGAGTGACATATTAGCCCACCTACTATATATAAGTTTAGTTTATTTATAATAATGAAGTTGTCCAACTCTACTTAGGAGTTTTGTAATGTACCATCCCTATATATTTTGTTGTTTAAGTTTAGTTTCTTTATAATAATGAAGTTGTCCAACTCTACTTAGGAGTTTTGTAATGTACTATCCCTATATATTTTGTTGTTCAATGTGTACCTGAAACTTTGTCTTCACAGTATAATAAGGTTCAACTTTCACTCTATTATATAAATATAACTTTGCTTGACGTAATTACAAGAGTCTAGTGTTTTTCCGTTGTAATTTAGAAAAACAATCCCTGGTGGTAACAATTTCTCAGTGTAAGGTAAATTTAAAAAAATTAATTAATACAATATATAAGCTTAATTGCTAATAGAAAAAGGGCACAGCGATAGCTGATAAGGCTTATAAGAAGAGGAAATGTGTACCTGCAATTATAGCAGTACATGTAATATTAGTATGCAATTTGTTGGTTCTTTATTGTTTGCAAGGTATCTATCTCTTTGTGTTTTGGAGTTGAAACAAAGTACAAAAGATTTTATATGAAATATAAACCCATTTTGGTAATTGTACATCTAGAATCAATTTTGATCAAAATTTTCCAAACAATAATATTTTACCAAGATCACTTTATCAAGTAAAGATATCCAAACATAAATCACTTCACCATAAACTCAATTATAATCAAAATCAATTTCATTCAAAATCAATTTTGCCAACTCTCATCCAAACATACACTTCATTTAATGGATTTAATTTCCCTTCTTCTATTCCGAAGAAAAAAAAACTTCGTCTATCTAAATTAAGGTGCTTATCCTCAACCTTAAGAGTTGAGGTTAAGAAAATCAAAAAAAGCTAAACACTTTGCGTGAAAGCAAGTATACAAAATGGATAAAAAGAATGTAACTGTTTAAAACCACCCACTCATTAATAACTTCACCAAAGAATTGCCTGAAAGCAAGCCTCAAGTCTCACTACCCACTGTAGCATCAACATGTTTGTGACAAAGAGCATCCTGTGCACTTCCATAAACAAAATCCATATAATAAAGAATAAAATTTTCAGTAAACAATAGTACAAAGAATCCAGCAACCACCAAAAGTAAAAAAACCAACCAACCTTACTTCCAGATGGAGCACTTCTTTTTGGGATGAAATGTCTTCTGGTGTCTGCATGCATCAAGGTTTGGTTGTACTTGAGCAGTACCAACCAAAAGAACCAAAAGAAAATTTTTAAAAAAAAATAGTGAACAAAACTTTGTACATCTCAACATCACATTGTGGTTGGTTAAGAATGTTACAAATTGCTTTAAATTTAGATCAGAATGTTTAAAATATAACGTGCCAATATGTCAATAACAATGCTTCCTAGAAAAACTTTGGAAATCAAAACAATTAGTAATATCAAATTTGAACAGCTGACATTACCCATAGCCTGGCATTCCCCTTAAAAACTCATCCAATAGAGAAAAAAAGGTAGACCTAAGAACCTTTAATTGAACCTTCCCTCTGAATCTCTGATATATACACATCAACCTGTCCAGTGGTAGCTTGAGCTTCCACTCGCTTCAGTGAATTACCCCCGAGGGCCAAGAAGAAGGCCAACATAATTAAACTGAAAATCAATCCAGCCAGTGAAATTTATAGCAAAAATGCAATGAAATGAAATGTCAGTAGAATGTACAAATTTATAGCAAAAATGCAATGAAATGTCAGATATCTTACATTTGGGTAGCTATCCTTAGAAATATACATGCACAATATCATCTTTACTATGTGAGAACTTGGAAAAACTAGTGATGTTTGCCAATATATATTTAGTCCTAGTAGTCCAGTGAATCTCTAGTGTATAATGAACTTAAACAGTCAGTAAGAGAACTAGAACTTAACAGGGAAAACACCATGAAAACTGACAAAAGGAGAATCCAAGAAAAGAGGGGTAAGAATGAAACATAAACAGAAACAGAAGAGGAACACTGGTATATGATACAAATAAAATCAAGAATTACTAAAGTGTTTTACACAGTTTAAAGCAACACACAAATTTCACAAAATAGAGGCAATATTGTAGCCATCAAGAGAGAATCAATCTCTTCAGAAGCAGAGAAAGCCATTAATAATAAGTGAGAACTACATACCTCAATTCAAGCTATCCAACGACATCTCTCATGCCATAAATTAAACAGCAAGAGTTGAAAATCAGTTGAAGAACTCATAGATTATGGAATTCTTAAGTAGAAAATGTAAATAGTGAAACAAGTGATTAAGAATTATTACTCATGCCATTGCTTGACTGGTGCTTGTCACATACACATCACTCACAACTAGCATACTAAAACGAATCCGTTTTATTCTTTTTCTGTTCAAATTTTACAACTTCACGATGATTTGTCATTTATACAGAAATGACAAGTTCATTTCTTCAAATCATCTATGCTACAACTGAGGCTTACTTAACAAATTAAAGGAATAAACAAGCATGCATGGGAACAAGAATGGATAGGATATGGAGTTGGAGTTGGAGTTGAAGGAAAATAACAATATGGATTTCAACAACACAATAATAGTCAAATTATAAATTACACTTGAATCAGAGGCTTCAAGATGTTATTTTTATTTTGCTTTTTTGCAATGCAATTGGCATCAATATTTAGTAGAGCCATATTTGCAATTTAAAAAACAAATTTGTCAAGAATGCCTTAATAATAGCTCATTCTCAAATTCAGTTAAAAATCTATCCAACACATTTCAGAAAAGCAATAACCAATAATCTACATTACAACAATCAAAAGTATCAATGGAAATGTACTGAAAGTCTGAAACTCATTATATTTCAAAGTACAAAATTTAAAAGTTGTAGATACAATACATGACTCAGCAGTTTTCAAAGAAAAAGTGGTACACAAAGCACTGGCTCCTTTCAAATTTCCCCTCTGTAACCTCCAGACCCAAAATAATCCTTTCTATTATTTGCAATCACCATGCTCTTCTGATGTTCTAATTTGGGACAATCACGAATGCGATGACCAAGCCCACCACAAAATGCACATCCCTTGACCCCACTTATGTCTGTGATTGCTTCATTATCTTCCATCGGATCATTAAGCTCGGCCAAAACTGGGGGAATCCTTTGTTTTGCTTCTTGCAAGAGGTGCTTCAAATCAAGCAATGTTGTCTCGCTTTGATTTTTGTTGATAAATGTTGTCGCTATACCAGTCTTGCCACATCTCCCTGTCCGTCCAATCCGATGGACATAATTTTCAATTTCAGCCGGCATGTCATAGTTAATGACATGCTGAATATCAGGAAAATCTAAACCTTTGGATGCAACATCTGTAGCAACCAACACATCTTTCTTTCCAGCCTTAAAAGCTGAAATGGCATACTCTCTCTCCTCCTGATCCTTGCCTCCATGAATAGCCACAGCTTCCACTCCTTTCAAAAGAAGATATTCATGAATGTCATCCACATCAGCTTTATTCTCACAAAATATTAGAACAGGCGGAGGGGTTTTTTGCAAGCACTCAAGGAGGTAAACTATTTTTGCCTCTTGCTTAACATATTCTACTTCCTGAATAACATCGAGATTTGCTGCCCCTGCACGTCCCACATTGACAATGATAGGCTTCACCAAAGCACTTCTAGCAAAGTTCTGAATCTTTGTTGGCATAGTAGCAGAAAATAAAAGAGTCTGCCTCTGAGCTTTGAAGTGATCAAAAACTTCCCTAATGTCATCTTCAAATCCCAAATCTACCAATCGATCAGCCTCGTCTAACGTTAAATACCTGCAGTTATCAAGATTCATTTTCTTCTTGGCCAACATATCCTTCAATCTCCCAGGAGTAGCAACAACAATATGAACACCCTTCTTCACAATCTCAAGTTGTGATCTCATATCCACTCCACCAATACAAAGCAAAGGCCTGAGCTCCGGATATCCGGCTTCCTTCAAAGGTGTCAAGAACTGTTCAATCACTTCATAAGTCTGCCTAGCAAGTTCCCTAGATGGACAAATAATTAATCCGAACGGACCCTCTCCAGGGACAATAGGCATCATAATTTCCTCCTGCATTGCCACCATGATCATCGGCAGCACAAAGACCAGAGTTTTTCCCGAACCCGTGAACGCAATCCCAATCATATCTCGCCCAGACAAGATGACAGGAAGGCCTTGCACCTGAATTGGTGTAGGTTGCACAATCCCTTTAGCTTTCAACATGCTCAAAATCGGCTCCGGAAACCTCATATCCTTAAAATTCTTAATTGGCGGCGGAATATTTTCACCATCAACTATTATATGCCACTGTTTTCGAATCAAATCACATCCTTTTTTCGACATCCTTCTAATTTGCAAAGGTGGCTTCCACCCCGTAGGCAAAGGTTCAGTATAAGTGATTCCCTTAGCTAACTCACGAACCGACATAAGGGTTTTCCTATCCGACAAATTCTCAATCATCTCCTTCTCCTGCTGAACAATCTGTTCAGTCACACTAATCTCAGGCTGATCTCGTTTCAACTGCGACGCCTTCTCTAGGAGACTGGGTTTAGATTCCACCACTTTTTGTTTCTCCAACTCAACATCAGTGACAGCAGACGCCTTCCCTTTGCGTTGAAGAATCCTCTGAGCTTCCATAGCACGGCGTTTCGCCACGGGAATATACTCCTCATAATCATCATCTTCTTCCATGTTTGCTGCCATTATGATTTCTTTTGATCCTATTTGTATTTCAAATCAAAATCAAAATAAAAAGCAAAACCTAAATAAAAATAAAAACCCTAACTTTGCAAGATTTCAGAAAACCTTGAATCAAAATCATCAACAATGGAAATTAAACCAAATTATTTAACAGTAATACATGAGAAACCGTGACAAATGAAATTGGGGTTTTGAATTATCCCAATAATAATAATAATAATAATAATAATACTTCCCAGTACGACCCTATTTTGAGAGCAGCAAGCAGAGAGAGCTAACCTTCTGTCGTGGACTCGTGGCTGAAGCTGGAGGGCTGGTGGTGGCTGTCGCCGTCGCTGGTTGGGCTGGGTCGTGGCGTCGGGTGTGGGTACTGGGCAGTGAGAAGAAGAAGGGCAGAATGATCGAAGAAGAGGAAGAATGATTTGGGAAATTAGATTAAAAATCCAATTTTGGACCCAAAAACTGGTTGGCGGCGCACCCCATTATGTACTCCTTAAGTAATTACTGCGTAGCATGAGTACAGTACGGTACCCGGTATCGGCCCGGTACAGGATATCTCAATTTCTAATACGATTTATATATAACGGTGATTACGTGGGTACCGTATCGATGGAAGTACCCGGCGTACCCATTAAAGTATCCAATTTTTTTTGTTTGGTTACGCACGTTCCGTTGTATCCGTATGCGTACGGTTTCATTTTTGGAGTACCCATCCAACACAGAGTTATAGTATTTAAGTTACAAATTAGTTCTTTAAATTTATTTTTTTTTAAAAATAAGTTTTGCAAGTTGTTGTTGCGTTCTTTTCCTTAATATTTTTCGTTAATTGACACGTGTTACTCAACTCATAGTGCCACATGTTAAAAAATGTTTTTATGATACCACGTGTTACTCAAAAGAAAAATCAACCAAAATGATTGATTTGTTGGATAGCAATAACTTACCTGACTTATTTGAAAGAAACAAAATTTAAGGAACTGGTTTGTAACCTAAAAATTGTGATGTCCAAGATCGGAGGCACCACATGAGGTGTTTGGGGGTTGTTGCAGCTGACGAGGGTGACCCCGGTCCTACGTATCCCATGAGAGGGGAATCAAGTCACACGTAGTTCTTAGGTTAGAGAGACGTACCTTAGCCCCTAGGGAGAGATGGAGTATATATAGGAGAGCTGGTTGCCCTAATGGGCTTGCCTGAGGCCCAGTTAGGGCCAACCTGTATTGAGCTGTGAGTGGATGAGCTGTCCTTGTGGATAAGGTTGGATCTTGGGTGGTGTCGGACAAGGAGGTCGGACTCGGACCTTGGGTAGGAGGACGAGGTCGGCCCGTGCCTGATGCCAGCTCGGCCGTTGAGCATTGAGCTCGGCCAAGCACACAGGGAGCCTGCTGAAGGGTCCTCAGGTCCTGAGTGAGGGTCACGTGGAGCTCGGCTAGGCTGAGTCCACCACATAAGCCCCCCAGCTCGGTCAAGGCTATTTGAGCCTTGTTCCGAGGTCTTGGTTTAGGTCCTTTTCCCATGTCCACCACGTAAGCAGCCGAGTCCACCACGTAAGCAGCCGAGTCCACCACGTAAGCAGCCTGCTCGGCGAGACTTTGTGAGTCTCGAGCCGAGCTAGGAGAAAGAAGGCATAGCACTAAGCATCATAGCACTAAGTACCCCCCACCTTCTAGGAAGAGTTTGAGTACTAGTCCACAATCATGTGCTCAAGGCTAGCAAAGGATAGCAAGGCGGGTTAGGAGAAGTCGATCCGCCACATAAGCCCCCCAGCTCGGGAAGAGTCGTAGAGACTCTGTGCCGAGTTGAGGTCCTTTCTGCGTCCGTCTGATCAGTGCTGAGTTGGTGATGAGGTAGAAACATGCTTGCAGGCGTGGCCTTCCGCTCGGAAGAGTGTTGCGGATGGTTGATAGTGCTCTTTTGTGCTCGGATGATGAAACTGAAAGAGTATCCCGATCTCGGACCGAGTTCCCGCGGGGGGATCCGCCACAAGCTCGGTGAGGCTCATCTCGAACCGAGTACAAGCTCGGTGAGGTACATCTCGAATCGAGTGCAAGCTCGATGAGGAACATCTCGAACCGAGTGCAAGCTCGATGAGGAACATCTCGAACCGAGTGCAAGCTCGATGAGGAACATCTCGAACCGAGTGCCAATTCGGTGAGGAACATCTCGAACCGAGTCCGAGCTCGGTGAGGTACATCTCGAACTGAGTGCAAGCTCAGTGAGGCTCATCTCGAACCGAGTACGAGCTCGGTGAGGTACATCTCGAACCGAGTGCAAGCTCGGTGAGGTACATCTCGAACCGAGTGCAAGCTCGGTGAGGAACATCGGGTAGGTGACCGAGCTTGAGAAAGGCCAGGGGCAAGCATGCAAAGCAAGGAATCGCCGAGCAAGGTCGTGGTGTCTGTGCAAAAGAACCTAGGAAACGCCAAGCTATAGGCAAACCGACGAGCTTTGTCGAGGCTCGCAGGGGACCTCTATCAAAGCAGAAGGCGGTGAAGAAAGTGCAGTCCATAAAATATTGGCCGAGAATGCCTCTCTGACCTAGAGAAGTCGGCAGATGACATCTTTGACACCTTCGGGAATGCTGTGAATCAGATTAATATCCTCAACCCCGACCTTCGCCTCAAAGTGTTCAGGGTTAAAGACGGCACGCTGGTGGATTACAACAACAACAATACCGAGGTTGATAACTTGGATGACAACCTGCCTGCCCCCCTTGCCGAGAAGGAGAAAGGGATTCTTGAACATTGTTTTAGACCCGATGAGGGTTGTGCTCTGTATGCGGTAAGGAGAGCTCGGGTCCTGCACCATTCGCCGAGGACAGTGAACTTCCAACACAAGTTGTTGCACATAGGATGTGGTTGTCTAAACCTTTTGAATTCGGATGATTCCCCCTGACCAGTGCAGTGACTTATAAGGTTTCCTCTGAAAAAAGGTGCTGTATATAAGTGAATGTGGTAGGGAACTCGGATGCTATCCTCGGCCCCAGTGTAAAAGAGGTTGCTGAGTGAAGTTATGTGAAAACATTTCACAGCAAGCTGTACTTTACCGGGTGTCCCTTGTACCCTGAGCTTATAAGCCGATCTCGGAAGATGTTCGCTGTATATAAGCACCGTGCAACATTTAGGTGGCTAACGCTAAATGAGAGGATTGGTACGTACGCACTGTCTGTAGCACTAGCACCGACTTGTATGCATGAATGCATGTAAGTGCGGTGACAGGGGGGACCGTTCTACCATGAAGGTAGGGCCGAGATGATAACCGTATGCGTGAATGCATGAATTGACCGTTCTACCACCAGGGTATGGTCGAAATGATAACCGTGTGGGTGAATGCATGAATTGACCGTTCTACCACAAAGGTAGGGTCGAGATGATAACAGCTCGGCAGAAACATGAATAATAGTAGATCGGCCGATCAGATAGAAACATGAATCCGAGAAAATAATAGCAGCTCGGCAGATCAGATATAAACATAAATTAGAGAGAATAATAGCAGCTCGACAGATCTGATATAATCATGAAATAAAGAGAATAATAGTGGCTCGGCCTCCCTTTTCGATAAACCACGCAATTTGAAATAGAGAATCTCCGAGCTTAGAAATAAGCATGAACTAAGAAATAATATATGCCTTTGGAATTGTTCACCTTCGAGAAGCCGTGGTGGTCCTGTGAAAACCAAAGGAGATCCAAGCCGAGATGAAAAGTAGAGCCAATAAGATAATAAAGGAAAACATAGCAGCTCGTCCAAAAAAGATCCAAGCCGAGATGAGAATAGAGATCGTAAGATGACTTCGTTCAAAAATAGAGACAGCCGTAGCACCTCGGCCTTCCTTTTTTCGACCATCCTTTTCCCTGAACCTTACATTACATGTAAAATAATAGTAATCAGTGATTGTCGTTAAATTTGACGACTCATGATAATATATGGTAATTAAATAACAACAATGAGGATTGTTGGTAGGCAAGAATAAAACACCGACATAAGAGCAAGATGATTCGAGCAAGTCATACGCAACAGATATGAAAGCGGCAAATATTGACAATTAAGATATTGTTCAACAAGATAGTATCCCGAAAAGATGCATGATTTCAAGTATATCACACTCCATAATAGAAGATATTTGTCAACAAACCAGATGAGAGCATTTAATTCGTGAAAAACGACAACAGGAGAGGTAACGGAAATCAAATATTATCATACTATCACAATAGAAGAGGTAGAGATTTAAAGACATTTAACAACAAGAAGATTTGGTTAACAGTACGTCATGTAACAACACGGAGAATACCAAATAATAAGCAATAAGTAGAGAAACTATAAAGAAGCAAGGATTAACAGCACATGTCAGAATAGTGCACCAGGTAAATAAATATCAGAAAGCATGTAGAGTAAACACATAGAAAAGCGAAGAGATAGGAAAATAATATGAGAACTATAATCTCTTCCCTGATTTAGTGAGGTGAGTGATGTCGGGTTGAAGTTTGTCGGACTGAAGCATGTCGGACTGAAGAATGTCGGATTGAAGTATGTAGGATTGAAGTATGTCGGATTAGGAGTGTGCAGTCCGTCCTTTTCGAATGGGCTTTGTCGAGCTTTGAGGTCCGACCTCCGTTTTCCTTAGTGTGATGTCGAGCGAGGGAAACTAGCGGAATAGTCGTCATACTCGGATTAAGAGATCGGCTCGAGTGTGAAACACTATGCGAGTCTTCCGAAATTACCTTGAAAATCCGAGGAGAGAAGAGTAAACTCAGATTATGATTTTCGAAATCATGTAAATCCGAGGAGAGAAGAGTGAACTCGGATTATGATTTTCGAAATCATGTAAATCCGAGGGGAGAAGAGTAAACTCGGATTATGATTTTCGAAATCATGTAAATTCGAGGAGAGAAGAGTGAACTCGGATTATGATTTTCGAAATCATGTAAATCCGAGGAGAGAAGAATAAACTCGGATTATGTGACAAAGTTTGATTGTCGTAAATAATATTTGATGACATTAATAGGCGAAGATATATTTTTGACCAATGTGAATCATGCATCAAAATAATGACGTGTAATAATAAAAATAATTTGCAAGGTTTGATACAGAACACTACCCTGATATAGGAATGAGTATTGAGTTGTTGGGCCCATGGTACGTTGATAGCCCGATCCTCTCCTCTTTATTTCTTTCTTTTTCTTCTTTGATTTGATTTTGATTTTTTTTTAACCTGGGCTTGCTGGCCCGTTAGGTAATTGTTGATGCTTTTTTTTTTTTAACCTGCTGCGTGTTGATGCTGTTGCCTTCGAGTGTGTGTGGCGGCGGCGGCAAGCGTGAACCCAAGATACCGCAGTAGCGGCCGGCACAGACCCAAACGATGGAGATGAGGGTGTCGCCGGGAACGGCGAGAACTGGGAGCAAGAGGAACCGCGGTGAGTTTGAGAGATGGCGGTGGCTCCTTCCTTGCTGGTTCGAGGACCCCTTCTTTGGTTCGGGAATCATGAAGAGAACTCGCGAAGGGAGGGAAAGAAGAGGTGAAACGCGAAGGCTTGGCGGCAGAGACCATTGCCGCTTCTTCTTCCTCGCGATACGATCGCTGTGGCGTCGGCGGAGGGAAGGCGAGCATCAGCGAGGAGGTGGCGACTTGGAGGAGATCAGAGGATGAGGATTAGAAGACGGCGGAGGTAGTGAGATCGCCATTGTTGTACGTGCGCCGCCGTCAGTGTTATCGCGTCGTTGACGGTGGCGGCTCGAAATCGCCTCGTTCCGAACCCAGGACCGCAAGGACGGTCGCTCTGGAAGTGGAGTGAAGAAAGAGACGAGGTGAAGCAGAGCCTCGGGGACAGTGGTTGTTTGGCAGCAAGGAGGGGGCGGCCGTAACCACAATCACGTTTCGGAAACACCACGACCTCCTTCTCTCTCCTCACCATTCATGAAGCAAGAAGAAGGAAACAGTCGCCGTCATCGCCCCATCACGGTAGCGGTTTGACGATGATGCCAAGGGGTTGCCAGAAGGGTGGGAACGGCCACAGAAAAGGCTAACAACACCATGTAGCAGCTCCGACCCCATCACCGCCTCGCACCATGAATTTTGATTCAATCTTCTCTCCCTCTCTTGTTATTTTTTGGATCTTCCTCCTCTTCTTTAACTGTTGCTGCTCCTTCGTTAAGATCTGTCTCCCTTTCTCCATTTCTCTCGCAGCAACAAAGATGAGGATCTCCCTCGATCCTTTACCATGGTCGTCGGCCATGAATTTTTCTTATTTCTTAATTTTTTTTATTTTTTATTTTTTTTTGAACGTGGATGGGAATCGGAGTTTACCGTTCCCCACAGACGGCGCCAATGTGATGTCCAAGATCGGAGGCACCACATGAGGTGTTTGGGGGTTGTTGCAGCTGACGAGGGTGACCCCGGTCCTACGTATCCCATGAGAGGGGAATCAAGCCACATGTAGTTCTTAGGTTAGAGAGACGTACCTTAGCCCCTAGGGAGAGGGGGAGTATATATAGGAGAGCTGGTTGCCCTAATGGGCTTGCCTGAGGCCCAGTTACGGCCAGCCTGTACTGAGCTGTGAGTGGATGAGCTGTCCTTGTGGATAAGGTTGGATCTTGGGTGGTGTCGGACAAGGAGGTCGGACTCGGACCTTGGGTAGGAGGACGAGGTCGGTCCGTGCCTGATGCCAGCTCGGCCGTTGAGCATTGAGCTCGGCCGTTGAGCATTGAGCTCGGCCAAGCACACAGGGAGCCTGCTGAAGGGTCCTCAGGTCCTGAGTGAGGGTCACGTGGAGCTCGGCTAGGCTGAGTCCACCACAAAAATAACTCAAGGAATCAATCTAATAGTTTATATATATATATATATATATATATATATATATATATAAAATATTCATTGATCACAGAAAGATACACTAATCATCAATTTAATATTCAAAAGATTTTTAACATCAATTTAATCCCCAAAAATATGATGGCATCGCGAAGTGTAAATTTGTGTTCCTGAAAAATTCATGAGTGTCAAATAAGTCTCTAAAAGAACAAATGTGGTGCCATGTTAATTTTTGAGAGAATAAATTGATATAAAAAATCTTTAAAAAATTAAATTAATAACCAATATAACTTTGGAAGGCCAAAATAACTATTAAGTATATATACCACTTAGTTTGTTAACTAATCAATTTGCAGTTTGGTTTAATTCCATTTTTTAATTATCTTTGTTTGTTTGTTTTTTCTACATAAATATGAGTTGATACATATTTATATTTCAATTACTCTGTTTGTGTTTTATTATATGTTTTTTTAAAAAGATTTTTTTTATATATATTTATTTGTCTCATTTAGAAGTTTAAGAGTGAAATAAATATTATTTTTTAGGTTTATCTTTATTTAATAGGGTATTGATTTAAGTAAGCAGTTGATAAAAAATAATAATTACAAAAAGAAAAAAAATATGTCAAGGAAAACATTATACATTTCTTAAAAGACATGTTTTTTTAATGGACAAATAAATAAAAAATAAAGGAGTATAAAATAGAAATTAGAGGAAAATATTGAATTGTAAAGATAGTTTAGTACAGTATATACAAACGAGGACAAGTAAGTCTAGTTTATTCGATCATGTACCAAATATTTAAGATTTATGAGTTTGAAATTTCAGGTTCAAATTTTAAGTAATTTGTTTAGCAGATTATTATTTGTGACTTTAATTTTCCTTTTTTTTTGGTACAATGGAAAAAGAAGAACAACTACAACCGGAGGAAAATACGCCCAGAGGCATCATCACGAAGAGCCTGTCTCACTAACGCAGGAGGGCTAGAAAAACACTGAAAAGGAGAGCTACTACTGCCACCCATCTTAGCCAAAGAATCAGCACAAAAATTTGCCTCCCGGAGAACATGAGTGAATGACACCACCCAATTCCGCGCCAACAACGACTTAATATCATCAATAACAACTCCAAAAGCATGCAGCGGGGGAGTTACGTTTGATAACACCAACCTATGCACTTCAGAAGAATCAGTCTCACAATCCAATTCATGATAGCCCAAACTCCAAGCCAACTCCAAACCATGCTTCAAACCCAACAACTCAGCCAGGACAATATTCTGGGATGCATAACAACCAGCAAACCCACACAACCAAGCTCCATTAGAGTCTCTAATAAGCCCACCAAAACCCACCAGATCCTCACCATGCCTAAAGCTTCCATCAACATTAAGTTTGACTTTAGGAGGCATGGGTTTGTGCCATTTCACCTCTCTAACTCCTAGCCACTGGTTATGCTGAATAGGACACCATCTAGTAAGCTCATCTATCATAATATTAATCATCCCACAAGTCTGATCAATGTGCCACTGGTCATCTCCAATTACAGCGGCATTTCTTCTCCTCCAAACCCACCAAAGCACCGCGAGAAACTTATGACAAGCATCACCTCGCACAAAGGCTTTGATCCATCGAACTGTGTCACTATTCCAAGAGACATGACTACCAAAACTAAACCTACACCACAATTCCTGGCTAAAAGGGCAGTCCCTTACACAGTGAAGTACATCCTCAACCTCTGCTCCACACCTAGTACAACCAGGAGAATGCGACAGCCCTCTAGTGAAACGGAAAGCATTCGTAGGTACAACATTATGGAGTAAAAGCCAAATCAAAAACTTGATTTTTTTCATGACAATGAAGTTTCCAAACCCATGACCATGATTCTTCAGGTAGGCTAATGTTGTGATTGTGAATCAGCCATTTGTAACCACTAGCCGCAGTATATTCTCCATCCATACTATCCTGCCAAATCCAAGCATCCATGATGTTACCAAGCCCCAAGATACGAATAGTATCCAGAGAAGATTTCAAGTCTCCAGACATCATCGTGGCTAGCTCACCTCACTTCCATCCCTCCATACTCCACACATCACTGATGGATTTATTAACATCTGAAATGTTCACAAAGGGGACCTGCTCACACAGATAACCAGCTTTATTCCAAAGGCCAAACCAGAACGACGTAGCACCATTACCAAATCTGAAATCAAAACCCTCCTTCAAACTATTCTTTGCACGAAGGATTCCCTTCATAGTGTAAGACATATTAGCTGATTGATGAGCCAAAAGCACATTCCTACCCTGAAGATACTTATGATCCAGCACTTGCTTCCAAAGGCACGTATTATCAGACACCAACCTCCATACCAACTTACCCAAGAGAGAGGTATTAGCCGTACGAGTGTCTTTAATACCCAAACCCCCATATGCTCTGGGACTAGTGACTTTCTTCCAACTCACCAAGTTTAAGCTTCTAGTCGATCCCTCCTTGCCCCAAATGAAACCTCTAAATATTTTGTCAATATCATTGCATATACCTTAAGGTAACCACAAAGTTTGCATTGTATACGTGGGAATGTACGCCAAAATCGATTGAGTAAGGCAGACCTTGTCGGCCCTATTCAACAAGCTCCTCTTCCAGCTAGCCAATCTAGTTCGGAGCTTCTCCACTAGGGGAAGGAATTTATCACGAGATGCTTTCCCTGTTATAATTGGAGAACCCAAATAAACACCAAGATCATGGCAAAACTGAATTCTAGTTGCAGTTGAAAATTCTCGAACAATACCACGAGGCACCTTGGCTGAAGCAAAGTCTCTAGACTTCTCAAAATTCACTTTCATACCAAATGTTGTGCAAAACTCATTTAAAACCTCCACTATCACCCTTTGTTGACTAGATTTAGCTCTACAGAATAGAAACACGTCATCGGCAAATAACAAATGGGATATCATAGGCCCTCCTCTAGAGACACTCACCAGCAACCAACTCCTGTTCTCCACCTTAAGATTGACAAGAGCCGAGAATTTCTCCATGCAAAGGACAAAGAGATAGGGTGACATTGGATCGCCTTGACGTAAACCCCTAGAAGGAACAAAGCTATCAAGACGTTCACCATTCCAAAGCACTGAGAGACGGGAAGCCCTCACACACTGCATGATAAGAGCAACCATCCTAGGAGGAAATCCAAAATCTCAAAGAGTATTCTCCAAGAAGTCCCAATTAACCCGATCATATGCTTTTTCCATGTCAACTTTAAAGGCCACCGAACCAACTTTGCTCATCGACTTCGACATAAAGCTAAGGATCTCTTGAGCTATAATTGCATTATCCGCCGTACCCCTCCCTGGAATAAAACTACTCTGCAAGGGTCCTACTAGAGTGCTCATGAAAGGTCGTAACCTGTTTACAATCACCTTTGTGATGACTTTAAAAATTACATTACAAAGGCCAATGGGACGAAAATGCTTGAATTCCGTTGGTTGCTGAACCTTAGGAATTAGCACCAGAAGCGTCTCACAAAGCCTATGATCAAGAGAACCAGTTGAGAAAGCATCCTCCACCAACTTCCAAACATCCATACCAACCACATCCCAATATTTCTTAAAGAAAAACGGCTGGAACCCGTCTGGACCCAGAGCTTTGTAAGACTTAAGAGCCATCACTATAAAAAAATATATTCAAACGAAATAAATGCAATAAAACTTAAAAAATGATATAAAAAAACACAAATTAAAATAAGTGCATAATCTTTAAATTATAAAATGTAATAAGTGTGGTTATTTTTGAAAAATGAATTTGGAATTTAATGCAATCGCGTTAGTAGTTTTTTACGAAACTAATTCAAGATGATAAAAAAAAAAAAGATTTTAATCAACTCTCAAAAAGAAAAAATCAATTTATGATTTTGTTTTTATCAGTTTACACTTAAACATTTCTATGCATTGGTACAGTTAGGACATAATTATATGACTAATCCTTAGACTATG
Organism: Crotalaria pallida; assembly: GCA_037953625.1. Lineage (NCBI taxonomy): Eukaryota > Viridiplantae > Streptophyta > Magnoliopsida > Fabales > Fabaceae > Crotalaria > Crotalaria pallida. The sequence goes on along the minus strand of CM075653.1, from coordinate 10,373,530 downwards.
AATGATGATTAAAATAAGCCTTATAAAATAAGGATTTGAGAATTTAAACCTTTAAAAATCTCTTCTGATAATATTTGGCATATAATTCGACTGATCACTTATATATATGTTTTTTTTTTAACTTATTTATGTTTTCAAATTTCACATATCCAACTTTATATATAAAATATTTCTCATTCAATTCCTAGGAGCCTATAGGCCTCCCTCTTGAACCAAAAATAAAATATTTTGTAAAATCTAACTAAACACATTTTGAAATTTAACTTTTGTTATTAAGTTATCTTCTTCTTATTAACATCACATAATGTTCAATTTTGAGTTACTAGCTAAGTTATTAGGACTGAAAACTGATGCAGCTCATCGAACCATACTATAAACTAATTTTGAATATGCACAAGGTACAAAGAAAGTTATTTTACATACGTTAGTTGGATTGAATGATTTTTGAGGGAATGAGAATGAGATGAGTTTTTTGGTTGTTGTTGGAGGGAACAGGAAATCATTGCTCAAGTGTCTGTCTTCCTACAACGTTTAGCATGTCAACAGTTTAAAGTAAATGGAAAAGAAAGGAAACCATTGCATGTTTCATATAAAGAGCTCAAGGGATCATGGCCATTCCAATTTAAATGCATAGAATTTGTTAATTTAGGAGATACAGTAGAGTTTCGAGATTCAGTCAATCAGTATGGCTTTTTTATGGCTTTTTTTCTGTTTTATGTAGCTTTTGTTGGTTGATTATATTGCATATTAGATACCTATTAAGATTGGATGGTCTTCAAAGTGCCCTTTTTCAAAGTCAAATGCTTACAACAGTTTTTTTTATAAGAAAATGCTTAATACAGTTTGTTCTTAATCTAGTTGATTCATTTAGAGTTTATATAATACAACATGTTGTTTTAGCAAATTTTTTTTTGCCACGTGCACTTTGTGGATATTTTTTTCTTCAAAAATCTGTCTCTCATTTGTTTTTTTTTTTTTTTAATACAATACAATAGTTGTTTGGGTTATTAAATTGCGATCATATTTGTGGTCATGTTGTGTAAGACATGCATCGCGTCTTATGTTAGGCATGTTTTTGTTTTAGGTAATCTTAGTCATTTTCTTTAACAATATTTTTTTTTGGTTCTATCCATCTCCCATGTCTCGTGTTGTGTCTAGCTTCTTTTACTACCGTTAAACAAAAATATAATAAGAATAAACATTGGAGTCCTACTCTCTCATCAACATTATGTTTAAGTATGCAAAATTCTATACATGTCTGATCCCTCAGCAGCTTTAGGATACAATCTGAAAATGAGCAGGACAAGCACTAGTACTTTCAAAATGAATTTGATTTTATAAGTTAAAACTTCATGATAACAGGTAGCTTAAGATACCTAGTATAATATGCCACTACCCTTTAATTTAATCTGAGGGGATGCAAATACTTTGGGTAACACTAAAAACTTCTTTCAAAGCCTTTTCTTCTACCGAAATAGCAGTCCCATAATTTGAATTGTGATTCTGCTACATTTTTTTTATACTTGAACGAGCCCTGCGGCAAGGAATGAAAGGATCTTTATGTATCTAGATGTTTTTCCTTTTCTGTTTTCTTTCCTCATGAAGGAAATCATTTGCTAGAGATTCCAACGCTCTAACTGTCAAGGGTCGATTTCTTGTGCTTTGCCTCCTGGGATTTATATCCGGCTGGTGCTCCACAGAGCCAACATCATGAGAGGTTCTTACTGGCTTCTCAACTACCTCCTTAGTATCAGATGCTAAACATGAATCATTTGCCTGAAGGCACTTTCCATCTTCCTCCGCCATTGCCACCATTTCACCATTTTCAGACATTGGTGGAACCTGCGATTTGCATTTTGCAACTCTGCCACGAGTAATGTTCATGCCATGACGAATTTCATTGAGAGTGCTTTCTTCATCATTCTCTCCCGCACTTCCCTCAGCAGAAGACTCGATAAAACTTCCACTCTGCTGATGACTAAATGGATCACAAATCTTCCTGTTGGCATCTGGAAAGTTCAATAGCTGAGAGATTGGCAGTTTTTCTGATCCCAAGCCACCAGAAGAATTCTCAAGGATGCGGTTTGTCTCATCCTTAGCGCAAGCAGTCAATCTCCTCCGCTTGATTGGAAGAACCGGATCATTTGAATGACCTGATCTCGCTCTCCGGCTGAATTGATGCTTGATGGTTTTGTTTAGTCGATTATCAACAAACAAGCCATTCAACTCATTTTGATGGTTGTCTGCCATCTTGTTTGCAATACCATCATATGCTTCTTTTTGGTTGGTAGCATCTCTGTCAGATATGCCTTTCTGGCAACCAGTATCACCCTTACTTTTGCGTGAAAGACCATCCATCTTAGAAGCATCTTCCAATTCAACTGGCAAATATCTCAATTTTCTCACCTTCAACAATTTTCCCTTATAAAGCATACTGGTATCAATAACTGTGAACTTTGTCAACTTTTGATTGATGCATTCATGTGTAGGGTTCTTCTGGTTTGCACTACTCATGCGCTTGACCCCTTTATATGTTATAACAACAGCATCTGCCTCAACTTTATGCACGGAATTACCAGGTAATGATTTCGATTTTGATGACTTCCCTCTATGCACCAAACTGCTGTCAATAACCATGAACTCTAAATGGTCTGTATTGTTAGTCGAAGCTCGGGGCTGGAGGTAACGATGACGATGAGAATCAGACTGATGATCATCATTTGGTCCCTTTTCTGGCTCTTCATCATTGGAACTACCAACTTTAGCATCTTCTTCAAGATCAAGAAGGCTTGGCTCAGCAACCACTTTGCTCAAGACATCAGGAATAGAATCAAAGTAATGATCACCTTTTACAAGTTTTCTCCTTGAAAACTTCTTAACACCAGGGGTAAGAAAAACCAGATAATCTTTGGAGCAAACATAGCCTTGATTCTTTGGTTGCTCGGAGTGCCAACCTATTGCTAGTAAGCGGGGCCAAATAGCTTCCCAGAAGAGATCATGACTTTTGGCTTTGCTCAGTCGAAATCCTCCTGTCAAAAATCTTAATATATCATCGGGTCTAAGAGAAGACCAATCTTTGCTAGTTGGTGCTGGACACACACGATTGTTCCTCCTAAGTTCCACATTATGGCTCGTAAGGTCTTCCCTTTCCTTACCAATACCCACTGCTTCCACAAGGACACCTAGTCCAACAATAGATTTCAAAGATGATATGTATGCTTCTAGAGAAGTGTTGCCCTTCGTATATGACTTAGAAACCTAATTATAGACAGAAACATAGTGAGGAGTGAAGGACATAAATGATACAAGTGGAAGTTGAATGGCCATAGAGGTCCAGATAACATTGGTACATCATCGTAGGATAAGAATTCAATCAGCTATTCCACCTTAATTATATCTAATATACAAAAGACGCAATGTTAAAGAAATAAAGTACTTGTTGAATTAATGAAGTTTTCACTTTCTAACATTACATGGACAAGGAGAAATAATCTAAAAGTCACTTCAACCACATAAACAAAATAAATAAGATACTTTCAAAACATTTAGAAACCCTTATGCCAATGGCTTCTATTCTCCAATATGGTCAATAATGGACGGAGAATCATAACGTATAAACATTGCAACTTACGAAGGAGCAAAGGACTATATCAGAGAAGTGGCATAGGATGGCATGAGAATGAAAGAAACTTAGCAATAATAGGATGCAGAGATACATACAAGCTAAGCTAATTATCCGTAACTGAAATATAAATATTGTAGTTCATTGGCAACAATGAATAGAAGAGATGACACAATTGAATACCTGTAGCAAAGTATCTTGAGATTCTTCTGAGACACGGGGAAGCAAGCGAGACAATAGTTCATGTTGTCTCCGCCCGCTAAAAAGTTTCTCTCCTATCAAACATTTTCTCCCTTTTAACTTCCTGCAGCTTGACCATTTACGGTATTCATTGGATTTGTAAAATTTTCCATAGTAGAATGACAGTATTTCCCCCATCCCTTTGTTCTCTAAAAAACTTTTTATCTGAACGAAATTCTTCCCAAAAATAAACAATCCAAGGAGAAAACTTTTCGCATCAGCATCACTCCACGAGCTACTCAATGTGCCAGGCGCCATTATATAATTTTTGCTTTTATCTGTATGACCTGACTTGCTGCTGTCTCTAGTCGTCATCACAGATTGAAAATTGTTTGGTTTCAACTCTTTCCCGCTGGCTGGTTCATTTCTCCTTTTCACAATATATGTTTTTGCAGATTCAATCACATTGGTCGTACCATCATTGTCTCCACTATCCTCTACATTATTCCGTATCCACATGACTGGGATGGGCAAACCAATTGCAAACGAAAGAGAGCTATCATGCTCAACTTCTGAATCAGCAGGATTCATTAGAAGCTGAAGCCGTTCTGTTTCTTTTATCAAGGAAGGAACTTCCACTTGGTATTCATGACCAAGTCGAGGACTCAATTGCAGGTCTCCAACTATAGTGATCGTATCAGGAGAACTTGGAGGACTGATAGATGCATGCTCCATGAAATCATCATTATAATTTGGCTGAACTGACTCCATCTGCTAAGAAATAAATCAAAAGCTTAAGAATTGAAAATTATAAAGGAAATGTAGATTGGATAGTATGCTCAAGGAATATACTTCAAACATGTTGCAAATAGGCATAAAAGTATTAATGTACAGTGTTTCTCTCGAGCCATTCATATTTCTCTGGCCAATGGTTTTGCAAAGCATCATACTTTTATTAAAGGAACTCATAATACACAAACATTAGTTTTCAAGTTTTAAAGCTTTTTTTTTTTGCTAATCATTGTCTTAGTTTCCTAACTTTTCAACCCTACAATTGCATATAAGCTATCTAACAAAAATATTGAATCTCTCACTGTTTTCACTTTCAATTTTTCACAAACTCTCACAAGTTATTGGATGGGGAACTCTTCGCTGTCCAGCAATTTCAAAATGATTATGACAACAAAAGCAATTATTTTTATGCAAATAAAAAAACATTAGAACAGAACTCGAACTGCCACAAGTGCTAAATAATATGATAAAGCACCAAATTCTTGAATCACTCACATAAAAAGCTATCAATTTTCTTAGCCAGAAAAGCAAAAAATATCTACCCTTTATGGAAAACAACATTCTTCAATGACTAACGCAGCTTCAAAATAATAACACCATACAATGACTACCACATATACACGATCTTAGGCAAAAAAAATTTGAAAACAAAAATACCCTTTTGTTGAAATTTTCTAAAGTTGTTGCCTCGTGACCTCCATGACAAGGGTTCAAATCCTGAAAAACAACCTCTCTCCGTTTTTTGGGCTAAGGCTGCATACATCTACCCTTCCCTAATCCGACCAGGTGTTAGCCTCGTGCACAGGGTAACCCTTTTTTTTTACCCTTTCTTTGTAAACAATATAAAGTCGAAGAATTTCGATTACCAACCAACAACCCCAGATCCCCCTTCTATGCAAGTTCATAACCAAAGCTAACTCAAACACTTGCAGATTATAAGTTTATAACACATAACAAAAACTAAGACTCATACGTGTGTAACAAAGGAAGAGCACAAGATAACAAGTTTCATTCACCATTGACACAAAGATTGAGCACACACCCACATAGTTATTGAGAAAAAAATAGCCACAAGCTTCTAAGAAAATAAATCGAAATATTAAAAGCCCAGAAATATTTCATGTACCTTTCACCGTACCCTATGTCGTTATTTATACACACACAAGTACACATATATATAACAACACACATTCAGAGAAAGATAAATATTTGTTACCTATGAGAAAGTTTTAAAAACATCAAATGCAATAAACCAAACAGATATATAAGAAGAAGAAGAAAAGAAAAAAAGTAAAAAAAAAAGGGTGCTTAATATATTTAGACACGATTTGCATGCATATATTGATATTGATATTTATATTAATAATAATGTTTATAAAAAGTTGAGAGTAAAAGAAAGCATGTTAAAGGAAGTAACGTAAAGAAAGGGAGAGAAGAGAAGAGAGAAGGAACCTGGTTTTTGTTGTTGTTAAAGAGGTGAGAATTGGAGAAAGCATGAAGAAGAGTAAGAGAATGAGAGAGTTTTACTAAGTTTTTTTCAAATGACACTACTGAGTTGGAAGATATATATGCAAAGTGACTCGCCCGAGTGCATGACAAGCGAGTTGAGTTGACAACGTGATAGAAACTTTCAAGGGAAAACTGAAACTATGAATGAGGGTTTATTTATTTAATTTTTTTCATAAATATCCACTTAAGCAAATATGATAATTTCTAAAAGAGATTTTTTATGTTCACAAGAGTTTACGTGTTATGATCAAATCCTTAACCACTTATTCAAGAAAAAAACCTCAAATCAATTGTACTAACCTTAATTAATATAAGTAAAGTTTACTTTACTTTACTTTTACTAGTTAGATTTTTAATTGTGTATCCATGATAATCTTCTTGCATGTTATTATAATCACACTATCTATCAAAAAAGATTAGATCAAATATTTGATTTCTATCGAGATCATTGATATTGAGAGCAAATCTATTTATGCTCGAAGGATTAGTTCTATTCTTATAATAAGATAAAAAGACTCGAAAACCAAAAAATATATTAGATTTAAATAAATTTGATAACTAATTAGCTTAAAATAAATATTTTTAGTATAATCAACTAATTTTGATTGAAGTGATACATGTTTGCTTCTTTTTAAATGAGGATTTAGATTCAGAATCTTATATACGAAGAAAACCTCGATTAAAAAAGAGAACCTTTATATTGTGAAATATGAATGTTTCTAATTTAAAAAGGTATTGTCTTTTATGAAAGATATATGTGTCAGGATAAAAGGCATTTTTTATACCACATGTAACATTTTTTTCTAATTCAATCCTTGTATATAAAGTGTGCAACATTGTGTCTTCTATACCTTATAGTTGAAAACTAATTTATTTCGCTACATAAAATTTGTTGAAGTGAGTTTTGCATTTATTAATGAAGTATCTTTCAATCAGGATATCGATTTTTTTTTAAATGTATATAATTGCGATTAAGCTATAAACATTATACTTAAAAAATTCAATGACCTACAAATGCGTTGACTATGTTAATTATAAATAATAAGAAAACTTTGTATTTTTTTAACAACGGGCTAGAATCCCAAAACCAAAAAAAAAAATTATACTCAATTTTTTAGAAAGGGTATTTTGACACCCCACTATCAACTTTATTCATCCCACTAAAATGAGAAATTCCTAAAATACCCCCAGATTAAAAAAATCTCATTCATTCCCTCCCACTCCACCTCATCACCCTACCCACACCCCTCTCCCTTCTCACACCCCACCCTTCTCTTCCATACCACCACCACATACCATCGCCCCTTACACCTATCCATGACCACCCACCTTGCCACCCTATTTCAGCACAAACTGTTGGTCAACCACAAAACGACACCACTCATCTGTAATGCCCATTCTTTTATCGTCGTGGGGGATTTTTTAAGCTTAGGTCGTGAACATCCTCACGACCCAACCTTTTTATTTGGTCGTTAACTTTGGCACGACCATACACTGGCGTAAAAATAAACTGCAACAACCAATATTATTCTTTTCTCTTTTTCAAGGTATGAATTCATAGCTATGAGAGTTGGAATTTTAGGGGTCATGACCACGGGTCATGACTGAGATCACGACTGGAAAAATACGAGTCGTAATCCTAGTCATGACCAAAATTTAAAAACTGGTAGTGTTTAAGTCGTGAACCGAGTAACGGCCTAAACTTATAATTCTCTTATTTGATGGGTTTGGAACATGGTCACGACCCAAGAAAAAAGCAAACTTCGTGAGGCTTGTTCCAGATCCTACCATTTTTGCTGAGAACTACATTTCCATATCCTTCATCCTATCACATGAACCTAACAATGGTGAAGGACTTATGTCGAATTAAATCCAAATAAAAGCGTGCAACAATAGTGGAGAATTTTTTTAAAAAAAAAATCTGTTCTAGGTTGTGAACATAACGATCCGAGCTTTTTATCTGGTCATGAGCTTTGATTGTGGAGGGAAGGGGTGGTAGTGGGAAGAGTGGTGTGGGGATGGCCTGGGAAGGGGTGGAGTGAGGGTGGGGTGGGGGTGGCTAGGGAATGTGAAGGAGAAGGGGAAGGAGAGTTGGATTTTTTTTAAAAAAAAAATTAGAAAAAGATATTTTTAGTATTTTGAAAAGCTTAAATATTCTTTTGGTCCTTTATCTTATTTTTAAGTTTTAATTTAGTCATTTATCTTTAAAAGAGTCAATTTAATCCCCCATGTTTCTAACGTTTGTCAATTTCATCATTTCGTTATGACTATGTTAAATTTTCACCAAAATATATTAATTTTGCTTGAGATTCCTTTTCTGATTACTAGAATCTACATATTATCGCCACAACTTGCAATTTTTAAAACAAGAAAGGCAAAAAATGTGAGTGAAATTTCACCCTAAAAATGTGAAACGACCTTGACATTTTATCAATCAAAATGTCAGATACGTTGAAAAATACAGATTTCGGCGAGAAAATGCATATTTCGATGACCGAAAGAAGAAACCTATGACAAAATAAATATATTTCGGTGAAAATTTAATATCATCATGACATAAAGATAAACATTGCAAAAACTGACCGTAATTCGTCACAAGGGTAAATTGTAAACTGGAGATAGGTTTAAAGGAATAAACATTGAAAAAAAAGAGTAAATAGTCACTTTGGTCCCTGAATTTACACAACACTTTCTCTTTAGTCCCTGAAATTAACAAAAATGCTATTAGGTCCTTGACTTTGTAAAAAGTCATTCACGTTAGTCCCTGCACGTAACCCACGTCAACGGACGTTAACGAACTGATAATGTGGCTGAATTGAGGGCTTAAACGATGTCGTTTTTGGGTCCCCGTGGCACTTATAACGGGGTAAACTGTACCATTAGTCCCATCAGCTGCATCAGTGTCATGTTCAGTCGTTGCACCAGTCCCATGTTTTGAAGCTGAACACTTCAAAATATGCACACTTCAAAACATGACACTGATGCAGCTGAACATGAAACTGGTGCAACTGAACATGACACTAGTGCGGCTGATGTGATTAACGTGACAGTTTACTCCGTTATAAGTGCACGGGGACGTAAAAACGACATCGTTTAAGGCCCCTAGTCAGCCACGTTATCACTCCGTTAACGACAGTTGACGGGGGTTAGGGGTAGGGACAAATGTGAATGACTTTTTACAAAGTCAGAGACCTGAAAGCATTTTTGTTAATTTAAGGACTAAAGTGAAAGTGTTATGTAAATTCAAGGACCAAAATGACAGTTTACTCGAAAAAAATATAATAAAAGTATTTGACTAAAGTACCTCAAATTTCATGGACTTGTGACTTTTATTTAACGTAATTCAATAAGGATTAGAAATAAAAGTTAATTATTTTCAAAGATAAAAATAAAAAAATAGTCTTATAAACCTAAGTGCGCATTAGTAATTAATTAAAGAAATGGTTGAAGATGTATGGGTTGGGCTCTACTGAGCCACATACAAAAAGCAAGAAAGAAAAATTGACAAGTAGAAGTTTCTATGTGTCTATAATAATGTTATTTGAACATCTATATCTAATATATTCCGTTCATTTCTAAATATAAGTATTTAGGGTAGATTTTCACGTGCATTAAGAAGATTAGTTAATATTGTTAGTGTATTGAAAATGATAATATTTGGTATACTTTTTCAAAATTACTCATATAATTATTATTATTGAGACTCTAAAAAATGTTGACTAAATATGAATGTTAATGGAAAAGAAGTAATCAATATCATTGGAAATTGAGATATGTGTTTATATTTAGAAATTAAACAAGCAAAACCCACTATCAAGAGCTTATATTTAGAGAGAGAGAGAGTATGAGTTTAATATTTATTATTTTGATAAAAAAAAATGGTGGACCCTTCAATTTATCCTTTTTATTAATTTTTGCATCTTTAATCAAAATGATAAATATTAAATTTAGATATTAAATGTGGATATCCAAATAATAATAATATTATTATTAGGGTCTTGCTAAGACATTTGTTAAGGTTTCTAAACTTAGAAAATTAATCATGAGTGCACATTACTCTGTGTCTCGAGAATCTAAAAAAAATGTATTTTTAATGGTTATTTACTTCATTTTGCTTATTAACAAGTGCATTAATGACACTTGTTAGCATCTGCCTTAACGTTTGTAATGCCAATGCAAGAGTTTCAAGTAGAAGTCAATGCAAGACATTTCTTGGTTTCCAAAGCCACACCATAAGTACTTAGTGCTTTGTGAAATTCTAATACAACTTTTCCTGCTTCATCAACAAAGAAGATAATTTCTGAGGTGGTCTTGGTGCTTCTCCTTAGCAGACTCAACCTCCTGAGTGAGAACATCTTGTTGATCTTCCAAAACTTTCAATTTTGCCTTAAGTAAGCTTAATAATAGTTATCATGTTGTCAGCCGTTTTCTTTTCATCCATCGATGACTTTGAGCTCCACCTTAGGAACTTATTCTTCAATTGCCAATACTCTATGCCAAATCTCATTTCTTATAGGGGTCCACTTGCTATAGGGGTTCAAAATTAAAATAGTCATTTGTTGCATCATAGTAGGATAATAATTCAATCAGCTATTCAAATTTTCGGTGTAATAAAAATTAGAAGGATTATTAAGCCCATATGAAAAAGGGTATAAAATAAATACCATCAGTTATTTTAAATAATTAAATATCATACCAACATGGGTTGGGACGAGTGGTAAGTGGCTCGGTCTCGCTTAAGCAAGGTCTCGAGTTCGAGTCTTTGTGAATGCAGAAAATTCATGTTGGGAGATTCACCTGCCATAGCCAGACACGCGACCCGGGTCGGATCCGGATGTACCTAGGTAATACTTAGGGAACCGGGTGAGCAACAAAAAAAAATAATTAAATATCATTATTATTATTATATTATGTTTTTTAGAACGTTCTTAAGTCATAAGATTATGTTGGTTGTATGATTGATCTTAATAATCATTTAGAATTTAATCATTATATAAATATCGTACTCTTTATTCAATCACTAGCTTGTCGACAGGCACGCCCCGTGCCCCGTGCCTGTCGCCCCGCATTCTCATTGTCATGTTTTTGTCGTAAAGAATTGATTATAGTAAAATGATATATTAAAAAATCGGTCTTTATGAAGGTTATTTATATGTTAGTTGTCATGTTCCAGAATATATCCATAAATTTCAATAAAATTATACATGTATTGTTATTTTGTTAATCTCCAATTTAATTTCCCTTAAATTTAATATGTTTGTCTAGATGCATGACGTGGTAGAGTTTTCATCAATTATAATAGATACATCGTTCCTTTGTATTTTGGACAAAAAACCTCCAAAAATCAAAGAAGAAACAATTTAATAAAAAAATTTAAATGAATATCTCGTTATTCATTGTTAAGATTTTCGAGTGAAGATCGAGGTGAGAACCCATAAGGGGATAAATTATACTGAAACTATAAATACGAAATCTTTCAATTTTTTTAATATAATATTTCCCAATAAAACTTATACTTTCTAGATTCTCATTAACTAATAATCCAATGTGTAAAAAAATAAAGAAAAAGTGTTAACAATTTTAAAAAAGTTTATAAGTTGTAACATATGATCAAAAAGCTGTATTTAGAAAAAAAAATTGTTAAAAAATAAAATACTTTTGGTTACTGTACTTGGCATCAAGTAACATGTGGAACACAAAACCTGTTTTTCACGGTGAGGAACTTTACTCGAAAAGGCTTTCTTTACTCGAAAAGGTATCTATATATGCTACCTTTGTTTCTTCTTCCTCTTTATTTTCTTTCAATTTCTTCCAATAAAAAAATAGAAATACAGAAATTGAATTAAAGTAATTATTTAAAAAAAAAAAAGGCTTCCAATATCTATATACGCTACCTTTTTTCTTCTTCTTCTTCTTTTTCGTATTTTTTCATCTTTATTTTCTTTCAATTTCCTCCAATGCTTTTTTTCTTCCAATAAAAAAAATAGAAATACAGAAATAGAAATTTAATTAAAGTAATTATTTAATAAAAAAGGATTCCAATATCTATATACGGTACCTTTTTTCTTCTTCTTCTTTTTCCTATTTTTCATCTTTATTTTCTTTCAATTTCTTCCGATGCTTTTTCTGTTTCTCAAAGATGACATATTACAAAATGTACTCTGCACATAGAAAATAGTGTTATAAAAAGGATGAAAAATAAAACACATTATCTGAATTTGAAAAACATTGGCACAAAATTGTTAAAAAGAAAAATATTGAAAAATATAAAAAAGTGATTGCAATAATAGCTAGTAGAGACAATAAAAAGGATGAAAAATAAAACACATTATTTGAATTTGAAAAACATTGACACAAAATTGTTAAAAAGAAAAACATTGAAAATATAAAAAAGTGATTGCAATAATAGCTAGTAGAGACGCAATAATATAAGTAGAGACCGGAAAAAAAAAACTAATCGAAGTAGGTGGGAGTGAAAAGAAAACTCTCTTGTCTAGTGGTATTATATTTAAAATATCATTAAGCGGCAGTTATAACTTAGAAGTTTTTTTTTTTTTTTAAATTAGGGAGGGAGGGTATAATAAGAAAATACAAATTTATGTACAAAGTTAAAAAACATCTTTTCCTTATATAATAGTATAGATTAAACAAAGAAATGAATTAAATCTTTAAATCAATTTTTTATCTTCTATAAATTGATCATCTCAAATTCGGGTTGTTATCTTGTACTAAGAATTTCTTCCTAACATCGGCCTCAGTTACCATCATATCTAATTTAGAAAGCATGTGATGTTAATGAAAGAAAATGGTGGGCAAGTTAGTGAAATTTTAATTTCACTTTCTAACATTAAATAGGCATGAAGAAAGAAACACCTAAGCATCCTTAAAGGCCATAAACAGAATAAGCTAGATACTTCAAAAGGATACGGAGACCCTTACACCTTATGGTTTCCATCCTTCTGCATGTTTAAAACTATAAATAATGGACAAACAATCATTATGTACAAACTTTGCAGCTTACAAAGGACCATATATCACTGAAGTGAAACAGGAGAATGAAAGGAATTTTGCAATTATAGAATGCATTAGACAAATGCAAAACAATTATTAGTTAACATAAACATATGCATTTTAGTTCATTAGCCTCAATGTAGAGAAGAGATGACACAGTTGCATACCTGTCACAAAACATCTTGAGAACATCTTGAGATTATTCTAATTTTCTAAGAGGCATGTGGAAGCAAGCGAGACAATGAACCTTTGTAAGAAGTTTTCATCCTTCTCGAGCATTTTCTCCCTTTTAACTTCTTACTGCTTGAATGTAACATTTCGATTTGGTATTGATAAAAATAACTCTGTTGGAATAATTGGTGAAATTGGCGAGAATCACCCAAGAGGGGGGTGAATTGGGTGTTTATAAAACTTTTGAATTTTAATCGAAATAAAACGTTCTTTTAGAAAATAACAGAGATTAAAACGAGCGGAAGACTTAAAGAACGATTTAAAACGTTTTTAAGCACGGAATTAAAATATTTATTATATGAATATAGAAACCATAATATACACGGAATTGATTTAACAAAATCATTACATGGAAAACCACAATCCTCGTGTGATATATATTAAAACTTGAAAATAGTTTTTATCCACGAAAATAATTTTAACACAATTTAAACAAGCAGAAAATAAAAGATAAGGGATAGAAAATTGTACACCGGAGAATTTTATCCTGGTTCGGCAAACCCAGCCTACTCCAGTCCCCAAGCGACTCGCTTGAGCTTTTCACTAAGCCAAGACGCAACTGCGTCCCCAAGTACATCCAGAGCGCCCCGCAAGCTACTAGGAATCCCACCGTTCGCAAGGGACCTCGAAAACAAATAGCCTAACTATTAGGAATCCCACCGTTCGTATAGCGCTACCCAATACACAAGGGATATCTCACCCTATGAACGCGACACACGTTCAATCCTAAGGGAAAACACTCCTTAAACACAAAGGTTGTCACACCCCTTACAAAGATATGATTTTGCACGAAGGAATTTGTGCAACTAACAATTAAGCTCTCTAAAATAGAGCGGGTACAACAATAACGTCCTATGGCAAAAATAATATTCTTAAGCAAAGCCTAGAATAACTCTATATGATGATGATGATTATAAATTTTCTTCTCAAAAAATATTTCAAAGAAAATAAAGAAGAAGAGGAAGAAGAAGAAGAAGGGATCACTTTTTCAAAAATGAAAACCATTTTAAAAAGAAGAAGAAGCAGCCAACAATCAATGCAAGATCATCCAGAAAAGGAAACAAATCATTCTGGGCATCATGTTTGATTTCAGCACGTTTTTCAAAATTTGAATAAAATAATCGATTACTTTGGTCATGATAATCGATTACATGCTTTCAGGTTTTTCACAAAAGTTGCAGCATTGAAATATAATCGATTATTAGTTTCTGGTAATCGATTACTTACACCTAAATGACCAGTTCAAGGAAGTAATCTATTACAAGATCCTAAATAATCCATTACATTCTCTCTGGTTACAAGTTGCATTAAGTAATCGATTATGCCAGAAGGGTTAATCGATTACTTATTTAAAAAATAGATTTTCATGGAAAAGATTGTAACCAAAGGTTTTCGCAAAACATTTTTTACAAATAAAATCCTGGAGCAAAAGATTTAAAAGGCTTCTTCTAAGTTTTACAAGAAAAACAAAAATCATCATCACATAGGTTATAATTCTAAGTTGTTAAGAGTATTAACTGCCTTACACGGATTTCTAAGCCTAAAGCTAGATCTTCAATCTTGAAAACTGTCTTTGCCATCTTTAAATGTACCTGAACCTGTTAAGCATATATAAATTTGTGTTGTGTTATCATCAAAACACTAAGAGGGAAACAAATGAGTTTCACACTCAGTTTCAACACTTTCTTTATTTAAAAATATTAGTGATTTTTTAGGGTAGTTTTTATTTAACTTCATTGATTTATCGGACATAATTCTCACAACTTTTTCAAAAGTCAAAAAACTTTTTATAATGAGTAAAGGGAAATCAGTTAAACCAAAATCTTAACATTATAATTCAATCCAAAACGGGATATTACATTATGAAAACTTTAATTTATTCAAATACAAATATTTGATTGAAGCATAAAATTAAGTTTCACACTTATAATATTACAGTATTACGAAAATGAGAACCGACAATGTGCAATTTAGATAGTACTGAGCAATGAATTTATTTAAATTATATCACAAAAATAAAACTACTCCAATGCTCCCTTCGACTTATCCATCTAGTTACCTCAAACTCGGCGTATAAGTTCACTGTTAAGTGCTTGCGTCATCACCAAAATTCTTATATACCGTGGATTTCCCAAATCGTGTTGACTTATAAATTATGCATGCAAACACAACATACACATAGAGAAAGGAGAGAGTAAACATATGAATGAAATTACTTTTCATCGACAATCGAATTTATAACAATTCAAGAGAAATATCAAACACATTAATTATGTTAGTATGTTACCATTAATTGAGTATTATTAAGGTAACACTCCAAGGGATACCAATAACATTCTCGTCTGCATCTCCTCTTTATTATCAACCAAACCTATGCGGAAAGCAATCAAGAGTACAAGTTCCATGCAACAACGGACTGATTGCGGGCATCCATGGCACAAATTATTAAGAATGATTTTTTTAACATCGACCTTTAGGGTTGAGAATAAGAACTCAAAAATGATTATTTTTTCAAAAAAAATAAATATAAATTCTTTTTTATTCTTAAAAAAAACATTTTTCCATAAAACTTATCCTTCTTTAAATTCTTATCCTTAGCCCTAGGGACTACGGTTAAAAAAACCCCAAGAGAAAAGTAAGAAGAATCACACATAAATTTAATGATATTTATCTAACCTATGTATTTAATGCATAAAATATAAATATAAGATGTAAACTTGTGTTGAAAAACTAAACATTATTATTTTTTATTTATTAAACGTATCGATTTCTTATATTAACTTATTTATTAAGGTTTATTTATCATATACACCTGGTGCATACGTTAGTAAAATTGAATTTAATGAGTAATATGATTAAGTCAATGTAATATTCTACACCATTTTATGTACTCCCTCGGTTTGTATGTTATTGTCCTTTTCACAAAATTAATTTGTTCATAAATAATTGTCATTTTACAAAACCATGGTGGAAATCCGGGTCTCAAGAGTGTCATGTTGAGAGAGTTGGACTTCTACAATTTGTCGTATGACTGGTGAAATGGCCCCTTTAGCTCGAGGTTACCACTCTTATGTCAATATAACTTTTGTGCATGTGATTGTGTCTAAAAGAGAATATTTGTACTTGGAGTTCTTACTTGTCATTTATAGGAGGTTGGGAGAGCCAATGCAACATGAATGTTTGGTGGTGCCATTATGGCACCCGCAATTCTCTCCATACCATGTACAAGCTAATGGATAGGCATAAACAACAAATAAATTGATTATAAACACAATCGGGAAGCATGTTAGCAAAAACCCAGAAATTGGCATGATATTTTAGATCAGGCATTATGAGCTATAAGAAATTCTCTTAAAGAATCCACAAGAATAACTCCTTGTATGCAGACATATGGTCATAATGTTATGTTGCCTATCGAGATCAATTTGGAATCTATTGGACTCATAACATTGGTATATTTATAATTAACTACTCACTTTAGTTAGTTGGCTAATTCGATTAGATTCAGTTAGTTGCTTAGGCAACAAGCTATTGTATATAAACTCATTTTTATTTCATCGTTCAATGAGAAGTTCATTTTACACATTTCACAATTTGTTATAGAATCTGTAAGGTTCCAAAGGCAAGAGAAGATATTTGTAAATGATTATTGAAACACCATGATTGATGAGATGAATGATCTACATGAAGACAAGTTGGTTACTCTAGAAAATTTGATTCGACTTAAGGAAAAGATTGCAAAATATTATGATTACAAAATTAAATTGAGATACTTAGCTTTCAAGTTGCAAAATTAGTTTGGAAGGTGATCTTACCTCTCAACAAACATACTCGTGGACATGAAAAATGGCCACTCAAATGAGAATGGCTGTTCAAAATGATGAGATTATTTTCATGGAATGCTTATGAATTAGTTCATGTCAATACAAGCAAAAGATTAAGTTGATCGATCTCAAGTATTTGAAAAAGTACAAACTAGCAATGTATGTATAAGGTACAAATAGGAGATTGATTCATACCACAAATGAAAGAGAAAGACTTCGGGCCAAAAATATGGCCAAGTCTAAAACAGGAAATACATTGAAAAATGAAAAAGGCATAAAAACAAAATATGGCTGTCTAAGAAAATTGCATCAACAAAATAAAAACTAAGTTCTATTGACATATAATTACAAAAGATCTTTGAAAGTAATCCATGTTTCTGCAAGTTCTTTTTTGGCTGCAACACTATTCTCATAAGGAGACAGGGTTGAGTTGATAGCTTCAACAACCTCTTCACATTCAGGGATGAGAAAAGAGGCCTCTGCTGCAAGGTTGTCCTGAGTAGATTCTCCAACCTTGACGACCTACTCAACTTGAGAATTCATCAGTTGAGCTTGGAGCAGTTCCTCCTTTAGTTTGCTGATTTGCTTGTGTTTGGTCTCCATTGTGATCTTTCCCTCATGGATAGTCAAAAAAAGTTCCATGTTGTTATCATCCAAGCGTTGGATTTTGGCATCAATTTCTTCTTGGCGCTTCAAATGTTGTTCATGAGTAACAAACTAACAATAGAATTCACAATATTGGGGCCACGCTCTCTTAGATCATGGAGAAAACTGCAAACTTGGGCAACATTTAACCGCATCTCTAAAGGCAATCTATAATTGAGAATTGAACCAGAGGTTGTGAAAGCAGAATTAAGTAGACCAGAATCTTCCAACATGTTGTCAAAGGTATGGCAAACCAGATTCTTAAGAGCTGACAGCAAATTGGAATACTCTAAGTTGCAGGTATTTGATTCATTATGGGAAGAGGAATTTCTTGATCTGACTGATGAGGATTTGCTTTTCGCCAAAAGTTATTTTAAGATATTAATGGCACCGCCAACAGAATCTTCCACAGAAGTAGTTGGTTGTAGAGTATAAGGCTGTGGGGGTCTTCGTACCAATGTCTTGGATCTTTTCTCTTTGACAGGTTTTGGTGATTTTGATCCTTTGGAAACCATGGCTTCAGCTTTTGAGGATTGGATTGTGGTTGTTTCCATGCCTGAACTTATAGGCGACGGATTAGTCCTCGGTGTAGGGAAACTAACGTTGAAACCATCCGGTTGCATGTCAAATGGATTATAGATGTGAGGACTTGGAGTAGGAGAAACTGAACTAATTCCCACCTATTATGAAATGTTGACAATTTCAGTAAAAAAAAAAAGGTGAAGTTAGGATTTACCTCAATGCAAGATGGCATAGTGATTGGAGGTACTTCTTGGGTGTCGAGAATGTTAGGAGCATTGAGAATCTGTTCAATATTTTGGCTGCTAAGACCGTGGTCATTAGCAATATTTTCATCTTCATCATTGCCTTTGTCAACATTCCCATCCTCTGGGCCTTGATTGTCATCAACCACCTCATTATCTTCATTGTCGTCATCACTGAAACCCTCAATATTACATTCTTCAGAGTGATGAGGATCGTCTTGTTGTACTGTGGGAACGGTGGTAGTAGCCCTCGACGTGGGAGTTGTGGTTCTGGATTTAGAAGTTTGCGGGATGAGTGCCTGTAAGACATTGGTTAGAAAAGGAAGATAGATAAAAGATACAAATCCACCTAAAAGCAATTTGAAGGCAAAACAAAGGAGAATAGTTACTACTGGTTGGCTAAGTGTTTCTTTCGAGTCTTCTTGCTTACGTTGGATAAGGATTCTCCTCGTTGTCGAAGGAGCAGCAGCTGGGGCAGGTCTGGTGCTTGGTGGAGCTGGTGGAGTTACGCTTAGTTTTGGCAGATTGGTTGCTTTGTTGGTACTCTCTTTTCCTTTTTCTTTGTTAGGGATAGGATTACCTTTGGGTCTTTTTGAAGCAAGGTCAGGATCAACATCCCTGCCTCTGGCCCTAGCTTCTACTTTTCGTTACCTCTTTACAGCTTCTTGTAACATCCCTAATTTTAATTCCGAGTATAATTATAAGTTTTATCGAATTAAATATATATTTCTTAAAAAAAATCAATTATTTAGTTGTTGTGTATTTTTATAAAAATACATTATGTTAATTACGAAAGTATATTTCATTTCTTTTATGTTCTAAAGTAAATTCATTTAAAATAGTTATCCTATATCAAAAATATACTTTATATGCTTTATTTTACTTTTGATATATTTTATATGAAAATATTTTATTTGAAATATTTATAAGTTTCTTACTTTATGATTTTTTTTGTTCTAGTATTAATGTTTAGTGTTAAAAATTGATCATTGGTGCTTTGAGTTTAAAAAAAAAAAAAAAAGAAAGAAAGAAAGAAACAAGCGTGTATGTGTGTGATGCATTTTGGGGGAACCCTAACCCCTCTTCTTCCTCTCAAGAGCCGCCGGCCCTCACCCCCACTCACTCTTCTTCTCTAATTTTTCCACTTCCATAGCCATGAGCTCTAAGCTCCCTCTCTAATGTTTTTATTTTTCCCTTCCAGAACCGTTTCTCTCCCTAGTCCCGTCTCTCTCGCGACTCCTTCTCCCTCCGGTGCTCGCTGCTGGAAAGCTCTACCGCCGCCGCGTCTCCTTCGCCGTTGAAGGCCGCGCGCCCATGGGTGTTCTTCCGCCTCCACACAGTCGCGTCTCGTGACGCGTCTTCTCCTCCCTTGCGATCCGCCGCTGTCCTCGCTGCCCTGGATCCGTGACCCGCCGCCATCTCCTCTTCTCTTCGGTTCACGTTTGATGCTCCACAGACCAAGAGGCCCTTGTTCGTGTTCCTCCGCCACTAGATGATGCTGCTGCCGCCATTTGCTTCCGTTGCTGGTTCGCCGCCGCTCGTGCTTGTAGTTGCTGCCACCCCCAATCAAAGCCATTGCCGCCTCCTCCTTGTGTTGCCGACAGCCACAACCACCGTGAGAAGCCGTCTCTGCCTTGGTCGTTGGCTCTTGTTTCGGTTTCAAACCAAACCGACGCCGGTATCGCCGTCACCGTCACCGTTACCGCGATCCAAAATTATATTTGAGGGTATATTTCTAATACCTTTTTAATTGCTCTGTCGTGTTTTAATTTTAATATTAATACTAATTTTAATGTTATGGGTGGTGATAATATAGTGTTAAATTGTTTTAGTATGTGATTATTATTTTGAAAAATGAATTGTACTATGATTTAGTGTTTATCTTAGTTAAAGTATTATTTTTAATGATTTTAGTTAGTTACTTTGATTTGGGATAATATCAGATTAAATGTTATGTCAAATAAATTGTTTTAAAGAGTACTTTAGTTAAACGTATTGGGTTCCTAAGTAAGTGAGTTGTTGATTAGCTTGACGGACTTGTCCCTAGGCCGAACAACACATCGGTTAATTAGGAACCGAATATGTTCGACATACGTTAATCCGAGTTTAAACCTATCTTGAACTTTAATTCTTGATTGAAGGAGAGTGTAGCTAATTGGATTTTGGAAATGTGATATGCTTATTTTGGACGAAAACCACTCTCTTTTTAATTCAGAATTTATAGTTTTAAAATAGCCAAAGGTACGTGATTTCAACCCATTATGATACTTTTGATGGTTTCGAAAGTTAAGCGTATTTTTCCAAAGAAGTTATACTATTCTTAATAAAAAAGGGCATGATCTTGAGTTTAAATTTTATTTGGTCTCGATTTATGAACTTGAATCAAATAATGTTATGATTTGGAATTAAATATAATACTTTTCAAGTTTCAATATTTTATATTTAGTTTATTTTAGTTCCGGGGTGCAAAGCTTTAAAGTGTTACTTTAGTGTGATTTCAAAGTAATTGTTATTGTTTTGTATGGCATAGTTAGATGTCGACGGACTTTAAGACCAGCCGCAATGCTAAGCAATGAATCGCGTTATGTTTGGGCATCATTACACGAAAAGAATCAGGTCTAAGGAAACACATTGTAAGGGGTTCTTTACCTTGCTTTAGGGAGTATTATCTGATTAGCTCATAGTACTTGCTAAGAGTATATGTATATGCTTGGTTTGGAATTTAGATAGTTATTATAGGTTTAACAATCAAAAATGAAATTAAACGAAATAGTTGTTAAATTGAAATATGTGATAAATTTTGTAAGTACTAAATGTCATTATTTATGCCTAACTGAAGTATATGGAGATTTGGTTAGTAACTAGAAACGATTATATAGGATAGTTGTTATGTATGTTAGAAAAAGTATAGAGTTGTGCTATTTGTGAATGATTATGGTGATTTATATTTGAATGTGTGATGTGATGTTTTGTTAATTTATGTTGGAATCCAGAATTATAAAAGGATAAGAAAAATATTTGGTTTCATGAATTGAATGCTAAGTGCAAATAATGTAAGGGTGTCTCAAAAGATTAAATGCAAATTTTGTGGTTGAGCCAGTCTTGTAAGACGTTGTCCGGGTTGTGGGACTGCTCGCATAGACTGGCGTGAACCAAGTCGTGTAAGACGTTTTGTCCGGGTTGTGGGACTGCACGCATCGACTGGTTTGATTTGAGGTCATGTAAGGCGTTTTGTCCGGGTTGTGGGACTGCACGCATCGACCGGTTTGATTTGAAGTCGTGTAAGACATTTTGTTCGGGTTGTGGGACTGCACGCATCGACTGGTTTGATTTGAGGTCGTGTAAGGCGTTTTGTCCGGGTTGTGGGACTGCACGCATCGACCGGTTTGATTTGAAGTCGTGTAAGACGTTTTGTCCGGGTTGTGGGACTGCACGCATCGACTGGTTTGATTTGAGGTCGTGTAAGGCGTTTTGTCCGGGTTGTGGGACTGCACGCATCGACCGGTTTGATTTGAAGTCGTGTAAGACGTTTTGTCCGGGTTGTGGGACTGCACGCATCGACTGATTTTATATGAAGTCTTGTAAGACGTTTTGTCCGGGTTGTGGGACTGCACGCATAGACTAGTGTGATCCAGATCTTGTAAGACGTTTGTCCGGGTTGTGGGACTGCACGCATAGATCGCGTAAGACGCATGTGGTGCGCAGCTGTAAGACGTTTTGTTCGGGTTGTGGGACTGTACGCAATGATGGATCCACGTAATAATTTCTAAAGTTAATGAAAAGCTCAAAGAGTATGAAAATAGAAAAGAAAGGTTAAAGTAATGAAAAGAGAATGGTAATTATGTAAAGAAACGAAAAGGAATGAAAAAGAGATAAGCTGGAATGAAATAAATATACATGAAATGTAAGGGTTTAATGAATCATAAAAGAAATTGATTGACATTGTGTGCATGTATGTGAATTGGTTGGGAATGAATTGTTGTTATATTATGAGATATATGACTAAGTGTGTTTGACTTAGTAGGTCATTATGCCTAGTTAGAAACTACTTTCTACTTCATGTGTAAAGCTCACCCTTACAACCATTTTTCAGGTACTGAGCTTGGAGCTTGCACAGTTTCTGGCCGAGCAGGTTGAACCTCCACTACGTGGAGTGTCGGTTTATTATTTTATGAGTGGACTGTAGTTTTAGCTATGATAAAAACTATTATTTTGTAATTTAAAGATATGTAATAGTTGTACGTCCCTATTGGAGATATTTGGGGCATTAGGATCTATTTCTAGATAGTAATTAAACGTTTATGTTTTAAAATTGTTCTGGTCTGAACAGGTGCAAACAGGAAATTTTGGGGAAAGTCCGGAAAACAGAGGAAATTCTGCCGGATTTTCGTCGAAATTTTCAAGTCCATATTTTTATAAAACTTAATTTAACTAAATAAATGCTAGGGTGTTACACTTCTTCTGTCAAAAGAGGTCAACATTAGTAGTTCCTCAAGGAAGAAAATAAAAAGAAGGGGTCAACATTAATATTCTTTTTGTGTTTGTTCTTCCTATGTTCCATATGAAGGCTTGTAAGGTCTTCCTTCTCCTTACCTATACCTACTGCTTCCACAAGGGTATCTAGTCCAACAATAGACTTCAAAGAAGATATGTATTCTTCTAGAGAAGTGCAACCACCATTATATATATTAGACGCCTGATTATAGACAAAAGCAAAGTGAGCACTTGAGGACAAAAATGATATAAGGGTATGTATGATAAACAAATACAAGTCCATTGGCCATAGAAGTTGTAAGAGGAATGTTCTAAATTGAAAAGAAAACTGAAATGAAAGTAACTTAGAGCATAAGTAAGCAAATCTCTGTATTTCCATCTCTGTGAGTTCGTATGGGATCACAGGAATAAGAACTAGATCCAGAGTACAATGCAGTACAATATTGAGCAAATGAAAGAATAAAAGAGAAAACCAGAGGGAGGGAATCTTCTTCCAATCATCAGCCACATTCTCTTTCCTAATTTGGCCTATTTGTGCAGGTGTTGTCCCAAAGATACCCTGCCAAACGTGTGTTGGGTAGTCTGTTACGTGTGTGTCTTTTTCCTTCAATTGCCCTCTGATCATGTGACAGCTGTCCTTGGCCTTTAACTGAATCCTCCATGCCATGTGAGTGAGTGTTTTCCTCTTGAATTGGACTATTCTGCCCCCTTGCAGTATCTGATACCGTTACATTGCCTCCCCCTTTTAAATTAACCTTGTCCTCAAGGTTAAAATGAGGGTATTGTTGCTGAAACTGATGTAAGTCTAACCATGGAGCGTCATACTTGTTCAGGCCATCCCACTGCACCAGAATTTGAGGCACAATCATAGAACCTTTGATCACTTCTCTTGATTCTAATACTGCCTCAGGAATAAGCATTGGCCCTATTTCAGTTGTTGTAAGTGGCAGAGGAATATACACTGAATTGTCTGTTCCTTTGAATTCCTTCAATTGAGAAATATGGAAAACATGATGAATTTTAGCATACTCAGGTAGCAATAGTTTGTAAGCTACTTGGCCAATTTTCTCAATAATTGTGAAGGGTCCAAAGTATCTCATCCCTAGCTTCTGGTTTCTTCTTAGTGCCACTGAGTGCTGCCTATATGGTTGTAGCTTGACTAAGACTAAATCACCAACACTGAATTCCTTGTGAAGTCTTTTCTTGTCAGCATGTCTTTTTATCCTGTTCTGAGCCCTCAGCAAATTGGTTTTAAGTTGAGATAGGAGCAAATCTCGTTCTTGTAATAATTCCTGAACTGACACAGGATCAGATTGACTAGGGAGATATTTAATGATAGTAGAAGGATCTCTTCCATAAACAATCTTGAAGGGAGTCATCTGAGCACTGTTGTGGTAGGATGAATTATACCAGAATTCAGCCCAAGGAAGTAGTCTTGTCCAGCTTTTAGGATTCTCAAAAGTGAAGCATCTTAAGTACATCTCTAAGCATTTGTTTAATGCTTCAGCCTGGCCATCTGATTGAGGATGATAAGCTGTGCTCATTTTGAGTGTAGTGCCACTAAGCTTGAACAAGTGCTGCCAAAACTGGCTTGTAAAAATCTTGTCTCTGTCATATACTATTGTATTAGGAAAGCCATGCTGTTTGATTACTGTATTGAGGAAAACTTCTACTACTTGCTTACTGTTGAAGTCAGCTTTCAGGGTAGCAAAATGTGCATACTTGGATAGTCTATCAATGACTACTAGTATGACTGTAAAGCCATTTGAGGGGGGTAGTCCAGTGATAAAATCCATTGCTATGTCCTCCCAAATCTGGTTTGGAATTGGCAGAGGTTGCAATAATCCTGCAGGGAGTGATGTCTGTAACTTTGCTCTTTGACAAATCAAGCATTGTTGGACAAAATTTGTAACATCTTGAAGCATTTTTGGCCAGAAAAATTGTGAGGCTACTCTTGCCATAGTTCTGGCTATACCTGCATGCCCTCCTAATGGAGAACAGTGATACTCCTGGAGTATCTGTTGTATCAGCTGTTGTTGTTTAGGAATCACTAGTCTGTGCTTCCAGTACAATAGACCATTTTGCCAAGTATAATTGTAGTGATTAGGCTTTCCTTGCATGCAGTTTTGAATTACAGGCTGTAATGTAGCATCAGCAGCTAATGCCCTTTTAATTGCCTGAATGAGATCAGTCTGCATATTAGACCATGCCATAAAGAATGACTTGGACAAGGCATCTGCAGCTAAGTTATCTTTGCCAGGCTTGTACTCAATGGTAAAGTCATAGCCTAAGAATTTATGTAACCATGTCTGTTGCTCAGGAGTTTGCAGGGACTGATCAGTAAGACTCTTCAAGCTTTTCTGGTCTGTTCTTATGACAAACCTGTGGCCAAGAAGATAGTGCCTGAACTTTGCAAGTGCCTCTGTGATGGCATAGAATTCTCTTGTGTAAGTAGATTGTTTTTGTAATTTGTGACTGAGTTTCTTAGAGAAGTATGCAATTGGGTGCTTTTCTTGGCTGAGGACAGCCCCAATTCCACTTCCTGAAGCATCAGTCTCTACAAAAAATTGCTTAGTGAAATCAGGTAAAGCAAGAACAGGAGCAGTTGTAATTGCCTTTTTTAGATTATCAAAAGCCATAGCAGCATCTTGGTGCCATTTAAAACTATCTTTCTTGAGTAAGTCTGTCAAAGGGCTGGCTATTGAGGCATAACCTTTCACAAATCTTCTGTAATAGCCAGTTAATCCTAGGAACCCTCTTAATTGTTTAAGAGTAGTTGGAGTAGGCCAATTTAACACAGCATTGACCTTGTCAGACTCCATAGAAACTCCAGAACCAGAGACTGTGTGGCCAAGATAGTCTATCTGTTGTAATCCAAATGAGCATTTGGACATTTTTGCATATAGCTCATGTTCTTGTAAGATGTGCAGCACCTCTTGTAATTGTTGTAAATGTTCATTCCATGATGCACTGTAGACTAAAATGTCATCAAAGAATACCAGCACAGATTTTCTCAATAAGCCTTGGAAAATATCATTCATCAAGCTCTGAAAAGTGGCTAGAGCATTTGTCAATCCAAATGGCATTACTAACCATTCATAATGTCCCTGATGTGTTCTGAATGCAGTTTTATGCCCGTCCTCTGGATTCACCAGAATTTGATGATATCCTGACCTCAAATCCAACTTAGAAAAGTACTTAGCACCACATAGTTCATCTAGTAACTCTTCTACAGTAGGTATGGGAAAGCTATCCTTCACTGTGATAGCATTCAGTGCCCTATAATCTATGCAAAACCTCCATGTGCCATCTTTCTTTTTGACCAGAATGATGGGTGAAGAAAAGGGACTTGAGCTTGGTACAATTATGCCATCATCCAACATCTCTTGAATCACGGTTTCTATCTGTTGCTTTTGGCTATGAGGATATTTATTTGGTCTAACTTTCACAGCATTACTGCCATGAAGTAAGGAAATTTTGTGATCTTGTGATCTGTGTGGGGGTAGGCCTTTGGGTTTGGAGAATATCTTTTTGTATGTGTATAAGAGTAAGGCTATTTCGGGTTCTAAATTGTCAGGAATATCTTGCCATTGGTCAGTTTGGGTAAAGGATGGAAGTAAGTGAATGGTGAATAACTCTGAAATTGCATCAGTATGATGCATTCTTTTCAGATGGTTGAATTGGGCTTGAACAACAGGTTTTTGTTTTTCACCGGAAATTGTAATCAATTTCTTGTCCTTATAAAATTTGATGTGTAAGGCACTGTAGTCAGCTATGTGAGGTCCAATTGTAGATAACCATGCTGCTCCTAGTACCAGGTCAGCTCCAGAGACATGCAACAGATAAGCAGGTAGTTTGAGTGTGTGACCCTGAACCAAGACTTCAATTTCCTTGACAAGTCCTTCAGTAGTCAGTGAATTTCCATTACCCACCATAACATGAAAACCTGAGGTAGGTTCTACAGTCAGTTTTAAACAATGAGCAAGTCTAGGCTGCAAGAAATTGTCACTGCTGCCACTGTCAAGCAGTATCTGCACTTCTTTGCCATTAGTTGTCCCTGTGAACCTCATTATGCCTACTCCTGCTGAGCCTTTTAAGGCATTGAAGGACAAGTGGTGTATCAAATCATCAACATTGTCATCAGGAACCTGTTCTTGGGCTATCTCAGTATCATCCTCATCATCAACTTGTAGGATAAAATACTGTTTGTTTGGGCATTTGTGAGTGGCAGAGAACTTGTCATCACAAGTAAAGCATAGGCCCTTCTCTCTCCTAGCCTGCATTTCAGCTGCACTCAGTTTTTTTACTGTTGTGTTTCTTATGTTTTGTGGTTGAGGTCTGATATTTGGTGTTTGTAGGATGGGTTGATGGGGAGGGTTTGTGTAGGACTGAGTAGGTTGGTTATATCCGGTTTGTGTGTATGTGTTTTGTCTAGGTTTGGAAAGGTATTTCTCCTCAAATAGCCTAGCTAATGAGATGGCCTTAAGCAGAGAATTTGGAGCCTGTGAAATCACTTCTCTCTTGATGTCAGGTTTCAAGCCACTAATGAAACAGTCTAATAATGCCTCAGCACTCACACCATAGATTCTATTTGCTAAAGCAGTAAATTCAACATAATATTCATTCACAGATCCAGTTTGTTGTAATTTAAATAGAGTAGATCTAGGGGAATCAAAAGGAGAAGGACCATACTCAAGCTCCAGCGATCTAGTGAATACGTTCCAAGATAAGAAGGGATTGTTTCTCTGCATCATCTGGAATCAAGGCACTGCTGTCTTCTCCATGTGAATAGATGCTATTGTAATTCGTTGCTCATCTGGTGTGTTATAGAATTCGAAGAACTGCTCAGCCTTGAAGATCCACTCCAGCACATTGGAGCCATCAAAACGTGGAAAATCAAGCTTAACATTCCTCATCTGAAATGTGTTGTTAAAACCCCTCGAGCTCTCGTTTCCACCAGGTATGTTGGCCTTAATGTCATCTATGGCAGCTCGTAATTCATCCATTTCTAAGGCATGCTCCCGATCTCTTTTTTCCATCAACTCCAAGATTTGTCTCAGCTCCGGTGAACCTTTAGATTCAGCCATGGTGGAAGGAATGAAAGCACCAATTTGTAAGAGGAATGTTCTAAATTGAAAAGAAAACTGAAATGAAAGTAACTTAGAGCATAAGTAAGCAAATCACTGTATTTCCTCCTCTGTGAGTTCGTATGGGATCACAGGAATAAGAACTAGATCCAGAGTACAATGCAGTACAATATGGAGCAAATGAAAGAAGAAAAGAGAAAACCAGAGGGAGGGAATCTTCTTCCAATCATCAGCCACATTCTCTTTCCTAATTTGGCCTATTTGTGCAGGTGCTGTCCCAAAGATACCCTGCCAAACGTGTGTTGGGCAGTCTGTTACGTGTGTGCCTTTTTCCTTCAATTGCCCTCTGATCATGTGACAGTTGTCCTTGGCCTTTAACTGAATCCTCCATGCCATGTGAGTGAGTGTTTCCCTCTTGAATTGGACTATTCTGCCCCCTTGCAGTATCTGATACCGTTACAGAAGTCCAAATAATCATTGGTGCATCATTGTAGGAAAATAATCCAATCAACTATAATGTAGAAAGCTTGCACTGTTAAGGAAATAAAATACTTGGTGAGCTGGTGAACTTTTCACTTTCTAACATTAAATTGACAAGGAGAAATAATCTAAGCATCACTTGAAGCTCACAAACATAATAAACTAGATACTTCCAAAAGATATAGAAACCCTTAATTGTTGATGGCTTCTCTTCTTCTACATGGTCAATAATGGACAAAGAATCATTATATATAAACGTTGCAGCTTACAAAGGACCATGTCAGAGAATTAAGTGACACAAGACGGCATGAGAATGAAAGAAACTTTGAAATCATAGAGTGCAGAGGCGTAAAGCCACAAACTAAACTAATTATCACTGAAAAAGGCAAAGAAGAGATGAGAAAGTTGAATACCACAAGCAAAGTTTCTTGAGCTTCTTCTGAGACACGGGGAAGCAAGCGAGACAATAGTTTATGTTGCCTTCGTCCACTAAAATGTTTCTCTCCTATCAAACATTTTCTCCCTTATAACTTCCTGCAGCTTGACCATCTTCGGTATTCATTGGTTTTGTAAAACTTTCCATAGTAGAATGAAAGTATTTCCTCCATCCCTTTGTTCTCTACAAAACTTTTTAACTAAATGAAATTCTTCCCAAAAATAAAAAACCCAATGTAAAAGCTTTTCACATCAATATCATTCCAGGAGCTACTCATTGTGTCAGGTTCAATTGTAAAAATATTGCTTTTATCCATTTGACCTTAACCAGTTGGTTGAGATGGGCAAACCAATTGCATTGGATTCATCGGTTCAGCAGGATTCATCGGATGCGAAGCCATTTTGTTTCTTTTATCAAGGACAGATTTTCCACTTGGTATTCATGACCAAGTCGAGGACTCAACTTCGGCTCTCCAACTATATAGCTTATATCTGGCAAACTTGGAGGATTATTAAATGCATGCTCCATTAACTTGTTCACCAAATAGCTCTAGTAGCTTATTGACCAGATCAATAAGCTAAAAAATACCAAAAAAACTATAAGTTTGTCTCACCAAACACAACCCTCATCATTTTGAATCACCACTTCTCCTCACAGGCCCACAACCTTTGGCAGCAGCCATCATTTCTCCCAGTCAACCTCGGTAGTGCAAAACATATCTGTGGGTCTAAATTTATGTTAATATCAATGAACCGTTTGACTATATGCATAGTTGAAAATTGTTGTGACATGGGGTTTCTATTTGTTGTTGGATTCTGTGATTTAGTTGATTAAATTTTTTTTTTGTTGTTTTTTTAAAGGAAAATATGTAATTCATTCCATAACAGAAAATAGTACAAGTAGATCCAACATATTTTTCATACAATAAAAATTGCTAAAAAAGACTAGATACTCAGTCATAACAGCAAACTCTCTGTGGATCAGGATCATCATCAACATCCAGCTTCGAACTCTAACAAGAGATTCAACAGCCTTTGTTTCCAAGATAACTATCTCATCAATGCTGGAAGTAAGCACAGTTCGGCGACAAAGAATCTTAGATCTGAGGAGGTAGAGCCACTGGACAGATGAGAAGACAGAGAACTGGAAGGGAAAAGCTGTCCCAAATATCAGTCTTCTAGTTATTGGAGAAGATAGGAAGGTCATCAGATCTGGACAAACAAAAAGCCTTCAAGCACACAAAAACAAAACCCAGATGAAAGTGGGACTAGAAAAACCACACCACTTGCACAAAGGCAAGATTTATTTATTTAACCCAGATATAAGAGAGGAAAACGGAGAGAAGAAGAGAAGAAGACTGAGGAAGAGAGAAGGTCGAGCCTCTCTCTCCTCAAATTAGGATTCCTTAATTCTAATTCTCTCTTCTTTTATTTTTTTTATTTTTTTATTTTTTTATTTTATTTTATTTTATTTTATTTTATTTTTTTTTTTGTTGTTGTTGTACATTTAGTTGATTAATTTTGTTTCTGCTTGGTTAAGGTTTGATTTAATAAATTCAATTTTGTTGTAGTTGGTTAAGTGGCTTCTTTAATTAAAAGATTCGGTTTGAACTTGATTGAGTTTGATTTCACTCGATAAATTCTTGGTTAGAATCCCTGCCTAAGCTTGACACCCGGTGAAGTATATTTTCTAAGGATTTTCTATGCAATTTTAATTATAATACTGTTTTGAACTTACTAGAAGTTCTACTTTAAAAAGATTCAATCCATGATTCTTTTGGATGAAAGTACAGTTTTCACCAAAGTTAAGATTTATTCGTGGAGCTCAGGCCCGGCCCTAAGGGAGCGCCACAGGGGCGGTCATCTCGGACCCAAAAAATTTAGGAGTCCATAATTTTTTTAATGGTACTTTTATTTTTGAAAAAAAATTTAATAATTGCAAGTTCTTTTTATTTTTTAACTATCAATGATTTTTAGCATAATATTTTAATTTATTTTTTTCATTTGCTCACTTAATTTAAAAATATATGAAATAATGAATTTTACATCTGTAATCCAATACGAAAAATGTATTTTATTACCTCTTTACTAAATAACTTTTTATATTATTTCAAATCTTATTTTTTAATAATTAATTCTATTATTGATTGTTGTCATTGTTTTAATTGATTATTCGTATATATACTAAATTTTTAATTGATTTACTTTTAATAATTTTAATTTTTTTTAATTAGGGGCCCCAATTTTTTTTTTTTCGCTCTAGGACCCAAATTAGGTTAGAACCGAGCCTGGTGGAGCTTACATAGATATATTTGTCATCTGCCTTTCATATATGAGTACCAGGCAATGAATAGTATTCCCAAGTTATATGACTTTTGCAAACTGTTGCTCAACAATTGAGAATGTAATTGCTGTTCGTATCTTTTGATCGAGCATCTTTTGCTGGAACACGAGTTTCGTAATTTTTTTTTATTTTTTTTTTTTTTTTATAATTTGATCAGATTCGGATGATCACATGCTAATTGACATTGAACTGCCTGCAATCAAACTGAAGGTTCGGTTGTTATTCCTTGTGTTTCTCCTTGTCTGTCTTTGCCTGTTTTATTTATTTCTAATTATATTTGTCTACCTTTTAGGATATGTTTGGTTTGGCGTTTGGAATCCCAAACGCGCAGTGGGCTGGAAGCTGCCCCTGTTTGCGGTAGCCCACCGCATATCCAAACATATGCCTAGTCTGAGAGTGCAGACTTGGAGTTGAAATTGGAGGAGGTACTTGAGAAGCTGCTTGAAGTGCAGTCTCTATCTGGCCAGCATGATGATGGTTTTCCTGTAGACTGTGAGAGTCCAAAACTTCCAAGTTACTGTACATTGTGGGGGGACGACGCTGCTGTCAATTTCAAGTTGATAGTCACCATAATTGTCTTAAAATTGATGATCTCTAGAATGTATGATACACAGTAGGTATCTCGTGCCACTGATATGATGGCAATTGTTTTGGTATTTCTTAGAGATGATGACCTTGATGATTGTTTAGCTCTTAGCTCGTTTAGCTGATATCTTTGATTTGATTCATTTGATTGTCTGATACCCCCATTTCTTTCTTTACTTTTTTCCTGGTTCATTTTGGCATGCGTGAATGGTCTCCCATAAACAGCAAAGGCATAACATATATATAACCTTTTTTGACAGAAATTTTTTAATATTGCCATGTACAGAAAACTTTTAACTACAGAATAAAGTTCCTCTTGGTAGGAGTTAAGTTGTCTCTTTAATCTAATTAAACTGTGACACCTGTACATTGATGGTTAGTGTAATTTCTCAATTGTTTATGATTAATCATCTTTGTTTGCTAAAATGGCATTGCAAAAGATCAATTTAGGGCACTGGAGTTAGCTCTGGAATTGACATGCACGTCTTTAGATGCTCAGGTATGAGTTGGCCAGAAAACTCTATTTCCTGGGAAATCCTCATTTTTTACTTTGAGCCTGTGACGGTATGTTTTCAATGCATTTCTACATTAAAACTCATAGCAATAGTTGATATGCTTGCCAATATTTTGGTTAAATTACAGTAGGATATATCAGCCGAATTTCATTAAACATCCCATGTATTAGCCTATGTTGTGCTTTGCTGCGAAGTACTACGTAGACGGTGCCAAGCCTGGAAAAAAATTGGAGGGTTGTGTTAGGCGGTTCTTGTCCAAGTATTGATTGGGGTCTAATATTTGATGTTTTTTTTACATTTTTTGTCTCCCTTTTATATAATAAGTGGCTTGTTTCTTGAGTAAATTGGAATAAAACAATGGAATTTTATCATTATAAGATTTCTGGAACCTTTTGATGTGTTTGGTTTGTTTTCAGGTATTTAAGCTCTTAAAACAGTGATTTTTGCAAAGGAATGAAGAAGGAGAGTTTGGTACTTGAATTGGAAAGAAAAAGAGGAAAAAATGAAGAAAAGTTTATCCTGGGCGCGCAAAATGCGAGAAAGTGACACTGTTCGGTGTTTTGATCATAACTTGAGCTAAGCTTATCCAAATGAGGCGATCTACGTATCATTTTAAAGCTAAGGAAAAGATCTACAACTTTGCCAGAAATAGCCTTTCTCAAATTCGTCCATCTTGGGGGTCAAAATCAGTGCCGAAGTTGCTGTCAGACACAAATACGGGATTTTAGAAGGATTTTAATGATAAATTCTATTTGTAGATAAGATTATTGGAGATTAGTTTATTCTAATAGGATCTTATCATATTATATTCAGATTTAGGATTAGTTTTATTCAAATAAAAATCTTATCACATTAGATTGAAAATTAGGTTAGTTTTATCTATATAATAATAGGATTAGGATTCATTCAAAAGGGGAAGAGTAGTTACCACGTTTTTAGAGAGAGCAATAGTGAGAGAGCTTTTGGAGGCAAGTTGAAGGATTGCACTTTGTGATTGGAGATTGGGGTAATTCCATGTCTCTCATTATGATTTTCATTATTCTTCTTTCTTCTTCTCTAATTATGTGTAACTAAACTCATTATTGGGAACATGTGGATTTGTATGGAACCTTCATAGTTATTTGCTTAATGAATTGATGTTTTTTCCAATTAAGTATTGTGTTTGATTATGTTCTTATTTGTTTATCATAATTTTGAGCTCGATTGTGATTTGGTAATTCTAATTTAATAGGAATATTGAATTAGGATTTAGACCTTTAATCAAACAATTCTATTACATAGGTATAGGAATATGTCTATGAATTGGATAACCTTCTAATAATTTTGATTGAACATTAATTGGTAGGATTAGGATTTAAAGCTCTGCTTAAGGAATTAAGGGAGATTAAATTACTAAGAAACAGGGTTGACCTAAGGAATTAGGCTGCTTTTACCTTTGCAAAATTGGTTCAATACTTAGGAAAATCATTAATTCGTTAGCAATTATTATAGGAACTACAATGAAACAAGTTTCCAAGTTTTCCCAAATTCTTTCACAACCACTTTTTATTTGTGTTTTTGTTATTCAATTTAATTTAGTTAAGAATTCTCCAATCAATTTAATTTTAATTTGAATTTCACGTAGTAATTACGACTTAGGTGAGAATTATTTTAATCGATTTTAGTCCTCGTTGGGAACGACAACTCATTTCCACTTTATTACTTGTCACGAACTGGTGCACTTGCCAGAACTCTAACAAGTATCCAACATAAAACCTAATTGAACCTTCTTGACATGGATCAATAGCCTTCTAATTCAGATGCTGTTCGAGTTTTGTATAGCCTAAAGTCATCTTACTATCAAAGCCCATGTGCGAATTGAGCTATCGGTATGAATTTTAGTTCATTTGCTAGCTTGCTAAACCCTTCTAAAAGCCTTTTTTTTTTTTTTCCTGAGATGGTAATGAATGCAAATGTGCATTGAGTTGAAGGAGCTCCATTTTTCCTTTTGTTAAATGTGTTATTAGCTTAAGTTAGTTAGAATATTCTTCCTACTTCTTATCAGATAGTATCATTTCTTATTCTTATCATTTTCTGTTTCCAATCAGATTAGTTCATCTCATTCAAATTCATTCGGTTAGTTTGTTCCTGGCTTCTAGGATATATCAGCTATGAAGGAACTTTATATATTTGCACTCAATTGTATTTTCATAATTGAGTTAAATAAAACATCTTTCTATTTTACACCAATATGGTATCAGTCGCTTTCTATCATTCCCTGCGTTAACTCTCAGCTTCCTCTTATCAACTAAAAATCCACACAAAATGTCATCAGATGAGGAGGATTTTCCCACTGATGAATCACAAAATATCTCTAGTCCCTTCTATTTACATCCTGGTGAAAATCCAGGGACAGCCCTTGTTACTCAACAATTGAATGGCTCCAATTATCACACTTGGAGTAAATCAATGAAACGAGCCTTACTTTCCAAAAACAAATTTAAATTTGTAGATGGCTCCATTACTCTTGCTAACTGTGGAGACAAGTTATCTGATGCGTGGGAACGCTGCAACACCATGGTCGTGTCTTGGATCACACGCACCTTATCACAAGAAATTGCACACAGTGTCATCTATATTGATTCTGCTCAAGAACTCTGGAAAGATTTGCAGGATCGATTTTCAAAAGGAGATCATTTTCGGATGTCAGATTTGCTGCAAGATATTCACTCCATTAAACAAGGTGAACGTACCATCTCTGCTTATTTCACTGATCTCAAAATATTGTGGGAAGAATTAGAATCTTTAAGACCACTTCCTCACTGCACTTGTGATGCTCACTGTACTTGTGACTTGATGAAGGCAGTGAGACAACATAGAGATATTGAATATGTTATTTGCTTCCTCAAGGGCCTTAATGATCAATATAGCACAGTCAAAGGTCAAATCTTGTTGATTGAACCATTGCCTTCTATCAATAAGGTTTTCTCCTTGACACTCCAACAAGAGAGACAGATTGGAGGCTCTATTCTTGGTGAACCCACAGTCTTAATGGCCAACATGGCAGATCAGACCAGACAAAAGAATCATAGTAAAACCACTAGACCTTTTCATTCACATGCAGATTCAGGTTCTCACAATACTTATGCAAGCAGAGGCAGAGGCAGAGGCAGAGGAAATGCTAAATTCTACAGAAATTCAAACAAGGTTTGTAGTTTCTGCAACAAGGATGGCCACACAGTCGATGTTTGCTATTTCAAACATG
The DNA here is from genome assembly GCA_037953625.1 of Crotalaria pallida. Classification (NCBI taxonomy): domain Eukaryota; kingdom Viridiplantae; phylum Streptophyta; class Magnoliopsida; order Fabales; family Fabaceae; genus Crotalaria; species Crotalaria pallida. The sequence continues at coordinate 10,337,768 of CM075653.1, read as the reverse complement.
GATTTCCTCCAACCTTTGTCTTCAAGGGCAGATCCAATACAGCAGCAGCCAATAATACAATTGCAAATTCCACTACAGATAACAACAATTCTATTCCTGCACAGTCTGCTCATCTTACTTTCAGTCCAGACCAATATAAACAATTGCAGACTCTTCTAGACAAGAACAATGCAGACAATCCATCTCCTGCCATTAATCAAGTAAGCCATGACAGTTCACAACCAATCACAGGTAATCACGGTTGGATATTGGACACTGGTGCCACTGATCACATTACCTATGATATCAACAATTTTATTTCCTATAAATCCATTAAACCAATCAATGTGAAACTACCTAATGGCAATTCTGTTACAGCTAATATCTCAGGCAGTATTATATTCTCACCTGAATTTCATTTGCATAATGTTCTTTACCTACCTAATTTCACACACAACCTCATTTCCATTCATAAACTTTCCATTTCCTTAAATTGCAAATTGATTTTCAATCATTCTTTCTGTGATATCCAGGATTTGAATACCTTGAAGATGATTGGGCATGCTGAAACCAAGAACAGCCTTTACATCCTCACCAGTCCCTTCCAACCTCTTCTGTTCACTTCCAATAAAACAGCCACTAGTGCAATCAACTCTAGCATCAGAGATCCTGATTTTAGCTACTGGCATCATAGATTAGGACACCCTTCTAATTCTATTTTGCATTCCATTTGTAAGACTTTTCCTTATGTAAAGTTTGATGCTAATAAAATTTGTGACTCTTGTCACTTTGCCAAACAAGTTCGGTTACCTTTTCCTAATAGCACAACAAAATCTGAAGCTGTTTTTGATCTTATCCACATGGATATTTGGGGTCCTCTTGCTGTACCTTCTATCCATGGTCACAGATATTTTCTCACGATTGTGGATGATTTTAGTAGACACACATGGTTATTTCTCATGAAAAATAAGAGTGAAACCAGAATTCTTATCCACAATTTTGTTGCTTTTGTTAAAACTCAATTTAACAAATTGATCAAAACCATTCGCACAGATAATGGACCAGAATTCTTATTGGCCAGTTTCTATGCAGAAAATGGAATCCTTCATCAAACTTCTTGTGTAGAAACTCCAGAACAAAATTCAATAGTTGAGAGGAAGCATAGACACATTCTTAATGTTACTAGGTCCTTACTTTTTCAATCCAATTTACCAAATCTGTTCTGGTGCTATGCAGTGAATCATTCTATTCACCTCATCAATAGATTACCTACTCCTGTCTTAAATAATAAATCTCCTTATGAAATTCTTTTTGGCACTTCCCCTCTTTTACAGGATCTTAAAGTATTTGGATCTCTCTGCTATGCTTCCACTTTAACTCAACATAGAACTAAACTTCAATCTCGAGCTCATAAGTGTGTTTACCTAGGCATAAAACTTGGCACCAAAGGCTACATCTTACTCAATTTACATTCTAGAGAAATTTTCATCTCTAGAAATGTGATCTTTCATGAGTCCACATTTCCTTATATCATCACAGATTCAGCCTTACCTTCTCAAACTTTCACCACCAATCTTGATTTCCTGTTTTTTGACCCACCAACTACCCTATCTGTTCCTTCTGCCACAAATCCTATCCCTAATTTTCCTTCCCCTACTCCATCTCCCATACCCCTTAGACGATCAACCAGACCATCTAAACAACCTTCTTACCTTAAAGACTTCAACTGTAATGTTTTGGTTTCATCATCCTCTTCCTCTTCAGGTGCTTCATCATCCTCTAAACAGAAAGGTAAATCTCCCATTCGTTATCCTATTGATTCTGTCTTAGATTATTCTTCCTTATCCCCTAATCAATTGACCTACACAATGTCCATTTCCACTAACACAGAACCAACTACTTATAATCAAGCCATTAAATCTCCTCATTGGGTAAAAGCAATGCAAACTGAAATTACTGCTTTAGAATTAAATAACACCTGGACTTTGACAGAATTGCCACCTGGTAAGATTCCTATTGGTTCTAAATGGGTCTATAGGATTAAATATCATTCAAATGGCAGTATAGAACGTTATAAAGCTCGGCTGGTTGCAAAAGGGTACACTCAAACAGAAGGCCTCGATTTTTTAGCCACTTTTGCTCCTGTTGCAAAATTATCCACAGTCAGATTACTGTTAGCTTTGGCTGCATCACAGAATTGGTTTTTACACCAACTTGATGTTAATAACGCTTTTTTACATGGTGATCTTGATGAGGAAGTATATATGAAGATTCCTCAAGGCATTGTCTGTGATAAACCCAATATGGTTTGTAAACTAAACAAATCTCTTTACGGTTTGAGACAAGCAAGTCGTCAATGGTTCAGCAAGTTACCCACTACATTGAAATCACTAGGCTATGTTCAATCTCCATATGATCACTCCTTATTTACCAAAACTCATGCTTCTCAGTTTACTGCATTAATTGTTTATGTGGATGACTTAATACTTGCAGGATCAGACCTTGGAGAGATTAATTTTGTTAAGCAGCAACTTGATTCCAGATTTAAAATCAAGGATCTTGGCAACTTAAAATATTTTCTTGGCTTAGAAATTTGCAGGTCTCGCACAGGGATTTCACTTTGTCAAAGAAAGTATGTTCTCGATCTCCTTTCTGAATATGGTTTGTTGAATGCCAAACCAGTTTCTACTCCTATGACCAATATTACCAGCTTCTCTCCTACATCCTCTCCTTATCATGATCCTGGAAGCTATCGACAACTAATTGGCAAACTATTATATTTACTCAACACTCGTCCTGATATCAGTTTTTCAGTACAACATCTCAGTCTTTTTATGCAGAATCCCACTGTTGAGCATTATCAAGCAGGTATCCGTATTCTAAAATATTTAAAGGCTAATCCTTCACAAGGCCTATTTTATCCTACCAACAATTCTCTCCAATTGAAGGCATTTAGTGATTCAGATTGGGCAACTTGCCCTGAAACTCGTAAATCCGTCACTGGATATTGTATTTTTCTTGGCAACTCTCTCATTTCCTGGCGTTCCAAGAAGCAAAATACTGTCTCTCGTTCTTCGTCCGAAGCTGAATATCGTGCTCTTGCCATGACTGTCAATGAATTGCAATGGTTAACATATTTGTTAAAGGCTTTTCCAGTTCCTTATCGAAGTCCTGCTCTCCTTTATTGTGATAGCCAATCTGCTCGACACATAGCTGCTAACCAAGTTTTTCATGAACGAACAAAACACATTGACATTGACTGTCATGTGGTTCGTGAACAATTGCAAGCTGGTCTTTTTCATCTTCTTCCGATTCACACAAAGAATCAACCAGCTGATTTACTGACAAAGGCTCTCAATCCTTTTCTTTTCAGACAGCATTTAAGCAAGCTTGGAGTCATTAACATTTACTCTCCAGCTTGAGGGAGGCTATTAGCTTAAGTTAGTTAGAATATTCTTCCTACTTCTTATCAGATAGTATCATTTCTTATTCTTATCATTTTCTGTTTCCAATCAGATTAGTTCATCTCATTCAAATTCATTCGGTTAGTTTGTTCCTGGCTTCTAGGATATATCAGCTATGAAGGAACTTTATATATTTGCACTCAATTGTATTTTCATAATTGAGTTAAATAAAACATCTTTCTATTTTACACCAATATGTGTCTCAGGAAATGTGAAAGTTCCCTTTGCTGTGGAATAGATCTTAACCAAACAAGCTTGAGGTGAATCTTACTGTTATTGAATTTGTAATTCCAGAGCAAAGTTAGTCATGATATTTTTATCTGAGGTTTAAGAGGTTCAAGTGTAGATCCGATCCAAAATACGGATTATATGATATGAGTTTGAATTGCCTAGGACAAACAAGACCAGCGTTTAAAAATCTGTGTATGGATTAAATGATCCTGTGAGAATAATTTCTTAGATATATTTAGTAATCCTTATTGAGTAGGATGATCTTTTTGCAGGTTCAATTGCAACTGAATCTAGTTATTTTTCGCTAATGCGCTCATTATATATAAAAAATGAATTTTCTAGAGTTTTTAGATAAACTATTGATGTGATAGCGTGCCTCTGCTTTCTTATAAATATTTTTTGGGGGATTTCATTAGCAAACAATCTTTCAAAAAAAAAAAAAAAAACTTGGTATATGGATTGTATTTATATCCAATATCCATCATGCTTGCCCTTGTGGCTTGTGCCTAGTGAAATTCATCCCAGGCTTCTACAAATTAAGATTCATGCCACCGCTTGTTTTACAGTTTTCTATCAGATGCTTCATGTTTTTAATGTGCCTTTTGTTATGTGGATGGATGTATGTTCAACAAAAGAGCATTGAACAAGAAATGTTGGAAAAAAAAATGGAGGAAGAACACGAATTGATGAGGAAGAAGATGGAGGATGAACAAGAGACGATGAAGAAAAAGATGGACAAGTGAGAGCAAATGTTAAAGAAGATAATGATACGTAATAACTTGAAATCATTTGAGGATGATGACAATGGTGAAGATAATGCTGACTAATGTTAGTTTATTTTTTAGACAAATGACTTAAATATGTAATATGTTTTTTGATTATTTTGCATTAGCAGTATTGTTGTTTTATTTTGAATTATAGTTAAATACTTATGTATTGACTTCTTTATTTGCATTATTAATTATATGTTTTTAATTATGTTGTTTTGAATTATTGCTATATAAAATTTTAAAATTACAAGTTTTAATTAGTGTTACCCAATGTTGCGAATTAGAGACGGAAATTTGTGGATCAGAGACGGAATTCCCTGTTGGAATTAGAGAGGGAAATTTATGCATTAGAGACAGAACTCCATGTAGGAATTAGAGACGGAAATTGTTTCCGCCTCTGATTATAGACATAATTTGGCCCATCAGAGATGGATTTTTTCTTATTAGAGATCGAACTTTTCGTCATTATTAGAGACCGGTTTTATTTTTTTATTAGAGATGGAAGTTTAATTGTTAGAGACGGATATTTCCGTATACGGATATTTCCATCTCTGACTGGTTTGCGACGCAATATTAGGGACGAACTAATTTTTGTCTCTAATTCTGTCTCTAATAACGTCTCTAATGCTATTAGAGACGGAATTACCTTCATTTAGAGTTCCATCTCTAAATCTTAAATTTCTAATACTTATGAAACAAAAATTAAATAAGATAATTTTCTAGAGTTGTTTTAGGAAAATAGTATTAGAAATAAAACAAAATTTAAAAAAGTTAGTTACTTTTGCTTATATTTTAAATCTAAAGAAATGTGTTTTTTCTAACTTATATTCCACACCGGAGGAAGTAGAAACATATTAAATATTTAATTAAAAATAAAATTAAGAAGTCTCAAAAAATCTCAACCATTGATGAAAGAGAAAGGGGTATTTAGGGGAAGAGAATTTAGGGATATTTTGGGTAAAATGAAAAAAAGATGAAGGGTAAGTATCAAAAGTAGGATGAGAGAATCAAATCTCTTTTCAAAATCCGCAGCCCATTTTTAAAATCAAGGATCAAGAGAAGTACACTGTATTTCCAAAACAACCCTTATATTTGCCGATAAAACAAAAAACCTTATATTTTTTTTACAATTTTTTTTATATATAATTAATACATCATCTCTTTTTTTTTTTTTACCTCTTTCATTTTTTCCTATCTTATCATCAATCATTTTCTCTCTTCCCTTTCTTTTAATCTTTCACCTTCCAACACCTACTTCATCTCAAAATGAAGTATGGAAGTTTTTTAGTTTTTCATATAGGTCACTGAAGTTATTATTTTATGTTTTTAAATCCGATCGGTTATTTAAGTTATTTATATTTCCGAATGGTTCTTATATGATTTGTTTACATTTAATTTTAAGCTTAATAATTATTTTCAATGGTACAGTTTCGAAAAAGTAGTAGAGGGTTTTATAGATTTTTTTAATTTTTGACTCAAATATATCAAAATTATGAATTTTAGTTGAAAGTTGAGAGAGTTTTGAAAAATAAAAACATGGTGACAAGGTGAAAATGAAGCAAAAAATAAAGGGATATGCTAACCATTAAGAAAGAGTAATTGGTCAGTTTGGTCCCTGACTTTGTAGGCATCGGTCAAGTTAATTCATGACTTTATTGAAATAGCAATTTAGTCCCTGAGATAGGAGAACGTCGATCAAGTTAGTCATTGTCGTCACTATCGTAGGGATGTATTTGTTTTAAAATGGGATAAAGACAGGTACCTATGTGAATTAAAATGTTATCTCAGGGACTAAATTGTTATTTCGATAAAGTCAGAGACTAACTTGACCGACGCCTACAAAGTTAGGGATCAATCTGACCGATTACTCCATTAAGAAACAAAGTTTGGTGTTTTTCGAAGTAATAAAATGTAACAGTTTTAGTTAAATAATTATTTTTAGTTTCTTGATAAATACCTTTAAAACACTGATTAACATTTCTCAAAAATAAATTATAAGATCAATCTATTAGTTTTACCTTGGCTAAATTGCTCATTTGGTCCCTTACCTTATTTTTTTTATTTCAATTTGGTCCCTTACGTTTCAAATTGTTAACACTATTAGTCACAACCGTCAGTTTCTATTAACGATGTCAATTTTAATTCTACGTGGCCATTATTTATACATGTGGCTGTGAATATGTGTCCTTCTCTGCGTCCACATAATTTGTGGCCCAAAACGTTATCGTTTTGGAGCCTACGTTTCACCTTCTTCTCATGAGAGAGAGGGAGAGTGTTTCAGAAACTCATTCATAGCCTTTTGGAGTATAGTGAAACGTTTGCTCTACTAGGGCACAAACTGAAGAGACAAAAACTTGAACTGGAGCTTACCTATTCACTAGTATCAAGTAGAAAGAAGACGATTTCAAATCAACAAAGAATACTAACGGTTGGGACTAACGGTGTTAACGATTTGAAACGTAAGGACCAAATTGACATCAAATAAAGGTAAAAGCTAGACCAAATTGAAATTAAAAAAAATAAGGTAAGAGACCAAATGAGTAGTTTAGCCTTTTACCTTTATTTTTAGCGTATGGGAAATGATTGTTGTGTAGTTTTGAGCTAGGTTTTGAATCAGGATGTTGAAACTTCATCTCTTACAACTTAATCAACAATTGATGAGCTGACTTTAGAAAAGATGAAAAGACGACTTCAAGAGACATACCAACATACCTCTTATTGTGTTTCATGTTTAATATGTATGTTTGTGAATCATGCACTTCTTCAACATACTCTTTATTATTGAATAAATTTCATGAGATTTCCTACACAAGACTTCTTGTCGTTTAGGAATTAAGATTTAGGAGGTCTAGTAATAGAGTGTTGAAAAAAAAATTATGAGTACCGTAAATGTTTCATTTTAAAAAAATTGAAATTAAAAAAAGTAATTTAACAAGTATTTAAATCATATTACATAAGATGAGATAAGTGATGTGAAACTTTCAATATGTTCCCTCCAACAAAACTTGCAAGTAAAGAATTTGCAACATTGGCCCATGACAACTAACCGAGTATTAAATTTTAATTATTTTTTAACAACTTTGTCGATTAACTTTGGTCCATGACAACTGGAGAAAATTTGAGCTTTGTATACCATGTCAAAGTTTTATATCAAGATCAATCAGTAACGAGATGAATGATCAAACATGTGTATTTAAATCATCCCACTAAGAATGAGCCAGGTGAATTGGAACTTTCAACATAGTCGAAAAAGTGTTAAAAGAGAGTAGTACATTGACATTTCCCACAAATTATCTCATGCGGACCCCAAAAAGAAATTTTTTGCCTCGTTTGATGGTTAACATAAGATAAGAACATGATAAAATAAAAAGCAAGATAGTATATGAGCATGGTGGCTGTTATATTGGGACCGATTTCATGGACCAATCAATAAGTATAGGTACCACACGAACCAATAAATGCTGATATCACGGACCAACAAACATCGGTCTAGTAAGCACCGGTTGATTGCGAGTAAATGACCCACCAATACTTGACCCAGGAAAACCAGCCCAAAACACTAGATCGATAAGCCGATAATCCGGTTTCCATATGCATCTGCTTTTAGTAAGTAACTGTTGTAACAGCTAGCTATAAATGGCCTATGATTGTTGCGGCTCGTAATGGCATTGATGTACCATTATTCCTCGAAGCCATTACTCCTCTGTTTCCCCCACAACCATAATGGCGGAATGGATGGCCCATCATAGGTGATTATCATATCTTCACCAAATAAATATTAGGTAGGGGTTAAGGTATGAACACAACTCTCAACTCTCATATTGCACATGGCATACACAGGGACGGATCCACATTCACTTTAGTGTGGGCAAGTGCCCCCACTAATTTATATATATATATATATATATTATATGCATATACTAGTATATGTTTATATGGTTTCCAGTGCAACAATGTAACATTTATTTGTAGTTCAGTGGACTGTTGTCCTAACATGCAACTAGGATGCTGTGGTTCAACATTACCTAGCCACATTGTTACTTAATATTTTTGTTTTTCTTTCAAAGGTGACATTATTGTTTGAATTTTTTTAGTGTAATTGGATTTGTTATACAAATATATTCTATATACTAAATTTTTACTTACTTGTAGTAGTTACTCTAAAGTAAAAAATTATTAATTTATAGGCAATAATTACAATTGTTCAGATTTTTTTCCTTAAAATTTATCATTATTGTCATATGAATATTGTATATATGCTTTACATATTGCAAATATCAAGTATAGGTATAAGAGTTTGCTATAGGTTGAAAATAAGAAATTAAAAAGTAGGAAAATATTTTGGGGAATTATGTTCATTACCTCTTAAATATTAAATTTTTAATATTTCAATAAAAAAAATATTGTTTTCAACCTCTTATCCATATAGCTAAGTGTTTAGAAAGACATATATTAAAAAAAATCTTATTATTAATTTTAATATTTTGCCCCCACAATTGAAAATTCCTAGATCCGTCACTGGGCATACATGATACACCCCACCCCAAATACATTGACTCGACTGACAAATTTCTTTTGACCAAGAACTCGTCGCCGTTATCACACATAAACAAATCGGTTTACCTATACACGTGGGATAACACTCCACAATAGTAGTTATCATCATGTTTGGTGTTTGGTGTTTGGTGCACACTAGTTAACGATGACATTGATAAGGTAGGCGGTGAAGTGATGATAGTAGTGGTACTGATGACATAGTGTGATAATGATGATGAAGGCAGTAATATGTGAGGGTACAAGGAAAAAAATTGCACTATAAATAGTTTTGTTCATTTTTAACTCAGTTTTCTCCATACCATAAAAATGCACCGGACAAACATAATAATATCATAAGCAAACATGATAACACTACTATCATCTCATATTGATTCATTCACCAAAATTTGAATAGTAATTAAATATGTCAAACTATCCTATCATCTCATATTGATTCACCAAATATTTTTTTTCAATCGAGTCCACTAAAGTAATATATGGCACCGGATTTGTAGTTGTAGATAATACCTCATGTTCACGACATGGAATGGTCGACCCCAACAAACTAAGCAAGGGTTCAATGTTGAGTGATTTAAAGATGCATGGACTTGGTGACCCCAACTATGTTAGTAAAGAATCATTAATACTTAACTATGTGACCCCAACTATGTGAGTAAAGAACCATTAATATTTTCACTTGGTTCAAGCTTAAACAACTTCACATTCCAAAAAAAAAAAAAAAACAAAAACGCTTGAACAACTTCATTAACCTATCTTGAAGACAAGATGAAGCTTTCAGCCTTTCACCAAGTTCAACCTTTGCAAGCTATATACGGTCTACAGATGCGGCGTACAGTATGCCTGGATTAGTTGAAAAGTGCACGTCAAAAATAATGACTTTCATTAAGCAATTCCATATGCGGGCGTAGTGTTTCTATCTTTAAAAAAAAAAAACCTAAATTGATAGATGCAGATATATTCATATATTGTTACATTTTTGTATTAATAATAAGTTTTAAATATTATATCATGCATGTACTAAATTTAAAGAAGAGTATATATTGTAACCTAAAAAAAGAAGAGTATATATATATATATATATATATCTTTAGCCATGTAATATGTGTCATTCCATGTGTTATTCTTTTGTTCTATAACGGATGTCACTTAATCTTGTTGGTCAAGAAATTATTAAATTTTTAATTAAGTATATGTCAACTTAATATTTTTTTTTTACAACCGAATGAGTGACATATAAAGTAGTACACATTATGGGACAAAAGATGCTGATTGAATTTAAAGATGCATACTTTAAAGTTACCCACTATTTTCTAAATAATTGTCATTTAAAAAAAATGTTCATATTTAAATGTTACTTTATAAACTTAATGTGATATTAATTATTATTTTTATGATTTGATCTCATCTAGTTGATAGGAGACATAGTAGAGAAAAAATTATTAACTACTATATAAAGATAAAAGAAAAAAAGTAAACATTGGTTTATAAAAAAATACATTAAATACTCTTAATCCACATATTATATATTACAACCTCAAATGACAATTATATGTATATATATATAAAAAAAAAAGAAAAAGGAGATAGTAGTATTTAATTAGAGGTGGATTATATATTGGCCAGAGAGAATATATACTACAAAGTTTATAAGCGTACATTTCAGGATCAAACAAAATGTTGTTCCAGTATACTACGTGGTCGTCATTAATCCTTATATTCAAGCTTAGTTTTAAGAAAAAGATTTTTTTAACCTATGTAAAAAGTAATGTTAAGTTATTTTGAAGTTTTGATGATAATAAATAAAATTTTAAAAAGAAGATCAAGTTCATGCTTTCATTTTGGACAATTACATGTAAGGTACTCTGTATCTTATACTCAAGTTAATTCTTAAAATCTTAATTAAATTATGGAGATCGAAGAAGTAGTTAAAGCTTTTTTAATAAATTGTTAATCCAGTAGTTGTAAATGCAACAAACGTTTTTATCAATATCTTGACGGTTTGGAATGAGAAAATAAGTTTTAATGAAAATGAGCATGAAATAATCAATTACTTTGTGAGTCAATCAATTACTTTATTGCATCATGCATATAAGTTTTCGAAGAGTCTTGAATCGATTACTCTTGATAGTGTAATCGATTATTTTTATCAAAAGTAATTATTACTTTAAGGATGAATCAATTAATTTGTTGCATCATACAAATATTCATAGAGTTTTAAATCGACTACTTTTATATGGTGAATCGATTATTTTTGTTTAATTGAATCAATTACTCTTGGTCTTGAATCAATTACTTTTTTTAAAACAATAATGTTATTTGAACATCTACATCTAACATTCAAATCTGACACCTATTATTTTGGGTAATATGTGAAAAATAGTAAGAAAGATAAATTGAATGGCTCACCATTTTTTACCCAAAATGGGAAGTTTGGATATAGATGTTTGACGTAGATGTTTATAAAAAATGACTTTGAATCAATTGTATTAATTGCATTTATTGTTTTATGATCTAGTGAGCTCGTTTTTTTGAACAAAACGACCGTGATTATCTTTTTCATAATAAAGCTTTTCATTCTTTTAAATTGTAATCCTAATTTTTTGAGAAAAATTAAAGTTAGAGCATCACTCTTTTCATCTCTTGCACTCTTCTTTTCCATTGTTATAATACTGATTAAAAGCTTGAGTTCTTAGATATACTCCAAACATTAGAACTTCAATTTATACATCCACATTACAGAGTTCATTGTTACAAATCCTTATAACAACGGTTGTAATAGGAATGTTTTTTATTGAGTGATTTCGAGGTACCTTACAAAAGTTCGAAGCCAAATAGTTTGTGGGACACTCTTGGATTGTATTTGGTTTGAAAGTTCAATTCATTAATACAACAAATCATAAGCAAATTGCTTAGGGCCTAGATGTAGGACTCATTGTGGAAGCTGAACTAGGATTGTTTGCACTTTCTCTGTTCCTTATCTCTTTACTTATCACTGCAATTATTTTTGTTATTATAATCATTGTTTCCGCAATGCAAGTTATTTTATGAATTGACAAAAATTATCACATAAAATTAATTCAATTCGCTGACGTATTTTCAATTCACTATTCATTTTAACAATATTTTTAAAAATTAATAAAACACTTGATTCACCCCCTCCCAACTTTTGAAACCAATTCCAACAAGTGTTAATATAGGAAAATATATTTTGGTAAATAATAAAAAATGATATTTAGTTTTTCAACACAAATTTACTTAAGAAAATGCTAACAAGTGCCTTTAGGGAAATTGTTAAAATACTAAAAGTAGTATATTGTTTATAAAAATATGTAATTTTTAAGGTTTTCGAGAGAATGATTAATGTTAATTTAATTATGTTTATTTTACCACCCCTAATATATAACCTTATTATAGAAAGATATAGCAAGACCCATTTACTTATAATACTGGTACTAGCTCATTTTCAACCCAAAAAATACTTAGGTTAAAAAGTTACTCGCCCTGTCCCTAATTATAATGCCCTCTTGGGTAAAAAAATTTGGTCCAAAATATAAGACTCTCTTGTAATTTTTTCCAAAGTTACTCTTACATCTAATCGTTGTGGTCTAAGTTTTTTTAAGAAGAAATAAATAAAATTGTATTGGAATATGAAATGAAGCTTGTTTAATGGAGCTTGTTTAATGTTGTAAATGGCTTGGAAATTGTTCACTACATTAAATATAGATGATGGAGTATCTAGGAATTAAATTAATTATTGAAAAATGAAAAAATTTAAAATGTTCTAATAATTGGTAGAGGGGTATTTTTGGAAGAACATATCAATTTTAATATAGAATTCAACAACATTGGTGGACGTAAAAATGCCCAAGAGGGCCTTATAATTAGGGATGAATGGAGTATTTTTTTAGTTGTCACACGGGCAAAGACGACATCTCTCTTCAATTCTTTTTTCACTTTTTTTATTTAACTAAAAATATAAAAATATTAAGTTTTTTAGTTTTTTAAATTAAAAAAAATCTTCGACCACGGGGCACCAGGTGCTTAACCTCCTGCATCTGATCAGGATTCCGATGTTACGTGTCAGCAAAATTGGTCAAAATTGGTAGTAGGGGTATATGAAAAACTCAGAAGTAACTTCGGGGAGTCAAACGTTGAAAAAAAAAAATAAAGGTATCTGACAAAAGTACCCCAAACTTCAACGACTTGTAACATAATTTATTCCAAATACACTCATCATAATTACATAGGGATGATAGGGTAATAATTATAATAGAGAGATAAACGAATAAAGTTGTAAAATATATATAATTTTATAATAATAACATATTTTTTGATAAATTTGAGAAGAATAATTACTTTTCTTAATCTACGTTAATTAGATAAAAATGATTTATAATTAGGAACAAATGAAATATTAATTAAGTATCGATACAATTGTAAAAATAGTAATATTACATTGATTTTATAATAAAAGTAAAATAAAAACAAAACATTTTTTGGTTAAAAGAACTACACTTATTTAGAGACTCGGGAAGTACGTTGAAGTGATAAAGAAAATGAATCTCCGAATTGAGCTCAAAAGAACATTTTATAATGAAATTGCAAATTAGATCAACATGCCCATAATATTATTCATGCAACCCTGGTTGATGCAATAATGTTCTAGAAAGTTGCTTATTGCGGTGAAAGAAGATTGCGAGATTCCACAAAATGTTTTCGAATGAGTTAAAAAACAGAAGGAGTCGGTGGTTCAAGCACATCAAGAAAAAGTCTCTTCAAGAAATAAAGAGCAAAAGCATATGTTAGTCCGATCCAAAAGGACGAAAAGAGAAAATATCTAACGATAGATGACAATGAATGTTATGATAATGCATGTTAGAACTCCTCCACTGATGATCACGAATGAGCTCATATTGTATTTTACTCTCTTCGGTCTTTATTATATAATATTTAATCAAATTACACATAACAAAGAAAGTAACTAGTTAGATTTATGAATTTTATGAGAATATATTGCAATATTATAATTTTACCATCTTAATTTTTTTTTTTTGAAAAATTCACACAGAGATAATCAAAGCATTTAATAAAAGTGTTATGGACCGGATTTAGGGAGATACCCTAGTAAACTGGGTTACTGGTAACAGAGGCCCATTAAGGGTCCTAGACCTCACGAAACCGGTTTACCGGTTTAAGAGGCCCATTAAGGGCCCAGTCTTCATTAAATCGATCTATCGGTATAAAAGGCTCTTTAATAGCCCAATACCCTTTGAAGTAGGAATACCGGTATAGGAGGCCCACTAGTGGCCCAAATCCTCCACTTAACCGAATTGATAGAGAAGAAGCCTTGTGATTGACAAACATAGAAAGGAAAGATCCTCTTACCTCGAGATACCGGTTTGACGGTTATGAAGGGCATAAAGGAGTTAAGCCAGCCTCTTAGGATCCCCTTTGCGTTTATCATAGGATTCCCACTTTATTCCTGCCATTAACCACCTACCGTTAGTGGGAATCCGGTGAAACCCATTGATGAGAAGGAAACACAACAGTAAGGATAATGGAGGCCTATATAAGTGGACTGAAGGTAACCGGGTATGTACCTTACCCACTCTCACAAACACACACCACACCCAAGTAAACGAGAATAGAGCTGGTATCCTGGTAATCAGAGTGTCTTCTTCAATCTGAAAGCAACCAGTAGGAGACTTGGACACTTTACCGTATAGTTCAAGTACCAAAGATTCTACGACAGAACATTGGCGACCACAGTGGGAGCGAGAAATCTATTCCCACCACTTTCTGTGATAAGATGGATAACTGGTCACATGGAGAACGTACGGAAGTCAACCACCATAGTGTGGAAGATCTGAGGAACCACTTAGGTGGGGGACGAGTTCCCTCACAACAAAAAGATTTAAGGGAGCATTTGAGTGAAGGAAGAAGACCAAAAACTTGTTGGGATTCTGGCAAGTGTACCAGATCGTACAAGTAATATAGACAATGAAGTCCGAGTATCGTACCCAAGGGAGTGACTGTTTAATTAATTCCACCTAATTAATATTACTTAGTGAACGAGACAAAGGATTTATGAATTCGTAAATAAAAACAGAAATTAAAATAAATGACTCTTTGACAAGGAGAAAAAGCGGGATGTAGTTTCGATGCAGGTTCCTAAATATTCTATAACAAATTGATTTGTTTTCCTTGATTCTCAATTTGTTTTGCAAAGGTAGAAAACGCCTAATGTCTTAGCACGTCTCCGTATTTTAGATATTAATCTCTCAATGATGTCTCAAGAGAGCCTTAAAAACCTAACCCTTAATTAAGTTCAGTCAAAACTTCTTTTTATAAAATTACCCAATTCATAGAAAACATGTCTGTGCCTATGCAATTGAGTTGTTTGATTAAATGACTAAATCCTAAATTCATATGTCTATTCATAAAGGATTTTCAAAAGTCATGAAACAGCTTCTTTCATGAGAAACAAATAAGAATAATCAAACACAGAATTCAATAACGGAAAACAAGATTAATTTATTACTAGAAATATTGAAAAGGTTCCATTCATCTACTCCTACATCCCAAGGATGGAATTAGTTCATACTTACAAGAGAAAACACAATAAACATGATAAAGATAATTACCATGAATCCTTGAGCTAACTTCGTGTTCTTCACAAAACCTCCGATCCTTGTTCCTTCTCCAAGTCTCAAATCCTAATCTATTATTATTCTCTGGAGTTGTATATATGTATCTCCCTCTCCAATCCTATTATTATATAGATAAAAACTAACCTAATTTCAATCTAATGTGATAAGATAAAACTAATCCTAAATCTGAATATAATATGATTAGATCCTATTAGAATAAACTAATCTTTAAGAATCTTATCTACAAATTGAATTTATCATTAAAATCCTTCAAGAATCCCGTATTTGTGTCTGGCAGAAACTTCGGCACTGATTTTGACCCCCAAGATGGACGAATTTGAGCAAGGATATTTCTGGCAAAGTTGTAGATCTTTTCCTTAGCTTTAAAATGATATATATATCGCCTCATTTGGATAAGCGTAGCTCAAGTTATGATCAAAACAGCGAATAGTGTCACTTTCTCGCATTTTGCTCGCCCAGGTGAGAATAAAACTCGCCTGGGCGAGTTTTCCACTGAAAGAAATAGCCATTTAACCCCTCTTTTTAAAACACAAAAACCCCACTCGCCTGGGCGAGTAATAACCTCGCCTGGGCGAGTCCTACACTTTCTTCACTAATTTTGATCACTTTGCTCCGAACTCCTGATTCCAAAACTTGCTTTTTCCTTCTTTTCCATAAATTATCACATTAAGCCTCTAAAACCTGAAATTCACAACAAATTGATACAAAATCCTCAAGGATCTCATTCATCACATTAGTAAGCAAAATTTCCATCTTTTTCCTAAAATACTTGAGAAACAAGCTAACATTACTAGGAAAGGGGGTTAAAATTCATCCAAAAACATCATATATTGAGCTCAAATCACGTGCAGAGGCTGAGCGGTCCAGGCGTTAAAGTCCCCCTCAAACTAATCAGAAGAAATCGCGACAGAGGCCCCCCACTAGAGGAGGTAGCCCCTCGCGTTCTGATCATGAGAGTAGAGGATCGTCAGATGGACATTCGCAGAAAAAACCAAATTTGGAGATGGAGCTGGCTCGTCTTCGAAAACGCCTGGATGCGCAAGATAAGCTGATGAAAGAATTGAAGAAAGGAGCAACATCCTCCCAATTGAATAAGGAGGTTGAGGTTGATCTTGTGAAGGAAGAACAGCTGGAAGAAAGGGACCATCCCTTCTCTGAACAAATAATGAGTTTCCCGATGCTAGAAAATCTTAAAGCCCCAACAAATGTGGACTATTACTTTGGAAATTCTGATCCCCAAGATCACATAGACAGTTTCCTAGTGGTGATGTCCTGTCAAGGGGCTAAGGATGCGTACAAGTGCCGCAAGTGCCGCACTTTCCCTCAAACTCTGAAAAAAGCAGCATTACGCTGGTATTCAAAGCCGAAACCCAATTTGATCAGATGTTGGAAGGATTTGATGACGAAGTTCCTTGGTCATTTCACCACAAGCAAGGCACAACCAAATTAAAATCTGAGCACCATTTGTCCCAAATTAAGCAGGGAAAGGACGAGTCACTGAGGGACTTTCTCACTCGCTTCAATTCAGAATACCTATCTATCAGTGACATTGAAGCTTCTATAGCGCTTCATCTGTTAATGAGGGATTTGAAGCCTGGAGAATTTACTGATCATTTGGTAATGCACATGATTAGGACTATGGATGAAGTCATGGAAAGGGCAGAGAAGTATATTAATCTAGAGGAATACCAGAAGGCCCAAGATAACTACTTCACTAGAGGATTTAGTAAGAAGTAGGATGCTTTCTTTTCAAAAGGATCAGGAAAAGGGAACTGAGATGGAGAAAGAACTGGGAGAGGAGATTCAAGGGGAAGGAAACCAGAAGGTAAATATGATGAGTACACACCCTTGAATGCTTCAAGGTCTCAGATTCTCCGAGAGGTAATGAATGCAGAACTGATGGAGGTAGACAGACCTCCCCAATGAAAGAGAACTAGCGTAAAAGATGTAGCTGGCATAGCGGGTATGGGCATACTGATGAAGAATGTGTCCAGCTCAGAGACACATTAGAAACACTGATCAGAAGAGGAAAGTTGAACAGGTATGTCCGATTTTCTAGAGGGGTACCCAATGAGCGTAACCCTAGAAGAAGGACAAAGAGCCCAGTCAGGAGGAGAACCAGAAGCCCGGATAGGAGGAGAACCCGTTCGCCATCAAAAAGGGGTAGAACCCCGAAAGATGCTCAAACCAGGAATTCGCCAGCCAAAAAAGAAGGTAACAATGATACTGATAATGAGGATTTGGAACTAATCTCCACCATTGCAGGAGGTTTTGCAGGGGAAAATGACTCTATAACGTCCCAAAAGCGGCAGCTAAAGCTAGCAACAATGGTTGTTGCCTCTTCCAGCAAACAAAAGGTGTCTCATCCACCCATCATGTTCACTAAAGCAGACCTGGAAGGAGTCATTCCTCAGCATAATGACCCGCTGGTGGTAACAGGGATAATTGACAGGTTCCGCGTTTGTAGGATGATGGTGGATCAAGGGAGCTCTTCAGATATCATGTTCTCAGAACTTTTTTATCGATTGAAGTTGAAGCCCCAAGACCTCCACCCCTGTCAAAAGGAGTTAATTGGTTTTACTAGGGATACTATCAGACCTAGGGGATACATAGACATCAGGCTAACACTGGGAACACCTCCTCGGTGTAGGATCGAGAAAGTGTGCTTTGCGGTGGTAGATTGCCCATCAGCTTATAATGCGATCTTAGGGCACCCCACCTTGAAGGCATTTCAAGCAGTTGTTTCTCCTCTCCACATGGCTGTGAAGTTCTAAGGAGAAAAAGGTTCGGTTATCACTGATTCACTGTACGAGCATATCAAATGCAAGCGAAAATCTGCTACATAGCCAGTTTGAAAGCCACCAAGGAGAATGCAAGGAAGCAAGACAGATAAAGAAAGGCAAGGCCCCTGTTTCCTCTTCTGGAGTGATGGTGGTGGACTTGGATATGAGGGAGGACATTAAAGAAGAACGTCCTAAGCCTGAAGGAGAACTAGAAAAGGTACAAATTGGAGAGACTCCGGACCACTGGACTCAAATCAGGAAGAATTTGCCATGTGATGAGAAAGATAAGCTGGTTACTTTCTTAAAGGAGAACAAATACCTGTTCGCTTGGACAGCAGCTTATATGCCTGGTTTGGATCTGGAATTTATTTGTCACTGTTTGTCTATAGACCCTACATTCAGACCAGTGGCTCAGCGTAGAAGAAATATGGGTGTTGAACGTCAGAAGGTCATTACCTCAAGCGTAGAAGAACTTTTGCAAGTTGGTTTCATTCGGGAGGTCCCCTACACTACGTGGTTGGAAAATGTAGTGTTGGTAAAGAAGGCTAATGGAAAGTGGCACATGTGCGTCGACTATATGGATCTGAATAAAGCCTGCCCCAAAGACACATATCCTCTCCCCAACATAGACAAGCTTGTGGACAGTTCAGCTAGTTACCAGTTACTATCTTTTTTGGATGCTTACTCTGGTTATAACCAGATACCCATGTTTGAAGATGATCAGGAGAAAACGGTTTTCATGACCGATAAGGCAACTTATTGTTATACTGTAATGCCTTTTGATTTGAAAAACGCAGGTGCTACTTATCAAAGGATGATGGGAAAAGTTTTTGGTGAGCTGATAGGTCCAACCTTGGAGGTTTACGTTGATGATATGATTGTCAAGTCGATGGTCCAAGAAAACCACAAACAAGACCTTGAAGCGGTTCTTGTCATGGTACGTCAGCACAATATGCGTTTAAATCCATTGAAATGTGCCTTTGGTGTCACAGCAGGGAAATTTCTAGGTTTCATGCTTACTAGCAGGGGAATAGAGGCTAACCCAGAAAAATGTGAGGCAATCACTCGTATGAGGAGCTCAAGTATTGTCAAAGAGGTGTAACAACTAACAGGACGCATTGCAGCATTGGCAAGGTTTTTATCCAAATCTGCTTATAAGTCACTTCCTTGATATTTAAACCTATTTTTAACACTCATTTTCTACTCATATTAGTCAGCAAAATCTTTACAAAATATCCAATTTTAGATATTAAATACATGTTTTTTCTTACTCTTCTTATTTTATTTATAAGACATATTTTAAAAAAGGCTTAATTATGTCACAAGTCCTTAAAGTTTGGGGTACTTTTGTCAGATACCCTTATTCTTTTTTTTTTCAATGTTTATGCTCTCAACCTTATCTCTGGTTTGCTATTTGCCCCTATGACGAATTCGGCCAATTTTTGCAATGTTTATGCCCTCAAACTTATCTCCGATTTGTTATTTTCCCTTGTGACGGATTCTGGCCAGTTTTTGCAATTCTTATACCCTCAAACTTATCTTCAATTTGTTGTTTGCCCCTGTGACAAATTTCAGTCAGTTTTTGCACACGTGGACCTCCGTGGTCTTAGTCACCCCACCAGATCTCTTCATCATTAACCTTTCTCCAAGCACAATACTCTCTCCGCCACCATACCTCACCCCACCAGCTCCCACCTTCATACCACCACTGTCGCTGAAACCTCGAAGATGATCTCCAAATCCCAAAACAGCTTTGCTCCGACATCGAGCGCCACCCCGATCCCCCCCTTCCCACCGCGATCTCTTCCAGTCATGCCTACTTCAAATCCCTCTAACTCGTCAATACTACTATAGTAAATAACAATATTAAAATTTATTTAAAACTCGTGTAATGCATGAAATTTTTAATACAGTAGTTAATAATATTAATTTGTATATTTTCTATGAAAAAATGAGAGTGTTGAAAAAACTCAGAAGTATATTTCCTAAATACAATACAATATATAGTGTGTGTATATAATATTTTAAGTCTTTCTTTTAATGTTAATGTGATTTGATATAGGGCGATACCCAGCTACCTAACCAAAATTTGACACTCCCTCTATTCCTAAATATAAGATTCATTTGGGAGATTTCAAGTCCATTAAGAAAGTGGAATAATTTAGTTAATTGTATTAAAAATATGAGCTTTTGATATGTATTTTCAAAATTACCCCTATTAATATTTTTGGGAATCTAAAAAGTGTTAAATAAATAGGGGTGTTTGTGGAAAAAATAATTAATGATCATTGAAAATTGGTAAATGGTCTTATAAAAAGGAGAAAATAAAAGTGTCAAAAGAATCTTATATTTAGGGACGGGAGAGAGTATAAATTTATACATTAACCCATAAGGACGAGGACAAGGAGGATCTATCTACATGCATGTCCCAAAGTGGGGGCAACTGCCTCACAAAAAAATTGGGGTCTTGTTTAATTTATATTTTACATTTTACAGTATAATATTCATTTGCTTCCGATGCATTCAATTTTTGTCGTATCCTCCCACATCTGTTTGTGTAATAATAAAATAAAATTAAAAAAAAAAAAAAAACCCTACCAGCCGCTAAATTAAAATGCAATTCTAAATTTGAATAAATATTTGAGTAATGATTGAAAGATCTACGTAAAGAGATCGACACATAAGTTTATATATTAGGATCTTGATATTTGTCATTTAAGTTCTTTTATTTAATTTTTTTTAACTTGAAAATAATAAGTATCATAATCTTATGTGTAGATTTGTAGGCTTGTAAACCTCTAAATCATTTTTCTAAATATTTAGTGACTTTAACATAGAGATACTTTGATATGTCGTAGTATTAAAATGAGGAAAGCATTTGATGTGTTAAAAATATATATAGAGAACCATTATGAAAATTCTTATTGATTGTTTCTCTATTTTGAAATTTATCTTTAATAATGCATAGTGCTGTTTTCATAATATATATTCATATATGCATGGTTTGCATTTTGTAAGAGTTATTATATATATATATATATATATATATATATATATATATATATATATATATATGATCCCAAGGGTAATATTCTTTGCATCCTTATATTTTTTTTATTTTAAAACTTAACCCAAGATCTTATTAAGGGGAATCAAGCTTTTTATCACTTGAACCAAAGAAATTGATACATTTTATATGGGTTGAATATTGCTGATGCTTGTTACTAATTATTTTTGTTTATAATTTAACAATGCAAATGTATACATGTGTTGATCTCACATCTCAAAACTTTTGGATCCGTCGCTTAAAGATATTGATTTGGATGGTAAAAAAAGCATAACAATTCCATTGAATTTAATATTATGAGAAGTAGTTGATTTAACCTTTTAATCCAATAATTTTTTTATTGTCCATCCTTTAGGTATTATTTGAATACGTTTCGATTCCACCATATTGTGCGTCCGAATGTGATAGAAAAGTGAATAAATTTTTTAAATTCACAAAATATCAAATTTAAAATTTTGCTTAAATAAGGCCAAACCGTTTATCAATTGTACCAATCAACTAATATCATAACGACACTTGCTTATTAATATTATACTATTATTTTATTATTTTGTTAGAATAAGGTTCCTCCTTAAACTAGGAGGAAATTTATATCCTTAAATCAGTAATATTTTGACACATAACAAAAATTAAAAACAAATAAAAAATTAAAAAAAAAGAAAAAAAAAGTAAAAAGAAGTAAAAAGAAGGAAACACAAACAACATAAAGAGAAAGGTGAATGTTGCCGCCATCACCACCATAGCCTCTCTCTCTCCTTCATTATTTTTTTCATTATAAGTTGCTTGTTTATTTTTGCGCTTTCTGTTACGTTTGACAAGTTCTGTGGCTGTACAAACAACACCCATTACCAATCCATTTGTAATACTTCAATTCAATATGAAATCTCCATCATGCCTGTAAAACAATTTGAGATTTTAACTTCTGATTTTGTTTATTTATTATGTCAATTTTTATTTTATTTTTTTAACTTGAGCAGAAATTACTTTGTCGCCTTAAGATCAATCTATGTGGTTTTACTTTTTTGACAAAATCAATTAAGCTTCAAACGGATCCTTCATTTCAAGTCCCTGACAAACCTGTTTCCGTTAGAATATCATCATTATTGATTTCTCGATACCTTTCACAAAGAAGAAATAAGATTCTTGTCAAGAAATATCATTCTAAGAATGATGGACCAAAGGTGACTAGATTATTCTATTTATTTTTTAATCATGGTTTCTAACGATGGTGGTGGTTATGGTGATCTGCTACTCTCGTCTCTAACTCAATTATCTCTTTCTGGCGTTTGTGTTTCTTTCTTCTTCTTTTTTTTGTTTTTAATTTTTGTCTGTGTCAAAATATTACTGATTTAAAGATATAAGTTTTCCTCCTGGTTCAAGAAGGAACCTTGTTCTGTAATTTTATATTGATTTACTTTAATCCATAAAATACAAAGTACACGAATTTATGCTCTAAATACTAGTTAGCAACAAGAAAAGAGTTTGTTAAATCTTAATTTTTAAAGTTGAGAATAAGAACTTAAGAGTAAAAATAGTATTTTGAAATATTTAACATATAAAATTTTTAACATCTTAAATACACAATATTTTTTTAAAAAAATAATACTTCTATTTTTAAATTTTTTATTATTAATATAAAGTTAAAGCTAATAAAATTTTTAAAAAATAAAATAAAATCATGCAATGTACTCCCAACAAATAAATTGCAGTGGGGGAAGCTGCCCGAGAATCGCGTTCAGTTGTAGGCCACTGCCCCATTAATTGGTGTCCCTCGATTCCATGGTCCCACTCAATGCGGACTTATTCACCGTCTATTCAATAGACCATCACCCTCCTCACTCATCACATCACTCGATATATCATCAATTAAAGAGGTGATCCATCCCCACTTTCCACCCTTGAAAAAGTCCTAATAGGGCTACTAATGCATAGGGACCCACCATAAGATCCCATTATGCCCTTTTAGTTTGTATTTCCTTTTCGTTGCTAACAACAGAAAACAAAACAAGAGATTCTTGTGTCCGTTTGGTTGGCAGTAAAATCAATGGCCCTAGGAAAATAGTACTCCATCCAACACATTTTAGAAGGTTTTCTTGATCCTAATTATAAGTCATTTTATGTTTCCAATGTATCATTTACTGTTTTTTCTCTTTTTTGCCCTTATTAAATGTTTTGACTATTTACGTGTTTTTGTTCATTAATGAGTGTGAATTTTCCAAGAAAAGTTTAGAGGGTAAAATTGTATATTCTTGTTTTCCTTTAAGCAGTCCCGACCCAGGAGGAGGACGACAAGGGCACCCGCCCTGGGTCCATAATTTTTAGGGGCCCCAAAAAATTTATATATATATATATATATATATACATAAACTTTAAAAATACTGATATCAGTACTATCCCACGCAATTGGTAATTGAGACTTTTCATCTTTTTTTTTTAAAACTTATTTATATATGTTCAAATTAAATGCGTTTTTTAAATTTTTTTTCTTCCATTTTTATTATGAGTCATACTTAACTATATTATAAAGATCAATGAAAATAGTTATATTTCTTAAATTTTTAAAAAATACTTTAATATTACAATTTTATATCTTAATTTATTTTAAAAATTTCACAAATATATTATTTTACATCAATGAATAAAAAACAAATATGATTAAACAAAACCAATAAGTGTCTTGTAAATAATACAAAGTAACTTAGAAATAGAACAAAAAATTCATCTAAAAAACAATTTATAAAAAAAAACCCGAAAGAAGTATTTATTTCTAAATTTCAAGTTTTGTTGAATTGATTATTATTTTTATCCATAATAGAATGAAAGTATACAACTATTAGAGAAATGTTGTTTAATTTTTGCTGATTAATCAACACTAAAATAGATAATTTTGGAATCAGTGTAAATGGTAATATAAGTTTGCCAAAGTTATAACCTAGGGTTATAAAGTAGATTTCGAACATTAAGTAATGATATTATTAAGATATATAATTATATTATTGCATAATATTTTATTTCACCTCTTTTTAACTTTTTGTCCAATTTTTTTTTGCTAATTATGGTTTTGAAACACCTCTTTATTCTCAAACTTCTCTACTAATAGAATTGTTGAAGCGGTTGAAGCCTATGTGATTTATTTATGGTTGATTGTATTTTTGCAAATTTATAGAGTTATAAGCATTAACAATATTTTGGAAAAGTCCCTATATTAAGAGAGATTTTATTGTTAAAATTTTATTTATTTACAAGTTTTTTATAGTTTAAGGGGCCCAAAAAAAATTTCGCCCCAGGCCTATAAGATGTCAGGACCGGGCCTGCCTTTAAATATATAAATGAGTTCGAGTCTTTTATAAAGAAAAAAAAATTAAGGGTGAGAGATTTAGTCAAACTATATCATGAATGTTTTGGGATCGAATTGAAATCTTTGGGATAAAATAACTATGACTAAATAATTTTTTTTAAAAAAAACCATCAAATATTTTAAAATTTTTGTATATTTTGTTTAAAATACTCTCACTCAAGAGTGCTACATTTGTGAAGTTAGTGATAAATCAATAGGTATTTGATTAAAATAAATAAGTAATGGAATTTTAGGGTAACATAATGTATGTTAGTGATAAAGCAATATAATTTTTTTTGAAGAAAAAAATATATACCACATTCTTATCCTCCAAAATATTTAAGGCATCATACAATTCATCATATGTCAATTTAATTTGTGCAAGTTATTCAAAGGACGATAATCAATATTTATATTATTTACCTTAATGTCCTTCTCATAAAAAGTGGCTCCCTCTTTCAATTCAATCGAGATTTCATACGGATATTCATTGATATTTTCTTTGACATAGGGAGAGAGGATACTATTGGTTAACATTTAAAAAAAGAAAAAAGAGTCTTATGTGTGGTTGTGCTAGGAGAGTAAGATCCAAGACTTTAATTTACATCAATGGGTGTTCTTTTGAGGCGAAAATATGCATAATATCTAATAAAAAGATAACAATGTCATTTTTATTTAGTCCCCTTGAATCAACTCAAGTGATGGAGCTACAAGACATACAGTTGTGAATTCAATGCTCCTAATTATGTGGATTATGTTTTGATGATGACAAAATAATTAACAAATCATGCCTTGAAGAAATTGCAACATCAACATCAACAAGAAGTCAAGAAAAGAAGATAAGTGCCCAATCATTCTCAATCAAATATTAATTGTAAATTTCTAATTTATGTTGAGAGTGGTTGAGAGTGGGTAGAAATAGTTAGTCTCTTCTAGGAATAAATTTTTATATGTTTATTAAGTTGAGATTGACCAAAAATTAATACTTGAGAGGAAAAATAAAATTGAAAAATAATTTTTCCCATATCTGATCAAAATACTCGAGTATTTTGAAAAAGACTCGAGTATACACTCGAGTATTTGTAGAAAAACTCGAGTATTTGTGCCAGGTCAGCAATTATGACCATTAGTCTTGTTCGTGCACCAATTCACTCGTGACCGACCAAAAAGACTCGAGTTTTTACCAAAAGACTCGAGTATTTTTGTCCAGTCAGCAAAAATGAACGTTGGAGAAACTCAAAAACCCAATGGAGGGCATTTGAGTCTCATCCAACCCCAAGAGAGAATTCAGAACCTTATTGTAAAATTGCTCTTTGAATTTGTGCAAGAACAAACAAGACAACAACACATTATTGATCACAAGCTTTCATAATTTCCTTTTCTCAAGTGTTAATTCCCAAAAAGCTCAACTTCTCACTCATATTGTCATTTTATTCCAAGTTGAGTTTTAGGCCTCAATTCTTACATTGAGCTGTGCTTATTTGTGCTAATCCATTGTGAGATTAGTAATACACATACAAAAAGCTTGATTATTCAAAGTCTTGGATTGTTCCCAAGCAAACCCTAAGTGGCTTAGGGTGTTGGAAGTCTTGAGAGGTTCTCAAGCACAAGACTAGGAGGTTCCTAGCCCGGTGGAGTTTCTTGAAGGGAGTTCAAGGAAGCTTTGTGAAGAGTTCTTCAATCACCGGAATCAAATTGGGGTAGAAATCAAGAGTTTGGTACACTCTTGAAAGGGTTAGGTTGAGTGAGGCCATTCTCAAGCAATCCTTTGTAATTTCTAACAATTTGATTATAGTAGAAACTCCTAAGTGATTAGGAGGACTGGATGTAGCTCATTGTTGGAGTGAACCAGGATAAAATTGCTTGAGTGTTGGTTTATTGCTTTTAATCTACTTTCTAGCTCAATAGACTTAAGTCATTTCAATCAATTAGGATTTATACAATTAGGTAGCAAGTTCAAGGAATCTTTGTGTTAAAAGTTATTTAGATTACTTGCTATTCTGTTGGATAAGTTCCTGTTTATTATTGAATTGATTTGAGTTAAATTGGTGAATTTTCGTTTCTGGTTTTTCTGCTATCTGATAGTAAAAACTCGAGTATTTAGTAAAAGACTCGAGTTGTTCATCCTGAAAAACTCGAGTATTTCACAAAAGACTCGAGTCTTTTGCTTCTGATTCCAGAAAATTCAGTCTAAGCTCCATTCTTCAATTATCAATCAAATATTTGGTATTAGTGCTTCAAAATACTATTCACCCCCCCTCTAGTATTTGCTTAGCCCGCTTGTTGGTTTCCAACAAGTGGTATCAGAGCTCGGTCGAAAGATCGAGTGTAACAACTTTTTCGAAAAAGATCCTTTTGGAAACTTAATGGGCTCTAGCAATAACTTTGGTGGAGAAGGAGCTTCAATAAACCGTCCTCCACTATTTAATGGTGAAGGATATGTTTATTGGAAAACTCGCATGAAAGTTTTTATTGAAGCAATTGATATGGATATTTGGGATGCAATTGAAAATGGTCCTTTCATTCCCAAAAAGAAAATAAATGATGAAATTGTTGAAATTCCAAGGAGTAGTTGGAATGATGATGAAAAGAGAAAAGTCTCATTTGATTTAAAAGCTAAAAACATCATCTTTTCGGCTCTATCCCATGATGAATTTTATAGAGTTTCCCAATGTAAATCGGCAAAAGAAATGTGGGATACTTTGCAAGTCACACATGAGGGAACAAGTGAGGTTAGAGATGCAAGATTGAATTCTCTAACTCACGAATATGAATTGTTCCACATGTTGCCAAATGAAACCATTAGTGACTTGCAAAAGCGATTCTCTCACATTGTTAATCATTTGATTTCCTTGGGAAAAGTATTTCGCAATGGTGAAACTACTAACAAAATTCTAAGATGTCTTGATAGGAGTTGGCAACCCAAGGTAACCGCCATCAAGGAATCAAGAGACATAAATAGCATGGACTTAGCCACTTTGTTTGGCAAACTCCAAGAGCATGAGATGGAGCTTACAAGACTTGGGATGCATGAGGAATCGGACAAAAAGAAAAAGAGCATAGCACTCAAAGCTTCAACCAAAGCTACAAAAGAAGTTGAAGAATGCTCTACAAGTGGAGATTCCGATGGTGAACCAAATCAAGAAGAATTTGGGATGTTTGTGAAAAGATTCAACAAATTCTTCAAAGGGAAGAAAGGTGGATCTTCATCCAATTTCAAGAGAACCAAAGACTCCAAACAAAGAGAAAAGAGTACCAATGATGGAGTTAAGTGTCATGAATGTGGAGGGGTTGGTCACATAAGAATGGAATGTGCCACATTCTTGAAGAAGAATGACAAGAAGACCCAAGAGAACAAAGGGAAGCGTGCATACATTGTTTGGGATGCACCGGAGAAGAGCAATGAATCATCTTCAAGTAGCTCCGGTGATGAAAATGCAAACCTTTGTCTCATGGCCAAGAACAATCATGAGTCCTCATCAAGAGCTAATCATGGCATGAGTGAAAGTGATGATGAGGTAACCTCTAGTTCTTCTTGTTCCTCTTCAAACTCCATTTCATATGATGATTTGCAAGAAGCCTACAATGAAATGTTAATTCAATTTAAAAGGCTTGCTAAAATTAATAAGGAAAAAGGAAAGAAAATTTTGGAGTTTCAACATGAAATTGATGAATTGCAAAAATCTATAAATGAGTTGAAACTTCAAAATGAATCCTTGGAACTTATTAATTCTAGTCATCAAAGTGATTGTGCAAATCATGAGGAAATTATCACTTCATGTGAGAGATGTGATGAACTTGAAAAAGAAGTGAAAGAGTTGAAAAACAAACTCACAATCTCACATAGTGATAGAAACCTCAACCGGTTGTTGAACTCTCAAAGACATAATCACAACAAAACCGGTTTAGGATATGTTCATAAAAAGGACAAAAAGTACAAGGTGGTTGGAACATTTTCTAAGAAAAACTCATCAAAGAGACCAACTTGTACTTATTGTGGAAAAGTTGGACATATCAACATTGAGTGCCATATTAAGAAGTTTGAAATGAATAAGGGCACTTATATGTGGATTAAGAAGGGAGAAAGTCCCAACACTAACCCTAAGGGACCCAACATTGTTTGGGTACCCAAAGTGAACAAGTGATTTCATATTGTAGGTGTGCCTTCGAACGGGAAAACAATTATGGTATCTTGATAGTGGATGTTCGAAGCACATGACGGGAGATAAGCGGCACTTCATTGAGCTTACTCCAAAGGAAAAGGGTTATGTCACTTATGGGGACAACAACAAAGGCAAAATCCTTGGTATTGGTAAAATCGGAAACTCTTCAAACTTGATTATTGATAATGTGCTCTATGTTCAAGGATTAGAACATAATCTCTTGAGCATAAGCCAATTATGTGATGTTGGTAATCATGTAGTTTTTACCTCTACCCATTGCCTCATTAAAAGTGACAAAGATGAATCAATCAAATTTGTTGGTAGAAAGTCAAATAATACTTACTTAGTTGATTTGAACAAAGTCACTTCTTTGGTCTCTACTTGTTTAGTGAGCAAAGAAAATGACACTTGGTTATGGCATCGTAGGACCGCTCATATAAATGTAAACCAATTGAAGAAAATTCAATCTAAAGATCTAGTAGTTGGTTTACCAAAGCTAAATTTTTCTATTGAAGGTGTTTGTTCTCCTTGCAAGAAATGTAAACAAACTAAAAACACCTTTGGATCAAAAATGGTGATGTCCACATCAAGGCCATTAGAAATGCTTCATATGGACTTGTTTGGACCATCACAAGTAAAAAGCTTTGGTGGAAACTATTATGCATTGGTGATTGTTGATGACTTCTCTAGGTTTACTTGGACTTTATTTTTAACTACTAAGAGTGAGACCTACAAATCTTTTAAACATCATGTCAAACTTTTGCAAAACCAAGTAAATCAAAAAGTAATTATTATTCGAACCGATCATGGTGGTGAATTCGAAAACCACAAATTTGATAGATTTTGTGCTAAAAATGGTATTGAGCATCAATTCTCCGCACCAAGGACTCCGGAACAAAACGGAGTGGTAGAGCGGAAAAATAGGGTGCTAGAGGAACTTGCTAGAACCATGTTAAATGATTCTCAAGTACCTCAATATTTTTGGGCCGATGCCGTCAATACGGCTTGTTATGTTTTAAATCGTATTTTGATAAGGCCCTCTTTGGATAAAACCCCCTATGAACTTTACAAGGGAAGAAAGCCAAATATATCTCATTTTCATGTCTTCGGATGCCAAGTTTTTGTTTTAAATAATGGAAAAGAACACCTTGGCAAGTTTGATTCCAAATCCGATGAAGGCATATTTTTAGGCTATTCTTCTCATAGTAAAGCTTATAGAATTTTCAATAAAAGAACTTTAACTATTGAGGAATCAATTCATGTGGTTTTTAATGAGTCTTCAAAAGAAGATAGTGTTTTATGTGATGCTAGTGAAGATGGCATTGTCTTTTCAAAAGAAGAAAAAGAGAGAGAGAATTCAAAAATTGATGAAGGAGAAGTAAGGGAAGAACTTCCTCCAACTTGGAAATCGGTCAAGGCTCATCCTATAGACAAAGTCATAGGAGATATGTCAAAGGGAGTACTTACTCGTAGGTCTATTCAAAACATTTGCCACTATGTCTCATTTGTTTCTCAAATTGAACCCGATTCAATTAAAAAGGCCATTGAGGATGATCATTGGGTTCTTGCTATGCAAGAAGAATTAAACCAATTTGAAAGAAATGAAGTTTGGGATCTAGTCCCTAAACCCGATGATCATACCATAATTGGTACTAAATGGATTTATAGAAACAAACTTGATGAATCCGGGTTGATTATAAGAAACAAAGCTAGACTAGTAGCTCAAGGGTACAACCAAGAGGAAGGTATCGATTATGATGAGACCTTTGCTCCGGTTGCACGTCTTGAAGCAATCCGAATTTTACTTGCTTATGCTTCAATCATGAAATTCACTTTATATCAAATGGATGTTAAAAGTGCTTTCTTGAATGGGTTTATAAATGAAGAAGTGTATGTCAAAAAACCCCCCGGTTTTGAAAATAGTGAATTTCCAAACCATGTTTATAAATTGAAAAAGGCACTCTATGGATTGAAACAAGCTCCTAGAGCTTGGTATGATCGATTGAGTTCCTTTCTATTAGAAAACAAGTTTCAAAGAGGGAAGGTTGATAATACATTATTTATTTATAAAACCAAGGATGACATTTTGTTAGTACAAATCTATGTTGATGATATCATTTTCGGTGCTACTAACGTGTCTCTTTGTAGAAAATTTTCAAATTTGATGAAAAAGGAATTTGAAATGTCAATGATGGGAGAACTCAAGTTCTTCCTAGGCTTACAAATAAAGCAAGTCAAGGAGGGGATATTTGTGCATCAAGGGAAATATTGCAAAGAGCTCCTTGAAAAATTCGGATTGGACAAGTGCAAGGAAGCCTACACTCCAATGAGCACATCATGCTACCTAGACAAGGATGAACAAGGTACACCGGTTGATGTTAGTAAGTATAGGGGTATGATAGGTAGTCTCCTATATCTCACTGCATCTAGACCGGATATTATGTTTAGTGTATGCATGTGTGCTAGATTTCAAGCTAATCCTAAAGAATCTCACCTATCCGCAGTTAAACATATATTTAAGTATCTAAAAGGAACAATTAACACTGGTTTATGGTATCCTGCTGATGCCAATCTTTGTTTAGTTGGTTACTCGGATTCCGACTTCGCGGGATGCAAGCTTGATCGCAAAAGCACCAGTGGTACTTGCCATTTCTTGGGAAGTTCATTGGTGTCATGGTTTTCTAAAAAGCAAGCTTGTGTCGCTCTTTCTACCGCCGAAGCGGAATATATCGCAGCCGGTAGTTGTTGTGCTCAACTGTTATGGATGAAACAACAATTATCGGATTTTGGTTTGAAACTTGAAAATATTCCGATTAGATGCGATAACACGAGTGCAATCAATTTGACTAAGAATCCGGTGTATCACTCAAGAACTAAACACATTGAAATAAGACATCATTTTTTAAGAGATCATGTACAAAAGGGTGATTGCACAATTGAATTTGTTAGTACCACAAATCAATTAGCCGACATTTTTACAAAACCTCTACCAAGGGACACCTTTTATCATATTAGGAGAGAACTTGGTATTTTAGATGAAGCTAATATAGGCTAATTGCATTGTGTGTCATTTTTGGAAAATCACCATATTAGTCTTACTCTAATGTGTTATTGATTTTTAGTTAAATTGTCCTTGATGATATTTGAAATTGTATATGTTAATTGTGTGTGATTCTGTACTGTATTCCAAGTTGGTAGTGAAGCATTTGTGTTTGATTTGTGTTTGGTCTTTTAAAACTGAGTTTTTACTTTCTGTTCTGTCAAAATACTCGAGTTTTTCCAAAAACACTCGAGTATTTTAATTCAAAATTAAATCAGTTTTAAATTGAAAAAGTTTTTAATCAGGGTCTGATAAAAATACTCGAGTGTTTCTCAAAACACTCGAGTCTTTATTAAAATACTCGAGTGGTTTTAAAAACACTCGAGTCTTTCGAAACCCCCAATTTTTGAACTTTCAGACCAAACTCGAGTATTTTCCAAAAACTCGAGTATTTTGCGTTTTTCCTGAAATTTGAACTTTCGGACCAAAGTCGAGTTTTTCAATTTTTACTCGACTTTTCTGGGGAAATCTGGGCTGAGTCACGACCGACTCGAATATATTTTGAACTGTTTATATATACTCTCAGACTCAAGTTTTTTTTGCGACCCTCTTCTCTCTCGGTTTTCTCATATCTCTCTCCTCAAAACTCAGATTTTCCTCAAAGTTTTGTCAAATCTTACTAGTTTTTCATCCTCTAAACTCTTCTCTCGGTTTTATCCTCCTCCAGATGCTCCAGCTCCTTCGATGTTTTGATGATGTTGACCTTTGGATTTTATCTTAGTTTTCATTCTGTTTTTATCATATTGGTCTTTGTTACATTTTCTGTATTTTGAGAACTTGGTGTTTTGAGACTTTGGGTTTCTTATTGCACCTTTGATTTGGACCATTTATGATGTTTTTATGTTAATGAATTTGGTCTTCATTATGATGTTTGTGCAAAGCTTCAGGGGGAGCTCTTTATCGTTATTATATCTCCGTTTTATTTGCATAGTTGGTTATGGGGTTTTCCGATTATGCACCTCTCCTCCCTTGATCTTTTTCTAAATTGTTACATCTTTTTGGCGTATGACAAAAAGGGGGAGAGATATTACACTTGTCTTGTCTTGATATTGTTGCACATAAAATCTCTAATTATGGTATATACTCTGATAATTGTTAAATTCTCTATTACCATAGGTTTGGTGCTAAAATTAAATTGTCATAACATCTTGCTCAAGCTGAATTTTTAG
Organism: Crotalaria pallida; assembly: GCA_037953625.1. Taxonomy (NCBI): domain Eukaryota; kingdom Viridiplantae; phylum Streptophyta; class Magnoliopsida; order Fabales; family Fabaceae; genus Crotalaria; species Crotalaria pallida. Next base: position 10,304,477 of record CM075653.1, on the reverse strand, counting down.
ATAGGTGAAAAGTATCATATAGTGAGGGGGAGTTGCATCTCCAAGTGGATCAAGCTTAATAAATGGATCAAGTGTTAATTATTTTGTCATCACCAAAAAGGGGGAGATTGTGAATTCAATGCTCCTAATTATGTGGATTATGTTTTGATGATGACAAAATAATTAACAAATCATGCCTTGAAGAAATTGCAACATCAACATCAACAAGAAGTCAAGAAAAGAAGACAAGTGCCCAATCATTCTCAATCAAATATTAATTGTAAATTTCTAATTTATGTTGAGAGTGGTTGAGAGTGGGTAGAAATAGTTAGTCTCTTCTAGGAATAAATTTTTATATGTTTATTAAGTTGAGATTGACCAAAAATTAATAAACATATAAAAATTTAGAGATTGACCAAAAATTAATACTTGAGAGGAAAAATAAAATTGAAAAATAATTTTTCCCATATCTGATCAAAATACTCGAGTATTTTGAAAAAGACTCGAGTATACACTCGAGTATTTGTAGAAAAACTCGAGTATTTGTGCCAGGTCAGCAATTATGACCGTTAGTCTTGTTCGTGCACCAATTCACTCGTGACCGACCAAAAAGACTCGAGTTTTTACCAAAAGACTCGAGTATTTTTGTCCAGTCAGCAAAAATGAACGTTGGAGAAACTCAAAAACCCAATGGAGGGCATTTGAGTCTCATCCAACCCCAAGAGAGAATTCAGAACCTTATTGTAAAATTGCTCTTTGAATTTGTGCAAGAACAAACAAGACAACAACACATTATTGATCACAAGCTTTCATAATTTCCTTTTCTCAAGTGTTAATTCCCAAAAAGCTCAACTTCTCACTCATATTGTCATTTTATTCCAAGTTGAGTTTTAGGCCTCAATTCTTACATTGAGTTGTGCTTATTTGTGCTAATCCATTGTGAGATTAGTAATACACATACAAAAAGCTTGATTATTCAAAGTCTTGGATTGTTCCCAAGCAAACCCTAAGTGGCTTAGGGTGTTGGAAGTCTTGAGAGGTTCTCAAGCACAAGACTAGGAGGTTCCTAGCCCGGTGGAGTTTCTTGAAGGGAGTTCAAGGAAGCTTTGTGAAGAGTTCTTCAATCACCGGAATCAAATTGGGGTAGAAATCAAGAGTTTGGTACACTCTTGAAAGGGTTAGGTTGAGTGAGGCCATTCTCAAGCAATCCTTTGTAATTTCTAACAATTTGATTATAGTAGAAACTCCTAAGTGATTAGGAGGACTGGATGTAGCTCATTGTTGGAGTGAACCAGGATAAAATTGCTTGAGTGTTGGTTTATTGCTTTTAATCTACTTTCTAGCTCAATAGACTTAAGTCATTTCAATCAATTAGGATTTATACAATTAGGTAGCAAGTTCAAGGAATCTTTGTGTTAAAAGTTATTTAGATTACTTGCTATTCTGTTGGATAAGTTCCTGTTTATTATTGAATTGATTTGAGTTAAATTGGTGAATTTTCGTTTCTGGTTTTTCTGCTATCTGATAGTAAAAACTCGAGTATTTAGTAAAAGACTCGAGTTGTTCATCCTGAAAAACTCGAGTATTTCACAAAAGACTCGAGTCTTTTGCTTCTGATTCCAGAAAACTCAGTCTAAGCTCCATTCTTCAATTATCAATCGAAATATTTTGTATTAGTGCTTCAAAATACTATTCACCCCCCCCTCTAGTATTTGCTTAGCCCGCTTGTTGGTTTCCAACAACAGTGAGCATGCTCAAATTCAAACCTTAGTAACAATCTCTTCTTCCCCCTCCCTTTAATAGACATATTTGCCAATTAAAAATTCATAAAAGGAATTAAAACCTATTAACTCATTTGGATGAGAACAATGACGTGGATCCACCCTGTCTATGCACACAACCCAACTCTGTGTATAAATAAACAAATCCCCAACTTGTCATTTCCAAAAACCATCTCCGTTTCTTTTTCATTTCCCTCATTTTAACTCCCCATATATAGGCATGGCAACGGGGCGGGGCGGGGGCGGATTATGCACTTCCCACACCCGCCCCCGTCTCAAAAAATTGCCCCCGCCCCCGTCCCCCGCCGGGTATCATAAAAGCCCACCCGCCCCCGCCTCCGTCGGGGGTCGGGTAAAACCGCACCGTACCCGCCCCCGCTTTTCTTTTAAAAACAACTTTTCTAAAAGAGCTTTTCTTTTATAATATACCAACTTTTTCTTTTAAAAACAGCTTTTTTAAAATAGTATTTTTCACAAGTGATTTTTATTAAGAGTTAAAACATTATTTTTAATATTTTTTTTATAACTATTATTATAAATTATATATAATATATAATATAATATGCATATATAGTGTGAGCGGGTCGGTTTCGGGGCCGGGTGCGGGGCGGATAGTATAATTACCACACCCGCCCCCGCCCCGTGATTGAAAAAGCGGGTTTTCCCCGCCCCCGCCCCGATACCCGATTAGAACGGTTTTTTCCCGCTAATGGCGGATCGGGTTCGGGCGGGTGCCCGCGGTTCTGGTTTTTTTTGCCATGCCTACCCATATACCTTGCTTTCACTCTCACAAACTTATTCATTTCATGTTTCATAACCATGGCCGACGCGAACAACAACAACAACAACAAAAACATTAGCAAAGACAAGAACAGAAAACAAATGACAAAAAAAAGACTACCCCAAAGTGGAGGTGGCCATCACGCGCCGCCCTAAGAAGTGGACATGGGCTCGAAAAGCAAGCCAAAACCATCAATTATTGTCACCGAAGACAACCCTAATGAATTTCGAAGCCATGCCATTGAGTTTTCTAGTGGGGTTGACATTGCTGAAAGCTTGCTACGCTTTGCTAGAACACGCCAAAGAGGTCTATGTGTACTCGACGTCAATGGATCCGTCATCAACGTAACTCTCCAGCAGGCATCTAGCTCTATCATGCTACTCCATGGCCGATTTGATATAATATCATGGGCTGGTATGTTTTTCCCACCTCGATCAGTCCCATTGAGATTAACCACCATAACTATCGTCCTGCCCATGGTCAGGGTCAAATGATTGGTGGTGCATTGTTGGGTCCTTTGTTAGCATCAGGACCAGTTATGGTAATGGTGGTTACATTTGCCAAGCAATCCACGAGAGATTACAATCACCCACTAAGGTAAATGATATGGAAGAGCAAAGTGGCGACGTCGATAACAATAGTAACGAAAGTGGTTAGTTCCTCTTTCTCAGGGACGAGTGACCGTGGCGGACTACATGTAGAAGGTCTTCTAAATGCTCAATAGGTGAAGTTTGAACCTTATTTCTTTTAGAATCAATCGTCATGGAAAATCACCCAATGGATTTAATATTCCATGGAACTTGTACTTTCTCTTGTATCTTCTTTAGTGTTTATTATTTAGACGTATAATTAAGTGAGTTCATTAGTGACTCATATGAATATTTAATTTATGACATGATGATGACCTTGCTTTAATTTATGGTCATTTGTGACGGTGAACCTAATTAATACTTCTTTTGTTCTTATATGTATGTCATATTTTAGAAAGAAAAAAAAGTGTTTATTCATATATGTAGATCATTTTATATTTTTTAGGAGGTATTTAATTCTTTTTTTCTTAAACCACTTCTATTAAATGAATGTTTTAATTAACTAAGTTCAATTAAAAAAAACTAATGCAAGTAAAATGGGTAAAAGTGTACAATTGATAAAAAAAATTTTAAAAACATATTTTCAAAGAATGTTTTTCTCCCCCCATCTAAAAGAATTTTTCAAAATGTGCATAACATAAAGTAGATCATGCAAAACATGTAAATGCTCAAAATATGATACATCATCAAAACTTCAGAAGCCTATACATACAATTCTATATGCCATGACAAGTACGAAGTATGCAATTCAGTTCAGCACTTTTTGTCATGTAAAGCATATGTCACAAAAAATAAGTATTATACGATAATTAGAAAATACATGAAGGTTAGGTATGTAGTGATACTTATAAAGTATGGTGCTTCTCCATGTATATATGAAGCTTGTACACTTGCAGAGTTCCTTCCTTTGAGTTATTCATCATTTAATCATTTTGAAGAGGTATCCACTTGTGTTTAGTGCATTGCACTTCTTCCATCCCAAGATATCATTTTGATATCAGAGTATCACTTTCAAGTACTTGAGTATCGCCACGTCCTCTTTTCATTTGAATCCATTGAACATAAATTCTTAGCGAACGTTGCATAGTTGGTATTTGTAGTAATACCTGCAAAATTAATTAAGAGCATTTCTCTAGTTATCGAATATGTTTGGATTCTAAATGGTTAGTCGCATTGATATTCACATATATCAATGATACAGTGAGGTATAGCATGAATGAGCATTTATTCATATGCACTAAACACAATGACAATTACATGCTCATGTATGAAATTCAACATATAATAATAAGCATGTCTATATACACACATGCATGTCCTTATGAGAAATATATATATCTAATGCACGAGATATGACAACAACATATAAAGAGTATGTTCATGTGATAATAAATATGACTTTAAAGAAATTTAAACACACATGATACACTCAATATATATAACATGTAATGAACAAGAGTATAACACACTAAAAGAAATTATCATATGCTAAATATGATTTTCTAATAATGCAAAGCACACATGATTAAAAAAAATGAGTGGAAATATTGAATTAATTTTTGCACCCCAACAACTTAATCAACATAAATTATTATAGGAAGTTATGAGCCATTAAGTTACCAAAAAAATCTGGCTCATGATTTTCTTTTCAATTTTTCATATAAGATAGTCTGACATGCATTTTTAGTTATATCTGAAAGATATAGTTGGATGATACTTTGCTCATGTCATTCGTTTTATTGTCTTTTCTTATCCATTTCCTTCCTGAGTCTATTTGGCTTTACATGTTTCCTCTTGAAAGGATAGAAAGTTCCAGCCGATGATTTTTCAATTTTTATAGTCTAGTAGTACTTTTGAAGTGTAACTCTTAGAAGGTTTTCCTCTTTAATATTTTCCTGCAAAACAGAGGAACTAGAGAGCCTTTTTGGTACCCATTTTAATTTGCGTCCTTGGAGGTTAGTCTTAGATTCCTTAGAGAATCCATAACAGAGTCTTAAGTTAAGATTCACCAAACTCTAATACATCATCATTTAGCTATCAGACTCAATTTCAGAGTTTTCATATCTTCCACTATTACATCATCATGTACTTTTATACACAATTTTATTTCAATAATGTTTTTGTAATACATTTTCAATAATATTAATTGCATAGAATTTATAAAAATAATCTCAAATATATTTAAAAATAAAAGAGAAAAAGTATATATTTAAAAATATTATTTTTATTTTTAAAATAATAATAATAATAATAATATTAGTTATTTATTTTTAATTTATTGTTATTATTTATTTATTTATTATTTGTTTATTAGGGTATTATAAAGTAAAAAAAAGAAAAAGACAAAAAACGGGTCCTACAAAGTCTTAAGTTGAGTCTGTCTGTTAAGACTCTCCACCAGATTTTGAAAGAGTCTGGAGAGAGTCTCGAAGAAAATTTGAACTTAAGACTCTCCACCAGACTCTCTCCAGACTCTAATGTTGATGCTCTTAGAATTTTTAGGAACCCATACATATTTATTTCTCAAATTATAATATTTTCTATTATAGCATAAATGAGAAATAAGTCCTAACATGCCACAATAATTGCTTACAGTAGAATTGGATAATGTCTTATTTTTATGAAAATAATCATTGAGGCACTTATGCTTTTCATAATGACAATCAAGTGCATATTTATAAGATTAATTAGTTGTTTGACTTTCCATGTGAATTTTCAATATTTTTATTTTCATAAATAGGCATGGATCGAAATTCACATGACCATGATTATCATCCATGTTACATTTGGAGCATTTAATCTCGAGTTGTTTTTCAAAATTAGCACAACTTTCATAGTTAATTGAGATTATACTTTCCAAAGTTTTTTCAAAATTAAAAAAAGCATACTTGAACTCAATTTTTCAATTCCAGTTTCTATAGAGGATAATATTTTCAAAGATAACACATTCTTATCCGCGAAAATATTTAAGGCATCATACAATTCATCTTATGTGTTGTTGTGTTAGGAGAGTAAGATCCGAGAGTGTACATCAAAGGGTATCTCTTTTGAGTCGAAAATATGACCAAATTATGTATAATATCTCATAACAAGTTAACAACCTCAATTTTATTTAGTCCTCTTGAATCAACTCAAGCGGTAGAGCTGCATGACATAAGTGAGCATGCTCGGATTCAAACCTTAGTAATAATGCCTTCTTCCCCATTCCTTTAATAGACTTAAAAAGAATTAAAACCTATTAACTCATTTGGATGAGAACAATGACGTGGATCCCACATTGTCTACTGCACACAACCCAACTTTGTGTATAAATAAACAAATCCCAAACTTGCCATTTCCAAATATCGTCTCTGTTTCTTTTTCATTTCCCTTATTTTAACTCCTCAATACCTTGCTTTCACTCTCTCAAACGTATTCATTTCCTGTTTCATAACCATGGCCAACCACAACAACAACAACAACAAAGACAAGAACAAGAAAACAAATGTCAAAGAAAACAATGACTACCCCAAAGTGGAGATGGCCATCACGCGCCGCTCTAAGAATTGGCCATGGGGCTCGAAAAGCAAGCCAAAATCATCAATTATTGTCACCGAAGACAACCCTAATGAATTTTGAAGCCATGCCATTGAGTTTTCAAGTGGGGTTGACATAGTTGAAAGCTTGTTACGCTTTGCTAGAACTCGCCGAAGAGGTCTATGTGTTCTGGGCACCACTGGAACCGTCATCAACGTCACTCTCCGGTAAACATCCGGCTCTATCACGCTACTCCATGGCCAATTTGATATAATGTCATTGGCCAGTATGTTTTTCCCATCTAGATCGGCCCTACCGAGATTAACCACCATAACTACCGTCCTTGCCCATGGTCAGGATCAAATGGTTGGCGGTGCATTGGTGGGTCCATTGTTGGTGTCAGGACCAGTTATGGTAACGGTGGCTACATTTGCCAATGCAATCTACGAGAGATTACAATCACCCACTAAGGTAAATGATAAGGAAGAGCAGAGTGGCGACGTCAATAACGATAGTAAAGAAAGTGTATACTCCCTTCGTCCCATATGCTATGAGCTTTTGGAGATTTTTTTTTGTCCCATATGTCATGATCTTTTTAGAAATCCAAGACTTATTTATACTTCTTTTTCCAAACATACTCTTATTTATTGCATTCTCTTTTTCATCATTCATTTCTTCATCTCTCTTCAATATAATCTTCATACATTTATTGTTACTCTCTCTCCTTTTATTAAATGAGGGTAATTTAATTTAGTCAAATTATACCAAATTCTTACATCATTTACTCATTTCTTAATCTGTGTGAAATCTCAAAAAGATCATAACATATGGGATGAAAGGAGTAATTGATAAGAAAATTTTGTTAAAAATAAGGATTTGACTACCCACCTAAGTCTATGTCTTTCAATTAAGTATAACTTACAAATAAAAAAGAAGAAAGTATTATATTTAGCTAATCTATCTATGCAATTGGTTAGAGCGATTAGCATTTGGCATGGAAATGAATATATTTAGTTGGAAAACAATAAAAAGTATAATTTTTGATATTTTTTAGAGAAGAAAATAAAGAAACTTATGATGGTATTTCTATCTTTAAAAATTTTAACAAGTATTTTAATCTTTAATGCACTTGCCAACAATACTCATATATTTATTGAGAGAGTTTAATACCTAATTAAACTGGATTTGGGTATTCAAGTTTTAAGTTGAATTAATCCAAGTCCAACACAATTTTCAAAGCTAGGGATAAATTGGTAAAGCCGAATTGCTCCAAAAATCAAGTGGATACCCCACGATTGTTATAGATTTTGTAAATTTTACACTTTATTTAGTTTGACATATTTTTGGAAGAAGAGATTTTGAGGGAAAAGAAAATACGAAGAAAACAAGTTTTTTTTGTTTGATTGAGGCGAGTGAGTGAGCAAAACTGGTGGGACAAAGAAAAATATTTTCTCTCTTAGCTAGACAAGTGAATAAGGAGAAAATGGAATTATTGGAGACATATAATAATACTCAACAATAGAAAAAAACACAATAATATCGCATGGTACAAACTAATATGAATTTCTTTGTTTTTTTCTCTTTGTTTTTTGTCTCTGGAGATGCCACGGGCATCTTATTCCCTTTGTTTTTCTAATATTAGTATCACTTTATTGATTTTTTTGTTTATTTGTTTTAACTTTGGGGTTTTGTTTTGAAAAAAATCAATATAAAGTAGGGACTATTATAAATTCCTACTCCATTTTTTTTACATTTTTGAATTAGAATTTTTATTAGGCTTAATTATGTCTGGGGTCCCTGTAGTTTGTGTAGTTTGTGTTAAATGATCATGTGACCATTGCAGCAGAACCATTCTTCCCTCATCCTTATCTAGTTGTTATCATATTTTGTTGTAACTGTACTGATAAGATTAGAATAGCATATTCTTAGTTAGTTAGCTTGATACTGAGATATTCTAGCTTCAACACATGTATTTATATCTTCATTCTATTGTGTCAATAAACTGCAACAATTCATAATACCTATATGGTATCAGAGCCAGACCACACCATCACATACCCTTGAACTCAATGGCACTGTGGAGAGACGTCATAGACATCTAGTTGAAACTGGTAGAACGCTCTTACACCATGCTCGTCTCCCAGAGTCATACTGGTCTTATGCCCTCCTTATCGCCTCCTACCTAATAAACCGCTTACCCACACCCATTCTTGCCATGCGTACCCCATATGAGGTCCTTCACAAATCAAAACCAAACTATTCCAAGCTCCACTCATTTGGGTGCCTTTGCTTTCCCTGGCTCAAACCAAATGTACACAATAAACTGCAACAGTTCATAATTCCTATATGGTATCAGATTGCTAACACGCTTCACAGCATCTCTAACTCTACGATCCTCACAGGCTCACACCATGTCTTCCGAAACTACATCCCCAGGTACCACCCCTCTCACATCAGACCCTTGCCAACTAGTGGCACTCAACACTAGTGCTCACTCTACCATCAAACTCAACTCCACTAATTATCCTGCCTGGCGTGTGCATCTTAATGCACTCCTTGTTGGCTATGGCCTCAAAGGCTACATTGATGGCACCACACCATGTCCCGCAACTACTAGCAAAGATTATGCACACTGGATCCGCCAAGATCAGCTAATTCTCTTAGCCATCATTTCATCCGTCTCTGACACAGTCATCACCATGCTAGGCAATGTCACCACCTCTAAACAAGCATGGGATGTCCTGCAAACTGCCTTTGCCAGCAAGTCTAGATCTCGTGTTATGTCCCTCAAGGAAAGACTTATTAATGCTCAAAAAGGAGACAAAACCGTCTCTCTCTATCTGCAGCACCTCAAAACTACTGCTGATGAATTAGCCATAATTGGCTCTCCAATGGATACCACTGATCTGGTTCTTATGTCTCTTAATGGACTTGGTGCTGAATTTCGTGAAGTCGCTACAGCCATTCATGCTCGTGACACCCATATAAGCTTTGAAGAACTAACTGAAAAATTGCTTGATCATGAGTCTTACCTGAACCGCCAAGACAACACTGCTTCTCCAGTGGTCATTTCCACTGCCAACACTGCACAACGTCATAGAGGTGCACCTGTGAAATCCCGCCTCACCTCCTCTGGTTTCACTCACTATCAATCTGCATCTCGTGGCACCTCTTCTAGCAGGCCACGAGTCACTTGTCAGTATTGTAACAAGATGGGTCACACTGCTCGTGAATGTTACAAAATACATGGCTACCCCACCTCAAACAATTCCAAACCTGTGGCAAATCATGCAACTCTCAATGGTGCACCTCAACCACAAACCTGGCTGCTTGACTCGGGAGCCTTTCACTACATCACCAACGACCTCCATACCCTATCTCACTCTCAACCATATCATGGCCCTGATGAATTAATTGTAGGTGATGGAACTGGTTTACCTATAAGTCACACAGGTAATACAAAACTTGTCACACCCTCTCAAAACTTACATCTCTCTCAGGTTCTTTATGTCCCTCAAATCAACTCTAATCTTCTCTTTATTTCAAAACTTTGTGACACTAACAATGTTTCTGTGGAATTTCGTGATTTGCAGTTCCTGATCAAAGACCTCCAGATGGGGACAGTGTTGTACCGAGGCCAACGCACCAATGACTTATACCAGCTTCAAGCCAATAAAACCTCTCTGCAGGCTCTCCACACCCACCTCTCCTCTCCCTCTACTCTACATCACATCTTAGGCCACCCTTGTGCTCAGATTCAGCGACATCTCAGCCATCAACTACAAATAAAATCTCCACAAAATAATGATGTCTGCACATCCTGTCACTGCTGCAAGAGTCATAAGTTGTCTTTCTCTGACACACACCTCAAAAGCACAAGACCTTTAGAACTAATCTTTACTGATTTATGGGGTCCTTCCCCCACTAGGTCATTAGATGGTTTTCACTACTACGTCATATTTGTTGATCATTTTTCCAAATACATCTGGTTGTACCCAATGAAAAACAAATCTGATGTCTCTTCAATTTTTATGCAATTCAAAACCAGTGTGGAAAAATTCTTCAATTTACCCATTCTGGCTGTCTATAGTGATAATGGGGGAGAGTATATCAAACTACGACACACACTTAATTCCAATGGCATTCCACACTTATCGACGTATGATTGGGGCTTTGCAATATTTAACCCTCACTCGTCCAGATATCTCATTTGCAGTGAGTAAACTCGCACAATTCATGCATAAACCCACCGAGTGTCATATGCAGCAGCTCAAACGCACTCTTTGCTACTTGAAAGGTACTTTAAACTATGGTCTTCGCCTCTTCAAATCTCGCACTCTTCATGTTCAAGCATACAGTGATGCAGATTGGGCTGGGGACTTAGACTCCCGAACTTCCACCTCAGCCTATGTGATTTTTCTTGGCGGTAATCCAATTTCGTGGAGCTCTAAACGCCAAAAAATAGTAGCACGATCCTCCACCGAAGCTGAGTATAGATCGGTTGCAAATATCGCTGCCGAGGTTCAATGGATTCGTCATCTCTTATCCGAGCTTCATGTTCAAAACCCTGCAACTCCTCAGTTATACTGTGATAATATTGGAACCACATATCTTTGTATGAATCCAGTTTTCCATTTTCGCATGAAGCACCTTGAACTTGACTATCACTTTGTGCGTGAACTTGTGCGCCAAGGTTTAATCACTGTCTCACATGTCTCTACTCGCGATCAACTTGCGGATATTCTAACAAAACCACTGAGCAGGCAACCATTCATCCACATTCGGTCCAAGATGCATGTCTCTGATGGAGACATCCTCTTGCGGGGGCATGTTAAATGATCACGTGACCATTGCAGCATAACCATTCTTCCCTCATCCTTATCTAGTTGTTATCATATTTTGTTGTAACTATACTGATAAGATTAAAATAGCATATTCTTAGTTAGTTAGTGTAACACCCTAGTTACTTTTACCCTTAATTTATTATGAATTTAAAATTTTCTTTTTTTAATACTACTAGTTGATTAGGAAAACACTTAGGTATAATTACTTCTTATAAAAATCTCCGTAAAATCGGACGGAGTTTACTTTGTTTTAGGGACATTCCCAAAATTTAATTTTCCTGATTAACCTGCATAAAACTTCTTTTTCAACAATAATGGGCCAGCAGGGCCAAAATGCAATTCGGTTCAATTACACTTTTCAGAAAAAGATTACAATTCTAAAGTGGGTTTGCTTTCCCAAAATATTATACATTTCAAATTCCCAAAACTGAAACTATTGACCCACCAAGGGTCACTCAACTACTAAGCAACATTCCACGAGGTGGAGTGTAATCCTGCCCGGCCATACTCGTGTAAGCTCCTTCTTCACCTGTAAAAATATATCAAGAAGGGTAGCATTACACAGAACTTAGAAAATACATTCTAAAATGACATAGAGAACAACTAAGGAATTACTACCCGTTATCACTTGAAATTATATTTTATGTTTCACAATTCCTTTGCTTACCAAGCCATTACATTGTTTCTAATCCTTCCAATCTTCCTTAGCCTTTCCTAACGCTATCATTTCCTTCTATTATATTTTGCACTCACCTAACGGTGGGTCATAATATCAACCATTTACTCACACCCTAAGGCGGGTCCTATTCTATTTCATTATCTCATTACCCTTTTATTTCCATTCTATCATATTTTGCACTCACCTATCGGTGGGTCATAATATCATTCATTCATGCACACCCTAAGGGCGGGTCCTAATGCCATTCATTTACTACTTTACCATTTTATTCCAATCTATTACTCACTCCTTATTAGAGGGTCCTGTTTACATAATATTCCACTCCTTTATGGTGGTTCCTTATATTATCCACTCCTTATGGAGGGTCATGATACTGCACATACAATTCTACAATATTCCACTCCTCTATGGAGGGTCCTGATATTATCCACTCCTTATGGAGGGTCATGATACTGTACATACAATTCTCACTCCTGCTTAGAGAGTAAGCGGAGGGTCCTGTTCTCACTTCACTTACGATGCAAGTGAAGGGTCATGAATATATCCACTCCCTTACAGAGGGTCCTGATAATATCCACTCCCTTATGGAGGGTCATGATAATATATCCACTCCCTTAAGGAGGGTCCTGATAATATCCACTCCCTTATGGAGGGTCATGATAATATATCCACTCCCTTAAGGAGGGTCCTGATATTATCCACTCCCTTATGGAGGGTCATGATAATATCCACTCCTCTATGGAGGGTCCTGATAATATCCACTCCTCTATGGAGGGTCCTGATAATATTCACTCCTCTATGGAGGGTCCTGATAATATAATTTCCCGCTCCGCATAGGGAGGGTCATGATAATATAATTTCCCGCTCCGCATAGGGAGGGTCATGAATGTATCCTCTCCATTTTGGAGGGCCCATAGATAATACCCAATATCATAATCAATTATTCATACCATTTACTTACCTTCTTCTCTAACCATTGATCCTTTTCTTGATTTCTTTACCATTCACCTAATTTCCTTCTTATTTCCGTTAACTGCATTTTACTCTTCATCATCATTCATGTTCATTACAATTCCATTCTAAACACTAAAATTAATAACATAATCAACTTTCTAATCACTATATTCATTATTAACCTTCAAGCCATGCTATATTCTACCACCATCATCATTAAATCCAATTGTCTATCTCATTTCTAAATCTATAGCTCACTCTCATTATTAAACCCACAAATACTTAAATCTAGACAATTACAAACATACACAATTATAGTCATATCCATTAACCTTTCATAAATCCTATTCTAGTCAATTTTCCTAAGGTTCATCTTTCTATTTTATTACCTACCCTTAATTCCCCCTATATACATACTAGAAAAATACCCTCTAAGTAGAGGTAACAGTTCCCTTCTTACCTCAAATGTGGAGGGAGAGAAATCAACCAAACCCAGCTTTGTCTCTTTTTGTGCCCTTATTCCCTTAAGCTTCCTCCTCTTTAATTCCCTTCGCTTGGTCTTATCATAGTAGGCATGAAAGTATATTCCTCCTTGGCTATGGAGACTAAAAATCCAAGGGAGATGAGAGATGGAGGTTCGACTTTTTGAGGGGGTAGTGGGGTTGATTTATGAGCTTATTTTATTGCCTAGAATGTGATGAAGATGAGGAGTATGAGGGTGGGTTCTTGCATCATAGGGTTTTTGGTGGTGATTATGGTACTTGGTTCTTGAGTGGAAAGGGAGGAAGATGATGGTTTGCACTTGGGTCTTGGAGAAGAAATTGGAAGGGATGATGTTTTGGGTTGATGGGGTGTGGTGGTGATGAGAAGCTCTTGGAATTGAGGGACAGGAGGACGATGGAGATGAAGAGAAGAGGAGAAGAATGTGTTGGTGATGGCCTTGGTTTGTTTTTGATGCCCCTTGCAAGAAGAGCACTCAATCGTGCGGCTGGTGCTGCTTGACTTGGTCACCAAGTCCGATCGGATGGTTGAGATCACACCAGACTGGTCGCGCGCGCCTGAGCGCACGATTGGCGCGCCTGAGCGCGGCCACGCACCAACTGGTGCTGCTGATGCTGGCTGGTGCGCGTGCTGGTGCTTCTGGTGCGGTCTGGTGCGTCATTTCTCCTATCTGGTGCGCACGGGGCGCGCCTGGGCGCATGGAGAGCTCGCCTGAGCGCTGGAGCCCCTGAGTTGGTGCACCTGATGCACCCTGGTGCGCCTGGGCGTGCACCAATAATTCCAAACTTCGATTCGCTATAACTTTTTCGTTAACCGTCAGATCTTGCTCAAATTTTGAGACAAGCTTCCTAAGACCCTTATCTTCACATCCAACGGTGGGAATTGGGTTTCGAACTATGGATATTTTATTCCTAATTTCCTTGCATAGGACGCTTTGTAACACTTAAAACCCCGATTTATCTCCCGATTCGACTTCTATAATTCTACCTCTTAACACCTATGCACTCTACGCAACCCATAATACTTAAAATGGCTGCTCTCCTTGCTCCCAAAATTCTTTAAGCAATTAATCTACCCATTTTCTACGCTCTAAACCTATTAACTCACTAATTATGCTTGGGTTTAAATTTGGGATGTTTCAATTCTCCCCCACTTATTGGAATTTCGTCCCCGAAATTCCGTTCAATTTCTTTAATGGAGAATCATCCCAATGCAGGGTCCTTTGACTACAATACTCACTTCCCTTTGGTTCCACTCCCCCCCACTTGGAATTGGCATACCACTTTGCAGTAGTACGCCACTAAGTTCTTGCACTCGGTGAAGAGTACGGACTACTGTTCAACTTGATTAGCCTCGACGTGGAGACTCTATGAGATTTTTATGGTTGGTTTTTCTTGCGGCTAAACGTTCTCAAGAGTCTTGCTAGTAAGACTCCAAAAGGGGTCTTGGATTTTCTAAAACCAGGTTTAACTCTCCAAGGAAATTGGAGATGGTTCCTTGGGTTCATTGGGTTCCTTCAGGAATTTTGCAGCAGAGGTTTGGAAAAGGTACTATTCAGACTGATTTCCTTTCTTCATTGTCGGATTAGTTTATGTTCTTCTCAAAAACTTTCAATGACATCAGCCATTAATAAATGCAGAGATCGAGGTGGTCAATCTCAATCTCACATTCATCAATGGTAATATCACTGTCGGGTTTACTGATGATATCGTCACTTAACAGTTGTAAGAGCCAGGACGACCAATCCTACTCTTACACTCCATTAAACAACAATGCCACCATGGGTTTGGTTCTATTTTACCCAGAGTTCTACAATTCCTTAACCATTCCTAAAAACTCTAATCAAACACACACATCATTCAAGCATACATTGCAGCATTTCACATCAACACATACACAAATATCAAAATGAACGCTATCCATTCATATTCGCACATTAGTTAATGTCTACCTATATGCCCTATTTTACTTATCCTAGTGTTGTCCTACCGAGTCTTTCTCTCAAACTTTATCCTAGTTCATTATAATTCTATCCTACTTTAGAATTCACCAATAACTAATACCACTAATTCATACATAACAGAGAATAACATACATATGCATGCATAGCTTTACACATCTATATATTCAATCATAATCCTAATAGGATTTCTACCTCGACTCTAACACTTGAACATCTAACATTACATCGGTTACTCGCTTGATGAGTAACCACTGGAGTAATGAGTAACTCCAATAGGCCGAGGAAAACTGCTCTGATACCAAAATGTAACACCCTAGTTACTTTTACCCTTAATTTATTATGAATTTAAAATTTTCTTTTTTTAATACTACTAGTTGATTAGGAAAAGACTTAGGTATAATTACTTCTTATAAAAATCTCCGTATAATCGGACGGAGTTTACTTTGTTTTAGGGACATTCCCAAAATTTACTTTTCCTGATTAACCTGCATAAAACTTCTTTTTCAACAATAATGGGCCAGCAGGGCCAAAATGCAATTCAGTTCAATTACACTTTTCAGAAAAAGATTACAATTCTAAAGTGGGTTTGCTTTCCCAAAATATTATACATTTCAAATTCCCAAAACTGAAACTATTGACCCACCAAGGGTCACTCAACTACTAAGCAACATTCCACGAGGTGAAGTGTAATCCTGCTCGGCCATACTCGTGTAAGCTCCTTCTTCACCTGTAAAAATATATCAAGAAGGGTAGCATTACACAGAACTTAGAAAATACATTCTAAAATGACATAGAGAACAACTAAGGAATTACTACCCGTTATCACTTGAAATTATATTTTATGTTTCACAATTCCTTTGCTTACCAAGCCATTACATTGTTTCTAATCCTTCCAATCTTCCTTAGCCTTTCCTAACCCTATCATTTCCTTCTATTATATTTTGCACTCACCTAACGGTGGGTCATAATATCAACCATTTACTCACACCCTAAGGCGGGTCCTATTCTATTTCATTATCTCATTACCCTTTTATTTCCATTCTATCATATTTTGCACTCACCTATCGGTGGGTCATAATATCATTCATTCATGCACACCCTAAGGGCGGGTCCTAATGCCATTCATTTACTACTTTACCATTTTATTCTCATCTATTACTCACTCCTTATTGGAGGGTCCTGTTTACATAATATTCCACTCCTTTATGGTGGTTCCTTATATTATCCACTCCTTATGGAGGGTCATGATACTGCACATACAATTGTACAATATTCCACTCCTCTATGGAGGGTCCTGATATTATCCACTCCTTATGGAGGGTCATGATACTGTACATACAATTCTCACTCCTGCTTAGAGAGTAAGTGGAGGGTCCTGTTCTTACTTTACTTACGATGCAAGTGAAGGGTCATGAATATATCCACTCCCTTATGGAGGGTCCTGATAATATCCACTCCCTTATGGAGGGTCATGATAATATATCCACTCCCTTAAGGAGGGTCCTGATAATATCCACTCCCTTATGGAGGGTCATGATAATATCCACTCCTCTATGGAGGGTCCTGATAATATAATTTCCCGCTCCGCATAGGGAGGGTCATGATAATATAATTTCCCTCTCCGCATAGGGAGGGTCATGATAATATAATTTCCCTCTCCGCATAGGGAGGGTCATGAATGTATCCTCTCCATTTTGGAGGGCCCATAGATAATACCCAATATCATAATCAATTATTCATACCATTTACTTACCTTCTTCTCTAACCATTGATCCTTTTCTTGATTTCTTTACCATTCACCTAATTTCCTTCTTATTTCCGTTAACTGCATTTTACTCTTCATCATCAT
The DNA here is from genome assembly GCA_037953625.1 of Crotalaria pallida. Lineage (NCBI taxonomy): Eukaryota > Viridiplantae > Streptophyta > Magnoliopsida > Fabales > Fabaceae > Crotalaria > Crotalaria pallida. The sequence continues at coordinate 10,287,040 of CM075653.1, read as the reverse complement.
TCATGTTCATTACAATTCCATTCTAAACACTAAAATTAATAACATAATCAACTTTCTAATCACTATATTCATTATTAACCTTCAAGCCATGCTATATTCTACCACCATCATCATTAAATCCAATTGTCTATCTCATCTCTAAATCTATAGCTCACTCTCATTATTAAACCCACAAATACTTAAATCTAGACAATTACAAACATACACAATTATAGTCATATCCATTAACCTTTCATAAATCCTATTCTAGTCAATTTCCCTAAGGTTCATCTTTCTATTTTATTACCTACCCTTAATTCCCCCTATATACATACTAGAAAAATACCCTCTAAGTAGAGGTAACACTTCCCTTCTTACCTCAAATGTGGAGGGAGAGAAATCAACCAAACCCAGCTTTGTCTCTTTTTGTGCCCTTATTCCCTTAAGCTTCCTCCTCTTTAATTCCCTTCGCTTGGTCTTATCATAGTAGGCATGAAAGTATATTCCTCCTTGGCTATGGAGACTAAAAATCCAAGGGAGATGAGAGATGGAGGTTCGACTTTTTGAGGGGGTAGTGGGGTTGATTTATGAGCTTATTTTATTGCCTAGAATGTGATGAAGATGAGGAGTATGAGGGTGGGTTCTTGCATCATAGGGTTTTTGGTGGTGATTATGGTACTTGGTTCTTGAGTGGAAAGGGAGGAAGATGATGGTTTGCACTTGGGTCTTGGAGAAGAAATTGGAAGGGATGATGTTTTGGGTTGATGGGGTGTGGTGGTGATGAGAAGCTCTTGGAATTGAGGGACAGGAGGACGATGGAGATGAAGAGAAGAGGAGAAGAATGTGTTGGTGATGGCCTTGGTTTGTTTTTGATGCCCCTTGCAAGAAGAGCACTCAATCGTGCGGCTGGTGCTGCTTGACTTGGTCACCAAGTCCGATCGGATGGCTGAGATCACACCAGACTGGTCGCGCGCGCCTGAGCGCACGATTGGCGCGCCTGAGCGCGGCCACGCACCAACTGGTGCTGCTGATGCTGGCTGGTGCGCGTGCTGATGCTTCTGGTGCGGTCTGGTGCGCCATTTCTCCTATCTCATGCGCACGGGGCGCGCCTGGGCGCATGGAGAGCGCGCCTGAGCGCTGGAGCCCCTGAGTTGGTGCACCTGATGCACCCTGGTGCGCCTGGGAGCCAGCTGGTGCGCCTGGGCGTGCACCAGTAATTCCAAACTTCGATTCGCTATAATTTTTTCGTTAACCGTCGGATCTTGCTCAAATTTTGAGACAAGCTTCCTAAGACCCTTATCTTCACATCCAACGATGGGAATTGGGTTTTGAACTATGGATATTTTATTCCTAATTTCCTTGCACAGGACGCTTTGTAACACTTAAAACCCCGATTTATCTCCCGATTCGACTTCTATAATTCTACCTCTTAACACCTATGCACTCTACCCAACCCCTAATACTTAAAATGGCTGCTCTCCTTGCTCCCAAAATTCTTTAAGCATTTAATCTACCCGTTTTCTACGCTCTAAACCTATTAACTCACTAATTATGCTTGGGTTTAAATTTGGGATGTTACAGTTAGTTTGATACTGAGATATTCTAGCTTCAACACATGTATTTATATCTTCATTCTACTGTGTCAATAAACTGCAACAGTTCATAATTCCTATAGTTTGGACCTCTTTTGTCAGATATCCCTATTTTTTTTAAATGAATATGCCCCTGTAGTTTACTCTGGTTAGGTATTTTCCCCCAGCTACTTTTCCGGTGAGTTTTTGGGCGAGCTGGACCGCCGGAGCTCCACCTGGAGCCACGTGTTATACACGTGGAAGTCTCTTAATTTTTTTTTAAATTAAAAAAATAAGGCTTAATTATGTCTGGGGTCCATGTAGTTTGGACCTCTTTTGTGAGATATTCCTATGTTTTCTTTCAATGAATATACCCCTATAGTTTACTCCAGTTAGGTATTTGCCCCCAGCTCCTTTTCTGACGAATTTTTGGGTGAGCTGGACCGTTGGAGCTCCACCTGTATAACACATCATCAATAATAACTAAAACCAAAATTTTAGAAAATAGAATGACAAAAAAAAAAGGAATATATAAACTGAAATAAAAACTTATTAAAATTTCAAGGAAAAAACATACAACTGGTCACGTCAGCAATTAATATGCCATGTGCGTGTCACATGACTGTGTGAGCCATATCATCATTAAGGAAATCAAAATTTTAAAAAATACAAGGACCAAAATCAAATTAAAAAAATATAAAAACTGAAATAAAAACTCATTATATTTTCAGAGATAAAAACATATTTAACATTTTAATTTTTAGAACCACTTTTCGTAAAAAAAAAAATTAATTTTACCATATTATTGTTGAAAAAATTGCAACAAGCACACTTAAAATTTGTGCCAGTGATAAAGACAATCCTTGAGGGCATAAATATCATTTTCGATCCTCAACTTACCATTTTGATTTTAAATTAATGGTCTGTTACATGGCAAGGGGTGCAACTTTAAAGGCAAATGCAATGAGAGGAGGCGAGTGACATTTCTAAAACATAACTAAAGAGGGTATTTATGTCATATGCCAAATTTTAAGGGTGGTGAGTGTAATTTGTCCTATATAAGACCCTTTTGGATATTTTATTTTGATGTTATTTATAAGACATTATTCCAATTTTTAATGCCATTTAATTATTTTTTTTCACAAATACCCGAATTTACTCAACACTTTTCAGAATCTCAATAATAACTATAGGGGTAGATTTGAAATAGTACATCAACTTTTTATATTTCTAATGTCACTAACAAACTTAATCAACTTTCTTAATGAACGTGAATTTCTTCAAAAAGTCTTATATCTAAAACCGGAGAAAATATTAAATAGATATATGATGAAAGTTAGATATTGGTTTTGGTTATTAGTGTTATTAAGAAAAAAATTTCATAAATAAGTTTGTTTGATTGTTATGTTCATGATATAGACCTTTTTATATCTTGTTTATTTGTTTAAAGCACGCGTTCACTTAATATTATCTATCTCAAGTAAAATCGCCTTCATTTGAAATAAAATTGAATTGAATTGTTTGCTTCATTTTTTAGCAAGATTTATGACTAATGTATTTTAGTAATTAAAAATAAAAAAAAATAAACATATACGAACCTTATTAAGAAGTGGTTATTTTTTTTAGCATAAACTCTGAAACTATTTACTAAAAACTTTTTCTTTGGTAAACACTATTAACTAAAAACTATTTTGATCAACATTTGAATTTTGTAATAAATTATAGTATTTTTAAGATAAAATATATATGTGCTATTAATAATCAATTTGCGTTACCAACATGGATTGGGACGAGTGGTAAGCGACTCGGTCTGGCTTAAGCAAGGTCTCGGATTCGATTCCTTGTGGATGCAAAAAATTCATGTTGGAATACTCACCTGTCATAGCCAGATACGTAACCTGGGTCGAATCCGAATGTACCTAAGTAATAAAAAGCAAAACTAGTAATAATTGTCATTCAGATATATGCAAACTCATAAAATTTTAATATATTTTATTTTATGAATCAGTTGAAGAGGCATATTTATAATTTATTTATTTTTCATAACTAAAACATTGTTTAAAAAAAGAGTTGGATCCGTTGACATCAGGTGTAAAATTTGGTCACTTACATCTTTACATAACTTTTTATATATTATGAAATTTGTCAATCCAACCATTGAATTATATGTTATTATCAAGTAGATCAAGTCTACAAAATTTCATAGAATATAAAATTATTTGATACTTCATCCGACTATTCTATTTTAACGGATAATAAGTTATTTAAAATATAAATATGCATTATTAGATTATATACCTATGAATCTCTGAATGATCTGAAATTTGGTATGTATGATCGTCATGATAATAACATATAATTCAACGGTTGAATTAACAAATTTCATAATATAAAAAAAAAGTTATGTGAAGGTGTAAGTGACCAAGTTTTACACCTGGTGTCAACGGATCCTAACTCGTAAAAAAAATATATTAATATGTTAGCAATAAAGCATCATATACTTAACATTAACCAACGGGTTGTCTCAAGTGATGTGATCTTGCCAACTTGAAAATTTGGGAATGTGGTCTGAGACTAAGAAGTTTTAAGTTCGATTCCCGGCTAACACATCCCGCTGGAAGAGACATAGGAACGCGACCTTGTGCAAAATTAGTTTCAATAGTTCCTTAGTATTAAAAGTGTTCTTGGGGACACTTATGGTATAGGCCAAAAATTACAGGAAAAAAAAAAGTGAAATTTAACATTATATGGAAGATAATGGATTCTGATTTGATGATACATTTGATGAGGGTCATACATATATATACTTGTAGTATGATTAATTTCAACGCCATTACATTTGGAAAAAAAAAATCAACTCCATTAGATAAAATTTAATGATAGCATAATTTTTTAATGTATATGACAACTATATTATTAAAATCATATAAAAAATATTAAAGGATGAAAGTAACAAAATGACAAAATTACTTGATTAATCCATTAAGTTATTTTTGGTTACAAATTAGTCCCTTATTATTTTTTTTTCAAATAATTTTTGTAAGTTGTTGGTGTTTAATAAATTCGACATTTTTGTTAATTTTTTCCGTTAAGTGACACGTGTCACTCAACTAATGGCGCAACGTATTGAAAAATGGTTTAGTAATTCTTTTAAAAAGATTTCTTATGATGCTGCGCATCACTTAACGAAAAAATTAATAAAAATAACTAATTTACTAGAAGGCAACAACTTAAAGAACTAATTTACGACCTAAAAATAATTTAAGGAATCAATCTATTAATTTTGCCAAACAAAATAGTTCCCTTATTTTTTTTAAAGACCTTAAACACTTGAAAAGAAGTGAGTATTAAGATCTTTATTGACAATTGATGTTAAGAGGGTTGATTTTTCAAAACCTACTTCTTCTAATATACTACCTCTATTCCTAATTATAAGGCCCTATTAGGAGATTTCACGTCCATTAAGAAAGTGGAATAATTTAGTTAATTGTATTGGAAATATGAGCTTTTGATATGTATTTTCAAAATTACCCCTATTAATATTATTGTGAATCTAAAAAGTATTAAATAAATAGGGGTGTTTGTGAAAAAAAATAATTAATGCTCATTGAAAATTGATAAAGGATCTTACAAATAGGGACAAAATAAAAGTGATAAAAAGGTCTTATAATTTGGGAAGAAGGAGTATGCAGCAACTCTTTGCCGCAAGGTTGATGTCCAAATTTATGATTCTTAGTACTGACATTGATACTTTATCTTCCCGTAAAAATTAAAATTGACTTCAATTAAGCTATTCATATGGTCTTTTGAAGGTTGATTTAACATTTAAGTCACTGAACTCAGGTGTTCTTTTAAAATTGGTTCTTAAATTTTTTTTTTGATGTTTTGGGTCCTTGAGCTTTGTTTAATTTTTGAAAATGGTATTTTCATAACTTAAGTGGTGATATGACCGAGAATATGCCACGTCACCTTCGTCATATCGATAGGTAACGTGTCAGATGATGCCACATGAATTTTTAAATTAAAAATACAAATTTATTAAAAAAATTTAAAAATTGTATTTTTAAACAAAATTGAATCTTTTAATAAATTTAAAAGAAATTATTTTTTTAATAAAAAAATCATGTAGTGTCCCGTGGCTCAACATAACACGTCGCTTGTCAATATTGTGAAAATGACGTGGCATATCATCGGTCATATCATCACTTAAGTGATGAAAGAGCCATTTCCAAAAATTAAACAAAGTTCAAGGACCCAAAATATCGAAAAAAAAAAGTTTAAGAACCAATTTCAAAAGAACACCTAAGTTCAGAGACTAAAATGTTAAATAAGCCGATTTTGAATACATATTCCTCACCTACGGCTATCAAAGCTAGCTCTTGGGTATTTGCATGTCACTTAGTAAGACCATTTTGTTGGGAACTTTGGTCATATTTGTAAAATTTTATTCCAATTTTCAATATTATTCAATCACTTGTTTTCAAAAATACTCCAATTAAGTCAACATTATTTAAAATATCAATAACAATTAGGCTTAATTGCATAATTGGTCTTTTATCTTATTTATTAGATTCACTTTGGTCTTTTATCTTTTTTTTTGCTATTTACTAGTCCTTTATTTCTTTTAAAAGATTTAGTTTGGTCCTTCCGTTAAAATAAAGTTAAATGAGAAAGAATATTCCAAGAATATTCTCTCTTCTTCTTCTTCTTCCTATGCTCTCTCCTTATAGCGGCGGCAGCCACGTACCATGGGTGCCACCACCGCCTCTGCAGCCACCATCCTCTTCCTCTTATCTCTTCCCATCTCTTCTTCCTCTTGAACCTTCTCTCTCTTGACTCTCACAAATTTCACTCAAAACACTCAAAAATCTCTCAAATTTCACCAAATCTTTCATGTTTTCATAAGATTTCTTCATCTTCTTCACAAATCATTCATTGTTTTCACTCAAATCCGTCTCCTTCTCTCAATTTTGTGTTCCCCCTCTTTAGAACCCTAAAATCGCGACTCACACCCACTTCCCTCGAAAATCATCAAATTTCTTCAAATTTCTTCAACATTCTTCAATTTTTCACGGTTTTTAAGCTTTATTTTCATTATTCCTCAAACAAATTCGTGTTTTTCTTTCTTTTTTCCTCAAAATCCGAATTCTAGGGTCCCTTTTCTAAAACATTGGTTATCAACAATGACCTCCTACTCTGGACCTGCTGGAAAACGTGTGAAAACACGTGAAAAACGCTTCAACAACTCCGATTAATTTCTAAAAATGGCGGCGACGGTGGCATGGGCGGTGGCGGCGACGCCCATGGTGGCTGCCGCCGCTGTAAGGAGAGAGCAGAGGAAGAAGAAGAGGGAATATTCTTAGAATATTCATTCTCATTTAACTTTATTTTAACGGAAGGACCGAATTGAATCTTTTTAAAAAAAAATAAAGGACCAGTAAATTGCAAAGAAAAAAAGATAAAGGACCAAAGTGAATCTAATAAGTAAGATAAATGACCAATTATGCAATTAAGCCTAACAATTATAAGGTAATTTTGAAAAGTATATTAAATATTTATATTCCCAATGCCACTAACAAAATTATTCCATTTTTACTGACTGAGATTGGTATAGTTGATGTGGGCTGTGTCACTTATACAAGCGGTTGGGGATTCGATCCCCAACTCTTGCGATCGTAAAGAATTTCCATTGGGAGGGTTATCTCAGAAAGGGGCGAACAGTATTATATTCAAAGAATTAATCACCGTACTCGCGTCAGTGAATCCTAAAAAACAAAAAAAAAAATTATTCCACTTTTTTAATGGTAATAAAATTTTAAAAAAGATTTTACATATGGTACTAGAAGGAGTATATATTGTTGAGAAAATGCCTAAGCATGGGTAGTTTTGATGATTACAAAGTGCAAGTCAAGGCAAAAGTCCACAACATTGAAGCTTAGACTCAAGTTAGTCAAAAAGGGATTCTTATAAACTTGTAATGTTAAATTTACTTTTCTTAGAGTTCCTTAGGTGCTTAATGGTTAAGTCTAAGTTAGAATGAAGCTAAATCATAATCTAAAGAAAAATAGTATGCATGTTAAGTTACATCAAAAGTGGGTGATTTTCAAAAAATAAAAGAAAGTATTTTTTCAAAATGAAAATGAAAAGAAAGTGTTTTTCTAAATTAAAAGAAAGTGATTTTCAAAAATAAAAATAAAAATTATTAAGAAATTTTATTTTTTTTTAAAATACTTTCTTGACTTCAAAAACATTTAAAAAAAATTTCTTAATAATTTTTATTTTTATTTTTGAAAATCACTTTCTTTTAATTTCGAAAAACACTTTCTTTTCATTTTCATTTTGAAAAAATACTTTCTTTTATTTTTTGAAAATCACCCACTTTTGATGTAACTTAACATGCATACTATTTTTCTTTAGATTATGATTTAGCTTCATTCTAACTTAGACTTAACCATTAAGCACCTAAGGAACTCTAAGAAAAGTAAATTTAACATTACAAGTTTATAAGAATCCCTTTTTGACTAACTTGAGTCTAAGCTTCAATGTTGTGGACTTTTGCCTTGACTTGCACTTTGTAATCATCAAAACTACCCATACTTAGGCATTTTCTCAACAATCTTCCCCTTTTTGATGATGACAAACTTTGTTGATTTGTGCTCCCCCTTAGTATGTGCATTAGATAATTGGATAATAATAATAAGCTTCAATCAACCTGCAAAAGTCAACAACATACCTTCTCCGTCTTTTGGCATAATCAAAAAGAGAGTTATATAAATAGGCAAGAAAATTATAAATCTTCTCCCCCTTAACATTTGATCTCACTCCCCCTTAATGTTAAGCCAAAAATACCTTGCATGTTTTAGGTAACTTGGGTACCTAATTGATTAGCATTAGGATCAAACCCTTTCTTAATCCATACAAATGAACCATTTGGGATACCTTTAAGTTTAATATTACAAGTATTTGAAGTATGCCCAAAAGTTCCACAATAATGGCAAGTTGGTGTTTTAGAGTAATTGACATTTGAAAATGATACCAACTTGTTGTAATTGCAGTTTTTAGATTTTCGATATCCCAAACCAGTTTTATTTGTATTTCCTCTTTGATTGGCAATTAAATTGTTTAAGTGCATATCACCTTTAGTGAAGCTTGCAAGCTTAGTTTTCAAATTGTGTACTTCCTTTTCAAAATGCTTGTAACTTTCACATTCGGCAATAGGATTAGTTTTTAGTTCACAATCACAAGAAGCATTTGAATAAATAAGATCAAGAGTTTCATTTTGGAGTTGAAGTTCATCGATAAATTTTTGCATTTCTAAAATTTTAGTCTCATACTCCAAGATAATCCTCTTGCTTTCAATGTTAATTTTAGCTAGCTTCCTTAATTCCTTATACATTTCTACATAAGATTCATATAGTTCATTATAAGTTGAATTTTCAGAATCAGAGTCGGAGTCAGAATATGTTACCCGTTTGGAGTTCATTGGCTCAGATGATTCTATGCTTGATGAAGTTTCTTCATCAAACTTTCCCATTAAGCACAAGTGATTAACCAATTCCTCCTCATCTGAACTGCTAGCATCTTGCTTCTCTGAATTTTCCGGCAAATTCCATACAATATAAGCCTTCTTGGATTTGAATCCGTTGCTTTCCTTTTTGTCATTCTCTTTTCTCTTGAGATATGCAGCACATTCAATTTTCACATGACCTATATTACCACATTCGTGACATTGAATTTTGTCCTTTGGAGACTTTTTTCTTGAAGTTTCTTCATTTTGACTTCTTTGTTGTCTATTCTTAAGGAACTTGCTGAATTTACTAACTAAAAGCTCCATGGTCTCATCGTCGATATCAGAATCTGAATTTTCATCATTGGATAATTCTTCAAGAGTCTGCAGCATCTTGAATGAAACCTTATCCTTTTTGCACATGTCCGAATCTTCATGCATTTTTAGCCTTCCCAATTCCATTTCGTGCTCTTGCAGTTTTCCGAACAAAGTGGCTAGGTCCATATCACTTAGATCTTTTGACTCCATTATTGCTGTAACCTTTGGCTGCCACTGTCTGTCTAAACATCTCAAAACTTTGTTAATAATTTCACCATCAATAAAAGTTTTGCCAAGAGCAAGTAAATGATTTATAATATGTGTAAACCGTTTTTGTATATTTGAAATTGGTTCATTGGGAAACATTCTAAACAGTTCATATTCATGCATGAGGGCATTTAATCTAGCCCTTTTGACTTCACTAGTACCTTCATGAGTCACTTGTAAAGTGTCCCACATCTCTTTCGCACTAGTACACTGAGAGACCCTAAAAAATTCATCATACGAGAGAGCGGATGTAATGATATTTTTTTCTTTCAAATCATAACTTACTTTTTTTTATCATCATCATTCCAACTCCCCTTGGGCTTATCAAGGACAGAGTCATTAACCTTATGTTGTGGTACAAAAGGGCCATTTTCTATAGCATTCCAAATTTCTACATCTATTGCTTCAATGAAGATTTTCATCCTAACCTTCCAATAGGTGTAACCTTCGCCCGAAAACATAGGGGGGCGATTAATGGAAGAACCTTCAACACAAAAGGGATTACTAGAACCCATTGTTTTCCAACAAGTGGTATCAGAGCTCGGTCGGAAACGATCAAAGGGGGAGATTGTTGAGAAAATGCCTAAACATGGGTAGTTTTGATGATTACAAAGTGCAAGTCAAGGCAAAAGTCCACAACATTGAAGCTTAGACTCAAGTTAGTCAAAAAGGGATTCTTATAAACTTGTAATGTTAAATTTACTTATCTTAGAGTTCCTTAGGTGCTTAATGGTTAAGTCTAAGTTAGAATGAAGCTAAATCATAATCTAAAGAAAAATAGTATGCATGTTAAGTTACATCAAAAGTGGGTGATTTTCAAAAAATAAAAGAAAGTATTTTTTCAAAATGAAAATGAAAAAAATGTGTTTTTCGAAATTAAAAGAAAGTGATTTTCAAAAATAAAAATAAAAATTATTAAGAAAATTTTTTTTAAATGTTTTTGAAGTCAAGAAAGTATTTTCAAAAAAATAAATAAATAATAATAATAATAATAAATAAAAAAAATAAAAATAAAAAATTGAAAAAGTGTATCTGATCAAATGTATCCGGATACATCCAAAAGTATCCGGATACTTTTTTAAAACAACAGTCAAATTTTTGAAATCAAACACGATGTATCCGAATACTTTCAAAAGTATCCGGATACAAACAGTTAAAACCGTCATAAACATAGCCGTTTGCTGTCCTAACTGATATATATATGTTCCAAACGATTTCAAAAGATGAGACAACGTTCTTACAACCTTCTAACACTTCTGAACTTTCTCCTAAACACGTTTTTACAGAATTCTCAAGTGTTCTTCATGAATCAATTGCATTTTCACATATGATCAAGAAGAACATTCAAGTGTTGCATTGAATTTTCACAAATACCCACTTTGATATACACTTGCATTCATTCTCATTGATCTAGATTTTGATTCAGTACTAAAAGTGTTCTTAAGTAAGTTGCTAATCCACACAAGAAAGGTGCAAGTACCATTGATCTTCATTGGAGTTGTTCATACACACAACGAGGTGTAAAGTGCCAACAACAAGACATTGACAAACGCAAATTGGTGAAAGGTTTTCATCAAGTATACTTGAAGGTTTCAAGTGGAATTGAAGAAGGTTTCTTCAAGCACAAGGTTCGCTGTGATTCGAGGAATTGTTTGCGAAGACACAAGTTCCAAAGAGGTTCTTTGGAGGGACTAGTATAAGGGAAATGTTTTCTCTTACACTACTTGTACTTACAATTCTTGTTCATAGTGAAGCAAATCTCCCATCTCAGAGAGGGAGGACTGGATTAGCATTAGTGTTCGTTCACACACTAATGTGAACCAGGATAAAATCCTTGTGTTCGCTTCTCTTTCATTATCTCTTTACAATTCCGCGTGCTTAATTTTCATATATTTAAGTATATGCGTTTTATATGTTTTTACTCTGATTATTTTAAAGGCCTTAGTAAGCGATAAATTTTTAATTGGTGAAGATTCGTATTCTTCGCCTATTCACCTCCTTTATAGGGAATATTACTACCCGCTTGTTTTCCAACATATATAAAACCTAATCATGTGAGACTTTGCTTCCCATTATTTCTTCGTAAATTGCGTAGCTTTTTAGTTTTAATAATTCCAAAACTCATGTAATTTACAATTGAGTTGCCAACTTATAAATTGCGTAGCTTTTTAGTTTTCTTTATCTTTTCCGCCCCTGAACTTAAGTGCTCTTTTGGAATTGATCCTTAAACTTTTTTTTTATGCTTTTGGTCCCTAAACTTTGTTCAATTTTTGGAAATGGTCATTTCGTTACTTAAATGATGATATATATAGCCGACGACATGCCACATCACTATCACCATATCGACGAGTGATGTGTTATGTAGCGTCACGTGACACTACATGATTTTTATTAAAAAAAAATTCTTTTAAAAATTATTAAAATATTTGATTTTCTTAAAAAAAACAATTTTTAATTATTTTTAATAAATTTGAATAATTTAAAATTTAAAAAATTCACATGGCATCATCTACCACGTTACCTATCGATGTGGCGAAGATGACATGACATGTTTTTGATCATATTACCACTTAAGTGATGAAAGGACCATTTCCAAAAATTTGAGCAAAGTTTAAGGATTCAAAGCATCGAAAAAAAGTTTAAAAACCAATTCCAAAAAAGTATCTAAATTTAACGACTAATAACTTAAATAAGCCCATATTTAATACCCAATACTATGATATTCAACAATCCATAGAAAACGACTCGGTTACCAAGTTTAAAGAAGGATTCACCTAGGTGGTGTTTGGTTTGTTGAATTTTATGGTATTCTCACGAATCTTACTTAGCAATGTACCTTAGAGTCTATTCGACAAAATTAACTTATAGCTGTGAGCTTGTAACTTGTAGCTGTGAGCTTTTACTTGAGAGCTTATAGTTGTTTAGCTGACTATTTAATATAGTGTTGTTCGGCAAAACTAGCTTTTGAAGTAGCTAAAAGTTATTAAATGACCAAAAAGGACATGCAACATTTTTATTATTTAATATTTTTCAAATTTTTTCTTTATTTATTAAATAGATAGTTAATTAATTATTTATTTAATAAAATATAAAAATTATTAAATTATAATTAATTAAATTCATTTTTTCTTAATTTATTAATTATGTAGTTAATTAATTAATTAATTATAACAAAATTATTAAATTATAATTAATAATTAATTAAAGGGTAGTAAAATAATTTTAAATTTGTTTGGGGGTATAATTGGTATATGAATTATTGAAAACTAGTTTAGTTTATAGAAAGCTACTTGAAGGAGGAGCTTTTTAAAAGCCAGCTTTCAAAAGCTACAAGCTCCTTTTTTAAAAACTATAAGCTCCTTCTAATTTGTATTCACCGAACGGGGCTAGTAGCTTATTGACTGAATCTTAAAACTCCTAACTAATTAAAAAGCTCCTAACTCGTGTTGCCGAACAAAGCCTTATTTATAAATAGTCCCATGTCTTAGGAATGTGGTTTATGTATCCTTATTCTTCTACTTGCTTTTTCTAAATCAAGGATGATTTTGAACAATCAAACATATTATTAAAACATGTTATTGAAAGTGTTTTATATATCAACTAATCTTGAACCATATGAGAATGTACGTAACTTACTTATGCATCACATTCATCATGTTAATGTACTAAAAAGTATCCCATACACCAAACACCACCTTAAGTCATTCAAGGTAATGTGTGAAAAGATTTCGTTATATCTTCCATGATACCAACCTTTTTATGGTTTATGTTCTTGCAATGTCCAAAGTTCTGTTCTAGGTCTTTTGATAAGTCCATTTTGTATGCCCATTTTCATGTGACTTTTGTATAGTTTCGTTAGGATTTCAAATATGTTTAGATGATTTTCTATACTAAATTCACTTATTCTGATATAATGGACTTATCTTGAAAAAAAGATGGAAAATGGCTAAAAGATAATGTTTTGGAACGAAAAGATAAAGTTTTCTGGAAGTCCAGTGGATGGCTAGCTATCCTTGAAGATGATGGACGGTTGATAAAGATCAATAGATGCCCGTTAACGATTGTATGAACGATCGTCCCATAATTATTATGACATAATCATGATTTATTTAATGGTTTAAATTAATGGCTTAATTATGTCACAAGTGTATGAAGTTTGGGGTACTTTTGTCAGATACTGTTCTGTTGTAGAACGTCTGGTACTTGAACTAAGCGGTCAAGTGTCCAATATTCTACGGTTTGCTTTCAGACTGCAGATAGGCACCCTGATTTCCAGGATACCAGCTCTATTGTCGTTCTTAGTTTGGGGGGGTGGTGTGTGTGTTTGTGTGAGATTGAAGGATGCATACCTAGTTACCCTCTGCCTGCTTATATAAGCTGATATCCTTACCGTTGGGTTTCCCTCTTCATCAATGGAGTGGCCGGATTACTGCTAACGGCAAGTGATAATGGCAGGAGTAAAGGGGTCATAATTGGAGAGTTGCTGCTTATCATGATACTGGAATCCAAGAAATTCGGACTTAATGGCCTTGTCTTCTGAGTAACTGTTATACCGGTTTTGCGAGGTAAGGAATCATATGTCAGTCAACGAGAAGTCTTCTTCTTCGCCAATTTGGAGGAATAGAGGATTTGGGCCACTAATGGGCCTCTTATACCGGTAATCCGGTTTCAAGGGTTACTGAGCTACTAAAGAGTCTTTTATGTTGAGAAACTGATTCAATAGGAGCATGGGCCCTTATAAGACCTCCAAATCCGGTAAACCGGTTTTATGACGTTCAAGTCCCTTAAAGGGGCCTTTATAGCCGATAAACCGGTTTACTGAAGTATTTTCCTAAATCCGGTCCATAACAGTTGCCCCCAGACCATGGTTTATAATTATGAACCTTGGTTTTTTTTGTTTTCATGAGAAGTAGCTCTATTAGAAGCTTAACCGATTTTGTGAAGCGTTCGAGCCTCATATCTTTACACCGGTAATTCCTCTAAATGTACCTCTTTGCAGGTTTAAGTCCGTCAAAAAAGGCTGGGTCCTAATGGACCTCTTCTCTTTTCGCATTACTGAAGGATTTAAGACAGATGCTCCGATACTTCGGCTAACCGGTTAACCAGTTCAACGCGGTATTTTTATGCTCTCTTGATTTTTTGGTAAGCAGATTTACTATTGTTTTTGGAGGGTCTCAATATCTGACACCGATTTACTTGGCCTCAAATAGGGCTTTGCAATACTCGTGCATTAAAGGGACAAACCGGTAAACCGGTTTACATTGGTTTCGACTTTCTTTGAAGCCTCATAAAGCTGGTATACCGGTAAACGGGAAAGGACTTGGGTTCTTGAAGAACCTTGCCGCTAAACCGGTAAACGTGTCCTTATTTGGATAATTTGCAGTATTTCCGGTATACCGGTTTCTCCACGTACATGTCATTCAAATTTTCTGGATTTATGCAAGCATTATTTCTCAGAAATGAACTTTCTTCTCTTGTTTATGAATGAAAAAGTATTGCCTTTATTTAAACGTGCTCAAGTCTGGTATTCAATTTGTGCCCATACTTGGTAGACATTTGGTAATTTCTCTTCTAGCCAGCGAAGGAAATTCCTTTTAACCTTATTACACTCCGAAAGAAGTCTAACAGTAGTCTTACCATCAGTACATGGGTGGTGTCTCTTATTGATTTTTAGGACATCCTCTTACCCATTTCACTCCCTACAAGGTGGCTAGCCAAATAGGTGGTGTACTTTAAGTTGGTCTTATTAATTTCCATAGGATTGGAAAATCCCCTCGAAGTTGGACTTTTGAGCGTTGATTTTGTGAGTTTAGACTGATGTTTCCTTACAAGTCCAAACCGTTAAACCGGTTTGTCATTGTATTAAATGTCCGAACTACACTACTAAACCGTTAAACCGGTTTTGTGGAGTTAAACGATGTTAAACCGTTTAATCGGTTTATGTAAACTATGTTTTATATTGCACTTCTAAACCGTTAGTTCGGTTTAATGGCGATAAAAAGAACTCAACAAATGCCAACTGAAATTCTTGTTTATTATAGCATCAAATCTTTATAACCGAGAAAGCATTCACACTGACTAAAGACAACAGTGGCTCAAAAGGCCTTATTGGAATTGAAATATCCTAAAAACTGCTTTCTCTTGTCAATCCACTCAGAAGGGGGTTTTCAATTGTAGTAGATTCGAAGTCTAGCTGCATTCCAAGGATTTTTTATCCTGAATCTCCTCTCCCAGCCTCCTTCTCCTTACCAAATCCTCCAGGGACGTAATTATCCTGGGCCCTCTGGTATTCCTCAAGATTGATGTACTTCTCTGCCCTTTTCATGACTTCATCCATGGTTCTAATCTTGTGCATTACCAAATGATCAGCAAATTCACTAGGTTTCAAAGCCCTCATCAGCAAGTGAAGTGCCACAGAGGTTTCAATGTCACTGGTAGACAAATATTCTGAATTGAATCGAGTGAGGAAGTCCCTTAGTGATTCATCTTTTCCTTGCTTAATCTGAGACAGGTGATGTTCATATTTCGATTGTGCCTTACTGGTGGTGAAATGACCCAGAAACTTTGCTGCCAAATCCTTCCAACATTTGATAGAGTTGGGTTCCAGCTTTGAATACCATCGTAACGCCGCTTTCTTCAGGGTCAAGGGAAAAATGTGACACTTATACGCATCTTTAGCCCCCTGACAGGACATTACCACCAGAAAACTGTCAATATGTTCCTGTGGATCTGAGTTCCCAAAATATGGATCTACATTGGCTGTAGCTTTGAGATTTTCAGGCATGGGGAAAGCCATTATGCTTTCAGAAAACGGGTGGTCTTTTTCTTCAGGTTCTTCAACCAGCTCCACCTCATTTCCTTTGTCAACGCCTGATTGGGATGTTCCTTTCCTCAACTCTTTCAGCAACTTGTCCTGCTCATCTAACCGCTTTCTCAAACGAGCCAGCTCTGTCTCCACGCTTGCTTTCCTCTGCGAGCACCCGCTAGATGACCCCTTACTCTCATGTCGGGAATGCGAAGGGCTTCCTCCTCTGGTGGGGGGCCTCTGTCGCGATTTATCCTGTTCATGATGAGAAGGTTCCTCTTGTCTCGAACGCTCTTGCTCTGCCCGTCTTCTTCCTTCGCTTAATCGTTTCCTGAGGTCCTTCTGACGAGAAGGTGTTTGTTCTCCGCTCGGGTTTTTTCTTAATTCCAGCGCACTGTGGTGGCTGGGTTCAGCACGTTCTCCCTGTGACCGGTTATCCATCTCTTTCACAAAAGTGGTGGGAATTAGTTTGCCGCTCCCACTGTGGTCGCCAATGTTCTGTTGTAGAACGTCTGGTACTTGAACTAAGCGGTCAAGTGTCCAGTATTCTACGGTTTGCTTTCAGACTGCAGATAGGCACCCTGATTTCCAGGATACCAGCTCTATTGTCGTTCTTAGTTTGGGGGGTGGTGTGTGTGTTTGTGTGAGATTGAAGGATGCATACCTGGTTACCCTCTGCCTGCTTATATAAGCTGATATCCTTACCGTTGGGTTTCCCTCCTCATCAATGGAGTGGCCGGATTACTGCTAACGGAAAGTGATAATGGCATGAGTAAAGGGGTCATAATTGGAGAGTTGCTGCTTATCATGATACTGGAATCCAAGAAATTCGGACTTAATGGCCTTGTCTTCTGAGTAACCGTTATACCGGTTTTGCGAGGTAAGGAATCCTATGTCAGTCAACGAGAAGTCTTCTTCTTCGCCAATTTGGAGGAATAGAGGAATTGGGCCACTAATGGGCCTCTTATACTGGTAATCTGGTTTCAAGGGTTACTGGGCTACTAAAGAGTCTTTTATGTTGAGAAACTGATTCAATAGGAGCATGGGCCCTTATAAGACCTCCAAATCCGGTAAACCGGTTTTATGACGTTCAAGTCCCTTAAAGGGGCCTTTATAGCCGATAAACCGGTTTACTGAAGTATTTTCCTAAATCCGGTCCATAACAGATACTCTTATACTTTTTTTTTCTGGGTTTGTCATATACTCCTGGTACCAATTCTGGCCAATTTTGATGACATGTAACATCATAATCCTAGTCAAACGCAGGAGGTTAGTCATGTGGTGTCGCGTGATGCCACACGGGCGAAGACGACCTCTCTCTTCTATTCTTTTTTTTTTCTTTTTTTATTTAACTAAAAATATAAAAATATTAAGTTTTTTAGTTTTTTAGTTTTTTTTTAATTTTATAAAGAAAATATCGTCGCCCACGGGGCACCAGGTGCTTAACTTTCTGCGTGATCGATGTTACATGTCAGCAAAATTGACCAGAATTGGTAATGGGGGGTATATGACAAACCTGTAAGTAAATTCGGGGAGTCAAACATTTAAAAAAAAATAGAGTAAGAGTATCTGACAAAAGTACCACAAACTTCAGGGACTTGTCATATAATTAAGCCTAAATTAATTATATCTTTACATGAATGTTTTATTCTGAATGTACTTTAAGTCAAGTAGTTGTATGGTTATCTATAACGTTATCTTGCTCATTCAACTCGATGGTGTTTGAGCCCTAAATAGCATTGGCATAGATGGATCTAATGTAAGATCAATTCGCTGAATGGTGTTTGAGCCCCATTTGTCAATGAATCTTATGAACAATGATAACATTATAGGAGTGGATATTATGTTAGCTGTCTATCTGAAACTCATTTAGTGATGGAACTTTAGAATATAACTGAATTGAGATTGTCTGGTTGTTTATTCTGATCCTATTTTATTGGTCAATCATTCATTATACTATTCCTTATTTGCTTATGAATAGTAATTATATTGGGAACCGGTATGCTTATGTGCTTAACCATTCATTACTTAAAAGAGAAGGTTAAAGTAAGGACCAAAACGGAATGTTAATGTAACGTTTTTTATCCATATTTGTCACTAGAGACTAAAATCAAAACGGAATGAAAAAGTAGGGACCAAAACCCAATTTTTTTTTAAGAACAAATTTAAAAAAAAAGTCATTATTTACATAGACATTTTGGTATTTAAACCTATTTTTAACACTTATTTTCTACTCATAGTAGTCAGCAGATTCTTTACAAAATATCCAATTTTAGATATTAAATACATGTTTTTTCTTAGTCTTCTTATTTTATTTATAAGTCATATTTTAAAAAAGGCTTAATTATGTCATAAGTCCTTGAAATTTGGAGTACTTTTGTCATATACCCTTATTCTTTTTTTTTTTCAATGTTTATGCCCTCAAACTTATCTTCGGTTTGCTATTTGCCCCTATGACGAATTCCAGCCAGTTTTTGCAATATTTATGCCCTCAAACTTATCTCCGATTTGTTATTTGCCCTTGTGACGGATTCTGACCATTTTTTTCAATTCTTATACCCTCAAACTTATCTTCGATTTGTTGTTTGCCCCTGTGACAGATTCCAGTCAGTTTTTGCACACGTGAACCTCCGTGATCCTAGTCACCCCACCAGATCTCTTCATCATTAACCTTTCTCCAAGAACAATACTCTCTCCACCACCATACCTCACCCCACCAGCTCCCACCTTCATACCACCATTGTCGCCAAAACCTCGAAGGTGATCTCCAAACCCCAAAACAGCTTTGCTCTGCCATCGAGCGCCACCCCGATCCCCCCTCCCCTTCCACCGCGATCCCTTCCAGTCCTACTTCAAATCCCTCTAACTCGTCAAAACCCACTTCCCTATCTGACCCGATCTGAGCCACGTCAACTTTCTCAACTTCGTTTGGTTAGAAACCAAAGAACACGTCCTCTCAGCAGAACATTCACCTTGAGAAGGCTATCGTGTTGTTCAACTTGGGCTCTGTTTATAGTCAGATTGGATTATCGTAAGATTGTAACACGGTTGATAGGCAACGACAGGCTTCACACTCGTTTATCGCTGCGAAAGGGTCATTTGCTTATTTAAGGGAGGCAGCATGATAGTTGGAGGTCTAGTGGTTGGAGAAGGTTGAAGATGAAGAGTTCTCGTGGGGTGACTAGGACTACGGTGGTCTACGTGTGCAAAAACTGACCGAAATTTGTCACATGGGCAAATAGCAAATCGAAGATAAGTATGAGGGCATAAACATTGTATAAACTGGCTGGAATCCGTCACAGGGGCAAATAGCAAACCAGAGATAAGTTTGAGGGCATAAACATTGCAAAAACTGCTCGGAATCCATCACCGGGGTAAATAGCAAATCGGAGATAAGTTTAAGGCATAAACATTGAAAAAAAAAGAATAAGGGTATCTAGCAAAAGTACCCAAACTTCAGGGACTTGTGACCTAATTAAGCCTTAAAAAAAAATCGTCGATCATATTTATAAGCCACTTTGTATTTCCTAAGAGACATTTATTGCCTTTTTTTTCCTCTTATTTGTCCTTTATTCATTAATATGAAATAATGCATTTGTGAAATTTCCAATGCAAATTAATTAAGAAGGTAAAATTATAACATTAAAGTATCTTTTTAAAATTTTAAGAAATGTAACTATCCTTTTCCATGTATAATGTAGTTAAGGATAAACTATAAATACGATAAGAAGAATTATTATATTAACGTGATACAAAATCTAATTGAATATCCAATTTCAGGTATTAAATACTTTTGTCATATTATTAATTATTTATTGCTCATTTTGTTTCACAATATAAGTCTTTCTAGAGAAATATTTTTCCACAATATAAGAGTATCTACTCATGAATAAAAAAATCGTTCTTAAATGGACTTCATGTATTATTTTATTATTCTTCACACTTTTCTATATGTTATGAATACCAACCATTTTTGCACTTCACTAATAAACCTACTTTTCGTTCATAAATGAATTTCACTACCTATTCCACATTCATAATATTTTACAATAAATATATACCATCACCAACTAGCCAAATTTTTTACTGCCAAAAAAATAACTATATTCTAAAATACTACAGTACCTTTTTTTTTTTTTGCAACGTCTACCTTTTTCCTCCTTTAAAAGTAGCTATTTTTTTTTCAAAAAGACATTAACGTATATGCATTAATAGTACTAATTGATATTAAATTTTTTTCATAAACTTATAATTAATATAAATACATTTCTCGTAATTTAGAAATGTAATAATTATAAATAATACATACTACTTTTATAATTGAAATATAGTTGAAATATACTTAAAAACTAGATTAGACAAGAATTTTTCCCAAACTACATACTCTACTTGGTTCTATATTTTGTTCCAAAAATATCGTGCCACACTTCATAAGCTTACAATTGTAATTCCGTCATACCAGATGTATCTTTGAAAAGTAACGTTGTCTCGCCCATCTTCTTTTGTTCATCCTCCCTCCTCATCTTTTTCGCCTTCATCCGGAGCCTTTTCTCCTCGAGATCGAGCGTCGTCAACTTAGCTCAACCTTTTTGTTATGAACACTTAAGTTATAACATCTAAATTCGTTGAATGCTTCAATCTTTTCACTTGATTTTCGATCTTTTGTTGATTTTCCCTTCCTTTTGACAGCCTTTTGACCCACGGGCCTTTCGATAAAGGGTTATCTTTGCTGGATGGTACCGGTGTTAGTGGGCCTGATGAGGAAGTGTATGCGCCATAAGCAGAATTTTTCGTTCTTTTTTATGAACTTTCATTAACACCACCATCAAACCATCTCAGTTAGTCTTTAACCTATCGCCAGACATGCTCCAAAGTGAGCTTCTCTTTCTGATCCTAATAATATATTGTCATCGCTTTCTCCATGATATCTTGCTTGTTGGTCCCACTTGTCTTGGACTTCACAACGTGTTTATAACAACAACAAACTTTTAAATACAGGGGTTCACTATGTGGTATCGAGATTTTATTTGATTCATATTTCTTTCCCTCATTTTTTTTTGTCGCGATACTTGTTGTATTGAGTGGCTACCCTTGACCAAAAACACCCCAATTTTTGGTCGTTGCCAACAACAGAATCTTCTGAAATGTTTAGCCATTATTGAGTGAGAAGTTTATATTCTTCCATGTCAAATCTATCTCTACGCTTATTCTTTGTGGGAACGGATACTCCCCCATCATCATTAAGATCAATAACTTCAAAACCAACTTCATTCCGTTTGAAATGTGAATCTTGATGCTCGTGAGTTGACCCTATAGGTGTTTCTAGATCTTTGTAATTGTTATTTATGGTGTGGTTGGTTAGTGGTGATGAGAATATCGGATATGGATATGGTGGGGGCATTGAAGAAAAGTGATAGTTTCCCATGGTTGAATTACTTGGTATATTTGGGTAAAAAGGATGATGAAGAATGTTTGGAGCACTTTGTAGAGGATTTGAGTAATAGAGAGGATTTAAATTGTTTAGGTAATTTGGTGTGTTTGGAGGTAGGTTGAGGACTTTGAGAATTTGAATTTTGTAAACTTTTTCTAATGACATCTAAATGAGGTTGATTGGGATCCATTGGAAAATTAAACTCAAATTAAATTGAATTTATGAGAAAGATTTAGTAGGTAAAAAAATGAAAGTTGTTGTGTGAATTGGATGAAATATACAAGTAATATTTATAAGTAAGTGAGCAACGGATAAAATTTAGGTCGTTGCTCACAATTTTTAATGTACCAACGGATATATTTTAGGGAAAAATGGATAGAAATTCATCCCACACTCAGCCAAATTACCCTTCCCTGGTCATTTCATCACACACTATGTCATTTCTCCCAGATCGTCGTTATTCCCCACTCTCTCTCTCTCACCAGTCTTCTAGGTCCCTCTCTTCTCTGCTTCTCGGTCCCATCTCTCTAACTTTTTCTCTCTTCTCCATTTTTTAGTTCTTCTCTTTGCCTCACTCATCTCTTACGCTATCTCTCTCTCTCGACATCTCTGATTTGTCCCCATCTCTTATGCCAAGCCCCTCCCTCTGCATTTCTGATTCGTCCCCATTTCTAAATGCCACAGGAAATCAAGGTCACCACTCATCTCATCAACTCATCAAATTTAGTTTGGGTATCAAATTACATTTGGTAATGATTTATTGGTGTTTATTCAAACAATTGTGAAATTGGGGTGAAAATTAAACCTTAAATTTTCCAATTTATGATATTGTGGTGCCATTTTGTGGCTTTAGTTTGCATATTTTAATTTCAAGGATTCTCAATTCTCCAATGTCTGAATTGTAGCCATTGTTCAATTCTCACTCTCCACCCTCATTTCTTTTAGGCCTTTTTTTTAATTATTTCGCTGCCTTCTCCTTTATTTACAAACTGTGTGCCTAAATAGTTCATAATGGTGGAAGAGCAAGGAACGACTCTTCTCCTCAGCTATGAACATGAGTGTCGAACGTTCATCAAGTGATGAGCGAACCATTTCAATACCTGCTAAAGATGCTCTAAGTGCTTCTACAAAAACCAATAAAATATTAACTATGGGTTTTCCAATTTCAATTCTAATTGTTATAAAAAAGATAATGAGGAAAGAATTAATTATAAAGAGATAATAAAAAAATTAAAAAAAGTTAATACAAACAAATATATTATTTACACATTTTAATATATATTTCATTTCGAGCAATGATATATAGACTTACATAATTAACAGTTAAACAGGTCTACATCATAAGAAAGTAACAAGTGTTACTTGTTAACCAATAAATGGTAAGTAAGTGAAACTTGTCACTTAGCTTTCTTTATGGTGTAGATCTATTTGTTAGGTTAATTTTGTAGGTCTATCAATCATTTTTGATTTCATAACCTTAAAAGAATATAAATTGGAGCTATGATTAATTGGTCTATAAAATCAATCTACAAACAAGACTGCACCATAAAGGAAATCACATGTGCTACTTACTTATTATTGTTGGTTAATAAGTGATAAATGTCACTTCTTTTATACTCCCTCTGGTCCTTATTATAGGGCATATTTAACCGAATTATATATATCAAGGTAAGTAGTTAATTTTATGAATTCTATGAGAATATATTGTAACACTACAATTTTATCCTCTCAATTTTATTTTTATTTTTTGGAAAATCCACATTCATTAATGGACAAAAAAAAACATAAATAGTCAAAACGTGTTTAATAAGTGTAAAAAAAAAATCAATAAATGATACATAGAAAATATAAAGTGACTTATAATTAGAACCAAAAAACCTTCTGAAATATGACTTATAATAAA
This sequence comes from Crotalaria pallida, assembly GCA_037953625.1. Taxonomy (NCBI): domain Eukaryota; kingdom Viridiplantae; phylum Streptophyta; class Magnoliopsida; order Fabales; family Fabaceae; genus Crotalaria; species Crotalaria pallida. The sequence continues at coordinate 10,263,259 of CM075653.1, read as the reverse complement.
AACTAGAGAAAGTAATATAAACTTATTTATAGGTTAATTTTATAAATTTATCAATCATTTTTCAATTGATAGTAATACAAAATCTAAATGAGTATCCAATTTCACGAATTATTACTGCCCACTGTATTTAATTTTTGCCCTTTGTTTCCCTCTCTGGTTCCTTCCCCCTCGCTCGGTTTTGTATTTATGCTATGCTATGCTACTACTGTTGACCTCCCATTTTTATTTATGGTTTTTTTCGCACCAATGTTTTATGTTTTCATTGGAATGTTAAAATATTACAGTTTTTTTTTTCTATTTATTAAGTTGATATTTTTTTCATAAAAATTTAGTTTTTTTTTAAGTTTATTATTGCATGTAGTTTATGTTGTACCAATACGGATGCGGTACTAAATAGGATATAGTGTTCAGTATGGGGTACGATATTTTCTAAAAAAACTAGGATACAAGTACGACAATATAAATTTTAATTCTATAAATATAAATAAATATATATATATATATATATATATATATAAACAAGGTACAAATAAATGATTTTGATATTGAAAATTTGAAATAGCATACGAGTATCGTAAAATTAGCAGTTGACGCTCAAAGTAAGTTAAGATATAAGGTCGAAAGATTGATTATAACATTAAAATATAAATTTTAAGGCAAAAATTACATTATTGGAATGATCCATACCTAAAATATACCTTAACATACCAATCACAAATACCTAAGAATACGATACATATATCAATACTCAAGATGTACCCGAAACAGATACGAGCTTAGGAGTATCTATATTTTAGAGCATGTAGTTATTGGAAAAATTATTTATTTACTAATATACTATTCCAGTTAAAAAAGCGCACACAACACTTGTTAAAATTCTTAAATTTAAGGAAAAAAAAATCATAAGTGTACATTATTCTTTATGTCGTAGTCTTAAAAAAAAATATAAGGATATTCAGTAATATTTCCTTTGATTTATACTTCTACTGTTCTTTATTACTATCTATTATCATTTTTTGGAGAATGTCTCATTTTATTAATGCTATTTTTTATGTTTACTCTTATTAAATGAATTTTGTTTTACATAAGTAGTGAAAAAAAATTAATAATTATAGAAAAAAAGATATATCCGAAAATAATAATTAATATCTTGAACATCTAAGCGATAATTATTTTATATATGTATATATATATAAATATATATTTTAAAGCCTATATCTTTTTTAAATTAGGACAGATAAAAAAAAGATTGAGTAGTTTTATATTTTATATTTATTTATAATTATAATCTATTATTAAATCTATTATTTTATTTTGTTTTAATTTATAATAAATATTTTGTTTTTTTTTTTCTCATTTGTTTTTTCCTCTTCCATTCTTCTTCTTTTCCATTCTCATTCTCTCTGAAATCCACACAACACAATGCATCATTTCCCTCTCTAAAAATGCCATTTTCCATTTTCTCTCTCACTTTCATTTTTCTCTCTCTTCAATGCTTTTGACCTAAATCCCCTTCTATTCAATCCACTCCAATTGCTCTATAATTTTCACACCCCATTTCAATTCAAGGTTTTCTGCTTCGAATCTCGTGGTAAAGTTCGATTTTTTTTAAATTTTTTTTCTGTGATTGATTTTACCTAAATTGTACTATATCTCTGAAAACTGTATCCACTCAATGGTGGAGCTCTTGAATTTAATTTTTTTGGTGTTAATTTGTTGAATTTTTTCATTTTCAGGTGGTGAATTATTGATCAGAAAGTTTTTGATTCTAGTGGGTGTGAAAAAAAAATTGATTTTTTTGTTTAATTTGAGAGTGTGAGGGGTTTTTGTGTTGTGTTGATTGTGTAGGTACACTGCATGTTTGAGTGTTAAGGTGGGGTCCTCTGCTCTCTGTTATGTAGAGGATTCCTGTAGCAGAGACTAGTGATAAGTTTTTCTGATTGTTGAGTTGGGGAGTTACTTTGTAATTTGTGAATTTTGTGTGTTGGTGTTGAAGTTCTGGGGAAAATGTTTGGTTCTGTAGCGGATACCGGGTATGAATATGATGGAAGTGGACTTTCAGGACCCGTTTTGATTCCGAAGCGGTTTGTCTGGCCTTATGGGGGAAGAAGGGTATTTCTTAGTGGCTCTTTCACAAGGTATGAACTTGAATTATCAAATTCGGAGCTTTCTTCTTTGTTATTGAACTTGATATGAATGTGATTGTCTATGCATTTTCCAAGTTCTATAGTTTTATGTGTTTTACTTGAATTATCGAATTCAGATCTTAGTTCTTTATTATTGAACATGATTATAAATTTGATTGTATTTCCTCAGTTCAATAGTTTTGATAGTGTTTCTATATGTTGGAATTAATTTACTGATTTTACAACTTGTGTATGCACAGATGGTCAGAACATATAGCTATGTCTCCCATGGAAGGTTGCCCTTCAGTATTTCAAGTTGTTTGCAGCTTGACGCCGGGTTATCATCAGGTTGTCTGGCCTCTTTGACTTTTGGAAAACTTGAAGAAATATAATTATGTTAACAGTCAAGTACATTTGTCGTTTCCACGCATTTTGCGTGAGTCTGAACTGTCGTAATAGCTTTTATAACTATATTTTTTTTATTTGTTATAACTTTTGTTTTCGAATCCCAAGGAAATCGATTTATGTTAAAATTTAAGTATATATGTCGTTTTCATGCATTTTGCGTGAGCGCTAAGCTAACGTAAGAACATTTATAACTATTTATTTTTTATTTCTTATAACTTAATTGTTTTAAATTTTATATATATTATTAAAATTTAAGTATATATGTCGTTTTCATGCATTTTGCGTGAGCGCTAAGCTAACGCAAGAACATTTATAACTATTTATTTTTATTTCTTATAACTTAATTGTTTTGAATTTTATATATATTATTAAAATTTAAGTATATATGTCGTTTTCATGCATTTTGCGTGAGCGCTAAGCTAACGTAATAACATTTATAACTATTTTTTTTATTTCTTATAACTTAATTGTTTTGAATTTTATATATATTATATATATTTATTATAAGAAGTCGCGTAGCAATAAATTAAAACCGAAGGTTTATCTGGGTACATTCAAGTTTGGCCTGTGTGAATTCGGAGAGCCTGAGGAAACAATCTTAGTATGATCGAAACTACTATATAACATGCTTATATGCGGTCAATGACTGTTAGGTCCGAATGCACCTCCTTCTACTGACAATCAAATAAGGAACTTCATGATAATTTTCAACTTCCATTAGGAGTTTGTATCACTTTATGACTATATTAAAGGGAAAGCTAGCGCTGCAATGCTTGCGCTATGCACAGGGTCCAGGGAAGTTTCAGAGCCACTATGTGTTCTATAGCTGGCAGCCTTAACTTGCATCTGCAAGAGGCTAATTGCATGACTCAAACTGTGACCTCCAAGTCACATGCTGACAACTCCATCCATTGCCCCAAGGCTTGTCTTCTTACTTTATGGCCATATTGATGGGGTATTGGTTTGCTTCGTGAGGCACAAGAGTTGTCTGCTCTGGGCCGCTTTGGAATAAACCAGATGAACAACCACGTAATGATTGGATTTGAAATGAGAAACCATGTGGGCAATTTTGAGTCATCTTCACTTTGGAGGAAGTCATGCAAGGAAGCATGTTTTATGGGAAACAATATGGCCAACTAGTTGGTAGGTTAGACAAAGATGTATTCCATGGTGTCGTGTAATTCTTTTAATTTCATGTATTGAGTATCATCTAGATTGTAGATCAGACTATCCTTTATCTACTCCTTTAATATATGAATTTGAAGAATGTCATATTTCATTTTGACTAGCATGCTTTTCCAATTCTTAAAATTTGAAACCCTTATAAACTATTATTTGCTTGCTTTAGCTCGTCCATTAAAATAATAGCCCACATATATAATCAAGCTTTATTTTTAGATATGGGGTAATTTTAGTTTTATCGATTTTTGTATCTCGTTGCATTGCTTAGCCACTTCCCTTCCTCTAATTCTGTATAAGAATAAGAGAAAACAATATTGTTAATTTTCAGGCGACAGTTACCAATTGAGCTTAAGCCCATGTGGTAGGGGTGAAGTGAAATTTGGGTACCAATCATTAAAATCCCTTATTAGAAAAACAGAGGAATAGTTATTCTATCATGAATAAATATACCATAAGATACTTTTGGTAAGAACGTAAGATCTGACGACTTTGTTGTATTGTGTATCTCATTTTTCATCTGTCTATTAGTATCTTGTCTTTTTTGGAACAAATTTTCTTAATTTGGGAGCTCTAAAAATTTTGGTAAATAAATTAAGGGCTTTCGGTACGTCGGTTTCTTACTTATATATGCTCACATTTTTAGTTCTAGATTCAGTTATTGAACATTTGATAAGGATATCCAATATGACTTTTGATCTCCAAAGAAATATTTACGTGACTAAGCATATATTATTTGATATTCAATTTATCTTTAATGTATTTTGACTTTCTGGCCGTTCACATATATTTATGTAATATTGGTATATTGAATATAATCCATCTATCACAATAGTATGAGAGTATTGAAATACTCCCAAGCATCTCTGGTGAGTATAATAACTGATTCATACTTGCAAGAATAATATCGTTTCCCATTGTGTGCAGTTCAAATTTAATGTGGATGGTGAGTGGCGGCATGATGAGCATGAGCCATATGTAAGTGGGAGCTATGGAGTAGTGAATACTATTTATTTGGTGAGAGAGCCAGATATTACACCCGCCATTTTAAGTGCTGAAACACCCAGGTCCCACATGGAGGTTGATAATGATGTCTTTGGGCATGTGGTAAGTTTCTTCTCCTTTCCCACTTTTGTCCCTTGTGCTGTTGCATATATTTTATTGCTTTGATACATGGATGGATTAGGGGAGGAAGCAGGGGGTCCAAGCCCCCCCTTTATGTCCATTTTTATAGGACTAATACTCTAATTTCTTACGAGACAAAAAATAGGTGTATTAGACATTGACCATACAATTTTTCCTTCTCTTTTTATCCATTTTTGGCTTCTGTATAAACACAATACACCCTTTTAACCTCTCGTACTTTGAGTTTCACTCTTTTCCTTTTTCAAATGTATATACATAAATATTTTATTTACTTATGAACCATGATGTAGAGGACACCCATTATTATGATACATTTAATTTAATGTTTGATACAGTACTTGTTTTATAATTCTTTTTTGATAATGTGAAATTCAAATTTCATTACCCCAAGTCACTATGATGTGATATTGATGATACCACTTGTTGGGCTACATGCAGATGTCCAGCTCTGTGTTAGGTCACCTAGTTAGTTAGTTAGTTAGTTGGAATACTTACTAGGTATTTGTTAGTAAGAAATTATTTAGTGAGTTGGGGCTGAGATAATCAGAGAAATAAGGCATGTTGCCTATAAATAAGAAGAGAGGTTGAGAGGGAGAGGTATCTTGTCTTTTGTAGAAAGAATTGGGGCTTTTGGGCATAGGGAGGCGCAGACCCTGGAAGTTCTGCAACATCTTATTGTAATTTGGGGAGATTTCCTCTATTCCCTAGAAATCAGATTCCAGGGTTCTGGCAACTGGTATCAGAGCTCCCAATCCAGCTGTGGTGGGCATCAAAATGGTGATACCAACATTTGAAGGAGGGAACACTTACTGTGGCTGATAACGTGACCCAATATTTCAATGCAAATGGTATGCCTGAAGTAGAGAAGAAAAGTAGGGCTGCTAAGGTAGCAAAGCTCTCAAAGGTTGTGCTTTCATCTGGCACCAGTGTTGGAGTTTGTTCAACTTGGATGCAACATGGTGGACCATCTTGAGGGCACTGGTCAAACAATTCCATCCAGATTACGTCATCGATCAACTGGTCTGGGTATGGGAAAAGGAACCGAAGCAGCTTCAGCCCGAAATCTTCGAGAGATACAATCTTAGAAAAGATCTTGGAATTGGAGACAAACAAAGAAGTAGAATCCCAAAGAGAGCAATCAGTTTTGGTTTGGGATTAAGAACCAGAAGAGTGGTTCAATGAATTGAGGAAAGAGGTTGAGACACAGGAACTATCACAGTCCTTTAAGTCCAAAATGGTGTTCGTTTTTTGGAAGGAATATGGTCCTTTGGGTCAAGAGATGGTGAGTCAAAAGCACTCACATTTGGGTGATGAGGAGGAAGCCAAAATCGAGAAGGAAACTATCCCTGTGGATAACAAGATGGTGAAGCAGAGATGGAAGGAGCGCAACAACTATGGGGGTTTGGGTTTCGATCAGTCCAGTCAAGGGACCACCAATGTCGGAGCCGCCCGACCAGAATCCTTAATTCCTTATGCGGCGATTGATGATACAATTGAGGTTGCCACAAGGGAAGAGATGATGACTGCACTGCCAACCCAAGACAGTAGCACCCCTGCGAAAAAGGGAATACGGGCATCAGGACTCAGGACCATCGGACTGTGATGCTTATGTGGCAGCCGGCACCATTCGTGTGGCGGACAGTAGGAATATTCATGAGAAAATGAAAGGAGCATGAGCCGAAAGGAAACTACAGACAGTGGGTCAGTTTTTTGACCTGATGGGCCAAGCCCAAATTTGCCTTTGTGACTTGATTCATGAGGAAGGAGGCTACAGCCTCACTTGAACCATATTGGTGGGCTTCATCCAATGCTGAAAAGTAAGGCAATAGTTCTAGAAAAAATTAGTGAGAAAAATAAGTGGATTTTTTAGGAAATTGAAATTGGGCTGCTGAAGAAGATTGATTTACATGCCAACAAGACTCTTAATCCAGCTACGATCTGTTTGGGCCACATGACATTCTCGTTGTATTTCACCTTGGTTCTTGGCTTCTTGCTATGGACATTGGAGATGACCAAAGGGATCTTGGAGGATACACTTAGCTTCATCCGTAGCTTGGTCGCCATGTTTCAAGCAGTGGGACCTGGGGGGAATTTGTTTTTGGAATCAACTTGTTGTCACCTTGTGGACAAGGTAAAGTTTAGAGAGAGGGGAGTATTGTTAGGTAATCCCCTTTGTTACAATACTTGTCAGGTTTTTGTTAATAAGGAAGTTAGCTTGTTGGGGCTGGGATAATAGAGAAATAAGGCACATTGCCTATAAATAAGAAGAGGGGTTGAGAGGGAGAGGTCTCGTCATTTGTATAGAGGATTGGGGCCTTTGGCCATAGGGAGTTACAGAGTGCCTATTTCTTATTGTAATTTGCGGAGATTTTCCCTATTTCTTAGCAATCAAATACCAGTGTTCTATCACTCTGCAAGCTTCATTTCTTGGATGCCTGGTTTCGGGTGTGAGGTGTGTGTGTTAAGTGTTAAAGTCTCTGTTAGGAACTCAGAAATTAGAGTGAGGAATTTTATGTATTATATGAGAAAGATAGAAATGATTACAAGAGAAAACCCCTGTAACCCCAAGAGCAAAGCTCCTTCAAAGGTGATAACCACCTCTGCCCAGCAAAATGCCGAATACACTCACAAGTTCCTAACCTCCCTTTTTATAAACCCCTCATACAATTCCATTTCCTCTCAAGCCAATAACTACTTGACAGCTCACACCCCTCTTTCATTCCCTTTTTCCAACTATACCCCTAGTAACATACGGGTCCTATCAGTCTCACATTGGTTGTATTTGAGTAAAGAACTAGTTGTAAATTTGTAATGACTTGGGCAACCCTCCCCTATCAGTTGGTTGTTGGGGTTGATACGTGGACTTAGACTTGGTTATTCAAATAATTTCTTTTGATTAAGTTCTGCCTTCAGGTGCTTTGATAACTAAAGGAAAGGCTCTACGGTGGTTTACTACTATCTATGCTACATTGCTGCTTTTGGTGTATTTGATTAAAAAAAAAAAATATTAGAACTTTAAAGAACTCATCAGACCTTAAATCTAATATCGGACAGAGTCATTTTTCCTGTCTCTCTTTCATTGACCCATGATCTTTTTAGGGAGTCTTTGTAACAGATATACAAAGGGATCATAGAGTTTCTTTTTCTTTGTACATTGGTTATAAGGTTATCTTATGGCCCTCTTTTCTTTTTTATGGGGTATGGTCTGTGTTAACTTTTCTTTCTTCCCTCTAATAATATTTATTTTTTATACAAAAGAAAAAAAATGATGCTGAAAACTCTTCAATCTTATAATCTAGCTTTGAAAAATAAAATATGCTGCTTTTTCTTCTATATCCTCTCGCATTAAAAATTTTGTCACATTTCATGCCCCAATCCTTGTAGTCCTAAACTTAATTATTTTCAAAAGAAGCAAATTGACTTTAGACTTTTACCAGGAAGCAAATCCAAGAATTCCAGAGTCTGATCTGGAGATCTCTCGCCAACGTATATCTGCATTCTTGTCTACACATACTGCTTATGAGTTGCTTCCTGAGTCAGGGAAGGTTTGAAACTTTCCCCTTGTCATTCAATAAGAATTTGAGACTTATTTGGTGTTAGCTCATTTTTATTGTTTGGTTAACTGTAATTGCAGGTCATTGCCTTGGATATAAGTTTACCAGTTAAGCAAGCTTTCCATATTCTTCATGAACAGGTATATTTACCCCCTTTTTGACAACATTCTTCAACAGGTAGTTTTTCTTTTAAAATGAGATAAAACACTCATGCCCATGGAATGTGTGTCCTTATGCTTCGCTTATTTTTACCTGTATGTATTGTTACTCTGCTTTCAGGGTGTCTCTATGGCTCCTCTTTGGGATTTTGCTAGGAGCCAGTTTGTTGGAGTGCTGAGTGCAATGGACTTCATTCTAATATTGAAAGAGGTTTGTGGGGAATAAATTTTTATGCTACTCCTGTGCAATATCTGGTAAAAGTCATGATCACTCTACAAATAATAATTTATTGGGTTGAAATTTTAAGCTACTTAGCAAATGGTCAAAAATTGATATAAAATTTAACGAATTAAACTTAACAACTAGTTGAAAATGAAAATATTAACATAGTCGCTTCATTGAGGCTTGAATCCATGTGAGGTTTAAAGAAATTATGAGGCTTTCTGGTAAATGTATTGTGGCATGCATATTAATGATGCTAATTTCATTATTTTTAGTGTCACTACTCACTAGTGAATCCAGTTATCATCGTTTTAGGCTAATAATACATTTTTGGAACTGGTATAAATAAGATAATTTGGGCTTATAAAAAATATTTAAAAAGAAATTTATAAGAGAAATTTTATTAAAAAAAGAAAAGCAATATATTAGGGAGAGAGCCTTTGAAACCTCTTTGATGCTTTGGTCTTTTGGCTAAATATCTTCTAGTTCTTCCTTTGTTAGAAATGCATGATGTGTCTGTGCTGAAGAACATAAATGCTGTCATTATTTCTCATTTCTACCCATGAGTTTCTGTGATTTGTAGCTTACTCTTATAGAAGAATGCATGATTCATATTTCTGTAAATTCATTACTTGTGTAACAAGCGTAATTTCAGTTGGGGAATCATGGATCAAATTTGACTGAAGAACAACTCGAGACTCATACTATAGCAGCCTGGAAAGAGGGGAAATTTCAGCTACGCAGAGCACTTGAAAGTAATGGGGGATCACATCCTTGGCGCTTTGTTCATGTAAGTGCTCCTGGCAGTTGCACCAAAATATTCATGTATCTAAGTTATTCTTCAAATGCCTTTTTTTTTCAAGATTGTTGTCTTTTTATGTAAATTTGAGGCTTCAGGCCTTCATGGTTGCAAGCTCTGATCATATTTTGAACATGATGAGTATTAAGTTCTAGACGACATGAATATCTTGAAATGACAATTATAGAGGAAAAATTGTCATCTTTTTGGTTTGATGACATGGAAAAATAGTATGATTTGTGTCATGGGCTGGGGCATTTAAGCCAAACAATGTGTAGCGCCATACTGACATGCATATGTGAGTAAAAAGTAGCAAGATGTTAGCTTAGTTTACAAGTCATGCTAGAGTGTTTTTTGTTTTTTGTTTTTTTTTTAAAATTTTAAATTTTGGGTACAGAAATCATAAGTATAGGTCAACAAGTTTGATTTTGTCTGTCTAAAATTAATGTAATAGACATGTACGGGAGATGTAAAAGGGAGACACATGTGCTTTGCAGTATATTAGTTCTCTTTGAGTTTGAGCCTCAAATCGACTCATAATTATGCATATTACTTTCTGAGACTGCACATTTGCACTGTAATGTGAATTATTAAATTTTTTTATTTGTGAATAGATGGTGTTGAACCAATGTGCAGATTGCTTACACTGAGAAATTTCCATTTTAAACATTGCTTACTATCAGTATCATCTACTTTCAGTTTTATTTTTATGCTACTTCTCCTGTTGGGCGGTGCCTTGTGCAAAGGAATCTTTTGTAGCTAGTTGTAGGAGACTTTAGTATTGCTATGCAATCTTCGACTCTCAGGATTTGGGCCTTCATGGGAAGTTGTTTTAGTGCTTGGATGAGTTTTTTTTTTTTTCAAAGCACATAACTGTAATACTCTAGAGATTTTCCTTTTCCGCTTTTTGAAAATTTTCAATCAGCTTTTCTAGTTCTTTTTTCACAAGTGACCTCCCAAACCCTCTTAAAGTGCTTTTAGGAAACAGCACTTTGCCATGAATAAAAAGATTACCCAATCAGACAGTGAATGGATATTTTAGGTGGATTTTATCTTTTTCTATGCGTTGTATGAGGTGTTTTTCCTCCTTGAATATTCTCTACAAAAGAAGAGCCTACTTTTTAGTGAACCGGTCATGTATCATCTTTCTCATTTTAAGCATTCCTCTGGTCATGATTCTGCTCCACTCGTTTTCCTAATTATCCATTATTCCTTTTCCTGTATATTGTTTATTGTTTATTATTTATTTTATTACAAATCTTTATGAATTCCTTTTCTTTCATGTGCTTTCTGATGGTTTAACTTCATATGTTGATAACATTGCATTTTTTCTTGTATGACATTCTGGTTATGATTTCCCCTCTCCATCAAAAGCTACTGGAGGTGAACTCTTTGAAACTTTTATGATTTGACCTCTTTCTGTTGTTATCTTTACTCTTCAGGCTGGGCCCCATGAATCTCTAAAAGATGTAGCTTTGAAAGCTTTGCAAAACAAGGTGTCAACGGTTCCTATCATTCATTCTGCTTCAGATGATGGTTCATTTCCTCAATTGCTACATCTTGCTTCCCTATCAGGAATACTAAAATGTAAGCTTCTTGATCTATTCGGTATAGAAATATGGTTTGGAAGTTGAAACTAATGTTTGGACTTAATTTCCAGGTTTATGCAGGCATTTTAGGTACTCCTCTGGTTCTTTGCCAATTCTTCAGCTACCAGTTGGTTCAATACCTTTGGGAACATGGGTGCCTAAAGTTGGGGAACCAAATGGACAGCCGCTTGCAATTCTAAGGCCACATGCTTCTCTTGGTGCTGCTTTGTCGATGTTTCTTCAAGGTGGTCATTTTTCTGTTTTAAAGTTGTCAAGATGTTTGTTCTGTTATTTTCTCATGAAGGGGACAGGCAATTATTTCGAAGAGTTTTTTGTATATAAAATTGTGTATTAGTTAAGAAAGGAGCACAAAATTTGAAGAGCCTAAAATTCGAAGATTCTTGTGTACACATCTTACGCCATTCATCTGTGCACTGAATCAATAGAAACAAACAGTAAGTTTGTCAAATATTGAATGGTGGTGCTCAAATCTGAAAATGTCTAGCCCATTGTAATGGTTTAACGGTATGGCGTACCTGTAGACGAGTCTCGAATACTTTTTTTACAAGAGGGATAAGATTTGGTTAATGGTTTTGGGCCTTGCCATGGAAACTGAAAGCTATGTAATTCATGATTTAGAATGTGGTATTGCCAGTATTCTCTAGCTTTTGATATCTGCTGAGTGAATATGCTTTCCTTGCAGCTCAAGTTAGCTCAATACCAATTGTGGATGACAATGATTCTTTGCTTGACATATATTCAAGAAGGTAATGTCTTTTTTTTTTTCTTCCCCCCTTTTTTTTTTCTGTCAATGTGTGTTTGATTCTCATGTTAAAGGTTTCCTCTAGCTATATGTATGATACCATGCCTATTATTTTTTTCAGTGACATTACTGCATTGGCTAAAGATAAAGCTTATGCCCGGATATCTCTTGATGAAATTAGTATCCATCAGGTAATTACTATATGATGGCTTATGAGATTGATAGCACATTTGTTTGTTAGCCAAATCTTAATCTAATAATGGTGGTTGTAGGCATTGCTTTTGGGACAAGATGCAAATTCTCCTTATGGCCTTTACAGTGGCCCAAAGTGTCACATGTGTTTGAGGTCTGATTCATTGCACAAAGTGATGGAGCGGTTGGCTATACCTGGTATCTTCATCATCGTTATTATTATTGTCATTATTATTATTATTATTTCTTGAAAAAGAGGAGGAAAAAGTGATAACCAAGTAAGGACCACAACATTGTTTTGATTACCAATTAAAGACCTCAAATTGAATAAACCATATGTTAATAATATTTATCAACAACAAACAATCTTGTTCCCACTAGGTGGGGTTGGCTACGTGGATCAAACAAGCCAATAGTGTTGTGTCATAAATCATGTCCATTGATAAAATGTCAATTTCTAGATCTTTTTTAGTTTTTTCGCCTATTGTTTTTCTTGGCCTTTCTCTACCTCTAGCAATTGGAAATGTTTTTAAGACATGCCATGTGTTTTGTTTATATTATAAATTATTTGATTGTTTGATTTTTTTGTCATTCGAACATTTATATTCTTTTAAATATATATTTTAATAAAGTTGAGTTCCTTAATTAGTAACACTGAGGAGTGTTTACAAGTTAGTTTTTAGAGGAAAAGGGAAGGGTTGAGAACCAGTGTATTTCATGGTTCTCAACCCTTCCTTACTCTTCCATTGCCCTCCAAAAACCAACTCGTAAACATATCCTGAAAGTTTAATCCCCATGTCTCTAGGTGAGGAGTTTGGGTTTTTTTGCATGTAGTCATTGCTTTAAAACCCATTGTACCAAAAGAAAAATAAAAGGTTTAATCCTGCAGTTGATTTATGACAAAATTTTGGTCCCTAATGATTTTATTGATTTACTACAGGGGTTAGGAGACTTGTGATTGTGGAGGCTGGCAGCAAGCGTGTGGAAGGGATTATTTCCTTAAGTGATGTGTTCAGATTCTTGTTTGGAGTTGGTTAGCTGTGTTACATTGGTCATCTCATATCATTTGAAGGGACTCATTTGTTATATAAACTAGCACTTCTTTTCTGTGCTATACCCCTTCCTTCCTTCCTTCCTACTTGGACCTCTTTACTTTTTTAAGGGCATATTTGGCTGTTGCCCACTTGCTTTTTTTAGGATAGAAAGAAAATGGGAGAGGAGAGAGTATATTCTGTAAATTGTTGATCAATTTTCTCCTTTAAACATCTTAACAAAATCAGTTTTCTCCTTTGTGCCGGCACATATGTAATATTTGTGTCCAGGGCTTACAGAAGTCAAGGAGAAACTGTGAAATAAAACAAAATAAAATAAAGACTAGAAAAAGATGAAATACTTTGGAACTTAAGATGTTGGTTGGTTGGTTGTAATTTAGGGGGGTTTTTTATTTTTATTCTTTTTTGTTTTCAGATTATAATGACTTCAGATTTTCCTGCTGGAATGTTTAGGTCATTTTACTTCTTTTGGATTTAATTTAGTTATATTTAATATCCTTTTGATTCTCGGTTACATTTACCTCCTCATGGGGAAGGTTAGTTTGTATGAAGAAAACCCATGTTGAGTGCGTAATAAGAAAACTTTTGTTGGGAGAGCTACTTCCACTAGGCTTTGGTGGGAACATTCTCGTTTTAGTGGAAGTAGCTCTCGCGACAGGGTTTCTTCGTATGCACTCGGTTCTTTTGCTTAAATGGAACATATATGTAGTGAAGAACTTTGAAAATATAGATGGAAGGGGGTTAGCGGAGGGGTAGGATTTTGTGGTGACAAGTACCTAAAAATTCGAATTACGAAGTGAGATTGGAATATAGGTGTTTGAGGATCCTGCAACCATAAATGAGGATGCAATGGGCTATAGTCAAGTAATGAAAAGCTTATAGCTTTGCTCTAAGTGCTATTTCGATTTCACATATTATAAATGAGATTTAATCCTCAAGCTCCATGTTTTAGTCTTCATTCCAAAAAAAAATTTAATCCCAAAAATACCCTTATACATTTCCCGAATCTCATTCTCTTTTCCTCACACCAAATCTCCCTCTCACTCCCAAATCCCAAATCCCCATCACACCTCCTCACTCACTTCCACCCATTTCACTCATCGCTGTCACTCCTTCACCATTGCAATCTTCCATTCACATCGCCATCGTCTTCCGTTCACTGTAAGTTATTTTTGATGAACTAGTGTCGGAATTTTTTTCCAACATGGGGGTATCGGAAATAACTTACAGTGAGACAATCTCTCTCATACCTAACTCTATTACAACTCTACTTCAATAAACATATTCAAAATTATTTTTTTTTTGGATTATTCCATGTTTCTCCATCATTATTTTGTATTTTTGAATATTTCGATGCATTCGTGTCACTGGTTCGTCGAAATAACTATAGTGACGAAAAAAAAAAGAGAAACAAAAAAGGTTACCTTCAACATCGCTTCAATGTTTGTTTCTTAGTTACCTTCAACAAACTTTGGGATTTGAATATGAGAGGTTTTTAAAGTTATATGGAAAGGGGAGATGAAAAGGTTTGGGGTTTGAAAGGGAAGATGAGGATGTTTGGGATTTGGGGTTTGAAGGGGAAGATGAGGGGATTTGGAGTTTGAATGGAATAATAAGAGGGAGGGGTATTTTAGTCATTTTACATTTAGAATAAGGGTTGGGGCTAAACATGGGGTTTGGGAACTATAACTCATTATATATGTGTCTTGACCTCAACCTTATGGGTGAGTCAAGTTAGTCATGACTTTAGAACCAGAGGTGCTTGTAGTGGAATTTTGAGAAGTGATATATAAGAGTATATTTCTTGGTGCATTTTCATTCATGTCTTAGTTTTGGACATCATTAACTCAAAGTAATCCCAAAATTTCCCTCTCATAATCTCTTTTAATCTCATAACACTTTCAAACCCCATCCCCATTACCATCTATACCCATTCAAGTACCTTGAGACTTTTGAGGTTCTTTACCAACAAGAGGGAATTAGTCAAACATGCAGTCACTCGATTTGCAACATCCTTTCTCACATTGGAGAGGCTGTATAAGGAGAAAAGTAATATTTGAGGGATATTTGTTTCAAACAACATATTGTCCAAGGAGGCAAAAGAGAAGCAAACTACAAGAATTATACTCTTGCCAATTTTTTGGACTGATGTAGTGTTCACACTTAAAGTCATGGTTCCTCTTGTGCATGTGCTTCGGCTCGTTGATAGTGAGAAAAAACCAGCCATGGGTTATATTTAGGAGGCAATGAACAAGGCTAAAGAGGCTATTATGACCTCTTTCAAAAACGAAGAAAGATGATAGGTGGACTTGCCAACTTCATAAGCCATTACATGCAACATGTCACTTTCTGAACCTAGAATTCTTCTATGCCAATCCCAACATGGAGTTTGATTTTGAGGTGCAAAATGGGCTGTATGCATGCATTGAGAGTAGAACTGTCAAAATGGGTCGGGCCGGGCCAAAAAGCCCGAAAAAGGGTAGGGTTTGGGCCGCACATATTGAGACATAAATTCAATCCGGGTTATTTAGCCCGGACCGACCGGGTTCGGGCCACATAATTTTAGTTAATTTTCTGTATTTTTTTTTTGTCACTGTTTTATGCAGAAAATTTGTGTCATTGCCCAATGCTCACTGAGCATTTTAAGTTTTTAGCTTCAGTGTCATTGCCCAGTGCCTATGGTTGGACAGCAAAGCTCCATTATATATTTGAGAAAGAAAGTGTTTAGTTAACATAGTGTCACGCAGCATAGTTGAGAAGAAGCTGTCAAAACTCCATTGTCCAGTGCCTATATTTGAGAAAGGGAAGTGTCACGCAGCATGTTATATATATATATATATATTCACCTATGTTTGGACATTTAAAAAGGAATTAATAAAATTTTTATTGAAAATTAAAAAAAAAAAAATTGATGCGGGCGGGTTTGGGTTCAATATTGTTGTAGTCAATTTGCAACCGAGCTTTTAAGCCCGAGTCCGGTTTGGCCCGAACCCGAAGCGGGCCGGCCCAAACCCGGCCGGTGGCCCGTTTTGACAGCTCTAATTGAGAGGCTGCTTCGTGGTCAAGAGGTGAAACAAAATCCTCTCGGAGATACCAATTTATAAAGCTGCTGATGGTATGTTTGAAACAAATTTTGCAATTATGCAAAGGACAACATTTGCACCAGATTGGAAATTAAGAAATCTTCTTAAGTCTTCTCTATTTTAAATAACGTTGTTTGCTTTATTGCATAACAAAGTTTCTTTGGCTTTTCAACCCAATGATGGAGGGTGTATGGGCAATCAACTCCAAATTTGCAGCAATTGGCTATCAAAATCCTGAGCTTGACATGTAGTGGATCAGAATGTGAACGCAACCGGAACGTGTTTGAACAAATAGTTAGTTAGTTAGTTACATTTTAGTCAATAATATCACTTACTTATAGTATACTTTCCTTATAGCTAATTTCATAATCACCGTACCTCCATTATTTGGCCGCTATACTATCCTCTATATTGTATAGTAGAATTTTGGTCTACCGTATTCCACGATCAATCATACTGGCAACAAATTGAATAGAGAAGGTGAAGGATATGCGAGATTGAGTGGGCAAGTGTTAGCTTGATTAACCTAGACTTTTAAGGGCCAAAAACCTATTTTCATTGACCAAATTCATTGATATTTATCTAATTTCAGGAACTAAATTGATCAAATCTAATCAAATTTTAGAACTAAAATGGTCAGATGAATGATTAATAAGGAAAAAATAAAATAAAGCTCCTAAATATAAAATATGGTGCATGATTCCTCCAAAACCCTTCACCCCTTCGTATCTCTCTCCTCTATCTTCCAAAAAAGAAAGTGTGGAGAAACATTTTTCGTTGTAAATAGATTCTGTTAAAATCCAACATGAAAAATATGAATGCATATCAAGATGCCAATGAATCCCATGTCTATACCCTTTTGTTCCAATAATATTTTTTGCCTGCTTTAAAGTTTGATTCCTCCGGCTGTGGAGAGAATCTGCTGTACCAAGAGGTGAAAAAATACTCAGAAATTCAAGCAAACATCCAATTTTGCCCGGAATATGTTGGTGCTATAAGAATTCTAGCTTTACGAAAATCTATCATAGATACATAGACAGATTACAACACCTGCGAGGGTTGTCAAATGTCAATTACAATATCACTAATACCAGCACTTGACCCTGATGACCTGATATAAAAGGCCATAAATTACAAGGTTAGCAAGAGATTGAAGTCAGCAAAAGGAACTCAAAAGGAATAGATGGAAATCAAGTAGGGATAAGAGCCAAAATCTGGGTCTTGATTCTTCCCATGCACATTTGAATTTCTCTGTAAATAGGAAGGTTTTGTGGACAACACGGATGCAGGCCGGTAACAGCAGAATCTAAAATCTGAGCCACATCAGCCGGAGGATATTGACGTTCAGTACAATTCTGCAAAAGTTGAAGAACATTAATTTTACTCTTAGAATATTCTAAAAAACATGGTGTCATTAAACATCTCTTGAAGTTGAAAGGCAAGATGGAAAAATCCAATCATGGAAGCCTTTTGATTTTTGAGGCAAGTACTAGACTACTGCCTCTGGTCTTGATCATAAAAAAAAAAACACATATTTACTTCAAAGTCACGCATGGGGTTGGAGTGGCGGGTGGTGCATTTCATTTTAATTACCTGTATCATGATCAATGTAGCAACACAAGAAGTTATGAGTTCTGAAGGAATTTGAGTATCAGCTTTGACAGAATCATGGAGCACTTTTTGACCAGATGTTTTCTCAGGTAAAGGCTCAGATTTACGGATAATTGACCGATTTTGGTAATCCAAACTGCCATTCACTTGCTCTTGGGATCTGATCACAGGCAAACTAGAGTTGGTAGCCAACTGTTGATGATTGATAGAATCCAAAGTCTGCCCAATTCTCATGAAAGCATCTTCACCTTCCTTCGTCGAAGACAATGCCTACATCAGCATCAAGTAGAGTTTTAAGAAGCTTATATAGCATGAGGCAATGCTTGAACAGCTTTGCAATGTATAATGTGTTCCACCAGAGTCTAAGATTAGATCATTACATGACTTATTTCTAGTTGCATCATTTTAAAATTGGGGCTTAAACCAACAGTGTACAACATTACTTGGAACTAATGCGGCATTTTTGGATCATGAACAGTCAAAATAATGAGAGGATAACAAGTACGTAGAAAAATATAAGTGTCCTTATATCACCAAAGTATATGAACAGCAAATAAAATGTCAAAAATCATTTTTATTATAATTCATAATGACTGACTGGAAAAGCACACGGGATAAAGGATCCATAGGCTATTCAGACCTGAAATGCAGCATCCACCATGGCACGTGCTTTAAGCCTGGATCCCTTAATAATTTCAATGACAGGTAATCCGAACTCTTGAGTTACAGAACTATCCAAGGTACTAGGAAGGCCATTGAGAACATTGAAACTTGCTTCAGGCTTCGTCCATGGAGGCAAATAGTTTCCAATGTGAGTATTGTGATGCCTCAAATGAAGTAGAGCATCAGAAACCTGAAAAATGAAACAAGTCAATCATAAGTCACTTCAATGGCCATGTAGACTGTTGTGCTTAAATATCAATGGAAGCCACATGCCTGTCCACTGGCTTCCTTTAGCTGTACAAGTACCGTGGAGTAATGCTTCTTGAAAGCCTCTGAATCTTTGAAGCAGTCTGCGCCATTTTGGTTTTCCACAATGTCGTTGGCATTTTTCAGTTCCATTACCAATTTCTCCTGTAAGAATTTCCCAAAAAAATCAACAAGCACCACAAAAAGAAACATAAAATTTATAGGCAGATATATCCAACTAGACATTAACAAAACACCTTTATAATAAATGGTCAGTTGTAATTATGGTAATTGCTTATTATTACCACATCATTAGATTATACATCAGCTACTGATTACTAGGCGTAGACAATAAGTCATATTAACACCTAATTACCCCCTTGGTTACTCCATTGATTGATCGTGATCAAACTATATCAATCAAGTGTGCAGCCCACACATAAAATTCCTCAATCACTCTCTTTCAACATGGTATCATAGAGGTACCATCTCTCCCGCAATCTATTCCTTTAGTTATACTGCTGCTGTTCCTTTAGTTCAACTTGGAACTCCGTTATTTCTTGGCCTCTATTATCCCAGCTGTTCCTTTTATTATGAAGCAAGTTAGGTTCTAATTAATTCCTAATTACCCCCTTGAAAGATTGAAATCAAGCAATAAATAAGAGATCATGTTCGCAGCCCATGCAAAATTCCTCAATTACTCTTTCAACACCCTAAACAATGTACATGAGAAAGTACAACAATTTTCCAAATAACTGCAGAAGAACAAGCATTTATTTATGGGCATAAAAACCTTTTTATCTAGAGCACGTGTCAGCTCAGAAAGGGCATGTATGTCTGCTTCCTTAGTTTGATGATCTGTAAATATACATGGTTGGGCACGCAATGCTGGTTGTGTACAGAGGTGATCAGTAATAGCAGCCTTTGTTTGGGCAACCGAATGGTTAACATCCCCCTGCAAGAAATTTTAATGAAATAAAGTTAATTTCATTCATAATAATGTCAAATCTGGACAGCTACCCTCAGTCATCCTGCCAAACTTGCCGACTGGAAGCACCCAACATTCTGAGATTTGTTAATTAAATTTCTTTTCAAGAGAATACAATATATAGGCATCACTACATTAATCCCAACTTTCTTATATAAGGAAACCTAATAATTACAAGAAAAATAATACTCAAACACAACATTTTGAGATGTAGGGGGGAGAAGGATAGGAAGAGAAGAGGAAGAAGTGATTGATAGTATGATGTGAAAGCATGAAAGATATAGAAAGAAAGGTGAGGTGTAAATGAGGGTGTAAGAGAAAAAGTTATAAAAATATTAGGATCAAATTTACAAATATGACATAATTTTAAAAAATATACAATGTAGGCCTATTTCTACATTTTGAACATTGATATTTGATAATTTGATTCTTGATATTGAAAAATCAATCCAACCTTTCCATGAATTGTGAAAGAAATTGAAGAGGCATGTGCCTTCTCCACAGGTCCACTTAAATCACAGGGTAAACTAGAATTTCCTTTCATTTGTGGTTCTTTACTCATGCAAGGGATGTTACCAACACCAATCTGCCTCCTCAGAGCTTCTGGCATATTATCCAATGGATTCGAAGGCATGCAATCAATGTCCTGAACCAAATTCCACTCATTAAAAGCATGAAGAAAATTTAAAAACAAGATTCTGAATCTGATTTCATAATGCCAAGTTTCTTCAATTCGAAATAAAGAGTAATATATTTTTAATTTACAGCATGACACAAAAAGATTCTTTCTATATAATGAGAAAGAAGATTTGGCTTTATTTTAAACCACCTCTTGAAGAATAGGCATGATATTCAAAAATCGGTATGCTAATATGAAACCAAGTTACCATGACAAATTCAACACCCAATTCAGGACAGTCAAACTGAACCCTGCACTTGTCATGATCAACTGTAAGCACACTTCCATCATGAATCTCTCTTGTCTTTGGGTGAATTGCGATTACTCGCTGTCCAACATATAAAGGTTTAGCTAAATCTGTTGGAAGTCCATCCCTGATACCTGTCCGCAATTCAGTGTAATGTTTCCTAACAGATTCACGATACTGTTCTAGTTTTTGTCTTTCTTCACGAAGAAAGTGTTCAGAAAACCTGCGAGGTTTGCCAAGGGAACTGCAGAAACAAATAAATGACATGTCAAATACGTCCAGGTTCAGCAGCAGTTCATGTTAACCATAACTGAATTTCATACCTTTTTATGACACTCCATTCAAGACGAGTTAGCCTTGGGGTATTCCCTAGCCCAACGTGATTCAAGTATTCCATGAACTCCGGTTTGGCAAACCATGGATAATCAATTGCGCTATAGAACCATTCAAATGTGCACCATCTGCGAAAGAGATAAGATGACAAGCAACTAGAAAGCTTTTCCTGCAAGTAGCAATTATGAACAATTTAATGCCTCTCCAAGCTTGACAAAGCTTAATCAATTTAAATTAAGTGAAACCATTTACCTTTGAAAATGATGCCCCATATTGGATGGGGGTTGAACACTTGTTAGGTAGACTTCTCAATATGTTCTCAGAAAACTTCTCTTTCGCCATGAATGATCTCGGTAAACTTGCCTTACGTCTACTCTTTCGCTTACTTGATAAAATAACTTCGCTTGCAAGTGGAACTTCTGCAGTTGATACTGCCAAATCTTTCTGGTCACTACATAAGGGACTTTCTGATGATCTGACTGACTTTGACTGTTTTGCTATAGTGAAAGTCTGACCAGCGTGTTTTCCTTTAATCACTGGTTTCTTCTCTTCATCTCCAGCCTACAAGGCAGCAACATCTTTCATAAGTAAATTATAAAATTCATACAACCAAGTATCCTTCACAGGTGACAGAATTTGATACCAGGCTTACATCTAACCACAATTTAAACCTTCGCAAATCTTAAAATTAGACAAATGACTTAACTCATTAAGCAGATTTTTTATAATTTGATAAAATTACCTAAAACTACTTCTCTTAAAAAGCCTCTCCGCTTGCGGGGTTAAGACTGCATACATATACCTTCCCTAGACCCCACTAGGTGGGAGCCTCGTGCACTGGGCCACCCTTTATTTTTTTACTTCTCATAACCAAATCTTGGATATTCTAAAGGGAAAATATTCCTCTCACAACAATAAAACTTGCATTCATTTACATAGATTTCCACACAAACTTTTATAATAATAGAAATATAAATATTAGCATACCTCATTATTCGAGGGTTCACTTGGATAAGAATCAAGCAATGTATTGGCTTCCTAATAACCAACACAAAAAATTTAGATCCCAAATTGGCTATAATTGCAAATATCACTACATTGAAAAACTGGATGTGGAATCAGAATAATGAGGGAAAATCAAAGAAGGATCAAAATATGAGTGGAATAGTGGATTATATTGTTCCATATAGACATGCAAAATCAATTGATATTTTAAATTGTATACTGATTTTTAATTTTATAAGCCACCACTACCATTATTAAAACACAAAAGCCTTTTTCCTCTCAGTGGGGTCAGCTACATGCAAAAAATGGCACCATTGTGTTCTCTTATTAACCAGGTATTGAAAAGGGCCATTTAGAGTTACGTCCTTTTAATAGTTCCACCTACAGTTTTTTTTGGTCTCCCTTTACCTCTAACTATTGAGTTGTCCTCCTCACCTCATCCACTTTTCTTACTGGAACTTCAGTAGTTCTTTTAACATGGCCAAACCACCTCAGGCATTTTCTACCATCTTGTAAAAATTTACCCCAGCTATCATTATTAAACTTATAAATATTAAATAAATAAAATTTAAAAGAAGAGCATAAAGAATAAATATTCACTCCTGTGGGCTTGAAAAATCCCATGCCTTGCAGTTATGCGAACCGAACCTATCCTCTTAGCTAAAACGTCCTGTTCGACACAAAAAGACATTAAGAAATTTGAGATAGCTATTTAAAGTTTCATCTCAAAACCAATTGGCAATGGGAGGGGTAGCTCAATAGGTATTTAAATCATACCACAGAGAATGAGGCAGGCGATGTGGGACTTCCAACACGCCCCTCCAATGAAGCTTGTCGGACCTAGCAAAGGGTAACTTTTGACCCATGGTGAAAGGACAACTCTTGGCCCATGGCGACAAGAAAGAAGTTGGGCCCTAACTCCGGCACCAAATTGAATATGAATATGTGAATAACTTATCATTTGATGAAGGAATCATATAATATTTATACACGAGGTCAGCCTAATCAATCCCATATGTTTAGGACTTTAGGGATTAGGATCCACAATCTAAAGCAACTAAATATCCAATAGAATCAGATGATGATGATGATGATGATGATGATGATAATTACAACAACAACAACATCATCATCTCAACAGAAGCTTAGTAGACAAATATAGCATTAGAGTTCTCGACTTCATTAGCGACTTCAACAGGTTCTAAGCTTCTATAAATCAAGCATGAGATACCAGATGAACCAGCTATTTGTATGATAATTTACTGAATAATTACAAGTAACAATTCCAATGATGTTTGAAATTCATTGATTTGGAAGTCAAAAATATGAAAATAAGTTAATGAGTTAAATAGTACATCGTCATCATCACATCTCTTTTAAATATCTAAATTTTCATTTGTGCAACCATGTGACCAGTATATTATCCATTATTCTGTACAATCGTAAGTCTCTCTACATTGTTTCCTAGCAATGTACTGTATTATCCATTTAGATAAAGCATAAAGCCATAAACAGAACAGAACAAATTGTGTTTACCTTCGAAATCATGGACTTGCGCTTTCTTTTGCATGTTCCATCAGCAGAGGGAAGCTGCTCTTTTGATTCAAAGAGAGCATTAGTAATATTTACTGATTCCCTTCCAAGTTTAGATTTTTTGGAGGTTGAAACCTCAACTCCAGGGACTGCATGACCAACCTTTTGACCTGGGAATTTAATTCTATCTCTGTTTTGGCAGGTTGATGTGGCTTCAGGTAAAGCAGACTTTTCATGTTTGTCAACAGTCATTCTTTCTTCCTTCAACGGGACAGATGATTCTGGACAGGAAAGGGAACGCAACAAGCATGAACAGCAGTAGCAACAAGAAGTACAGTTCAGGGCATTTAAGTTAAATGAGAAAGCAAGCAAATAATTCATCCCCATATACAAATACTATGAAGAGGTTAAAAGTGCAACTAATAAGCTGGAAATGCACATGTGTGTCTGTGAATATGAATTAATAAATGTCTTGCACTAGAAAATATATCAACAATTGCATTCTTACCAGATTCCATTGAAGAAGCTGGTATCCTTAGAGACACATCAGCCAAAGTTTGCAAAGCATCCAAGGCAGAGCTTTCATCTGTTGGATAAAATAATTGAACAGTAACTAAAGAGAAAAGCGGAAGATAAGCAAAATTCAGTTTTATAGAAGTTCAACCATTGACCTTGCGCCAAGGCCAAGGGAGGAAAAATGACTAAAAATTCGCACAAACAATTCCCATAGGTATGTGTGGTGACAGAATTACCTCCAAACAAAAGTTTCTTGCTTCTTTTCCTCTGACTTTTAGGGGAGAATTGCTTCTTAACCTCAACATCAACATCTTCCTTCAAACTTAAATTAAGATCTTCTTCAGTGCCACTGCATGCTTCTCCACCATCATCAAGAAAATGGTTTCCAACATTTTCCACACTCTCTTTCTTTTTGTAATTTTTTTTAATTTTCTGATGAACTTCAACAGTGCCTATACATTTCATGTCCATCAAGGAACTAGTATCTCTAGCAAATTCTCCATTTTCAGCTCCCCTGCCTCCTATACTACCTTCTAAGCACTCTTCACTCATAGAAGCATCACAAAACTTGATAGGAACTGTCTTAGATTGGCGGTGCTAGTTGACAAATAGTACATAATTATTTCAAATTCCAAATAAACACAGGAAAATAATCTTATATTTGGATGGTGATGCTAATTCACAAATTTAAAACCCAAACTCATCTTCTAAAGCAATAAAATGACCAACAGAAATAAGCTAATAGCAGAATATGAGAACAGATAAATACCATTATTTCCAAGCTTTGAACAGGAGAGGACTTTTGCTGTGATATTTTGTACGGAGTTTGAGATATTTGGGGAGAGCCACCTCTTTGTGCAGCCTCAGTTAATGCCAGAGCTGCAACATGAGCTACTTCATCATCACTAGTATCAAAAGCTGACTTCGGGTTTCTATTATTAGGTGAAACATAGTTTTCACTATCATCTTTCTTATAGGAGTAGTAAACTGGGACCCGAGGTGTCCTTTTCCCAACTGCGCGAGGCTGGCTACCTGATTAATTGAACAACCATCAACTTTTCAATCAACTGTAGAATATATTACGTATTATGAAAAATATATTACCAAAATCAAGTTCGACCAAGTTGAAGGGAAGTATTATAACCTCTTGTAATCCAAAAGAGATATTTTAAAAACAAATGACAGTAGGGGGGTAGCTTAGAACAAAAATAAGGAAGGGAGACTATAAAGGGTAATTCACCATCAACGCGTCTTCTCTTCAATAGAGACAGGCAACCATCATCGGAACCAACTGACCGAGACTGGACAGCATCTTTTGAAACACTAGACTGAAATTTTCCACGCTTCCGTTTCACAGGCTTTCGAGATCCCAGTGCATCATTGCTGTCCCTTTCACTGTCACTCTCTTCCTGTCAATTCCCAATCCAGAAAATTACAATTCAGAAATACCATAGTTGAAGCTAATGAAAGAAATCATAAGCACCAGAAGAAAACCAAACCAAACACAGAAGAAATCAACTTCACCAAACATCAATCAGCCTCAACTCTCAACAAACATAAAAATGAAAATCCAAATGGAAGCATCAATTACATCACTTACACAGCCAAGAGAGAGGCCAAGGAGGAAGAAATGGAAATATTATACTGTAAGGGGATCCCATTTCCAATAACCACAACGGCCTTTAAATTTAGGTTAAAGCATAGAGTTTCAGGATTCCTTCTAAATATAAAACTAGGCCTATAAAACTACTACAGGACAAATATTGGAAGTAACTTTGCTTTAATAGAACAATCACAAAGATACGAGACAACCAGAATCATAATCCATAAAGAAGCATGCAAAGTCAGCTCAAAAGTTAACTAGAGTTTGGCCATACCAGCACATTATAGTGATCTGTCATCATTGCAATTAAGCCAACAACAGAAGCAGTCCCCTCTGGCAGAGAAAGGTACGCCTGTAAATTACAAATTTTAGGCTCAATGACACTTAAGCCAAAAGAACAAGTAACTACACAACATTAATAAGTCAGTTCAATATACCTGGAAGTAAGAAAATTGCAGGTAAGCATGGACTTAAATACTCAAACTAACTCACGAATATAAAAATGTGTGGCTTTATATTTATAGGGGTTAATCATAATTCATTAGTCATTTCAAATTGGTGACCTGAAGATCATGCTGTTATATCCAATAATATCCAGATTTAAAAAGTAAAAAAGGTATACGGGAGTAGGGGATGGGATGGGGAAAAGGGGGAGGAAGAACAAAAGTCGGATTATCAACAGAAATAAACCAACCATCAATTAATCTATTTCTGTAAAAGGCAAAGAAATATTTAGCCAAATAAGATGTGGGGGAAAAAAAAGAACACATACAAAAACAACACTGAATTTATGAAACTAAAGACACATCCATATTGATAAGGCTCATGGCATATAGCTACAGACTCAGGTATTGTAGTATTATGTACCCTGTTCATATTGTAAAGAGCCTCCACCATTTCAACTGATCTGTTACGCACAACTGCAGCAACCTGATAATCCATTTTATGAATGATGAAAAATCACAATATATTTAATAAATAACGATGTTTAAGTCAAGATGATAATCAAAGGAAGCAAAAAGAACAAGTATGATTGCCCCCGAATTTCCAATGAATATGCAGGATGATGAGAGAAAATAACAGAAAATAGAAACGCACCTTCTTCCAGTTATTCCCATACTTCCTGTATGCTGCATAAAACCTCTCCAGTTCTGCCTTGTTCCATTGAGGTCCCGATTTATCAGACAACTTTTTCTTCTGCAGAATGGGCACAGCACATAGTATTAAAAAAAAATCCAAGCTCTAAACAAGAGAAGGAGTAATGCCCAAAGCAAGTACAGTAATGAGTAATGACAGCACTATCACATGTTAAATACATATAAAACACTGTCTTATCAAGTAAAATACATCTTTAAGAAGCAAGGACAGCAATATCGCATGTTAAATAAACAGTGATACTGCTGCGTCGAATTTTCTCAAATAAATAGTAATGAATTGTTTTATAACCAATCACAGTGAAGAAAGATATATAGGAGAATAAGAATGAAAATGTTGAATGACATAAATGTACGCCATGTGTGTGCACTTGTGTAAGCCCTCGTGTAACGGCTTTCGTGCTGTCTAGCGTTTTTCATAAATAAAATCCGATAACTATCATGTTATCTCATTTATGCAGTTAAGACAGTAAGTTACCAAGGAGGACAATGAGCTATCAAACCAAAACGTACCCGTTGCTTATTTTTACTCGAGCTAGCTCTTTCTTTCTCATTAGTGACCTCATTTAAACTTGAAAGCCGCTTACTAATACTTCGCGGTTTCCTTGTTGGTGCCATAAATTTTTTACCTATCAGCAGTCTGTACCCCAAAAACAATGGCAGTAACAAAAGCACAGTTAGAACTCATGTAGTGAACTGATCAATAATGCACAATATAATAAACATAACATTTTTAACACATAAATGATATCTTCAGAACTACATAATTGATGTTGATGCTACAGTTAGAGCAGCAAACCCCTCGGCCTTATAACTCATTCTGATGAGATGTATAACTTTTCGAAAGATCTAATTAGACAAAGATATTAACCACTAACCAGATGAATGACAGCAAACAATTAGAGGAATAAAGTTCAAACACATAATGACGTGCATTTTCTATAGTCTAAACAACCCAAACGTTGCATAGATAGAACAAGGGCATAAATATGAACCACATTGTTTAGCCTTTTTTTTTTTTTACAAAACCCACCTTTTTGCTTTACCAAAAAAAAGTGTTTTTTGATTAAAAATTAAACATTTGTAGCATCCATATGCTTGTTTAGTTGAGTAAAGATGAAAGGTTGGATTTCAGCTTTCCGGATAAGCTGAAAATCACAAAAACCTTTATGGTAAAAACACTTCAGGAGAATCACCTTTTTTTTCCATAAACCTAAACAACCACGTCCCAAACTACAGTTCCATAACCCATATGATAAAATTTTCTATAATTAAACCTCTATTCTAACATTGCAGCTTCTAATTGACCTCGAGCTTCATCAACATCAAGTTCAAAACAAAGTGAATCTGAAATTCATAAACCCAGCCCCAAAAAACTTTTTTTAAAAAAAAATCAAAGACGGAGTAAGCATTGGTTAAAGCCATAAAATCAGCACAAGAGTTTTGGCCCTTAACCATAGTATCCCCTCTCGGGGTTCGTGGCTGTCCCTCCAAGGAATCGAACCTAAAACCTTCAACCTGATGCAATACCTGCAGATCAAGCGAGACCTTACACCAACAACTCCCGTTAAATCAGAGTATAAGAGTTTGCGATGAACCTAAAGCACTTCCAAATCAACAAGATAAAAAAAAAAAAAAAAAAAAAACGCAAGCTCAAAATTTTAAAAAAAATAAACGAAGATTAACAAAATTTGAAATGCAGAAGAAACAAAATACAGAATGAGTAAACTACCACAGAGCTTCATCTAAATTTTTTTTTTTTAAAAAAAAGAAAAAATAAATAAAAGAGAAACCAGCAACATTATCAGCAAAAACAATGAGGAGGTTAATTATGCTGCAATTAAGCAAAGATGAGTGGAAATGATTCCGTCAATTCAAATTAAAACCCTAAATTACAGAGATCAGCAGTGAAAAATCGGCTTCGTAACTCTCACCGTTTCGTTTAGCTTATGGTTCTTTTGAAAACGGTGAAGCATGAGCGAAGATGATGATGAAGACGAAGAGAGAGAGAAATGGAAAGGGTTTAGAGAGAGAAAGTGAAATGAGAAGTGTTTAGAGAGAGAGAGAGAGAGAGAGAGAGAGAGAAATGAGAAGCGGTGGTTTTGTTGCCGCGAAACTTGAATGGGAATGGAGAAAGAGGGTTAGGCAAATGAGAGAATTTTGTGTTTTGGTTTTTTTTTTTTTTATTTTTGAAGGTGGGGAAGAAGGTGTATGGGGAATGATGCACCTTCGGGTTGGGATATCGATGGGCGTACACGTGGCACATGATGTTGTGTTGACGGTGGTGATTGTGCGACTCACTGCGGATTTTAGCCTGTCGTTATATACGATTATATTTGAAATTTAAAAACGGACCTTTTTTTTCTTCTCGTCCTTGTTTTCTCTTGTCTCCTTCTCTCTCTCCTGTGGCAACACTGTTCCTCCTTCCGTCCGAGTCTAAAATTATACTCCCTGGAAGGGAAAAAAAAAAAAACATTTTTATAATATAAGCGAAAATGTCTACGTAAGTCAGCCAAGTTGGTATCTGCAGGGACACCTAGGTAGCTTAGGCCCCAGGTCCTGGGTTCTAGTCCCAGATACCTCCTTTGTAAACAAAAAAAGAAAATAAGCGAAAATAATTCTTTAAAAAAACAAAAATAATTAAATTTTTAAATTTTGTTTAATTTTCAATGTTATTTTTTTAAAATATATCTAAAAAATTGTTATTTTATTTAATTTTTTCATTCTCAATACTATTTTCCTAAAATACCTTGATTTTTGATAAAATTAAAAAAATTAAATACAATTAACTACTGTAACTTTCTCAACAAGCGTAATTTTAGTTTTTTTTCTTATATTCTAAACTGAAGGGTGTACACATAAAACAAAAAAAGATTAAATAATACTCCCTTCATTCCTAAATATAAGACTTTTTCAGACTTTTATTTTGTCTTTATTTATAAGATCATAAAGTACTAATTTTCAATGACACTTAATTACTTCTTTTGACAAACACCTCTGTTGGAAATACAAGTGGGTGAAGTATGAACACTAAAGAGCACACTAGGAACACCTGGAAGGGGGGTTGAATAGATGTTAAAAAAACCTTGAAAGATTTTCGCACATATCAAATCGAAACGATCAAAACGAATGATTTTTACAAAATCAACCATTGCTAATCGATTAAAGCATGAGCTAATCGATTATTGCCTGAAGATGCAAACTTGGTTAATCGATTAATAAGAGATCTAATCGATTAATCACTGCTAAACAAGAAAAATCACTTTTCAACCGAAAACGGAAATCAATCAAATATCATATAATATCAGAGATAGCGCGGAATTGATTAACACAAAGATTGTTAATGATTACCTAGATTATGAAAAACGTTTTCCCCAAATCAATTTGATATAATAAAACCTAATTCATTCAATTATTAGAAAATCAAATTTTCTAGGTTTTCAATCAAGAACAATTCACCAGTGTAGAAATTAAAGAGTTAAGGAAAAGAGATACCGCACGGAGATTTTATCTCGGTTCACTCTCCTCCATTGAGAGCTACATTCAGTCCCCTCTATTACAATAAAGAGATTTTCTCCACTAAAGAATTAGAATTCTCAAATTACAAGCAAATGTCTCTCATGATACCCTACTTGATAGCCTCCAAGAGATAACTCCACTCTTGTCTTGTAACCCTATCTCTAATCTAACCTCTCTTTGCTAGTGGAATCTTCACCACATAGACTTCTCCAATTGCTTGATGATACCACACACCAAGGTTTCTTCTTCTTCTTCTTCTTCTTCAATTGCTTAGTGATAATCGACACACCAAGACTTCTTCTTGTTGTATTTGAGCTTGCCTCCTTGTAATGATTACAACTCAATGGAAAACAATAAAACCTATTGAATCTCCTTCAAGAACTATGAACAATTAGAACTTGAGATTCAAGAGCTTCTTGATCAAATTATATGAAAATAGAGCTTTGATCTTTTGTAAAAGTGAGAGAGAATGTGTGGCTTGATCTTTTCTAAAATGATGTAACTTGTAACACCTTACCTTAATTAATACTCTAACTACCCGATCAAAATTTGGTTACTTGAAAATTTCTTTTTAAATCTATTAGTTGCTCATCAAAAGTCCTTGGCTACATTAATTACTTACGAAAATCTTTCGTAAAATTGGACGGAGTTTACTTTGTTTTATTGACTTCCCAAAATATAGTTTTCCATAAAAACCTGTGTTAAAACATTTTTATCATCATCAGGAAGCCAGCAGGGCAAAATATATCATAATGTATTCATTTACATCATTTTCAAAATATGAACAAGTTCTTGGAATAGTTTTAGCTTCCCAAAAGATAATAGTTATTTACATCGAGCTTTTCCAAAATAAGTACCCAGGACCCAACTATGGTCTCACCCCAAAATATCCACACTCCACGGTGCTCCTTCTCAGCCAAAACTCGTGCAAGCTCCGCCTCAGTACTTGTAATAAAAATGGCAAAAAGGGTAACATTACACAGAACTTAGAATAATAGATTCTACAAAAGTATAGCAATAAACTAAGGAAGTACATCTGAAACTCTAGCTCAATTAGTACAACATCTCCTAATTGCATTGGCACACTCTTATCCCTTAATTACCTCTCAACTCAAACACTCTTAATTTCCCTTCCATTCTCTATGGTGAAACACTTATTCCATCAATCCTATCCGTTTCCGACTTTTAATTCTTTAAGTTAATTCCTAGCAATTTCCCAAGTAATCACAGTCCTACTAACTTCCCTTATGCACCCATTACTCAAACTTTATTTAACTATTTCCAATATACTCAAGTCTCTTTTTCTAATTACACTTCGTCTCATAATGTTAATCACAACTACAATCACAACCTATTTATTTCCTAGTCCAAAATCATTAATTATACTTATTTAACAATATTCGTCAATCATTACTACTAATTCTATTTCTGAGTACTTCACCCTCTCAAGGGTCCCTCGTACACGCTTTCTATTATCATTCATTCTATTTCCGAGTACTTCACCCTTTTAAGGGTCACTCATACACGCTTTCTATTACCATTTATTCTATTTTCGAGTAATTCACCCTCTGCAAGGGTCCCTCGTACATGCTATCTATCCGAGTACTTCACCCTCCGCAAGGGTTCCTCGTACACACATTCTATTACCATTCATTCTATTTCCGAGTACTTCACCCTCCGCAAGGGTCCCCCGTACACACTGTATGTCCAAGTACTTCACATTCCACAAGGGTTCCTCGTACATACATTCTATTCTGAGTACTTCACCCTCCGCAAGGGTCCCTCGTATACGCTGTCTATCCGGGTACTTCACCCTCCACAAGGGTTCCTTGTACACACATTCTATTCCGAGTACTTCACCCTCCGCAAGGGTCCCTCGTACACGCTGTCTATCCGAGTACTTCACCATCCACAAGGATTCCTCATACACTACCATTATCATCCCTAGTACTTCACCCTCCGCAAGGGTACCTCATACATTATCATTATTACCCTCCTTAGCTTTACTTATCCTTTTACCGTTTCTTTCTTATCCTTTTTGTTCTACTTTCTGAGTTTCTTGTTCTTTTATCTTATTTCCTAAGTTTCTATTTCTTTCCATTATTCCTCTTTCTTATTCTTTTATCTTATCTTCTTGGTTTCTATCTCCTTTCCTTATTCTTACTCTATCATTTACCCTTATTTCCCTCTATTCTCATTATGAGTGTTCAACCTTTTTGTTCTTAATCACTTTCTCATTTATTATCTATTTAATCATTCATTCTTTTTCTATCTATGAAAATATTCACTTACTCTTATAAAGTTACAAACATGTTCCTTCTCTTCTTACATAATACTCATTTTCAATTTTCATATCAACTACCCTAATGTTTTATACTCTACTTATTCCTCTACCCCTAGCCATCACTATAACAAAAGAGAAGCTATACCCTAAGTTAAGGTAACACCACCATCTTACCTTCAACAAGAAGAGATGATGAACCTCAAGCCCTAGCCTTCCTCCTTGTGCCCTAGACTCCTTAGAACTGAAATCCTCTAATCTTAGCTTACCACCTCAAAGCCCTAGCTCCTTACTCCTTGCCCTTGCAACCCTTGAGGCTTGAACCTCACAAGACTATCAATACATAAGTGAGGATGGTGATGCGTGTGGGTGTTGAGTGGTGAGGGGGTGATACTTGATCTTATAGTGATGAGGGAAGTGAGGGTGATGAGGGTCCTTGATGATGAGTGATGATGAAGCTCTTAGAACTTGAAGAGGTAGGAGAGAAAGTGAAGATTTGTCTTGGTGCTGGCGATGAAACTCGTGTGGTGGGTTGGGTGGAGAAGGTTTTCTTTGTTCTTGTGATGATTATGGAGATGGAGTGTTGTTCTTACTTTGGTTTGATGTTAATGATAATGAATGAAGTTCATGATGAATGGTTGTTCTTGTATTCTTAAGGTTTGAGAGAGGGAGTGCTAATGAAGAAGGAGAAGAAATAAGAATAATGCATGAATGAATGAGTGTTGTTGTGTTTATTTTGTTTATTTGCATGGGATGGAAATGAGTGGCTCTAATTTAATGGCTTCTCCTAGAAGCTTTATAACATGTGGTGGAGAAAGGAAGCTTCCTCAAGAAGCCTCAACTATTTGGCTTATAATTCATATATATACATACATATTGTAAACACGAGTGATAAGTGATTACCTCGGTCAGGTAATCGATTATATCCCTAATTTCACAATTATATGCCTCCTCACAGAAGGTAGGTAATCGATTAGAGTAATATGTCAGATTAGTCCCTGACTTTGTAAGTGTGGGTCAAGTTAGTTCTTGACTTTATCGAAATAGCAATTTAGTCCCTGAGATAGGAGAACGTCGATCAAGTTAGTCCCTGTCGTCATTATCGCAGGGATGTATTTGCTTTAAAATGGGATAAAGATAGGGACGTATGTGAATTAAAATGAAATCTCAGGGACTAAATTGCTATTTTGATAAAGTCAGGGACTAACTTGACCGATGCTTACAAAGTCAGGGACTAATCTGACATATTACTCTAATCGATTACCTTCCGAAGGTAATCAATTATCTCCCCAAAAAATCAAATTTAGGGTTTTTCATAGGAGGTCAGTAATCGATTATCTCCCCAAGGTAATCGATTACATCACCTAATTTTCATATATTGATAGTTTCTAACTCTAAGACACTCCTCTTAACTCCTATACACGATTTATTACTGATTATTTCATTAATCCTAACTTAGACTTATTCTGGTTAAGCTTGAGATTAGAAATCGGGATGTTATATAACTAACTTCTAATGGGTAAGGAAAGGTTTATATATAATACCCAAAAGCTTTGAAAAACATAAAAAGTGATTTTGAGAAGTGAAAAACTTATTTAAAACACAAAACTGTTCGTGTTAATCAATTAGGGCCTTAAGCTAATCGATTAGGCACATTTTAACACAGGCTAATCGATTAGATATAGGGCTAATCGATTAGGACCTTACAGCTCAATTTGGCTAATCGATTAAGGCATGGACTAATCGATTAGGAGCTTTAAAAATGCTTCTAAAAACTTGTTTTCTCAAAAACCTTTAAGCCACATATTGATTTTGGTTAAGTGAAATACTCAAGATTAATATGATCATGCACTTGATTGAGATTCACTAACCAAACTCTCTAAACTCTACCCAAACTCTAAGACACAAAACAAAGATATAAAACTATATACACATTGAATCCTTGAGCTTGATTGAGTTGACTCTCTCTTCATCTAGTTGCTTTTGTTCTTTGTCATTGGTTGAGCTTGATCAAAACTTTGTCTTCATCAAAACCATCAAACCTTGGTTCATGCATATGTGCTCTTGCAATCTTCATCATGCATACTTACTATCTCCCCATATGTTTTACAACCTTTTTTTACTCAACACTTTTTAAATTCTTAATAATATTAATAGGTACAGTTTTGAAAATACATAATCAAATTTTTACATTTCCAATACCACTAACTAAATTAACCAATTTTCTTTTTCTTTTTTTTAAAATTAATTAACCAATTTTCTTAACGAACTTGAAATTTAACAAAAGGATCTTATATATAAGGACAGAAGGAGTATAAAATTCGATATATTTTGATTAAAGTGTTTTCATTTACTAATTAAAAAATAATAATAAATCTAAAAAAAATTGTATTGAAGAAAGATGAAAAAATTAAATGGTGAAAGAAAAAATTAGATAAATAAAATTTTAATTGAAAAAAATATATAAATAAGTATTTTCTTTTAAAAACTACATAATATGTGGGATAAAATAAAATAACCAAAATTGCATAACTCGAGAGAAAAAAAAGTATCATTTTGCCAACCATCTCCACAGTTGCCACCCCTAGCACGTTTGGATCTGCGGCCGAAAACGTGAAAAATCACGTTTATGTGTAAAACGTGAAAGCTGCCCAAGGCAAGCTTTTCAGCAAATAGGCTTTTGGAGCCTCCAAACGCTGAAACAAACAGCCGTATCACCTTGCTAACATCGTGGATTATCTTGTGAGCAATGTCCGATTAAAAAAAATTGAATTTTATCAACTTGAATACCTTTACTTTTAGATGACTCGAACACTTTCAACACTTAAAAGACACATATGTAACTAAATGGGTTAAAACTTAAAGAACATTTCCATCATAATTTTTAAAAATAAAATAAATTAATTATAAATAATTATTAGTAATTTATAAAAAATAATTATTCATTTTTTAAAAAAGTATTAAATAATTAAGATTATATTCAATGAATATTTAATAATTAATAATTTTTTAAACCATACTCTATCAAAAGTAATTTTAAATTATGACTATGGAAATTTGAAATTAATTATAATTCATCAATTATGAAAATTATTAATTACCTGATTAGTCCAAGAATAACTAAAACATATTAAATGATTAAAGTCTCTCATATTTTTTTGTTTAGGAAAAAAAGGGAGAGTGGGATTAAGTTAGTTGAGTCTCAAAGTTTAACAAGAATAGATTAAATTAAACCTACTCCAACTCAGATCATTATAATATTCCAAAATATTCACACTCATGTTCCTATGTTTATTTTAAATATTTTTTACAATATTTTTGGTTATTTTCAGTTCGACTTCCAAAATTTTGAAATATCATTTTTACATAGTGAATCATTGTTTTTTTTTTCTTTCATTCTTCAAACTTGATATTCTATAACATAATTTTGGGTTTTTTTTCCTATGCATAAATTAAGGGGATTTAGGATATCATGCTTAAGTAATACTACATATCAAATTTATTTAAACCAACACACATTAATGATGAACAACAACACAATTTGATATCGTATTAAGACATCAAAACTCTTCTTTCTCTCTTATTTATCCTTCATCAACATATATTAAAATAGGTGAATTTGAGGGGTATTTTTTACTTTCCCTCCATGATAGTTTTTTCCTTCAAATTTGTTTCTAATCCTAGTCATCCATTGCAAATAAATCACATCCGTTCATATCCCTCATAAATTTCATTCTAATCCTAGTCATTCATTGCAAGTAAATCACATTCGTCCATATATTTTTAATCTTTTCATTTTCCTTTCATTTTATGACTGCTTACAATTGAAACAGTTAGTATTTTTTATTATTTCCTTTCAATGTGCGATGCAACAAATGCTATTCTGACCACTTACAATTGATAGTCATGAAAAGCTTGAAAAGTGACAAGGTTACATTAAGCATATGAACAGTTAGTAATATTTTT
Source organism: Crotalaria pallida (assembly GCA_037953625.1). Lineage (NCBI taxonomy): Eukaryota > Viridiplantae > Streptophyta > Magnoliopsida > Fabales > Fabaceae > Crotalaria > Crotalaria pallida. Next base: position 10,226,643 of record CM075653.1, on the reverse strand, counting down.
TTAATTGGTAGAATCCTTCCTTTCAATTAGTATTTTTTCCATTTTTTTTTGGTATTTTTAAGTGTTTGAATTTTGCTCAAACATTTCTTAATACAGACACTTGAGACTTGATGGTGCACAAAAGAAGATCAAAGAATGTGAAGAAGTAAGTGAAATTCTTTTCAATATTGCGTTGATCTTTAACACAATATTTCTTCTCAATATTTCTATTTTTATAATATGTTGATCATGAAAGCCTTCCTTTCAATTTATCATTTAAATTTTTGTTTAAACATATTACCTTGATGATTTCAATGAAATTTACTTCTTTGGTGACCAAACTTACAAGGTAGTCTATCAGATTATTATGCAAATTTTTTATTTTATCAAAGCTACTATGTGCACCATCGTACATTTCCTGCCCCTCTAGACCGCTACAACCTGCATATATATATATATATATATAAATATAAATGCTTGATCATTTTGTTTTCTATTTAAAGCTTATTTGTTACCGACCTTTCGTCTTTTAATGGGAATTTTTTTTTTATTTTTGTAATAAAAATGCCACTTGCAAAAAAAAAGTATAAAGAAGGAAACCTTGGTTGTTTGAGCATATGAACAGTTAGTATTTTTTTTATTTTTTATTTTTTAAATTGGTGGAAAGCCTTCATTTCAACTGAAATTATTTTCTTATTAAGTATATTTTATTTCCTTATTTGTCATAAACATTAAGCATATGAACAGTTAGTATTATTTTTTTTAATAGGTAGCTAGAAAGCTTTTTCATTTTTTTTGGGTATTTTTAAGTGTTTGAATTTTGCTTAAACATTTCTTAATACAGAGACTTAAGACTTGATGGTGCACAAAAGAAGATCAAAGAATGTGAAGAAGTAAGTTAAATTCTTTTCAATATTGCGTTGATCTTTAACACAATATTTCTTCTCAATACTTATTTTTTTATAATATGTTGATCATGAAAGTCTTCCTTCCAATTTATCATTTAAATTTTTGATTAAACATATTACCTTGATGATTTCAATTATTATTATTTTTTTTTTGGTATCAAAATACTTCAAGTTGCCTCACAAAAGTTGTTGTAAGTTGTAACATGCAAGCTGTTGGCATTTTTACCTAATTCTGGATGCTGACACGAATCGTCTTTCTTGCTTTAAATTATTCCTTTAATGCTCAAATAACTGTAAACGTGTGTGTATAATAATGTTTCTTTTCAATATTGTGTTGATCTTTAACACAATATTTCTTCTCAATATTTCTTTTTTTATAATATGTTGATCATGAAAGCCTTCCTTTCAATTTATCATTTCAATTTATTCAATCACATGTAAATAAAATGAATGTTTAATGTTTGAACAAATGGAAAGCCCTAAAAAAAAATGGAAAGATAGCAAAATTTAAGATCCGTGCATCGCACGGATAATTTTCCTAGTAGTAATTAAAAACCTTACCACCCCACCCATCATCTCGACCATTACCACCAAAATCCAATTACTGCCATCGTCACGGTCTAAATGAAAGTTTTCATGTGGAAAAATAACACAAATTTAGCAGTGAAAAATATTAGTCCCTCAAATTATAAATGTGGGATAGTTTAATTCTTTAATCATTCTTAGTGGCATGGTTGGTTCTGAATTAATTAATTAAAAGAAATTTCATGTAGGACAATAAAGTGTTGACATGTGTTTTGATATTAGCATCGTCATCTTGGATTTTAATGGAGGGATGACTGAATTTGTCAAATTAAAAGAAGGGAAACTACATTTGCCAATCTGATAAAATTGGGAATTAAAAGTGCAATAATTAAGTCTTTTTTTCAATAGGCTTAATTATGTCACAAGTCTCTGAAGTTTAGGATACTTTTGTGAGATATCTTTATTCTTTTTTTTTTCAATGTCTGACTCCCCCGAAGTTACTTCTAAGTTTGTCATATACCCCTACTACCAATTCTGATCAATTTTGTTGTTGACTATAACATCAGAATCCTAGTCAGACGCAGGAGGTTGGTCATGTGGTGTCGCGTGATGTCGCACGGGCGAAGACGACCACTCTCTTCAATTTTTTTCTTTTTAATTTAACTAAAAAAATAAAAATATAAAGTTTTTTAGTTTTTTTATTTTAAAAAAAGAAAATGTCTTCACCCACGGGGCACCACGTGCCTAACCCCATGCGTCTGACCAGGATTCTGATGTTACATGTCAGCAAAATTGGCCAAAATTGGTAATAGGGGTATATGACAAACACAGTAGTAACTTCGAGGAAGTCCGACATTGAAAAAAAAAAGAATAAGAGTAACTGACAAAAGTACCAAAACTTCAAGGACTTATGACATAATTAAACCTTTTCAATATTTACGGTAAGTTTTTGTTTCCTACGTATCTCTCAATTTTCAACTAAAACTCATGATATTGTTCATTAAGTTCAAAATGAAAAAGATTTGCAAAATACATTCATCACTTTTTTTTAAATTTTACCTTCAAAAAATGGATTTTAGAATATATTATATGGAAACAAAACCTACTTTTAAAACGAAATTGAAAAAATTAAAGAACGAAATCGACAAACAAAATATAGCTTTAGTCATTTATAGAAACAAAAACAAGGCCATTAATTTTTTAGGAACACTGTTATTCTCATTTTTTTAGGTACATGTTTAGATCCTTGGTCTAATAATAAATCGCATGTCTTTGAAATGCAAGTATGAAAAGGCACATATATCGCAAGTATGAAATGCCTGTGTTTTGTTTTGGCGGTGTTGAAACCTCAAACGTGATTTTGCATCCAAACTGCTATGCGAGTCAGTTTGGTAGGGCGGTGGGGGAGCTCAAACGCGTGTTGGGCATAAGCTCCCCCTCTAAACTTTCACGTTTGGTGTAAGTTTGGTTGTCAGTTTGGTTGTGTTTGCGGGTTTTTTGTCCGACGCCTGCCGAACTGACGGTGAGGTGTGGGGTGTGGGTAACGACAGGTTATATGGTAATCTTGTGAAAGGTACTTGACCGTCTTTTTGGTATTTTTGAGTATTTGGATTCACGCAGAATGAAAGTAAATGCGAGTAAGCGTAAAACCGACACCAAGAACACGATGCGGCGAAATTTAAAAGCGCAGTAAGGTAAATGACTTGGAATCGTAAAGGAAAGCGGTTAAAATGTGCGGTAAAGTAAATTGCATGTAATAAAGAGTGCAAGAAAACGTAAAGATTGCATTGAAATTAAATGGGTGGAAGGCTGAGGTTCTTTACAATGGCGTTTCTCCGTTTGTCTGCTCCGGTGAGACGTTTAGGATTTTTAGCCTATGTGTGTCAACCTAGCAACCAACCCCGATTACAACCTAAGGACTTCCTATTTATAGGAATCCGAAAGCTATTTACAAAGCTACTCGCACGTTCTGCACAACCGCAGAACCCACGTTTTTGATAACTACCCACTACGCTATCCCCCACGATGTAACTGCCCACGTCGTGGTTTGGGCTTAGTGGATACTTCTATCGGACTCCGTGGTGACATCTTTGCTGATACTTCTTCGACTGGCATCTTCCTTCGACCGCAACCTTTGACTCTTGTCTAAGTCTCTTTGTTGCTCGAAGCATTGACGCTGTTGTGCTCCAGCCTCTTGGTTCTGGGATGTCGTCCGACACCGAGCTCCTTTCGACAGACGGGGCTATCGCTGAAACAAGCTTTCGACCCGCTGTCGGCCTTAGATGCATTCGATCGATATTGGTGACAAGTAATTCAACTAAACACTGTTTCACCAGCATTCAATCAAAAAACCTGCCCCCGACGTTTCTAGTAGAATGCTGTCAAAGGACTTGTTTCCTTTAACTCTTTAATAGGAAAGGCGGCCTTAGTCGATCCTAGCAGGACACAAACCTTGACCTATGGGATTACAAAGACCTTTCCAATGCTTATTTATCAGGTTCATTGCTTCCTCCAATTCGGAGTTCTTGCTATGACCTGACGCATCAGAAATGGATTCCATGTAATCCCACATGTTTATCCTTTCACCATTTAAGAGGATAAAGGTGGTATTCGGGGGGGGGGGGGGGCATCCCTTCATTTCCCTGTCCTCACCCGAATACCTTAATCCCACATGTTTAACCTTTGGTGAGCCTATTTTTATGTGGAATATGAATCTTTTTTCCTCTTTCCAGAAATTATGAAGGCATTCCTTAAGTTTCCTCATTGTAACTCATGGCTTTTCTTGGTAAAAACTGAGGATTTTATAGCCACAAGTAGCATTAAATGCCTCCATTATTACTCTGTCGTTCCCAATGTTGATAAGACGTTTCTGGCTCCTCTTTTCTTGTGCCACCATTCCTTCGACACAGACCTTTTGTTACTGCCTCTTTCTTCTATCGACACACGTTCACGTCCTTCGAAGTCACTTTTAAGTCATGCCACTTAAGTACACCTCCTTCGACATCACTTATGTTGTCGACACACATTCTTTTGTCGAAATCTTCCCTTTGTCGGATTGTATGTTCACTTCCTTCGAAGTCACTTTTAAACAAAAATGTTTAAGTACACTTCCGTCGACGTCACTTATACATCCGACATTCGCAACCTTTTGTCGATTCCGATTTCCCGTTAACAGAGGCCCCCCAAGTTTTGGTATCCGACGCGTCTTTTCGGAGGATGCCAAAAGTTGTATCTTTTTCGAAATGTCCTTTCATCATTAGGATTCTGAAACGACGAATTTATCTTTTTGAATTGATGCTTCCTATTGGAACATTGTGTTGGTCTTACACGTCTTTCCACTTCTTATTTAAACTTGATCAATAATCATTATCCCCTTTTTATCTTTTCTTGCTTGCCACTGCATCCTCTCTTTCTGACTTGAAACCCTTTTTGCCTTCTCCAAAACCCTACTTTCAACATGGCAATCCAAGGTGTTCTTGATCCCGAAATTGATTTGAAAGTCCCATATCATGAACGTAGTCTGATCATTCCTGCTACTTCCTTCATCCCTGCCGATGGCGAACCTGTTAACCCTTCTCCTGCTTTTTTGGGTCCCTTGATGACTGTAGCAGAATCTTGTGACCTTATCATGAGTGCCAACTTTCCACTTTCCAACCCTAATGAGATTCGTCCCGTGGCTACGCTTAATCCCGTTTACACTTGCCACTTCGACAAAGAGCATTCCCGTAGAGTTCTAAGGAATGTGAAACCATTCATCAAGTTTAACGAGTGGATCGATAGGCTTCGGCCTCACAAGAGAGAATCATGGAAGAGGGCCGGTTTTGAGGACCTTCTCATTCTGACAACTTGCAGTCTTCACTATGATGATGGACTTTTGGGTGCTGCATGTTACTTTTGGTGTCGCCGAACCAATTGTTTCCATTTCCGATACGGCATGATGACTCCCACCCTCTTCGATGTTGCCGCTTTGACTAGTCTTCGTCCCGACGGAGAACTTTTAACTGTTGAAAGCAAACCCAACGATGTTGTACATATTAGTGACGGGTCTTTTGCCTTCAGTAATTATGTCGAAGGGCGTCTGGATGATTACAGAGATAGCCCAACAGTTAGTAATGAGGAACACGTCGAATTTCTAACAGTGTGGCTTAGTGCTTTCGTCTTTTGCACCAAATCTCGTCAAGTGAACAAATCTCTGGTGCCTTTAGCCACGATCCTGAATGAAGAAAGGCAAGTGGCTCTCAGCCAACTTCTCTTGGCAAAACTATATTCGACAATCAGCCATGTATCCGACACCATTAGACTTCACAAGCAACTGGTGACTAATGTCGGAGGTCCTACTTAGCTTTTACATTTGTGGCTGAATGCCATTCTGAAACGTCATATGATGCCGATGCACAATAGTGTTTGTTCTTTCCGGTTCAACTATGGCTGTTTGGCAGTGAACTACGAAGTTCCTGTGCTGTCGTCTCGTACCAACACCTTCCTCCATTTCATGAAGATTTTTGCCAACATTACCATGTCATCTGAGGACATTGACTTTTCTCCCTTTGTGGAAAGGGCTGTTGGGCTTGAATGGTTCCGTCTTCCTTATCCGAGTTCAAATGCTGCAGCAAGACAGTTAAATGATGTCCTTTGGGGAAATTATTTAAGTCAGCGGGTTTTATTTGGTGGTTTGCCCGATTCTACTGCCTATGAAGAAAAATAAATCTTTCTTCATTACTCCAACTGTGTGTCGAGGCAGTTTGGCCTTTGTCAAGGTTTACCAGCCCCTATGCTTGCATCGGTGTCCCAAGAATTTCACCATGGTCAGTTAATGGACTTCAAATCTTCTTGGAAGACAGTGTTGAATAGGTTTGTGTCAAAAAATCTTGCTTCCCTTAGCCGTTTCAACCTTATCGGCTTCACTCCTTGTTTCTTGGCTAGCCCCAATTTCGTACGTTGGTGGGAATCATACTTCAACACATACCACGTGGCCTATGAAACTATCGTCGACAGGATGAGTGCAAGGACTCCGTTAGATGTAGCAGCCAACAAAACTGGTTAGAACGTTCAACCATTTTTATCTTTTAGCCTCCTTTTCCTTTCGGTTCTCTCATTTGTTGTCTTTTTCGTAGTGGCCAAGCCGGACCTTATTGACTATTCTGCGGCAATTAAGGCTCACGCATCCAGAAAGAAAGATGGTGACCCTTCATCACCCAAGAAACATAAGAAACGGCGCCATAACAATCCTATCGACGACTTTGTCAAAGCCAAGAAGCACCATAAGGGACGAACTGAACAACCGTCGGATAAACCTCGTGTCGATCCTGAAAGAACTGAAAGTTCCTTAGTTCGTCCTCTTTCGAAGAAGCTTCAAGTTTCAACTGCTTCATCTGCTCCTCTGATCCGTCCTTCTTCGAATCCTTCATCCAAAGCTCAATCACAACCACGTCCGAAGGCAAAGGGAATTGTCATTCGAGAGTCGTCTCCTCATGTAACTACTCAAAGGACACATGATGATGCGGCTGACCTGTTTGTTGATGTTTCCCATCACGACCCTCGTGCTGGTGAATTCCTTCCGACTCCAATACTTAATCCATTCATTGAAGAGGATCTAGTCGAAGATACCAGCATCCAACTGCGAAGGCGTCCTCCTCACCGACAAATGATTCTTGATGATTTATCTTCGGAAGAACATCACGTCGACATTGCATTTGATCAAACCGACAGACTGCACTCCATCGAAGCCTCCATGCAACGGTGTCTTGATGACACTTCTTCTTCGGCAGCAGTCGAAGTTGTCATCCAAGGCCCTAATCAAGTTGCTGTCGACACTGAGCCTCTTGACGTTGATTCTCATGTAGTGGAATCTCCTGTTGCTGTCGTGGGTCCTGAGACCACGAATGCATGTGGCCCTTCCTTTGAGGTATTTGCGAATTTACTCATTCACCCTTTGTGCAGCATTAAAAGATCTTTACCAACCTCCTTTTATTTTTCTTCAGATTCCCAAAGACTCGGCCCAAGTTGGAGGTTTTGACGGCAGCTTATCAATTCCTGCTTCATCTAATCCTGCCGCTGTTACCTCCGTTGAGGTTCCTTCTTGCACGCCTCCATCTACCACCATGGCCCCTTCGGTTCAGGCTTCCTCCTCCACTGCTTTCGTTGCACTCCGAGAATTAATGGCTAAAGCACGATCTGTTGAAGCAGCCATGAATTCTCCTTTGAGAGAGGCGGAACCGGTTGCGGATCAGTTGATGGTGACTTTGAAGAACGTCTGTTGTCGGCCTTTCGATCAATTACTAGACGATTCTTCTACTCTTGAGCTCTTGACTTCCACCATCAATTCACTCTTGCAACACCCTAATCCGGCAGATGTTGAATCCAAATTGACGGGGTTGCAGCGATTCGTAAATAACTGGACTACTGAAAGTCCAAGGATTTTGAATGACATCAAAGTTTATGAAGATGTCAAAGCAAATCAAAGCAAGATGGAGGCCGAATTCATGGAATCAGAACGGGAGGATGCCGATTGTTCTTCCAAGGTTGATACTACACTTCAGCAATTGGAAGAAAATGGAGCTAAGATTCGAGAACTGCAAGAAGAGTTAGCTCGTCGGGAACGAGATGAATTGGACCTGAACCAATATTTGGGATCCGTCAAAGCCAACCGTCAAGAATTGGCTGCCAAGGTTGATGCTTTGGTGGCGCCTTATCAGCAAATTACAGATACTTTGGGTACTTATTTGCAAGGATACAGGGTTGGAATCCGACGCAGAGATGCTTTCGCCACGGATTGGCGTTCCTTCGGCAACCTTTTCGGATGAATTTTATTTTCCCTTTTGTATTTGCTTCTTATACTTTGCTTTTGTATGGATTTTGCAATTCTCAATTCAATGCATTTTTATTTTCGTCATTGTCGGCTTATACTTTTTCAAATACTTGCCGTTAATTTCTTTAATCTTTTTCCCCGTTTCGACTTCAATTAATTCGTATGCATTGCCCGAATAAGCTCTTAATACTTTAAATGACCCTGCCCATTTTGGTGACCCCTTGCCGTATTCATTCGAGCGTTTGTCGATGGGTAAAATTACTTTCCATACCAATTCATCCGGTAAGAACGACTTAAACTTGACTTTGGCATCGTAATATCTAGCAACTTTTTCTTTTTGTCGCATAATATTTTCCAACGCCAACAATCTTTCGTCGTGCACCTCATTTAACTCGTCAAACATGGCATTCCAATAGTCATTCGTAGGCATTTCATGTTGCCTTTGAAATCGTATTGCTTCCAAGTTGATTTCAACTGGTAACATGGCCTCATGGCCATATGTTAACATGTAAGGCGTCGTCCCTGTTGCTTCATTCGGCGAATTTCGGATAGCCCATAACGCCGGTGTCAACGCTTCATGCCAATTCCGTGGTTTACTCTTGATCTGCTTCTTGATGATATTAATAATCCACTTGTTGGCTGCTTCAGCTTGTCCATTGGCTTGTGCATAATAAGGTGTCGAGGTTAGTAACTTGATTCTTCTTGATGCCAAATATCCTTTCAATTTTCTCCCCAAGAAAATAGATGCTTGATCTGTAGTTATCGTCTCGGGAATTCCAAATCGACACACGATATGGTCTTCAATAAAATCAATTACTTGCTCTTGTTCGACCTTTACTAAAGGTATCGCTTCTACCCATTTGGTAAAATAGTCCACACCCACTAATATCCTTGAATGGCTTTTCGAAGAGTGAGGAACGATCTCTCCAATAACGTCCAATGCCCATCCTCTAAAAGGCCATGGCTTGATAATCGAATGCAATTCTCCTGCTGGGACATTCTGAACGTAGCCATGTTTTTGGCATTCTTCACATGACTTTGCAAAATTCATGAAATCAGATACTAATATGGGCCAAAAGACTCTTTGCCTTCTAAGTATCCATTTCATCTTTTCCCTTGCCTGGTGTGCTCCGCATATCCCTTCATGTACTTCCGCCAAAGCTATGAAAGCGTCTTCCTTGTCGAGACATACCTCCAAATTTCCGTCGACCGATTTGTGATATAGATCGCCTCCTAGTAACGTGAAGTTGGTGGCTTTTAGCTTTAGCTTTTGTTCGACATTGGGGGACGGATTCGTCAAGTAGTCAGCTATGGGTTTCCTCCAATCATTGTCAGATGCCAATGCATTCACCATTACTTCTCGTTCTTGAGGGGGATATAACAGTTCTTCGATCCGTGTCGCTTTATCCAAAGTCTTCTTCGATATACGGTATCTGGATGCAATTTGGGCCAAATGGTTGGCCTTTTGATTATGATACCGGTATATGTGTTCGACTGAGACATCATCAAATTGGCGCATCATTTTCCATGCCATATTGCGATACTTAGCCAACTTCGGATTTAGACACTTATATTCGTCAACCAATTGTTTAATGACCAGCTGAGAATCTCCCTTTATGGCCACGTTCTTGGCCTTTAGGAAAATTAATATTTCAAGGCCAATTAGAATAGCCTCGTACTCAGCCTCATTATTTGAACATTGATATTTAAGGTTGAACATGAATTCCATGGGAATTCCTTCAGGGGATATGAGTAAGATTCCAACTCCTATCCCCTTCTTATGTGATGATCCATCAAAATACATCACCCAAGGCCTTAAGCCGACAAAATTAACAGATAAAGCCATGTCTACACATGGGTGATCTGCCAAAAAGTCGGCTACCACTTGGCCTTTGATGGCTTTTAATGGTACATATTGAAGTGAAAATTCAGTTAACGCTAACGTCCACTTGCCAACCCTACCATGTATAATTGGCTTGGATAGCATATATTTAATGACGTCAGACTTCGACAAAACTAAAACATGGAAGCTTTTCATATAATGCTTAAGTTTTGTACAAGAAAAGTAAAGTGCTAAACATAATTTCTCTATTTCACAATACCGTATTTCGGCATCATTCAACACTCTACTTAAATAAAATACAGCTCTTTCTACACCATTTTCATTTTCTTGGGCTAACATACTCCCTATGGTGTAATCAGAAGCTGATATATACAATTTTAAAGGAAAACCTGGTTGAGGCGGCATCATGACTGGTGGTGTCGACAGGTACCTCTTCAAATCATCAAACGCCGCTTGTTGCTCTGGTCCCCATTTAAAATCCTCTTCATGTTTCAACTTCACGAGAGGTGCAAAGGCTCTGGTTCTTCTCGACAAATTTGATATGAACCTTCTCAAATAATTCACCTTGCCCAGGAATGACTGAACCTCTTTCTTGTTGGTCGGAGGAGATGCTTCTATGATGGCCTTGGCTTTGTTCTTGTCGACCTCAATGCCGTTTCTGTGAACAAGGAATCCCAAAAACTGGCCAGCAGTGACTCCAAAGGTACATTTGATTGGATTCATCTTCAAATTATGCTTCCTCATTCTTGTGAATGCCTTCTCCAGGCTTTCTAAATGCTCTTCTTGAGTATCTGACTTGATCACCACATCATCGATGTATACTTCTAAGAACTTGCCAATCATGTCATGAAAAATCAGGTTCATTGCCCTTTGATATGTTGCTCCTGCATTCTTGAGTCCAAATGGCATCATCACCCATTCGAAGGTTCCTATTGCACCTGGACACCTGAACGCAGTCTTCGATACGTCTCCCTCCGCAATGAAAATCTGATTGTAACCTTGCCGTTCTGATGAACTTTGCCTTCAACAGTCTTTCAATCTCATCCTTAATTTTGAGGACTACGTCGGGTGCGAATCGTCGAACCGCTTGCTTAACTGGTTTATGATCAGGCCGTAAAGTCAGCCTATGTTCGACTAATCCTCTATTGAGTCCTGGCATATCTTCATATTCCCAAGCAAAGCAATCTTGGTTCCTTTTGATGAGATCAATGAGCTTTAGACGGAATTCCTCCTTCAACAACGAACTTACATAAATTGGTTTCGGCCTTTCAGCCGTTCCCAAGTTTACTTCATCTCTGGGATCCTCACTGATGAATCGAGCTTCTTCATCCGTCCACCCTCTTTCGAATCCCAAAGGACTATCATCTACGATACAATCCTGGAATGCACCTGTTTGAATAGTGCATTGCATTCTGTCGGCCACGTAAGCCGACAGTCTTTCCAGCTGTCGATCAACCATTAGTTTTGGTCGAAGGCCGCTGCTCAATGGCCTTGTCCATTTCGACAATTGCAACCCCATAGTTTTCCAACAAGCATTTATCCACTATGGGTTTCTGGAAGTTTTCTGCATCAAGTCGGATTGGCTTAATGTTGGGATTGTAGACTTTGAAATCTACATGCATCTGTTGCATATAACATGGACTGTCATCCGCTGGAATCACCTCCACCTTGTTCTCATGGTTCCATAAAACCAATTTTTGATGGGCCGTTGACGGAACGGCCCCCACAGCATGGATCCAATCCCTTCCTAGCAAAAGATTGTAACTAGCTTTAGACGGAACTACCACAAACAAAGTATCTCTTGTGACTGAATCCACCTCAACTTTCAGCATCATCACACCGTGTGATTGAGCAATTTTTCCAGTAAAGCCAACTACAACCACATTTGTCGGAATCAAGTCCGACTCCGCTTTTCCCATTCTTTTGAATACATTCCAAGGTAGAACGTTGACGGCGGCTCCTCCATCCACCAATACTCGATTTAAAGGCTTCCCGTCAATGATGGCCTTAATGTGTAAAGGCCTTAAGTGTTCTCTTTTGCTCTCCTCCAATGGTTCGAATTGAGCAATGTGACCAATGTCGACTTCCAAATGAAGCCGGTCCAAGAGGAAAAGACATTCAGGTAGGCCAGGCACCTCATCACCGAGGTATGAATCATCAGAATCGTCACTCATATCTCCTTCTTCATGTGCATGATCTCCTGGCATGTCAAAGGGTAAACCAACATTGTTGATTGAGAGACTACCGATCTTCTTACTCTGAGCATCTATCATGTCTTGATCATTGACAATGATATCCAAAGTGTCATCAGAGTCCCCCTCGTATGATTCACTCATCTGGTTCGATCCCTCAGACTTCTTCACCCATTCTTGCTTCCGTCTGCCATTGTGTCGACCTTTAGCCGTTTTCGGCTTCATACTTGCAACAAGGCATCCTTGATCATTCGAGGGTAATTCATCAATGTTAACTCCTTCAGCTTCTGCCTTTCGGATTCTCTGAAGCCTTCTTTTCTGAGTACGTGTTAACCCTTCATAAATCGACCCAGATGTCGATTCTGACTGCGCCTTTTTCTGCACAACTCGATCATATGCTATTGGCCTTGAAAGATGTCCTCCATAAACTCTTCGACTGGACAAAGGTCTTCGAGCTTCTCGGGCCAACTCCCGTCGGATGTGTTCTCGTTCTTGAACCCTAGCTCGTATCTTCTTTCTCAAGTCTTCTCTTTTGGATCCATTTCCTTTCTGCGTTGCAGACTTTCGGTCATAGACAACTTGGCATCTTGGACAAATTTGAACATCACCGTTTCGCTTCCTCCTACAAAAGTGTCGGAGTGATTCTCCGTCTTCAGGAAACACTTCGGCGTCATAAGCCAACGAGAGAGTGCTAATAGAAAACACTCCTTGAGCCTCAACTTCATTAACCTCCTTCTGAAAAGGGTCGATGTCGATCTTCATATCTTTCACTATGAACTTCAACTTCCCCTTGTCGATTCCCTGTTGAATTAAGTCCCTGAAAGCAAAGCAATCATTGGTATTATGAGTAAAATTGTTATGATATTTGCAATACTTTCTTCCTCTTAATTCATCTTTTTTCAACAACTTATGACCTTCTGGCAATTTAATTTGTTTATCCTTTAACAACGAGTCAAAAACTTGTTCAGTTTTGGAAACGTCGAAAGTGTATGTTTTCTTATACAAATTTTCGCTAACGGGTTTAGACGGTCGTAAAGCGGAACATGAATAAGGTTTTTCATCTCCTAACTCTATCACGTTAACTTCTGAACTACCGTCGAATGTTTCCCCGTCAGAAGGTTGAGAATCAACATAATGAATGCGTTCCTTCTTTGGAACCTTAAAATCTCTCCCTTTCGTTTTTTCATCCCTTAGATTTTCAATCTGCCGAACGCAAGCGGCTAATTGTGCCAAATCTAACAGATGTTGGGTAACTAACTTCTTACGAATATGATATTCTAAACCCGACACAGCCATCTTAACCACTTCCGGTTCAGGAATTGGAGTAAAACATCTACTCCTCATTTGCCTAAAGCGTGCCAAGTAGTCATCGATTGGCTCCCCAGTGAATCTTTTCACACTTAATAAATCCGTCAAGGCAACTCTCAATTCGCCTCTATAGAATTGTTCGTGAAAAGACCTCTCTAATTGGGTCCAAGCGTGAATAGAATTCGATCGTAAGGTTGAGAACCAGGAAAAAGCGTTCCTCATCAAAGAACTAGGGAATAGCCGCATTCTGATAGCTTCATCCGCGGCTAAATCGCCCAACTCAATAGTGTAACGAGTGATGTGTTCGACAGTAGATTCTCCCGCTTCACCGGCAAACTTCGACAATTTCGGAATCTTTGTTCCTCTTGGGATTTCTGCTAACTGTACCCACTCTGGAAAGGGCAAATTGAAACCTGGCTGGTTAGCCATGCCGACATTGAACCCGATCCGACTCAGTGCCTGTTCAACTATCCGATTTACGTCATCAGGTTCAACTCTTGCCTCTCTTTCTTGTCGGAGCAAATGTCGAGCCAAATTCTGTCTTGCTAATGCTGCTTGAAGATCTTCTCCTCTCTGCATAAATGCAACTTGTGTTGGATTTTGAACGTGTTGAGGTGCTTCGACACCTGGATGAAAAACCGCTTGCTGGTTTTCCGACATCGCATTACCTGCACTAAAAGTTGGGTTAGTATGAACATGATCCAACGTCGTCGGGATTCTACTATCCTGCTGCGGTGACGACACTTGAGCAGTGTGTCGTACTTCTTGGCCAATAGGATAACTTTGTACCAAAATTGGCCTTGATAGATTCCTATCTACAGGTGGAGTATTGACGGACTCGCTATGCTCATTGTCATCGACACCTAAGACTTGATTTAATCTTTTCATATATTGTGCAATTTTCCCACAAGTCTCATTTGTCACCAACATCGCTGGGTTGATAACCGAACCCAATTGAGCCGTCAATTGATCAACCAGTTGTACATTAGCCTCCTCGATTTGTTGACGGATATGTGTAACGGGATTGATAGGCATGTATCTTGAACCGTTACTCGTACCAGCCATGTCCGTAGCAGAACGCATGAAAGCCATGTTAGTGGCCCCCGTCGTCGCATTTGTGCTGCCTACTGAACTACTCAAAGGCCATGTCAACGTTGATCCTGGGACAAAACCAGGTGGCAAACCGTAGGGAGAGACTTGTCCCCCGCTATTGGAACTGCTACCAAAAGTAAAACCACTGGTGAGGTTTCCCCCATTTGGGCCATTATTTGGCCGTTGAATTGTGGTTACGACAGTTGATTCCACGGCGGAACCGCTTCCTCCGGTCATTTGAGGAGCACTTGTCGAAACACTTGGCGTAACGATTTCTGAAATAATGGTGGTCTATTGACCACCTTGACTTGTAATAACCATTGGCGATGAAGATGGCAAAGTTATGCCACTTCTCAAACGCATGCAAACAAGCACAAGTTACTCCGAACCTGTCCCACTGGGCGTGTCAATTTTGTTTGCGGGTTTTTCGTCCGACGCCTGCCGAACTGACGGTGAGGTGTGGGGTGTGGGCAACGACAGGTTATATGGTAATCTTGTGAAAGGTACTTGACCGTCTTTTTGGTATTTTTGGGTATTTGGATTCACGCAGAATGAAAGTAAATGCGAGTAAGCGTAAAACCGACACCAAGAAGACGATGCGGCGAAATTTAAAAGCGCAGTAAGGTAAATGACTTGGAATCGTAAAGGAAAGCGGTTAAAATGTGCGGTAAAGTAAATTGCATGTAATAAAGAGTGCAAGAAAACGTAAAGATTGCATTGAAATTAAATGGGTGGAAGGCTGAGGTTCTTTACAATGGCGTTTCTCCGTTTGTCTGCTCGGGTGAGACGTTTAGGATTTTTAGCCTATGTGTGTCAACCTAGCAACCAACCCCGATTACAAACTAAGGACTTCCTATTTATAGGAATCCGAAAGCTATTTACAAAGCTACTCGCACGTTCTGCACAACCGCAGAACCCACGTTTTTGATAACTACCCACTACGCTATCCCCCACGATGTAACTGCCCACGTCGTGGTTTGGGCTTAGTGGATACTTCTGTCGGACTCCGTGGTGACATCTTTGCTGATACTTCTTCGACTGGAATCTTCCTTCGACCGCAACCTTTGACTCTTGTCTAAGTCTCTTTGTTGCTCGAAGCATTGACGTTGTTGTGCTCCAGCCTCTTGGTTCTGGGATGTCGTCCGACACCGAGCTCCTTTCGACAGACGGGGCTATCGCTGAAACAAGCTTTCGACCCGCTGTCGGCCTTAGATGCATTCGATCGATATTGGTGACAAGTAATTCAACTAAACACTGTTTCACCAGCATTCAATCAAAAAACCTGCCCCCGACGTTTCTAGTAGAATGCTGTCAAAGGACTTGTTTCCTTTAACTCTTTAATAGGAAAGGCGGCCTTAGTCGATCCTAGCAGGACACAAACCTTGACCTATGGGATTACAAAGACCTTTCCAATGTTTATTTATCAGGTTCATTGCTTCCTCCAATTCGGAGTTCTTGCTATGACCTGACGCATCAGAAATGGATTCCATGTAATCCCACATGTTTATCCTTTCACCATTTAAGAGGATAAAGGTGGTATTGGGGGGGGCATCCCTTCATTTCCCTGTCCTCACCCGAATACCTTAATCCCACATGTTTAACCTTTGGTGAGCCTATTTTTATGTGGAATATGAATCTTTTTTCCTCTTTCCAGAAATTATGAAGGCATTCCTTAAGTTTCCTCATTGTAACTCGTGGATTTTCTTGGTAAAAACTAAGGATTTTATAGCCACAAGTAGCATTAAATGCCTCCATTATTACTCTGCCGTTCCCAATGTTGATAAGACGTTTCTGGCTCCTACTTTCTTGTGCCACCATTCCTTCGACACAGACCTCTTGTTACTGCCTCTTTCTTCTATCGACACACGTTCACGTCCTTCGAAGTCACTTTTAAGTCATGTCACTTAAGTACACCTCCTTCGACATCACTTATGTTGTCGACACACATTCTTTTGTCGAAATCTTCCCTTTGTCGGATTGTACGTTCACTTCCTTCGAAGTCACTTTTAAACAAAAATGTTTAAGTACACTTCCGTCGACGTCACTTATACATCCAACATTCGCAACCTTTTGTCGATTCCGATCTCCCGTTAACAGAGGCCCCCCAAGTTTTGGTATGCGACGCGTCTTTTCGGAGGATGCCAAAAGTTGTATCTTTTTCGAAATGTCCTTTCATCATTAGGATTCTGAAACGACGAATTTATCTTTTTGAATTGACGCTTCCTATTGGACCATTGCGTTGGTCTTACACGTCTTTCCACTTCTTATTTAAACATGATCAATAATCATTATCCCCTTTTTATCTTTTCTTGCTTGCCACTGCATCCTCTCTTTCTGACTTGAAACCCTTTTTGCCTTCTCCAAAACCCTACTTTCAACATGGCAATCCAAGGTGTTCTTGATCCAGAAATTGATTTGGAAGTCCCATATCATGAACGTAGTCTGATCATTCCTGCTACTTCCTTCATCCCTGCCGATGGCGAACCTGTTAACCCTTCTCCTGCTTTTTTGGGTCCCTTGATGACTGTAGCAGAATCTTGTGACCCTATCATGAGTGCCAACTTTCCACTTTCCAACCCTAATGAGATTCGTCCCGTGGCTACGCTTAATCCCGTTTACACTTGCCACTTCGACAAAGAGCATTCCCGTAGAGTTCTAAGGAATGTGAAACCATTCACCAAGTTTAACGAGTGGATCGATAGGCTTCGGCCTCACAAGAGAGAATCATGGAAGAGGGCCGGTTTTGAGGACCTCATCATTCTGACAACTTGCAGTCTTCACTATGATGATGGACTTTTCGGTGCTGCATGTTACTTTTGGTGTCGCCGAACCAATTGTTTCCATTTCCGATATGGCATGATGACTCCCACCCTCTTCGATGTTGCCGCTTTGACTAGTCTTCGTCCCGACGGAGAACTTTTAACTGTTGAAAGCAAACCCAACGATGTTGTACATATTAGTGACGGGTCTTTTGCCTTCAGTAATTATGTCGAAGCGTGTCTGGATGATTACAGAGATAGCCCAACAGTTAGTAATGAGGAACACGTCGAATTTCTAACAGTGTGGCTTAGTGCTTTCGTCTTTTGCACCAAATCTCGTCAAGTGAACAAATCTCTGGTGCCTTTAGCCACGATCCTGCATGAAGAAAGGCAAGTGGCTCTCAGCCAACTTCTCTTGGCAAAACTATATTCGACAATCAGCCATGTATCTGACACCATTAGACTTCACAAGCAACTGGTGACTGATGTCGGAGGTCCTACTTGGCTTTTACATTTGTGGCTGAATGCCATTCTGAAACGTCATATGATGCCGACGCACAATAGTGTTTGTTCTTTCCGGTTCAACTATGACTGTTTGGCAGCGAACTACGAAGTTCCTGTGCTGTCGTCTCGTACCAACACCTTCCTCCATTTCATGAAGATTTTTGCCAACATTACCATGTCATCTGAGGACATTGACTTTTCTCCCTTTGTGGAAAGGGCTGTTGGGCTTGAATGGTTCCGTCTTCCTTATCCGAGTTCAAATGCTGCAGCAAGACAGTTAAATGATGTCCTTTGGGGACATTATTTAAGTCAACGAGTTTTATTTGGTGGTTTGCCCGATTCTACTGCCTATGAAGAAAAATAAATCTTTCTTCATTACTCCAACTGTGTGTCGAGGCAGTTTGGCCTTTGTCAAGGTTTACCAGCCCCTATGCTTGCATCGGTGTCCCAAGAATTTCACCATGGCCAGTTAATGGACTTCAAATCTTCTTGGAAGACGGTGTTGAATAGGTTTGTGTCAAAAAACCTTGCTTCCCTTAGCCGTTTCAACCTTATCGGCTTCACTCCTTGTTTCTTGGCTAGCCCCAATTTCGTACGTTGGTGGGAATCATACTTCAACACATACCATGTGGCCTATGAAACTATTGTCGACAGGATGAGTGCAAGGACTCCGTTAGATGTAGCGGCCGACAAAACTGGTAAGAACGTTCAACCATTTTTTATCTTTTAGCCTCCTTTTCCTTTCGGTTCTCTCATTTGTTGTCTTTTTCGTAGTGGCCAAGCCGGACCTTATTGACTATTCTGCGGCAATTAAGGCTCACGCATCCAGAAAGAAAGATGGTGACCCTTCATCACCCAAGAAACATAAGAAACGGCGCCATAACAATCCTACCGACGACTTTGTCAAAGCCAAGAAGCACCATAAGGGACGAACTGAACAACCGTCGGATAAACCTCGTGTCGATCCTGAAAGAACTGAAAGTTCCTTAGTTCGTCCTCTTTCGAAGAAGCTTCAAGTTTTAACTGCTTCATCTGCTCCTCCGATCCGTCCTTCTTCGAATCCTTCATCCAAAGCTCAATCACAACCACGTCCGAAGGCGAAGGGAATCGTCATTCGAGAGCCGTCTCCTCATGTAACTACTCAAAGGACACATGATGATGCGGCTGACCTGTTTGTTGATGTTTCCCATCACGACCCTCGTGCTGGTGAATTCCTTTCGACTCCAACACTTAATCCATTCATTGAAGAGGATCTAGTTGAAGATACCAGCATCCAACTGCGAAGACGTCCTCCTCACCGACAAATGATTCTTGATGATTTATCTTCGGACGAACATCACGTCGACATTGCATTTGATCAAACCGACAGATTTCACTCCATCGAAGCCTCCATGCAACGGTGTCTTGATGACACTTCTTCTTTGGCAGCAGTCGAAGTTGTCATCCAAGGCCCTAATCAAGTTGCTGTCGACACTGAGCCTCTTGACGTTGATTCTCATGTAGTGGAATCTCCTGGTTCTGTCGTGGGTCCTGAGACCACGAATGCATGTGGCCCTTCCTTTGAGGTATTTGCGAATTTACTCATTCACCCTTTATGCAGCATTAAAAGATCTTTACCAACCTCCTTTTATTTTTCTTCAGATTCCTAAAGACTCGGCCCAAGTTGGAGGTTTTGACGGCAACTTATCAATTCCTGCTTCATCTAATCCTGCCGCTGTTACCTCCGTTGAGGTTCCTTCTTGCACGCCTCCATCTACCACCATGGCCCCTTCGGTTCAGTATATATGATAACTGTTGAGTTTTTTAAAATGAACCGGGATCTTTAGTATATATATATCAGAATAAAGTATCTTCTCATATGAGGAGATAACTTGCCTCCTTAACCCACTAAATTATTGCCATGTGTCATTATTTTTTAAAGCTTTTAAAAATTAAAAAAAAAACCAAGTAACTATGATGAAGAACAAAACACAACAGAGAACATAGAGATAGCATTTGAGAAAATAAAAAAACACAGCGGAGAAAAGAACCGCTCGCATCCACCCGCTCGTTCCATCGCCAAGCCCACCACCGCCGAGAGAAACGCATAAGAAAAGAGAACCGCTTGCAACCACCGCTCGCCACGACTCACAGCCATCGCTCCCGGATGCAGTCAAGCCCACCACCACTACCATTATATAGGATTAGAACCATTGTGCTACCTCTGTCATTGCCGCACTTTCCTCTCTTCTGCCACCACGCATGCACTGCGCTCCCTTGGTGACTGCAATGGGCACGACGGCTGCAAGCGGTGGTGAGCGGTGGCTGCGAGTGGTTCTCTTCTCTGTTGCATTTCTCTCAGTGGTGATGGGCTTGGCAGTGGCTGCAACGGGCGCGGTGGCTGCGAGTGGTTTTCTTATTTGTTCTGTTTCTCTCAGCGGTGGTGGGTTTGGCGGTAGCTACAACGGGCATGGTGGTTGTAACGGAATCGGTGGCTGCAACGGGTTCTCTTCTCTGCTGTGTTTTTGCGTTTTTCTCTAATGTTATCTCCTCGATCTGATCTCTTCTGTGTTTTGTTCATCATTTGTTTTTTTTTAAATTTCTAAAAGCTTTAAAAAATAAAGACACGTGGCAATAATTAAGTGGGTTAAGGAGGCAAGTTATCTCCTCATATGAGGAGATACTTTATTCTATATATATATGTATATTTTAATTTATAATATTTACTATATCCATATATTTAAATAAATTGTCAATATTTTTTTTTGCAACAAATAAATGCCATAATTATATACATTAGAAACGTGAATGTCAATACACATTTAAGATAGATAACTCTCAAACCAAAACAAATGGCTCCATACATACAAAAGGCTAAACAAGCTCGATCATATAGATGTTACATAGTCACATTCAAAAATATATATGGTGCCCTAAATTCAAAACTAAGTTAAGGTAACTCGTCAAGAACATATGTTGCCCATTCATCCTTGACTTCATTCAGGAATTCATCGGAGTAGTAGGTGTACTGGCAATCTTCAAAATACTATACAATTTAATAGAAAATGGAATTAGAATTGTGTTGATAAACTAAACGATATATTTATTATCAAATATGTGGTAAACATAAACCATATAATGAAAATTACAAACCAATGGTGGAATCATGTCATCTCCATAGTGCAATTGCACGATTTATTTCCTTCATATATCGCATGACATAATAACCACAATCAATATGATTGGGTTGCTTGGGACACTGTAAATTCCAAATTAAAAGATTAAACGACATAATAAGCACCTTAAATGCAATCAGAGCATCAATACTATAGTAGTGCTATAGAATATGTAACCACAAATTCAAACCAGAAGCAGTAAACAGTAACCACAAATTCAAACCAAGAAGTAAGCTAGCTAATAACTCCAAAATTCAAACCAGAAGTAGTAAGCAATAAGCTAGCTAATAACCACAAATTCAAACCAGAAGCAGTAAGCAGTAACCACAAATTCAAACCAAGCAGTAAGCTAGCTAATAACTCCAGAATTCAAACCAGAAGCAGTAAGCGGTAAAACAAAAGCAGTAAGCTAGCTAATTCGAGAGTATACCTACAATTACTACCTAAAAAAGAGGCTTACACAACATTAAACTTAACATAATTAGAATTTAGAAAACAAGAGGCTTACCCAACATTGCAAGGGGCCAGCACCCACTTCCCTACATCATCACTTTACCATTAGCGCCTTTTAATACTTTTATTCCATAATGGAAGCATCCATAGACCTCAGATAATTTGAGAACTTAGAAACATGATTATCATATAGCAAGCCTAAAATAAATTGAACCATTAAAAAAATAACAGACATTGGTTTTTGCTTCAGTTGGAGGAGGGTGAGCCTTAGTGCAACATTAAGTCTGCTGCTATGTGACCTGGTGATCCCAAGTTCAAAAAACAGCCTCCATTAATGGGGTAAAACTGTTAAAGCTGAGAACATCTATTTGCAAAGATATAAAGTTTGAACACACAGAGTCACACAGAAAAACAGGTGACAGGCAACTGCACCCATCATAAATTTGATCAAGAAAACTCTAACCCAAATCTATGAACCATGTTCAAAAAGTTAATGATATTCTAACTCTCTTAAACTTCTCGCTGTAAAGTGTAAGCCATCAGATACCAACTGGACTAGAGTCTAGACCTGATCCCATTTAATTTTTTTTCCAAATAGTTAAGTATTCACATTACACCTATGATGCTGAATTTAAGAAAATTACTAAGTAAGTTAGATCTTAGAAAAGTATAGTATTTCCAGAAAACCTTCGCAATGAAAAGGAATTCTTAGTAAAAATACTTGTGTGAGTGTGTGTTTTTGTGTGTGTGTGTGTGAGAGAGAGAGAGAGAGAATCAGAGAGATACATGCTCTTAATTTTAAACACAAGAATTAAATCCATTCTATAGACAATAAAACCAACTCAGAAACAGAATGGAGTACATGCTCTAATTATTTACTTGAAGTTTCATGGCAAGAACTTCAAGACACAATAGGTTCTAGTAGGTTATGAGGTCATGTCCTCATACTATGAGTAGCAGTCCTCCTTTCTAACGTAATTAACTATTCAATTGAGCATTTTGGTAGAATAATAAACTATTTTGTTGTAGAAAGTATTTAATCATGTCTAAAGCACTATCTAATTATCTGCCTAACATAACATCTAACTCTTTTTTTTAATAGATCAGAAACATGTAACTGCATTCATTGAAACCCCAGAATAATCCTTCAATTGATACAATATAATCAGTTAGATTCCCATATAAGAATATAATTCTTCAATACTTGCTCAATTCAGCAAATAAAGTAGGTAGTAGTATCTCATAAAGGTCATAAGCCAACAAAATTCTTCAAGAGAAACATTGTCACCAAAGACAATTCTTTAGCCAAGTATAGCACTACCACAACCTAAATGGATTCAAACACGAGCTACTATTTCAATCATTTTAAAAAACAGTTCATGGGCAAAAGTATTCAAATGTAAAAAAGATGGAAACTATAGAGGCTCTATGTCTATACCCTTTTGTATCAAATATATTTCAGCAACTATGAAAATCAGTGCAATCATATGAAATTGAAAGCAATTAAAGCTTAACTAATTACTAACATTCCAAACAATGTCATTACTAACATAAAGTATCAAAAGTAGTGTTATATTCATGAAAGAGGCATGAAAAGCAACACTAACATGGATGGTTGTAAGAGTTACTCAACAAAATCCAAGAAATCTTAAGAAACTTGTACATATTTTCTTATTATGAAGAGCCTAAGAAACTTAGAAGTATGGATATAGATTCTCAAGAGTAGAAATAATAAAGTAGTTCAAAATGTAAATATAGAAACTTCAATAACCAAGAAACCTATTTTCACTGCATACCAGACACTTATAGGGAATCTCAATACTAGTTTCTGTTTCTGAACCACAAGAGGACAATCCAAGATTGAAAAGATCTAAGCCTTCAATAGAGGTATGAACGATAGCAGATCAGATTATGACTCCAATGCTTATTCCAAATCATTATCAATAATAGTATAATGAAAAATAAATACTAAACCACAATACCATTTATTTTTCCAAAATAACAATAACATTCCAAAACAATTTAACACTAATTAATTATTATCAATATTATTAATATTATTTTTATTATTATTAAAACACAACACAGAACAACTTTAAAAAGGTATTAGGGATTTACCCTCAAATCAACTGTTGAAGGAACACAGGGTTCAATTCTATTTCAAATAGCTTCAACCACAACCTTAGGCAACATCAGCAGTAGCTCCGAGGCAGTCGATCGTTTCCAATAATCGTGGTTCAATTTGAACCAACATAGACATATATGGTGCACGGCGGAGGCGAGGTTGAGGTGGAAGCAAGAGCTTCGCCCATGGCTAGTGACTTAGGACGGTGGCAGCGAGAACCAATGGGGAGAGAAAGAGGCCCGAGGCAAGAGGGAGAGAGGCACACGATGGAGATGACCGGCGCACCTCAGCAGTGGTTCGGTCCTGTAGCGGCAAAGGTTGGTGGGTTGCGATTCGCATCCCAATCTCGAGAGAGAAAAATGCGAGGGAGGAGAGAAGGAAAGAGGGAGAGCGCGAGATGGAGACGCCGGAAGAGGGAGGTTGCGCGACGACGACAACGGCTAGGTGAGCGGCGGCGCGAACAAAATCCGGTGGATGGAGAAGGGACCCACGAAGAAGGAGGAGTATATGCGGCGGCTCCAACCTTAAGAAAGGAACTTAGGGTTTCCCTTCTCTAATTTGATTATTTATATTTATTTATTGATCTCAGTTCCGTGTTTTTATTATTCATCCCAGTTGAAGTAAAACAATGGGATAAATAAGGTTTGTGTGATTTTTAATTTTTAAAAAAATAAAAAATTGTTTATGTTATAACATTGATCCCGGTTCCGTGTTTTTTATAACCGGGATCAATAAATTCATGGTATTTTTGAACTATCATTTGTCTATTAATCCCCGTTCCGGAATAGAACCAGGATTAATATCCGGCTATTTTTTTGCAATTCTGTAGTAGTGGGTGGTTGGGGGCATTCTATAGAGTTCATATACCAACCGAAAATGTAAGGATGGATTCACTAAAAGCTATAACCCATAACCAATATTTAACCTTGAACTTATTTTGGAAGTCAACCATACTAATGTTACCATGGTTAAGATTATCTCATTTCTAGCCAGCCAGCAAATGCCCAACACATACCTGTTAAGCTTCTTCGAGAAAGGCATCACAACAATAGCCATGAAAGTGTCTTTATAGGTGTGCAGCACAGGCAAGCAAGCATAATTGTAACCAAGAAAAGAACCAAATTCAAATAAACTTCACCATAAAACAAGGAGTGAAACAGATGAATTACGCTTCACATTCTATTACCAAAGAGGCAACATCGAGGACCCACCTCAACCCCTATAGCAATAAGATTGTCACAAGTTGGAAATATATCATGAAAAAGTTCCATGTGAATGCAAGAACTTTCATTGGGGCCTTGCACTTCCACAACAACTAAAAAAATATCATCATTATGCATCATGTGAAATTGAGGAATCATGCGGGACTCATTAGCCAACCAACGTATCATGAACAGAGAATGAGCCAGTAGTACTAATACTCTGATGCCACCTATCTGGAACATCATCATGCAGAGAAATATCAAACAACAAAGTTATCAATTCCTCGTTAAAAAAGTTTCCCAAATAAAGTAAAATAAAGAGAGGGAGAGAGAAGATGAAGTTTAAACATAATAAACACTAACCAAATGAGTTATCATTAAGGCTTGATATTTTTTACGGGCAATCCCTTGCCACATTATTACAAGGCCAATTATGAGTGTGACAAAGTCGGCTTTTATAATTAATGTGTTCTCTTTCATTATGTGCTATCTTGGTTATCACCAAAAATGTATATTAGCTGTTTGTGACCCCAGAATGTGGCAAGGGTGGTGGTTATGGTGTTGTATAGCACAAAATCGTGAGAATGGGTTGGTAGTAATGGAAAGGGTAGGAGAAGGTTTTGGTAAAAGGGTCAAAGGAAAAAGGTGATGCAGAAGAGAGTTACATCAATATGGTCTTGATCTCAAGAACTTAGTCCAAAGTCTTGAAGGCTAACAAGAAAATTACCAATGATCGTGGAAGCATGTTCGGTTTCACAACATTGTTGGTCAGTGGCTTCATAGGTACCTATGATCATAAAAATAAAATAAAAATCATTTTTTTTAAACGGGAGAAGAGATGATAGAGTAGAAGCGGCAGTAGCGTGTTAGAGGTTAGTTATGATATCATCTTTACTATCTGTTTATCATTCAATTTACTTGTTATTTTCGTGTGCAAAAGAGTGATTGCCATAAAACGATAATAAATGTATAATGCAAAGTAAGGAATGGTAGTGTTTATGATGAAAATTTGTCAATTTTTTTAAATTTGAGAGTGGATGGTTTTCCAATCATTTCCCTAATTGCCAAAATCAGTTTTTTTATTATATTGGTCTGTTTTTTTTTATTATCAAATTGGTCCCTAATTTACTGTTTATCGTACGTGTCAACATAATCCACATTTGTAATGTTGGACAGAAAAATGACACATATGCTTATCTTATTGGTCTACATAACATGAACAGTGATTCATGGACCAATATGATAATAAAAAAAACGTGAGGGACCAATTTAAAATTTAAAAATCAGGAAACGAACCAAATACGTAGTTTAGCCAAATTTGTTTAAAATTATATTATGTGCCACTACGTTTTCATTCTTTTTTTTGTCTGTACTCTTTCGTCAGTATCACATGTGTCCCCAAAAGCACCTTTAATACGAAGGAACCTTGAGACTAATCGTGCACGAGATCGCGTTTCTGTACCTCTCCCAGCGGGGTGTGTTAACCGGAAATCGAACCTGAGACTTTTTAGTCTCACACCACTTGAGCCAACTTGAGCCAACTCTATTGGTAACTACGTTTTCATTCTTTCCATGATGTGAAGGGAAAATACTAAAAACATCTATTTCATGTTTTCAAGAATTGTTCTGTTTTAAGAAATATTTTCAAAGAAAACATTTTCTAAAATTCAACTAAACATATTTTTTTCCTTCATTTTCTATTGTTACGAGAAATGAAAATAGGAAATCGGCAAAACAAATAGATCCTTAAATTCTCAATATAATAATATTTTGACTAAAACACATATAAAATATACAATAATCAATATATTTTTAGGGTTTGTTTATTCTCAGCTCTTAGGTTGAGGATAAGAGTTAAAAAATGACTAAACTGTCACTTTAGTCCCTCACTTTGTAAGGAGCTTTCACTTTAGTCCCTTACTTTTCAATAATTCCTCTTTAGTCCCTCACTTTGAAAAAAGCTACTCACAATAGTCCCTAACAACTTTCTCCGTCCATAGACGTTAATATCTAACTCACGTGACCTTTAAATAACCTACGCACACGTGGCCGTTAACATTTTACACATGATGTTGAATTCAAAAGACAGAAATTGGAGGAAGAAGAGACTAGGGTTGTTGAAGAGGCAGCTAAGACAGTTGCAGAAGCAGATAAGGCAGCTGTTGAAGTTGTGATAGCTAGAAAAAATACAACAGTTGAATCTGTGGCAACAACACAATAATCAGATGTTCATATAGGTTATTTAACTGTCACGTGTGTAAAACGTAAATGTCTATGAACGGAGAAAGTTGTTATGGACGAATGTGAGTAGCTTTTTTCAAAGTGAGGGACTAAAGAGAAATTATTGAAAAGTCAGGGACAAAAATGAAAGTTTCTTACAAAGTGAGTGACTAAAGTACAAGTTTAGTCGTTAAAAAATAGAAAAAAGTATTACAAACATAAATTTACTAAATTTTAAGTCTTACATGTTTAAGTTTTAAATTCAAAAATGTTTTATAAAGCCTCAGGAAATCCATATTTTTAATATGTGTGTAATAATCTTAAATTACAAAAGTAAAAGAACGGAGGGAGTATTAATTAAGAAGACACTGCTCATGTCACTAACCATAGATACATCATAAACGTATAATCACTCGACAAATTGGAAAGGTTCGGTGTAGAAGTAAACACTAAACAGGAATATATCCACGCGGTACAAAACTAACCAGTAGACCAGAATTTAATCACATCCCCCAATCATGCTTCTAAAATATAATTAGATTTGGTGGTGTAGGAGGTTTTTGTCAATGAAACTTCTTTTTTTTTTTTTTTTTTTAAGATTTCCTAGAATCGAGCTGAATCTCAAGCATATGAAGTTCTACTAGCTGCCAATCTGGGTCTGGTCTGCACAACCAACCACTTTCAAACCAACCCAATCGCCACAACGCAGCTATCACTTGCTACCCTGGCTACTAATTATTCATTCATACTCTCTCCATTTTTTAATACAGGAAAGAAAAAAAATATTATATCTATTTTGGTTTCAAATATAAGAAAAATTAAAGACTAAACTTTTATTTTGATTTTTGAATTTGCACTAATATTCACTTTTGTTCCCAAAATTAAAGAAATTGCTTTTTAGTTACTCAAATTATAAATCTCTACTCACTTTAATCCATCAATTATGTCGTTATTTTTGTCCATTAAGAGATAAATGACCAAAACGAAGTGATTTTGACTTTTAAAATTAATGCATAATAAATTAAAAAAAAATCTCTTGGTCTCGTTCATTTTTCTGTTTTTTTACAAATATTAAGTCACAATCAATATCAATGACTATCCCACAATTACCTCCACAGGCTAAAATCTTTCAATCTAATCATTCAACTAGCTCCCTCATTCTCTCACTTCATGCCTTCTCTCTTTCACTCTCAACCTGAATCATCCTTAATTATTGAAATCACTGTCGAATGTCGATTCCTCTTATTCACTACAACCACCATCAATCTTCCCTTTTCAGTATTAACTTCATCGATTCTTCTTTCTCAAACTCGTCCATCAACATTATTGCCCAAAATAACAACATTCTTTAGAATATGGTTGTTATTGTCGTCGCCACCTTTGTAAGATGATCAGGCGTAGCCATATAAGTGAATCCTTTCTCCTATGTGTTTTGGTATGTTCTGAATTTGTTTTGATTTTTCTTAACCTGATTCCATTAGTTTTAGAATCACTCCCGCCTTTGTTCTTTGCCTTCCATTTATTCTGAGTTTGTTTTTGTTCTTTTCTATGTGTAGGTTCGTTCTGAGTTTGTTTAAGTTAGCTTGTTTCGATGTCGATTCGTTGAAGTTGATCTTCTCCATTTTGTTTCATTAGAATTGTTCAATGCACATTTTAATTAAATTTTTTGTTCAATTATTTCTGTAAATCTGAAAAATAGTCATTGATGTCAGTGAAGAAGAGAAATATGTACAAGATCAGGGGTTTTTTATATGTACGAAATGGGAATAGAATGGCTCCAAAGAAGCAAATCGTGCAAATGAGGCTGAGCCAGGTTTCCAGTTCACTGCCTTTGTTTATTGATTATGACTTCACGGTTTCAGAAGACAAGGAATCCCATCCACAAAAGCCAGGGGTTTTCTGCTTATAATTATTGGTATTATTTTGTCGGAGTGGGTGCATTGCATTGGTTCCCCCTTTTCATCCTCTAAACCTCCATGTGAGTATGTGACGGTCCAATCACCAGCCTTTCTCTTGGGTGATTTTCATCTACCAAAAATAAATAAAAAGAGAAATTGCGGTGATTGAGGTCAAAGTATGAATACATTTATTAGTTTTTAATTAGCTCATCAAGAATATTTAATTCTATTTATTTATAAAAATAAAACTTTTTCTAGTATTTCTTTTTAAATTACAATGATTTTTTTTATAATTATAAAACAAACAGATATTGTTTTACATGCAAAAAATAAATTATTTTTGCATATAAGATAAATCTACTATCCTTATGTAAAAAGACGCTTATTCGAGACATCGCATTTGTCGGAGAAATTTTCGAAGAACTATATTGGTCGGATAAATTTTCGAGGCACCACGTTTGTTGTTGACGTTTTTCTCGCAACATAGCGTCTTTATGTATATACTCATTATCTCCAACCAAAAATACAATTTGAAATTAAATAAATTATTCAATTTTTTAATCATTATTTGTATGTGAAATCTTCATCATCCTCAACAAAAATATTAAAATTTTAAATTGAATATATTATTCAAGTTTTACAATTTTTCCAAATCACTATCACTAACTAAAAGATAAGATAAGATAACCATCCTATTATTAAAAAAAATAATAATAGATAACCATTCCATTATCAATAAGTTTACCATAGAAATTCTTTACAAAATTTAAACTCTATCTATTTGGACTTAAGATAGATAAAATATGTATTTAAAGCTAAGTTATTTTTCAAAGAGAATTAATATTGAACCAAACAACAATACTACCAGCAAGAGAAAACATAAGTTAGTCACAGTCTTTCTAGACGTAATACGAACCATGCTCCCTCAAATTATCGTTGGCTGTGGTGAGTCTCCTAGTACTACTTGCCCTCGGCACCAACCAACGCCATAGGCCTAGACTTGTGTGTTGGATTGTTCTTCCCGTTTGCTTCTTCAAATTAAATGTTGATGGTAGCTCTTTTGGTAATCCATGAAGAGCGGGTTTTGGAGGTGTTGTTCGAAACCACCTCGATGAATGGATTTTCGGGACACATTGGCAAATCCACCGCTCTTCAGGCTGAGCTTGTTGCCATGCAACAAGGTTACGGTTGGTCTGGGAATTTGGGATTTGAAATATCATTTGCAATTCGGATTTCACACTTGTCCTAGACATGGTTGATAGAGCATCGTATCTTGCGATGCTCAATTAGGTGAGGTTGTGACCTCTATACGTGGTTTTGTGAATCAAGATTGGTCTATTTCTTTGGAGCACATTTTTCGTGAAGGATATTGAACTCGATGTTTCTAATGATATTGAACTCTCCTTACTTGCTGATGCTTCAGGGGTTACTTTTCTTATATTGTAATTTTCTTTAATTCCTTTTTTTTGTTTTATTAAACTTCGTTGTTGGGATTATTGGTTTTGTAATTTTCGTTGTTGGGATTAGTTTTGTAATCTTTTGGGTAGGAAAGTTTCTTATGCGTATTGGTGCATGAGGTGTTAGCGTCTATGAAACTACTAAAAAAGTCAAAAAGGATTTTTTTTTATTTTTTTTATATAATATATAATAAAAACGGTTTTTCTTTGTACGAGTTTGTTAGTTGTTATTTTACATAAACATAAAACACTTATTTTTGGTTCCTGATATCATAACCATTCCTCATTTAGTCATTTCTCAAGCAACAACTTACTGCATTTATTTATTTATTTATACTACACACAAACACAAATCACGGA
Source organism: Crotalaria pallida (assembly GCA_037953625.1). Taxonomy (NCBI): domain Eukaryota; kingdom Viridiplantae; phylum Streptophyta; class Magnoliopsida; order Fabales; family Fabaceae; genus Crotalaria; species Crotalaria pallida. Next base: position 10,195,855 of record CM075653.1, on the reverse strand, counting down.
GGAAACAAAACAAAACAAAAACCCATTCACAATCTATCTCTTCAATTCCTCTTCTTTCCTTTCTTCTTCTTCTTTCTTTCTTTCTACAATTCTACCTCCGATGATGGATGATGCGATGACGAAGACGAAGGAGAGCCTAATAGAGCGAAAAAGCAAGTACAACCGCTCCATTTCTCACATGAACGACGAGCTCCACAGCTTCCGATCCTACCTCCGATGGATGTGCGTGGACCAATCCACAGCAATCACCACAGCGCTGTCGTGGTTCGTGTTCCTCCTCTTCGCGGTGGTTGTCCCCGCCGCATCGCACTTCTTCCTCGCGTGTCCCTCGTGCGACGCCAGGCACTCGCGCCCTTATGACTCCGTGGTTCAACTCTCCCTCAGCTCCGTCGCGGCGCTCTCCTTCCTCTGCCTCTCGAAATTCGTTAGCAAGTATGGCCTTCGAAGATTCTTGTTCTTCGATAAGCTTTGCGATGAGAGCGAGACCGTTAGGATGAACTACATGGCCCAGCTTAACGTGAGTGAGTTGCTTCATTCTCTTTCAATCACTCTACCTCTTAATTTCACTATTTTATTTTTTTTTTAATTTGTTAGTTTCGTTTCAATTGTTCAATTTTTTTTTCTTTCTATGTTCTGTTTTTGCTAGTTTTTATCCTGTCGCTTATATGTTAATGAATGGGGGGTGTATTGTTATAGATCTAAAGATTTTTGGCAAAATTATTAGATTGATATTTAAGTTAGTTTCTTAGGTCTTCAAACAAATTAGTCATTTCCGTTGATTTTTCGCTTAACTGACATTGATATCACAAGAAAATTAAAAAAAAAAAAATCATTGAACCATTTTTTTTACATGTGGCACCATTAGTTGAGTGAATATACATGTCACTTAATGAAAAAAAATTAACGGAAATGTTGGATTTTTAGAAGACAACAACTTACACAGGAGTTATTTGAAACAAAAAAAAAAACTTATGAGACTGATTTGCAACCTAAAAAATAACTTAAAAAACCAATCTAATAGTTTTGTCAAGATTTTTTTTATAGATGAATATTTTTTTTTATGGTAAGGAAAAGAAAGTGTCGTCATCACCAGGTTTAGATCCTGGGTTTGATTGGCAAAATTAGTTCATAGTTGTGAAGTTATAATTGATAGTTGTGAGCTTAGTTTGTAGTTGATAGTTGTGAACCTAATTAAAAGTTGTGGGATTGTAGCTTAAAGTTTATAGTTGTATAACTAACTTATTAAAGTAGAGCGTTTGACAAAATTAGCTGAAATTTGTTAAATGAGTTAATTTGGCCTAGATATATGATAATAATTTAAAAAAAGTGCAAAATTGAGATATAATTTATTGAAAATTCTTTCATTTTTTTTAAGCTACATCACATAACTTTCTGAAAGTTAACTTTCAAAAGATATAAGTTTCTTTTATTTTTTTTTACCAAACAACTTTATTAGTTTATTGATCGAGTCAATAAGTTAATAGCTACCAAAAAAAAACTATAAATTTATCTTACCAAACATGATCCTTGATTAGACATTCTTTGATTCACAATTCTACCAATTGAGTTGGTTCTTGGTGCCTATAAAAATACAGATTAGTTATTAAATTAATTAGGGGCAGACTACACTGATTTACTTACGAGGTTTGGCAGAAAAAATTGAAGTTATACTAACCATCTCGAGTTTTATCTTCTAAAGAAGGGTAAAGGTGATGACAACTTAATCAGACAAATGTAATTAATGGCAAAATAAACATAAGCTTAAAAATATAACTATATAAGCATCCAACTATCAAGAAAAGTGAATTCAGTTACTAACAAAGTCCATCACAGTTGGTAGATAGCTGAGTTCTTTAAGCATGATGTCAGAGGTTCGATTCCTGCCGTGGGTATGGAAGATGCTTTGTTGGTAGAGGCAAAACCTACTTCGATGATCTCTACGCCTCGGACTAGATTAGTCTTCGGCTGTTGGCCCTTGATGTAAAAAAAAAAAGGGAAAGTGAAGTGAGTTTAACGTAATGAAATGGCAAGAATGTTAAATGAAATTAAATAAAAATGAGCTAAGGTCAATTGAATTTTTCTTTTAATGGTCGATTAACAATTCCACATTAAACTACAATTTACACATTCAATATGAAAAGCGTATAGATTCAAGTATGGAAGAAACATTTTCGAATAATTTTTGCATTAGAATATTGTAGAAGTCGTTTCAGAAGCATCTAGATTCTAGAGAACCCCCTTTTTTTATACTTTTTTATTTGAACATCTTTAGTTATTCTTGTTTTGACCTAAACTGAAGAAAAGGAATTTGTTTCTTTTGCTTTGTGCTTTTTTAAAACACTTTGGAGTATTTTGTTTTGATTCCTGAAATAGAATTTTGATTTGTTCACAAAATTTTGTTCCAATACCAACTGAGGATCAAGTGACAAAGTTTGCTTTTGAGTAGTCACGTGAGATAGGAATGATTTTGTGAAACATCACTCTCCTTTAAAGCCACAAGCTGTTGATTGAAGTGGGAATTATGGAATACATAATAATCAAAACAGCATGATATATAAAGAATAATTTCCGACAAACTTCAATGCTGGATTGCAATTCACGCTTTGATTCCAGAAACAATAGCGATAGGAAGTCTTAACTATTAAAAAAAAAAAGATGAATTACTCTAGTGGGAAAGAATATACGCTAGACGACATAAAATCAAGGAAACAGTGGAAAGTTCTGGTGCTATTGATAACATTGATAGAAATAGTAATTCTAGAATTGTTTTTTTTTTATTTTTTTAAACGAATTCTAGAATTGTTGTTTGCTCTACAATTGTTCAATTATCTCTTTTGAGAATTTTGGGATATCTTCCTTCTTAACTGTCGTTTTGAAAACCAATATAACATTAATTATTTTTTTACAGTTTTATCCTTACCTAATTAAAAGCAAAGATCACCTAATTAATTATTTTTTTCGAGTTCGAGCCTTAGGTATGAAGTAACCCCCGCTGAGAGACCCCTACCGCTTAGTGCGAGCTCAGTTGGGTCAGATTGGATGAGTCGAATTTTTGATAAATCAGATCCGGGTACCAAATAGATACAAAACAATAAGTGGTAAAATATAATAAATATAATTAAAAAGAGATAAAAAACAAATTAAATAAATATTACATTAGTTTAATACAAATAGATACATCGGTTATATTTCTTAGTAGACACGTTATAATCTTAAAAGACACTTACTTTGAAACAGAAGGAGTATTTGGATATCAACCACATTGTGATGATTTGTAATTGTTCTTTAAATTTTTGATATATTTTGTTAACGCAGAAGATAAATTTAGGTGAGAAATAAAACTAATTTGATTAAGGATCTTCTAACAAGTATTTTTAGGATACTTGTTAAGAGCATTTGTTAAGATTATTAGTATTATAAATATAATCATAAATTTGTCCTTTTCCATGCCTCGAAAACATAAAAAATTAATTCATCTATCCCTAAATATATGACTTTTTTGAGACTTTTATTTTGTCTCTATTTATAAAACCCTATACAAATTTTCCGTTATAATTAATTACTTCTTTCCACAAATATCCCTATTTATTTAACACTTTTTAGACCATCAATAATATTATAGGGGTAATTTTGAAAATACATATCAAATATTCACATTTCAAATATCATTAATTAAATTAACAAACTTTCTTAATAGACGTGAAATATCCATATTTACTTAACACTTTTTAGACTATCAATAATATTATAGGGGTAATTTTGAAAATACATATCAAATATTCACATTTCCAATATCATTAACTAAATTAACCAATTTTCTTAATAGACGTGAAATCTAAAAAAAAAATTTGGGTCATATATATATATATATATATATATATATATATAGAGAGAGAGAGAGAGTGGGAATTCAATTTTTCCATAACTTTTATCTATATTTAACTTTCTAACAAATGTCATAAACACACTTATTAACATTGATCGCGGAAAAAAAATGTAGAATTGTGATCCATCAATCGATTGTTTCGTAAAACCGGATGGAATGCGAATCTTGTGAGCAATTTACTCTTGTACCCCATGTGTATCAGTGTATGTGATAATGGGTGTTTGCGATCTAGTTCAGTTCGGTTTTGAGATAAAAAGTCATCCGATTCAATCATAAAATACATGAGGTTTGGTTTGGTGAGGTTTGGTCCAATTACATCATCCAATCCAAAAAAAAAACATACGGTTTCGATTTGGTTCGATCCGATTTCAATTTAATTAAAACTTTGTTGCTGACATTCTTAATTAGCATAACTGAAATATCATTATCCATATGTGCAATGCGTGTGTGAGTGTTAAGCCTAATTCAGTGTGTTTTATGTGTATATATTTATAACTAGTGATCTTGTTTGGTTTGAATCGATTCTTATAACTAAAACCAAAATAAACCAATAGGTTGTTCAATAATCTGTCCAAACACATTCAAACAATTTCGATTTTATTCGATTTTCGATTTTCTTCAATCATTTTGTGTTTTTTTTCATCAGTTTGGATTTGAACACGCTTGTATATTATACAGAGGTCATTGATGATCTTATCATGGTTCGTGGGGCCATGCTTCGTGGCTATGAGTGCATACAAGATATGGTGGTACGCCTCCGGAGCCTCACAAATCCCCTTCCTTGGGAACGTGTACGTGAGCGATTTGGTGGCATGCATATTAGAATTGTGCTCGTGGCTGTACCGAACCATAGTGATCTTCCTTGTGTGCGTTCTGTTCCGTCTGATCTGCCACCTCCAGATCCTACGGCTACAAGACTTTGCCAGTTTCTTCCACGTGGACTCTGACGTGGCGTCGGTGCTGTCGGAGCATCTTAGGATCAGAAGGCACCTGCGAATTATTAGTCACAGGTACCGCGCGTTCATACTACTCGCGCTAGTACTGGTCACTGGAAGCCAGTTTGCGTGTCTGCTGGTAACCACCAAGCCTACAAATGAAGTCAACATCTACAAAACCGGCGAGCTTGCGGTAAGCTCCATTCCCTACTCCTTTTCTTTTTTCTTTTTTAATTAGGCTTATTTATCTATTTAGTGCCTGAAAGTTCAGTGTTTTGATTTTGGTTTCTGAAATTTTTTTTGACCTTGACTCATTCTTAATTGTTTTAAAAATTTGGTTTTAGTCCTTGTTGTTAAGAAAAATCCATTAACTACTAATGTGGCTAACGGAACGTCACATCAACATACACATGTGCAAGTATGGAATGTCATGGTATGATGACGTGGATGATCCGGACCCACAGGATCAAAAGGGTCATAGCCCAACCAAAATGTGTTTGTGGATTGGGCTATGGCCCTTTTGCTCATACAGGTCTGGATCATTCACGTCATCCTATCGGTGACATGCAATACTTGCACACGTGTATGCTGATGTCACCGATATGATCATCCACGTCATCATACCATGACATTCCATACTTGCACATGTGTATGTTGATGTGACATTCCGTTAGCCACATTAGTAGTTAATGGATTTTTCTTAACAACAAGGACTAAAACCAAATTTTTAAAACAATTAAGGATGAGTCAAGGTTAAAAAAACTTTCAGGGACCAAAATCAAAACACTCCCAACTTTCAGGGACTAAAACCATAAATAATTCTTTTAATTATGTCTCCAGTTTTTAAATTTTAGGATTGTTTTTTTTTTAATTGTATTACATAAAGTTAGGAGATTTTTTTTAACCATGATTTGTCATTATAAAAAGTAAAAAAATACACGATTGAATATAATTTAGGTAAATTAAAATGACTTTTTTTTTGCCCCCACTTTTTATTCATTGGTCCCCATTTCTCTTTTAATGGACGAAACTGCCTTATATTATCGACTTTAACAAGACGAAAAATCATTTCCGAATTATACAAGGCGGAAAGAAATAGTAATATATTATTTGCTTTGTTATAGACGAAAGCTATTTTGAAGTAAATCTAATTCTTTAAAGCGGAAAAATTGAGACTAAATCTAATTCTTTCCTGGCTCATCAATAATTAAGGCTTTGTTTATTGAGGTTTTATTATTTTAACACTGATGTTCAAGCATATCCACGCAAATTCATGTGTTTTGAAGACAACATGGACTGTTTTTTAATCAGTTTTGCTCGTATTAATATGGAATAATAATGCATGCACAGTACTTTGTATCATTTATTTATTATTTATACAATAGATTATGTCAACTTCCCTATCACATATCCATATAAGTCTAGAAAATAAAATAGATTAGTATTGATTTTTCCGTTTTAGAATAGTTTTCGCCTGTACCAAAGCGGAAGAATTCCGCCTCATTTAATTCGGAAATATATATAATACTATTTCTTTCCGCCTTGTATAATTTGGAAATGATTTTCCGCCTTGTTAAAATCGGTAATATAATGGCAGTTTCATCCATTTAAAAAAGAACTTTGGGGCCAATCAGTAAAAATGGGGAAAAAAAGTCAATTAAAATTACGATATAATCGGGGACATGAACTTTGTGAATGTGAATGGTCGAGTCCAAATGTCCTTTTGAGCTTTGAGTAGAATGCAAAATTAAGTACTCTTTCCTTCCGTCTCTAATTATAAGGTTTTCTTAACATTTTTATTTTGTCCTTATTTATAATACCCTTTACCAATTTTCAATGAGCATTAATTATTTTTTTCCACAAACACCCCTATTTATTTAACACTTTTTAGATTCCCAATAATATTAATAGGGGTAATTTTGAAAATATATATCAAAAGTTCACATTTCCAATACAATTAACTAAATTATTCCATTTTTTTAATGAACGTGAAATCTCCCAAGAGAATCTCATAATTAGGGACGGAGCTAATATATATATTTTGAGGCATCAATGTTTTAATTATCACAAAGATACATAAAGTTGGTCAAATTACTCGTCATCGGTGCATTTTCTTCTCCTTCTAACTTTTTGTTCCATCTCTATTTTAGTTATTTAAGTTATCTTTCACATGTATAAGCTGACATACGTTGGCGATACATTCATGATTTCTTTTCTTTTTTTGGGTACACTCATGGTTTCATTGAATTTATTTAAAAAAAAAAAGTGGTTGCGATAGTGAAATCATTTCATGATGTAAGTTGAAGACGTGTCCATTTTTAAGCTATTGTGACTTTACATAAGTTGTTTTGTCGAGTTAACCCAACATCCGATCCTTCTTTTCATATTCTGGAGTCCACACGTAGAATAATTCAACCTTTGGTCCCTCAAGTTTTTTGACAGGGACACTTTAGTCCCTCAAAAAATTTAATTTATTTTTAGTTCCAATGTTTTTCAAAAATACCAATTTAGTTCCTCATATTTTCCAAAAGTACCAATTTAGTCCCTCAACGAAGTGACTAACGAAAATAGGACAGAGACTAAATTGGTACTTTTGGAAAACTTTGGGAAATAAAAATGAATTAAATTTCTTGAGGAATTAAAGTGTCCCTGTCAAAAAACTTGAGGGACTAAAGTGTCCCTTCACTCTAATTCAAGAGGACAAGAATAAAGGAAAAGAACTAAACATTCAAGAAAATTAGTCGTGGGCCCCAATTTTTTACTTCTCACGTCTCACCTCCCAATTAATTTTTTTTATGGGTTTGATCAGAATATTTTTTTGTATCCCGCATTGAAAAATGTATTTTTTTTTCTAATTACTCTCTTATTAAATGATGTATTTTTAAAGTTGAAAAAAAAAATTTCAACTCGAAAATATTAAAAAATATTTAAACTAAACCCCATTAAAAAAAATTGAGAGTTGGGAACTAAAAATTGGAAACCCAAAACATTTAATATCGAAAATAAAAGGAGCAAACCCAACAGGGCCTAACCTTAATTAATTGGGGCATATATATATTATCTTATGGTGCAGCTGTGCTCAGTGACGCTCCTTTCTGCGCTGTGCATCTTGTTACGTAGTGCAACGAAGATAACGCACAAAGCACAAGCCATCACAGGCCTTGCAGCCAAGTGGCATGTGTGTGCAACGTTGGATTCCTTTGATGGTGGAGCCCACCAAGGTGAAGCACTGACAGCTCAGACTTCAAATGAGAGAATATTTCCTCGTGTGGGGACAGATGGGGAATCAGAGGCTGATGAAACAGGTGATGAGGAAGATGAAATTAACACTACAAAGTTAATCCCTTCCTATGCTTACAGCACCATCTCATACCAGAAGAGACAAGCTCTTGGTAATTTCTCAACCCACTTTCTTCTCCAAAATAAAATAAGTTAATTTATATTCGGAAATGATAAACCTCAGATTTTCAGAATTAATAAAGTTAAATTTTTCATGCAAATTTAACTTGTTAAAATTTTTTTGTCTCATTTATAAGACATCTCAATGATTTTTAATTATTTTTTGGCTTAATTATATTTTTGGTTTTAAGATTCATTTAAGTAATTTATCTTATTTTCAATATTTACTTTGGTCCTTAATCTTTTTTAATTTAGTTTGGTCCTTTATCTTTTAAAACAAATAAATAAGATAATACTGTAGATCAAATGAGTAATTTTGCATTATTATCATTATTATTATTATTAACGTTTTTTTTTTAAACTCAAATCACAACATGTGATCGTTTTATCTTATGCAGTGAATTATTTTGAGAACAATAGAGCAGGGATTACCGTGTTTGGATTCATATTGGATAGAACCACACTCCACACCATATTCGGCATTGAGATGTCGTTGGTCCTTTGGTTGCTTGGCAAAACCATTGGCATTTCTTGAAGGAACCAATTTAGTTTCTTTGTAGTTTATGAATGAATACCTACGATGAGAAGATTTTGACGAGAAAATTATTTGCATATCTGTTTAGTTTGAGCATAGTTATTTCATGCATGTTTTTCGATGATTGTTTTCTCTATTTCTGTCACCAGCATTCTGTGCCCGTGCTATACACGACAAAAATATTTCGATGGCAATTTCATTTAGTGTAACTCAATGCAAATATTTAGTAATGATAAAGTATGAAAATAATAGCCATGAAAAATAATGTATTTTTGGAAGGATTTTACTTTGGTACTTTCTAGAGAAACAGTTCTGGTACCGTCTGTGATATATATAATAAAATAGTAACATATGAACTAAAAATGGCAAGTTAGACCTCTTTAATTAAAAATTCTAAACTTTGCAAATAAACCCTTTATTTTTTTTTATCCGGCCGCAGTGACTAATCTCCTCGCTGGCTTGTAGGCACCTCTAAACCCTTTAAATTTTACTAAAAAAATCAACAATTTACAACTTTCTAAAATTGAAAATCAGTGCATCTATCCTACTCCCTCCGGCTCGAATTATAAGCAACAAAAAACATACTACTCTTGGTTTAAAATATAAGCAAAACTAACTAACTTTATTAAATTTTGTTTCATTCCCAATAACACTTTCCTAAAACATCTCTAGAAAATTGTAATCTTAATTAATTTTGTTTCATTCCCAATACTACTTTCCAAAAATACCTCTATTTTTTATAAATTTGAGAAAATTAAATACAATCAACTAACCTCCTTAATAAGTGTAAAAGTGGTTAGAATTGCTTATAATTCGAGCCGGAGGGAGTATTAATATTATGTCACTGTATGGTGTTTGGTGAGCCAACATAATATTATCATGTTGGCCTATCCTATTACCCTAGTGTATTTTATATCCTAGGGAGCTGAGTTAGAAATGAGCATAATAGAATAACGCACTTATTTCCCCCATAACCTCACACATTAACACCACTACTACTAGCATCATTACACCACCGCAATTACCACCTCATCAATGTCATTGTTATCTAATGTGTACCAAACACTAGACATGATAAAAACTATCTTGCTCATATCTTCTACTCTTATCATGCTCTCTTCCTTATATCAAGATCTTTATACCATCCAGACTACCAAACAAGCCCTAAATGTATATCAAGATCTTAACAAACTAACAATATAAAGGTGAATGCACCTTCGCTTTCTCAAATTATACACAAGTTCAATTTAGAAAAGCATTTTCATTGAACCAAAACAGGTTAATGTGGATGAAACTGATTTTAAAATGTAATGACCAAAATAACCTCTTCTAATTTGTGCATTTGATATGTAATGAAGCATATGATCTTTTTTTCTTTGGTCTGACCTCTGAGAAACTGTGACAGTATATCATGTTCAATGCTCCTAAAGATGTTTGTTCGGCACACTCAAGTTCACTTCTAGGGAAAGAAAAACCAACTCTACGTCCAATCCAGTCCCACAAACATTATATGAAAAACTTTATATGCAAGAGTCAAAAGAATACTGTAATAGCTACAACCTACAGCAGCAAGCTAAAGTCCAGAGCGGATTGAGAATATTAAGCCGAAATTTTCCACGCTTCAATTTCGCAGGTTTTGGAGATCCCAGTGCATCATTGATGTTCCTTTCACTGCGGCTCTCTTCCTGTTAATTCCTGATCCTGAAGATTACAATTCAGAAGAAATACCATAATTGAAACTAATGAAAGAAATCATAAGCACAAAACTCGAGAGAAACCAACTCGGCCAAACATCCAAAATTAAAAATGAAAATCCAAATGTAAGCATGAATTACGTCACTTGCTGCAATGCCATGAGAGAGGCCGAGGAAGAAGAATGGAAGTATTATTATACTATAATGGGAGCCTATTTTAGATTACTACATTACCCTTTAAATTTAGGTTTAAGCATAACAGTTCCAGAATTCCTTCTTCTAAATAGAAAACTACTGCAGGACAAACATTGGAAGGAAAATTGCTTTGATAGAACAGTCACAGAGATATTAGACAACCAGAATCATAAAGAAGCATGAGAACTCAGCTCAAAAATTAACTTGAGTTTGACCATACCAGCATATCATAGTGATCACTCATCATTGCAACTAAGCCAACAACAGAAACTGTCCCCTCAGGCAGAGAAAGGTACGCCTGTAAATTACAAATTTTAGTTTCAATGAAGAACTAATAACTACACAACATTAATAAGTCAGTTCATAATACATTAATACCTGGAAGGAAGAAAATTGCAGGTAAGCATAGACTTAAATACTCAAACTTACTCTGACGTAGAGGAAACAGGTGGGCTTTATGGGGTGTTCATTAATCATTAGTAATTCTGATGATCAATGATCATGCTGTTATATCCAATAATATCCAAATTTAAAAAGCAAAAGGCATAGGGGACGTGATTGGGAAAAGGGGAAGAAGAACAAAAGTCTGATTATCAACAGGAATAAACCAACCATCAATTAATCTATTTCTAAAAAAGGCAAATAAATAATTTGCCAAATAAGCCCAGGAAATAATGAACACATGCAAAAACGACATTAAATTTCCAAATTTAAAGGCAGGTACATATTGATAAGGCTCATGGCAAATAGCGACAGGCTTAGCTACTGTAGTATATTATGTACCTTGTTCATATTGTAAAGAGCCTCCACCATTTCAACTGATCTATTGTTACGCACAACTTCAACAACCTGAAAATCCATTTTATGAATGATGAAAAATCACAATGAATTTAATAAATAACGACATTTAAGTCAAGATGATAATCAAAGGAAGCTAAAAGAACAAGTACTATGGCCCCCAAATTTCCAATGAACATGCAAGATGACTGGAGAAAGTAACAAAAAACAGAAACGCACCTTCGTCCAGTCATTCCCATACTTCCTGTATGCTTCATAAAACCTCTCCAGTTCCGCCTTGTCCCATTGAGGTCCCAATTTATCAGCAAACATTTTCCTCTGCAGAACAAGATAAGGAATAATGTCCAGAGCAAGTACAGTAACAACACCAATATTACATGTCAAATAAGCACTGGTATTACCAAGTACAAATTTTCTGAATTAAAAACTAACAATTCAAACCAATCACAGCAAAGGTAGAAATATAGGAGGACCCAAATGAAAATGTTGATTGGCATAAATATATGCATGTGCACTTGTTTGAGCCTTCAAGTAACAGTTTTCGTGATGTCTAGAGTTTTTCTTATATAAAATAAAATAACCATCATGTTATCTCATTTGAGCAGTTATGACAGTATATTACCAAGCAGGACAATGAGCACTCAAACCAACCCGTACCGGTGGCTTATTTATATTCAAGTTAACTCCTTTCACAGGAGAGACCTCATTTGAACTAGAAAGTCGTTTATTAATACTTCGGGGTTTCCTTGTTGGTGCCATAAATCATTTATCTATCAGCACTCCGCACCGAAAAACAAAAACTGTCATTAACAAAAGCTCACTCAGAACTCATCTAGTGAACCGATCAATCATGCATGATATAAACATAACACACGAATGATATGTCTAGAACTACATAATGAATGTTGATGCTTATTCTGATGGATTTATTTAAATAAATAAATTAACCACAAACCAGATGACTGACTGCAAACAATTAGAGGAATAAAAGTTCAACCACTTAATAATGTGCATTTTCCTATAAAACCAAAATGTTACATAGATAGAACAAGTGCATGGCATAAATAAGAGCCGATTTGTTTAGGTTTTTTTCCTAAAAAAAAACCCACTTTTTGTTTTAAAAAAGCACACTTATACATACATACATACATACATTACTTGTGACATTCATATGCTTGTTTAGTAATCGGGTAAAGAGTCCTCAAGAGGTAACTCAGATGATAAAGTTGCTGCTCATAAATTGCGAGCACATGGGTTCGAATCCCAGCAGCCGCGCAATTTTTTCCCCTCCCCTCCCCATCAAAAACTTTGCCTATAAAAAAAAAAGTTAGGTAAAGACTAAAGGGGAAAGATTGAATTTCAGCTTTTAGGATAAGCTGAAAGTATCCTAAACTACAGTTCCATAATCCATGTAATTAGATTCGGGAAATTCTATATAGACCCCTGGAAGGCTGAAATTTTGGATAAGCTATCTGAAGGTTTTTTTTTCTCTCGATTTTCAGATAGATTATCCAATATTTTTGCAAGCAGCAAAATTTTCCTAAAAATTTTCACCACTGAAAAATGCTCTTGTGCAATTAATAAAATTAAACCAATTGAACCCTTCAAAATCAGTTCAAGTTTCAAAACAAAGTGAATCTGAAATACACAAACTCTGCCCCCATCACTAAATAGTAAATATCACCACTAGTTAGTGGTCTAATTTTGTTCCTTTTTATAAACATACTTTTAATTTTCAATAACATTCATTAATTCCTTCTTTCTCCCAAAAATCCTTATTTAATCAATACTACCTTCGTCCCTGTATATAAAACTTTTTTCTAGACTTTTATTTTTCCTTATTTATAAGACCTTATATCAATTTTCAATGACAATTAATTACTTTTTTTTTACGAACACTCTTATTTACTTAACACTTTTTAGATTCTCAATACTATTAATAGGGGTAATTTTGAAAATACATATCAAATGTTCACATTTCCAATACTATTAACTAAATTAATCAAATTTCTTAATGGACGTGAAATCTACCAAAAAGATCTTATATACAGAGACGGAGGAAGTACTTTTTATAATTTTAATGAAAATTATAGTGATAATATAAAAAATACATAAAATGTTATAATTTTCAATACAATTTACAATATTAAATAATTTGATTAGTGTGAAAGGCTAGTAAGTCCAAGAAGTAGTATTAAAAAAGAGAGAGTAAGCATGAGTTAAAGCCGTAAAATCAGTATGAGGCTATAAGAAGAAGCCAAAGCACTTCCAAATAAAGAAAATAAAACAGCAACATACTAGTCAACAAAAAAAAAGATGAAGAGATCAATTATCTTGTAATAATTAATAATTAATAATTAATCAAAAAAATAATAGTCGAGAAATCGTTTGTTTCTTTAATTAAAAATGAAAATGAAAATGAAAAGAATAATAAATTAGAGATCAGCAATGAGAAATTGGATCGGTAGCTCTCACCGTATGAATGCTGTATGGTTTATGGTTTATGGTTTACTCGGTTCGCCGAACCACAAGCGAAGAGAGAAAGAGAGAGAAACGGAAGGGCAAAGATCGTGTGTGTGTGAGAGAGAGAGAAATGGAAGTGGCGATAGTGTTGCCGCGCAAAATAGAATGAAATTTGTAAAAGGCGGGTTGGGTTATCCTCTGGAAGAAGGTGTATAGGGAATCATGCGCCTGTCTTCCGGTTGGGCTATCTTCTGCCCTACACGTGGCACCTAATGCTGTTGAGTTGACGGTAATCATTGTGCAACTGTCTCCGGATCTCAAATTGCCGTTATAAAGATTGAATATACTCTCTCATGCCCTTACATGTCATGGTTAATTAATAGCTTAATTAGACTAAACTGTCAGTTTAGTCATTTTGTAAGGAGATTTTACTTTAGTTTTTGATTTTTCAATAATTCCTCTTTAGTCCCTCATTTTGAAAAAAGCTACTCACGTTAGTCCCTAACAACTTTCTTCATTTATGAACCTTAACATCTTATACACATGACCGTTAAATAACTTATATGACGTCTAATTGTTGCGATGTTGCCACAGATTCAGCTGCTGTATTTTCTGCAGCTGTCAGAGCTTTAGCAATTGCCTTATTTGCAGCTGCGTTAACTGCCTCTTTAGCTGCCTTTCTACCTTAGCCTCTTCTTCCTCCAATTTTTGTCTTTTGAATTCAGCATCATGTGTAAGATGTTAACGGCCACATGTGTATATGTTATTTAACAGCTACGTGTGTAAGACGATAATGTTTATGAACAGAGAAAATTGTCAGGAATTAACGTGAGTAATTTTTTTTCAAAGTGAGGGATTAAAGAAGAATTATTGAAAAGTCAAGGACTAAAGTGAAAAATCTTGCAAAGTGAGGGACTAAAGTGACAGTTTAGTCAGCTTAATTATGTCAAAAGTTCCTGAAGTTTGGGGTACTTTTACCATATACCCTTATTTTTTTTTAAATGTTTGATTCCCCGAAATTACTTCTTGGTTTGTTATATACCCATGCTACCAATTTTGGTAAAATTTGTTGGCATATTACATCATAATACTAGTCAGACGCAGGAAGTTGGTCTTGTGGTGCCGCGTGAGGTCAAATGAGCGAAGACGACCACTCTCTTCAATCTTTTTTTTTTCTTTTTATATTTAACTAAAAATATAAAAATATCAATTTTTTTAGTTTTTTAATTTTTTTTTTAAAAAAAGATATCTTCGCCCACGGAGCACCATGTGTCTAACCTCTTACGTCTGATCAGGATTCCGATGTTACATGTCACTAAAATTGGTCAGAATTGGTAGTAGGGGTATATGACAAACCCAAAAGTAACTTCGGGGAGTCAGACATTGAAAAAAAAGAATAAGGATATCTGGCAAATGTACTCAAACTTGAGGGATTTGTGATATAATTAAGCCTTAATTAATTTACAAAGATCAAGAATAAAATTACTCCCTCGTATCCTTTTACACTTTTATTTTGTCTCTACTTATAAAACCCTTTACCAATTTTCAATGAGCGTTAATTACTTTTTTACACAAACATCCCTATTTATTTAACACTTTTTAGATTCTCAATAATATTAATAGGGGTAATTTTGAAAATACATGTCAAAAGTTCAAATTTCCAATACAAATAACTAAATTATTCTACTTTCTTAATGGACGTAAAATTTCCCAAAGGGATCCTATATATATGGACAGAGAGAGTATTTTTTTTGAAACTTTAAAAATAATATTTTAACATTATAATTTTATACTTTTAATTTTATTTATAAATGTATTATTCCATATTGATGGACAAATGACAAATAAGATAAAGAAATAAAAAAATATATCTTAAAAAAAAAAGAAAAAATAATTCTTATAAAAGGTCACCTATAAATAGGAGCTTAGGGAGTATTTGAAATTTAAAAACAAATTTTTCTTTTTTCTTAATATTTTTTAGGATTATATTAATCTCATATCTAAAAGACTCAAGGTAAAAGTTAAAAATAACATCTTTATGTTAAAAAAACTAAATTTTTTAAGAGTTTAAACAATTATGGGTGTGCTCTCCAAATATATTTTTACTCTTTTTTAACTCTTATGATTAAGCAAACATTTTTTTTAATCCATTTTCCTTATTTGTCTTGTCTACCTTCCTTCTTCTCTCACATGCCTGCATCAATTATGAAGGCACGTTCTAACCTGCTCCGGGGGAGTTTTAATTTGTCATGCTCCGGTTACTTAGCTGGGTACAATGCACCCAAGTCAACTTGTTTAGTTTTTCTAATAACACCCCCCACTTATTTTGCAGTTTAGTCCACTTACAAAGTTGAATAGACTCGCAAATAGAATTTTAATTTATCTTGTGAGTAGTTTTCAATTTAAAAAATAGAATTTTATCAACGTGATACCTATGTTTGAGAGTTTCTTGGAAGATAGAATGAGAAAAGGAAAGATTTTTCTTCCATTGGCTCCATCCCAATTTAGGGTAACATTTTGGGTGTTTAAAACAAGTTATTTTTATGTTGTACCATCAATTTAGCAACTTGAAAACAATGGACTACTTGCTAATAAGGTCCTCAAGTTGGCAACATGATTCTAACTGACCTCCGTGTGAGATATGGGATGATTTCTTATCTGATGAACAAATTTTCGTTTGTCTAAAACTCTCATATTTGAGTGACTAAATGATTGTTTTAGGAAGCATTGATATCTTTATGTTTAATCGAGATTTGGATTCTCTAACTCAGTTTTTTATGTGACACTCTCTAACTCAGCTTTTTAATCAATAAAAATATCCACGGTGAGTTAGGTTGTTAGAGAATCTAAGAGCTTGTTTGGTTTGAGGGATTTTGGGGAGGAGAAATTAGGGAAGGAGAAAATGGAGAGAAAATAGATGTTTTCTCTTGTTTGGTTGTGAGAAGAAAATGAGGGAGAAGAGAAAAGAGGGTGAGATCCACACAAAATTATTTTCTTCCCTCATATAGGAGAGAATGGGGAGAAAATGGAGAAGTGCACTAAAAGACAAAAATGATTACAAGATGTTAATAAGTAGACTGCTATTGCACTGTGGCTGTGTTCTTTTTTTATTTTTATATATTAACTATTTTGTCTTATATCAAACATTTTCTTTCCTACCAAACAAACATAAAATTTACTCATTTTCTTACCAAAATCTTTCTCTTCTATTTCTCTCTTCTAATTTTCTTTCGTGCAATCGAACTATTGCACAAAGAATTAATTCGTTTAACCTAAAGGGTAACTAACAAGTATATATTGTTTCCACAATGATTTCAGTCAATTTAACCTCCTAAAATCTTGAAACATTTATTCTTGCATACAGTGTCTTTTTTTTTCCTTTTCTTCAAACTTATTATTTGAACAACGTAGATCCTTTCATCCGATAAGTGAAAATCTGAAAGATTAATCTCGTGATTGGATGCTTAAGCAAGAGCCCCCATCAAATAACATCTTTTACACATAAATCAGTTAAAAAATTCAAGACCTCATGCTTAAGTATACGCAAATTCCTTTCATTGCATAAAGCATATGATTTTTGAAACAGCAGAACCACTGACATACCATGATCTCATTGCATAAAGCATATGATCTTTTTTCTTTTCTTGGTTCTTTTCTTGGTCTGAAGTCTGCGATGCTATGGTAGATTGGTGGTAGCATATCATCGTTCAATGATCCTAAAGTAAAGATGTTTGCTTGGCACGCTCAAGTTCACAAGACAGAAAATTCAACTTTACCAATCTAGTTCCACAAGCCGAGATGGAAATCTTTATATACAAGAGTCAAGCCTGAGAATGAGAATATTAAGCTGCAAAAACAAGACTGCAGTGATTATTGAGCACCTAAATAACTTTGGTCCTCATAATCCCCACACATTTTTACTGGTGATTACAAAACTGACATGTATACCATGAAATAGCGCTTTTCGAGAAGTAAAAGACACTGCTGCCCTCGGGACAATTATTCGGTTCGACGAAAGAAATAAGGGTTATTCAATGAATCAAGGGCCATACATTGGATGATCCAAGCATAGCTTGCCATAAGTTTGCTGATAAAAAGTATCAAGCAGACAAAAAGTGGTTGCATCTGAACACTTCCAGGTAACTCACAGGACCTGTAGTCTTCTATAAATGATATGATACAGGTACAATGGATGATAAAGCAATTTCCATGGCGTCGTTTCCGTGGAGTTTTTGACATCAAATGATGTCATGTCATGGATACTACCAATCTTTATGCTTTGCTTGCATCTGACTTTGGCGATCTGCAGCAGTATGCGCAACGTGATGAACTGAGTTTGCAAAGGTGTGTTCATGGAGCTATGGCACTATCTTTCAATCACACGCCTACTATTTTTAAATTCACTAAAGTCCTTCTCATTGCTACTATGTTTATTAAACCGTCCTGTATCACGCCCCCTGTCTCCATACCTCTGCCGATTACCGTCATTTCCTCCAGACCTTCTACCATTCGAATAACTCTGCCGGGGTGATCCATCAAAATCTTCAAATCTTTTCCGATTACGGTCACTTCCCTGAGACCTTCTATCATTCCTATACGACTGTCCCTGAGACCCTCTTCCATCCCTATAAGACTGTCGCTGCGATCCTCTACCATCCCGATAAGACTGCCGGGGTGATTCATCAAAATCATCATTGAACATATTTGCTTTGCGACCACCATTATATCCAGACTTCCAATCTTCAGTGAATTTCCTTCTCCCATAATCATGTTTATTCCCGTTATTTTGTCTGAATGGCTGATGTTTACTACCTTTATTTTTTCTGGATGAATATCGCTCATTTAAGTCATCATCCTCATCAGAGTATAAGCCAGCAGCACCAATATCTTCATCAGATTCAGAACCAAAGCTTAACTTCTTGGTTGGTCCTCTGCCCTTTCTTTTCTGGCCACCAGCAGAAGCATGGGGATATTTGAAATTGGAATGAACAGACCGCTGTTCATCTGTATCAAAATCAAGTTCATCATCCTCAGATTCAGAGAAAGATGGTTTCTTGCGAATCGAATGGGACCGTTCACTTCTTCTGGAGGCCATTTTGTGACGTGCATGCATTCTATCATCAGTGCCTTCAACATCATCTAACTCCAAAGAGTCTTCGGCTTCTGAAAAATTATTTTTAGATGCTTCCATTCTTGAACTACTACTCTGAGTTTCAGTCTCTAACTCATAACTATCTATATCATCCTCATCATCAAAATCATCAAACCCTACTCCAGGTCTATTAAGACCAGGATTAGAGTATTCACCATCATGGGACCCTTGCACTCTGTTGTTTTTCTCAAAATCACCTTCCCACCCTTTATAATTTCCATGTTGACCCTGGTTATCTGAAGAAAAATCTTTATCTCTAGCATGAGCATCTGCATACTCAAAAGCAGCAACATCTGCACCATCTGATTCATTGTCATCAAAGTCAAAATTCCAGGCATTGGAAACCTCTTGCCGGTTTCCGATCCGATTTAACCTTGGCTCCGAACTTTGTTTTCTATCTTGCATTTTATTCTCCAGAAATTCATCATGTGGGCGTTTACACTCACAATGAAAGCATACCATGTTCCTCCTGTAATTCAAGAAGTTGCACCTACAAAGGAGGAAAAAGTCAAGCTCAAAATACCACAGGCTACTATTCTTTAATTATATCAAAACAGCATGCTTCACACAGATGTCCTGAACTTCAGATATGACTGGTAAAGTAAGCTTTGTGCATAAGAGAGAGAAGGAAGGCATAATTGTAAAAATAAATCAAGTAATTGACTTAAACTTACTCAGGACATTCCCATTCTCCTGGCAGCAACTGTCTCTTAGGACGTTTGGCATCACACTGTAAGCAAATAGTATTCTTTGCGAAATTCATAAAATCACACCTGAGAAGTGTTCAACGTCTTCAGTCACCAACAGGAAAAATCAAATTATATGCTTGATGTTATTCCATATAAATTTATTCATACCATTTGATTACCTAGTCTAATAGTATATCGTGAATTAAAAAATAACGATTCTAACAAACTCTATAATTGAACAACCTTAGATGGATTTAGTTCACAGACACTACAATGCTGCATATCAAAGCCATGCCCAAAAAATCAAGTTCACATTGAGTATCAAGCATAAGAGATTGGTGGAATTTTTCAAAGGAAATTCACTTGAGACTGGCATGCGAAAAGGTGATAAAACTAAATGATTATTATTGCATGAAAAAAGGGAGATTCAAAGCACTTACTTAGGACATAGCCAGTCCCCTTTTTTCATGTCAACATCATCCCGTCCAACACGTTTCTTCGGAGGAGGTGGAGGTTGTTTAACTTTTGGTGGAGGCTTTCTAATCACTGGAGGAGGGAGATTTGGATCAATAGGAACTGAACTCAACTTCACAACTTCATGAAGCAATTTACGAACCACAGTTTTGAGAGACTTCTGCTTTAGAAGTGACTTATTGATTACTGATCCGTTAATAGGATCAAAACCAAAAGTCAGTAGGAGGCGCATGACATCTATAGTCCGTGCCTCGTCCTCTTTGTTCGTTACCAGGTAGGCCCTTTCACAATTGTTTCTCAAGCTGCAGGAACTACAGACCTGATATGAATGAACTTTTCATCATAAATATCTAAGATATATATTCAAATAGAAAGAAACATATGTTAAGGATTGGAGAACGAGACCAAATAAGAGACAGAGAGAGAAACAGATGAAAGGGTGGACTGAAAAGGAGAAATTAACAGGCGTGCGCGCGCGAAAGAAAGATAAAAAGGCTGCTAGAAGAGTCAAAGTGACCTCAGTTTCTATGCCACCAACCATAAATACAGACACAGAGACACGAATATCAATATCTTCTCAGTACTACACTGGTAGAGTAGATTATAGGCTCCACCATTTCAAACAAATTTCTTCTCTTACTTACACTTGTATCCATATTCCATACTGATGGTAAGAAATAACTTACACGAAAAAGTCTCAAAATTTACTATTGACATAACAACAAATCAAGAGTCAATTAAGACATTGGCAGTCATGTTAAGTACCACACTAAAATGCGTTAATACTTACATCTCCTTCATCAAGGTGGACATGCTTCCTTAAAAGTTTTGCAGAAAAAACCACTTTTTTGTCCACAGTGGGGCATCCATAACCAACCAGAATTTGAATATCCTTCCTCGACAAGGATCTGAAATCAATCCCTTAAAAAGTTAACACCAAATCAATAACAATTAGAGCCTGTTCGTTCAAGTTCTGATTCAGCTTCTATAAAAAGCTCCTCCAAAAAAGGAGAGAGAAGGAAAAAAACACTATATAATTGTAGTCAAACACAAAACGACTTCTGAATTCCAGGAAAGCTATATAGCCAAAATCACTATTTCAGAATATCCTAGAATCACTTTTTTTAAGCTTTAACAAACTTGCCTTAAATTTATCCCCGCAGTAGACAAGAAAACAGAGCATAAACTGCTGCAACATTTATGGGAAGCAAAAACATTGTTGAAAATTTTCACTTTAATTAGTTTTCTTCACCCAAGTCACCAATTCAAGAACCTTGGAAAGTTATCACTACATCAACAACAATAAGGCCCATTTGCTCACGGTTAAGAAAACTTATTCTACAGAAGTGATTTTTGAGAAGCTGAAAAATACAGCTTCTCAAAAAATTGAATTGCAGCATTTTTTATTTTATTTTATTTTATTTTTATTTTTTTTTTGTATAAGCCCAACCAAACAAAAGGAGAAGTGTCAGACTCAAATGCGATTTCTTTCGATCAAAATAATCAACATTTTTTTTTTTAAGAAACCATAAACTAATGGACCTTAATTCTATCCCCTTAGAAGATAAAAAAACAGAGCATTAACCGCTACAGCGTTAATGGGAAACAAATAACATAATTGAAATTATAAAATTTTCACTTCAATCAATTTTTTTCCACCTAAGTCACCAATTCAATCACTTTTTGTAACTGCCCAACCAAACAAATGTGCAACTGTCAGACTTGGAAGTGATTTCTTTCTATCAAAATAATCACTTTTCTTAGAAAACCCATTAACAAATAGACCCTAAATCTAATCCCATAGTAGATTACAAAATACAGAATGCAGCTACAATACAAGATTCATGCGAAACAAAGAACATTATCAAAAAATAATTCATATCAATTAATTTTTCCACCTAATAACCAATGCAATCACCAAAACGAATTCATCTTACACAAATG
Source organism: Crotalaria pallida (assembly GCA_037953625.1). Taxonomy (NCBI): domain Eukaryota; kingdom Viridiplantae; phylum Streptophyta; class Magnoliopsida; order Fabales; family Fabaceae; genus Crotalaria; species Crotalaria pallida. The sequence goes on along the minus strand of CM075653.1, from coordinate 10,173,691 downwards.
CACAAACTTCATCATGTCAACTTAAACAAACGGACCCTAAATGCATTCTCATAGGACAAAACAAAACATTCAACATTATTGAAAATTTCCACTTGGACTAATTCAATCACTGAAATGAATTCAAATTCCAAGACTACACAAACCTCATTATGTCAAACCGGTCTTTCCCGAAATTAAGACACGCCATATGAACACTCTTAAAATCCTTAGTGAAATCAACCCCACCATCACCATCACCCTCATCACCAACCGCGTCACTCGCGTCGAACCCTAACTCCTGCACCATCCGATCCTCGTCCTTCCTCCTATGATCGAAATAATTCTGATGCACCAACCTCTCCATCAATTGAATCCACTCCGGCCAAGGGTGCACCACCTCCACCTCCACCTCCGCCACCACCTCCTCCTCCTTCTTCTTCAAAGCCTCCTCACTCCCAGTGTAAAAGTTTTCGCCTTTTTCGCCACCCAATTCCGATTTCGACTCTATTTCTGATTTCACGACATGGGTGTCGTCGTTTTGAGAGGATGACGTCGTCGTCGTCGTCGTTATGGAATCTTTCCATGTTCGGATGCGTTGAAGGGTCTGGTGCTTCTCGGAGCGTTCTTTTTCGATAGCGTCGATTTGATCGAAGACGAAGCTGAGGCGAGCGGAGAGGGATGAGGGTTTGGTGGTTGGGTCTGACGACGTCGTTTGGGGAGTGGTTGAGAATGGTTTTGTGGTGAGAAGAAAGTGAGAGACAAAGAAAGAGGGTTTAGGGTTTAAGGAAGAAAGAAGAGAGAGGTGTCTTCTTGTTCTGGTTAGTAGAATAGAGAATGGACCATAAGCCATTTTTTTTTTTTTTAAGGTTACAATGTATACTGAGTTTATTACTCCATAGATGAACTTGATAAAACCTCCATTGAAGAGAAAAATGAGAGACTTTGAAAAAAAAGCTTAAACCCTATAGGTGAGAGATTCTAAAATGAAGAACAAACAAAAACAAGGCTAATTCTTTGATACTGCAAACTGAAATTGTAGCAGCGGTACTCTTCAAATCAAAACCACACATTTAATGATAAAAAAATTACATGGTTGAGATTAGAAAGATTAAATTTAATAAAATGACAATAATACCCCCTATTTTAACCTGAGAAGTTATTAGTTAGTCCAGAAGTGTAACCATTGACACCTTTAACTTTTCGTCACACAACCTCACTCATCTTCCCTTGTTTATGTAACAGACCAGATTGGAAGTGTGTCACTTATTCCAAATTCTTTGTGCTCACGTCGCTCAAGTTGCAACAAATTAAGACCTCCTTCTGCCATTCAGATCATGTGACTATCCATGCACCATCCCAATAGGATCATTACGAAGAACCACAACTTCTATGCTTGTCATAAATATTCACCATTCGTCCAATTTTTATGCGTTGTCATAATTCTTCGAAGGTAGTCAGTGAAGATCGGAAGGTAGGTGGTGGTTGGTTGAAACGGATCGGGTATGATGGATGCCGATTGGGGATGGAGGAGGTTGATGCACGGATGCCGGAGGATCCTAAAGGCAGTGTCAAAGGTGGAAGAGGAGGAATGACGACTATTGGATGAGGTTTCAATGGTAGAAGGTGGTTAAGGGAATGTTATGGGCTTTGATAGGGTTTAAAATAAGGATAAAATTGTTATTACACAATAGAAATCAAATTAGCATCACTGTTGCCTATTAAGTTTTCAATAATGAAGAATTAATCTAAAAACTAAATCACCATTTTTTTAGAAGAAAAAGCTTCATCACCACAATCAAAATCTAATCAATAAAAAAACAATTCGCCTAATTATCTAGCTTACATTCCTTTTGCATTTTATATACAAATAAATAAGCTAATTTTTCATTTGTCAATTCCGGGAACGCAATATAAAAATCTTATAATTGTTTCCACTTTTGCTGAGTCAAAATTTTGAGTTGGTTGTCTCTCCTTAATTTGAAATTTTCTTCTATTTCTCTCCATCCAAACTTTGTAGACAACTGCTGCAAAGATAACCCATATCATTCTCTGTTTGATCTTATTCCTACCAAAAGCATGAAGTGCCTAGCCTAACCAATTTCTAAGATCTAACTGCCAAGAGTATAAACAAATCCATTGGCACAATTTCTCTAGTAAAGTTGCAGTTTAATTACATTAAAAAAATAAGTGATTCCTTAACCCAGAAAAGCAACCACACAAATAGCAAGTATGATCAACAACCATGTATTTATTTAGCCTATACTGTTTGAAGTCTGTCATGAAACATTAATCAGGGAATGGAATTATGCTTTGAAGTAGGGGTGTAAGTGGGTCAGAATTAACCCGCGAACCCGATGAACCCAACCCAACCCATATTTGACGGGTTGGATCGATTTAACGAGTTGGGTTGGTTTTTTATTTTGTAACCCAATCAAGTATGGGTTGGGTCACGGGTTTATTATCTTAAAAACCGATTAACCCAACCCAACCCACTAATATAAATATATTTTATTTATTTATTTATTTCTAACATATTTTATGCTTAATTTATCATAATTTGATGAAAAATTGTGTAACTGTATAGTTTATGGATAATATGGTTCATAATTATGTGATTTGGTTGATTTGGATAATATTTAATTACTTATTTATGTGATTTTTGTTCTATTTTTAATTTTATTTTTATATTTACTTAGATTTTCTTAGTTTTTATTTTATAAAAATCAAAATACATAAACTCAATCACCCAACCCAACCAGAATTTTCATGGGTTGGGTTGGGTCTGTTTTAACACTCAAATTAAGAAGAACCCAACCCAATTTATTTTGGTTGGGTTGGGTGTTATACCTCATCAAAACCCAACCCGACCCGTTACACCCCTACTTTGAAGTATTGCCTTTGCTCCATACCATTTTACTGTATCTAATTTTTTTTTTCTCATGCAATTGGTGATACCCTTCTGCAACACTATAGACTTCATGCTTAGAAAATCTCCTATTTCCTCCATCATAACCAAGAGCTAATAGATTTATGATTTTGATAATTTTTCTCCAATACCATCCTGCATTATTCTTAATCTTATAATGTCAGAAATCACTTTCTTTTAGGTAAATGCTATTAATCAATTTCACCCACAGGAAATCCTTCTTAGTTGCTATATTCTAAATTTGTTTACCAATAACTGCTTCATTCTATAGCAAACAGTTTTGGATGTTGAGGCCACCATAAATCCTTTTATTACAAACAAAATCTTACTTAACAAGGATTGCATATTTCCAGTTCTACTTTCCTGACCACATATAAACTCTACACCCTATGATTTAAAATATAATAAAAAAACTAAAATCACGTTTGTTAAGGAAGTTAATTAATTGTATCGATCAAATTTGTTCATGAGATTGTCGAAACCGATCAAATTAGTTCTCGATTTTATGGATTATTAATGTCAGGGACTAATATAATTCGCGTGTTCTTATCTCATGGACTAATTTGAAATTTTGGAAAACCTCAAAGACTAAATTGATTGATGCTCACAAATTTAGGACCAATCTCAATTATTATTATTATTATTATTATTATTATTATTACTAGTATCTCGCACGGGCCGATAACCTTTGGTTTTTGTTGATTGAAAAGTGAAAAAAATATTAAATTCAAATTCATGCAGAACAGTTATTTTGTTTTTTATTTTTTCAACTGCTCTTGATAGTTCTATGATCATGCAGAACAGTTAAAGGTATTTTAGGAATGACAAAATTACTTACAAATTAACTATTTTTTAGTTGATTTAGTTAAAAATTGTGTTTCCTAAAGGGTGCTTATAATATGGACAGGAGCGAGTATAGATTATTATTATTATTTTTTAATTTCATATTTTTATTTATTTTTTCAAATTTCGCGAGCTACCAAACCACCACGCTACTCATTGGTGAAGCAGCATAGGCGGCGGCGGCGGCGGCAGTCTCCCTCTCTCACGAGTCACGCCTCTCCAATCTCCTTCCTTCACGAACAAGCCCCGCCGACTCCTTCGAATTCACCTTCTCTTCTCTTCTCTTCTCTTCCCTCGACATCCTTCATTCTAATGATCCTTCATTCACCACCGCCATCGCACTCTGCTCCATCTCGACGTATATCCTCTGCTCTTTCTCTTTCTCAATTCAATTCAAGTACATTGCTTGAGACAACTTTTGAGCATTATTTTGAGGTGTTTGTATCCAATTTAGGATTTTGATATTTGTGTTGGAGTTCAAATGAGATCAGTTGCTTGCTTTGGTCTTGAAATTTAGTTGTTAAGTCTATTTTTAATATGGATTTGCACATGGGTTATGTTTGAGTTAATAAGTTAGTGTCTATGCTTAATTCAAAGTTACAATACCATTTTGAATTTTAATTTCAATTTGAAGAAAGGGATCCATTGCTGAATTTTTGTTTGAGGCTTGTTAACTGATGTAAAATATGAAATTTGATTTTGATTTGGTTCCATATTTGGATCCATTTATTTCCATTCTAAATTTAAATGCGCTTCAAATTATATTGCTATTGATCTTCGACTTGTAATATTTAATTCTATCTTGTTGTCCACTGTCCACTTATGAGATTCCACTTTCAAATTCTGCATCTTGCTGTGTAAGATTGATGTGTTGCTTCTAGAACAGGGGAAAACTTACATAATTGAGTGTTTTTACTATATTAGATTGTGTTTATTTTTTTTTTTTTTATAAAAAGAATTTTGTGAAGTTGGATTATCTTTGTAGGGAAAAATTAAATTGAAAGATGCTGGATTTTATTGGAAAATATTGGGCTCTCAGGTTTTTTATATATATATATATATATATATAATTTTTTGTGGATCCTAGAATGCACTGATTCAATTTTCATTTATATAATAGTTTTTCTGTTGTTTGGTTGCAGGAAGATTACATTGCATGGGTGTGTCACCAGGATGCATATGCATTGAGTGGTCAGAAGTGCTCTACACAATCATTGTTATTTAGACATGTGGTGATGACATTTTCCATGGTTAAATGTTCTCTAGAACTAGCTGAAGTTGTAAATTTGATTTACTTTATGTTGTGTGTCTTACATTCAAAGAGGTGTATAATATTACTAATTCCTGAGTTTTAATTTCTATTGTTCAGAACTGGTCTCATACTTCCTTCATATCTAAATTGAAAGATCTTGCTGAGAGAAGAAAGCTAGAGGACTTGACACTTGGCCCGGTTCTCACTGTAAGGGTACATGTTTTTTTTTTTTTTTTGCTTATTCTATTAGTCTACCAACCTAGGATTAATATCTAAAACTGTTGAGGCCCCCTTGCAGTTTAAGTATTCTTCTAGATGATAAGGTGATTAAAATCAAAACCACCTTGTAACCTTCTTAAAATCTAAACATAAGCATGGATTCCCATGTTAGTTTTGATAACTGGTTAGTATAGATGATATTTTTAATGCTCGTTCCTTTTCGGTACAATATGGAGATGGTATCCATGCTTTTGTGTAATAATCAATGAAGGGGGGTTTGACGTGGAGGTTATTTGGGGCACAAGCCACCTTTTTCAGGCTAACTACCAAATGATGCAAGCTATCACAATTTATTTGTTGTCCGACCTTTTCGATCAATCTGATGTAAAAATTCATAAATAGACTTGTAGAAGTTTGAACATTGATTTTGTTTATACTTATTTATATGATTTGATTAGTGATAATTGATGAAGCTTTCAGGATGATGAGTCAAATACTCAAATTTCAAAGTTTCCTCCTGAACTGATTTAGTTGTGCATTATTTGTTTGACATTATGTGAGGTCATTGAAAGGTTTGATTAATTATGTTATTATATGGTTGCAGTTCACTGGTTATCCTTGGTTCTTATTATTTTTACTGTACTATTGCAAGTGTTTGTAGACCCTCAACTCCAAGTATGGATGCAAGGTTCATTTTTTTCTCTTCAACAGAGCTGACTCTCATGATAACAATCTAAAGGTGAATTACCCTTCCCATATTATTTGACCTCAACTATTATTGTAATTATTCAGCTTCATCTTTTGAAGGTTTTGGATTAGTATTTGAAATCAAGCATTGACATAATACACACTTTGAAGCAAGGAGGAAGCATATGTTTATCATTCAAATTTATGTCTCTTAAATTGGATTCTCGATGTTTATATATAGGCTTGTATTGTAGATTAAGGAATCTGAAGTAAGAAATCTCGATGTTTATGGACATTTTTTCAAATTATGGAGTTCAATTCGTTAGTGCCCTTTTAGCAGTCTAGATGTTTACAGCAGTAATTTATTGCTAAGGCAAAGCTAAAGAAAGTGAAGAAGCTATTCTCTGTTTACATAATATTTCTGGTCTAGTTACATATAATGTTTTAGCTGAGATGTTTTGCAACTTGATGTGTTGTGAATTTTGTTTGGCATACAAACATTAACACTCTTCAATTTTCTAAACTTGATATGTTGCAACTTGTATGAAATGGAGTGGGTATGCCTTGCATCTTTGTCCTTTTTGTTCCGAGCCTCTTTTAGATGAATTTCGGTCAAGGACTTTTAAGTGTGCTCAATCATATGCACACACGATGTTCTTATGGATGTCTAAATTTGCGGACAGTATAGGTGATAATTTAACTTGGGAAAATCTAGTAGAGAAATGATTGTGGAAGATATGACATAAAGTTGGATAATCTTGTATTTATTCTATCGTGTTTGGTTTTTTCGATCATAAGTTAAAGATTTTGCTATTCCTTGCAGATTATGATCCAATTAATAGCCTGGAGATTTAAGTTCCTTCAACGCTGTTAAATAAACAGCTTGGATTTACTAGACAATTCCCTCCTTATTTGTGTTTTAAGTTTATCAGTGTGAAATTTCTTGTATTGTTTTTGATCTATGAATAAAATACACCTTTTCCCTTCAAAAAAGAATCGATTAGTCATTTAGTTGGAATATCATAGTTAATAACTTATTCTAAACTATTGAATATTAATTGCTTAATTTTGTTCTTTGCGTGCAAGGGATTCATGATAGATAATTATTTTTTTAATAATAAAAATTAAAAGTTGGAAAATTGTAACAGGTTTGACACACACATACATATATACATATATATATATAATTGTTTCCGATGATAATAATTATTATTATTTTTTTAATATATAACATTTATTGCAACGGCAATAGTCATTGCCAAAGAGGCATGTTTGTTGCAACGATAATAGTCGTTACCAAAGAGACATGTTTATAAACAACATGCTTTTAATGTTGCTAATAGCGTGTTGTGTTTGAAATACTCAAATGAAAAGGCTTGAAATGTTTTATTGTTTAATATATTGAATTCTGGATGATGTGAATCCCTTGTTTATTGAGATTTCAAATCCAAGTACAAGCTAGTGGAAAGTGGTCGTCAAGTCTTGGATTGTAGGTTAAGGGGTTTACTCTGTTTTAATAACCTTTATTGCCTATTCTCTCTGGAAGTGACTTCTATTTTGTCCCTAATTCTTATCTGGTCATGTTGGGATATTTCAGGAATTCAAGGTCAACATCCCACGCACTCTGTGTAACAACACAAGCAAAGCAAACAAACAACCAAAAAACCACTCATCCCTGCCGCTTCCATTGGCGGTGGCACTATCCATCATCACACCGCAAGCCCATCATCCTATCCTATGACACACCTCTACTTCAATGAAACATAAGCTTAGATCAATAAGTGGACAAGGTAAACATGTCTTCAACCAGAACCTGCACATTATTCATCTCGGCAAGCTAGGCAAAGTTGAAGAAGCCATCAGAGTCTTCTCAAATATGATCCACAAAAACCTTGTAACATACAATTCCATGATATCCGTGTTCTCTAAAAATGGTAGAATTAGTGATGCCCGACAACTGTTTGATCAAATGACCCAAAGAAACCTTGTTTCTTGGAACACCATGATTGCTGGATATCTTCACAACAACATGGTTGAACAAGCCAATCAATTGTTTGACATAATGCCTCGAAGAGACAATTTTTCATGGGCGTTGATGATAACTTGTTATACGCGTAAAGGGAAGCTTGAGAAGGCTAGAGAACTGTTTGATTTGGTTCCTGATAAGTTGGACACCGCTTGTTGGAATGCGATGATAGCTGGTTATGCTAAGAAGGGTCAGTTCGATGATGCTGAGAAAGTGTTTGAGCAGATGCCTGTAAAGGATTTGGTTTCTTACAACTCGATGCTGGCGGGGTATACACAAAATGGGAAAATGCATTTGGCATTGCAGTTTTTTGAGAGGATGGAAAAGAGGAACGTGGTTTCGTGGAATTTGTTGGTGGCTGGGTTTATTAACAGCAGTGACCTGAGTTCTGCTTGGGAGTTGTTTGAAAAGATTCCAAATCCTAACTCTGTTTCTTGGGTTACGATGTTGTGTGGATTCGCAAGACATGGTAAAATTATAGAGGCAAGGAGACTCTTCGATAGGATGCCGAGTAAGAATGTGGTTTCTTGGAACGCGATGATCGCAGCCTACACTCAAGACTTACAAATTGGTGAAGCTGTTAAGCTGTTCATGGAGATGCCAGATAAAGATTGTGTATCATGGACTACCATAATTAATGGATACATTCGAGTAGGTAAGCTTGATGAGGCACGGGAAGTTTACAATCAGATGCCTTGCAAAGACATCGCAGCAGAAACAGCATTAATGTCAGGACTAGTACAGAATGGAAGGATAGATGAGGCTAGTCAAATGTTCAGTCAAATCGCTTTTCGTGATGCAATTTGTTGGAACAGCATGATTGCAGGCTATTCCCAGAGTGGAAGAATGGATGAAGCCCTCAATCTATTTAGACAAATGCCCATTAAGAACGCAGTTTCATGGAATACTATGATTTCTGGATATGCTCAGGCGGGACAGATGGATAGAGCAGCAAAAATCTTTCAGGCCATGCGGGAGAGAAATGTAGTTTCCTGGAATTCCCTTATTACAGGTTTCCTACAAAATAATTTATACTTCGACGCTCTTAAGAGTTTGGTTTTGATGGGACAGGAAGGAAAGAAACCTGATCAATCAACTTTTGCATGTGGGTTAAGTGCATGTGCTAATCTTGCTGCTTTACAAGTGGGCAAGCAACTTCATGAGTACATTCTAAAGAGTGGTTATATAACTGATTTATTTGTTAGCAATGCCCTGATTGCCATGTATGCAAAATGTGGAAGGGTGCAAAGTGCTGAACAAGTATTCAGAGATATTGAATGTGTTGACCTTATTTCTTGGAATTCCTTGATTTTTGGTTATGCTTTGAATGGATATGCGAACGAGGCCTTTAAGGTCTTTGAACATATGTTATCAGAGGGGATGGTTCCTGACGAGGTTACCTTTATTGGGATGTTGTCAGCGTGCAGTCATGCTGGTTTAGCCAATCAGGGTTTGGATTTGTTTAAATGCATGATTGAAGATTTTGATATTCAACCCTTGGCCGAACACTATAGTTGCCTAGTTGACTTGCTCGGTCGCATGGGTAGGTTAGAAGAAGCTTTCAATATCGTGAAGGGGATGAAGGTGAAAGCAAATGCTGGACTATGGGGTTCACTGCTTGGGGCTTGTCGCGTACACAAAAACCTGGAACTTGGTAGATTTGCTGCTGAGAGACTTTTAGAACTTGAACCACATAATGCCTCTAATTATATTTCCTTGTCAAACATGCATGCTGAGGCTGGAAGGTGGAAGGAGGTTGAAAGATTAAGGGTTCTAATGAGAGAGAAAAGAGCTGAAAAAATACCCGGCTACAGCTGGATTGAAGTACAAAATCAGATACAATCTTTTCTATCAGATGATCCAGCAAAGCTGAGACATGAAAATATTCAGATTGTATTAAATATTTTATCTTTACACATGAGGGACAAATGTAATACATCTGAAATGAAATCAATTTTTAACATTTTATGATTGGAATTACTCATAAACCAGTCACATCCCCATACCCATTGATGCTTGTATATATTTGAACCTCAGAAATACCTTACATGTTTTAAATCATGTAAATGTTCAGTCATATGCTAAGGTGGATGAAACATGTATCAATGGCCAACCATAATTTAGACATTCTTATAGGTTGTTCATGTAAATTGTGACCAGAGGCCTCTTCTTGCCGGCATGATTCTTGGGAAAAGAAAAGGTGAAATGACACATTCAATGATATTTGATGTCAGTAGGAATCTGGTTTGGCTATGTTCCTAAAACCAAATTTGTTGTCCCTTGAAAGTTTATATTGCAGGGCTTTGCATTCGCTCTGTGCATGAAAATAGTGGGCCAATGATATTCGTTCTTTCAGGTCTATGTTTGGTGTAATCTCCACGTTAGGTGTTACTCTCACAGTTCCATTTGAAGCAAAAAAGATATAATGGTTTAGACTGAATGGATGATATTGAACTCGTTGCTATAATAAACTAATCCCCTCCGAGGCGTAGAGATCACCGAAGTGGGTTTTGCCTCTATCAACAAAGTCTTTTCCATGCCCACGGCAGGGATCGAATCCCTGACATCATGCTTAAAGAACCCAGCTATCTACTAACTGTGCTGGGCTTTGTTGGTTGTTGCTATAATATTTTGTCATGACCGTATTCTAAAGTTTGTGTAGAGCCATTATCTTTCAAGTTTTTCATGATATTTTCAGAGTGCAGGTTGCAATTTGCTTTTGTATAAACAATATATAGGTTCCTGTAATCCTGTTTAATGATAAATTCAATAACAACAACATGATAATAATCTATGCAGGTTAAATTAGGAGTTTCAATTTGATTTTCTTTTGGTCCATTAATATATTGATTTGGTAATGATTCCCTTCTCCATAAACTTTAGGGATATTTTATCAACACACTGTGTATTGTTACTTACACTCATGTTTCATAATTTTTAACACCAACTTTCCAATGTTACCCTCCTTCTAAAAAACTAAAAATTCTTTTCATTTTTACTTACACCCATTACTCTTAAAACTACCCATTTCCCTCTTATCTTCTCAACACCCACCTTATTCAAACACTCACACCCACTTCTTCTCTATTCAGACTCCTCTTCTTCTTCGTTCATTCCTTTACAATCATCAACTTCAACTTCTTCTTTCTCAAAGGTTAGTTTGCATGTCCTTGTTTTTCTTCTCATTCTTACTTTTATCTATTAGTTTGCATGATGGTTTCTCATTCCTTTTCATCTTAATGCGCTTTCTCTCATGGTGGTTTACTCTCATTCCTTCGTTTTCTCGCTGTTTTTGTTTTGTAATGGTGGCACCATCCGTGGCGATTGACGGATCCGAAATCCGTCCCTCCCAACGGATGCAAGATTCGTTCTGTTTCTCGGATGGAAGATCCACTCCCTTACTCGGATGTGGGATCCGTCTCCTTTGACGGATGAGGAATCCGTCCCCTGCTACGGATGACTCATCCATCCCCCGCTACGGATGGCTAATCCGTTCCAGAATACAATATTTTTTTTTAGTTTAATTTGTAATTGCCTTCCATGATTTATGCATACTTGTAAATTAATTTTATTTATTGAATGTTTTTTATTTTTCTATTTCAATAATTTTTATCTTATCCATTAATGTGATATATAAATATATAATGATGCATATCTTTGTTTTGTTCAATTCAGATATGGTGACTACCAGAATTTCCGTTCCCAGGTCGTAGAGGTGTAGGTCGTGGTATTCAAGATGAACAGAAACAGGAGCAAACTGGAACTAGAACTCGGGTAGGTTGCCCCATTCCCAGTATGTCTAACCGAAAGCGTCGAGTTTATGGGAGGTATACCAGAGATGAAGGTGCTGGAACATCTGGGACTGCGGAAACGAGTGGCAATACATTACCACCTATTGATACAGGAGATGAGTCCGCACCTGTTGATGAGCCTACCCAAGGACCATTTGAGGGGGGTCCTGAGGATTTTTCTCTCCCGGTGACATACCCTACGCATATCGCGCTTGCTATATGGCGCGTGGTGAGGTATGTACTTATGTTTTCTTAGCGTAATATTTTGTAATTATTAATTATTAATGAAATATAACATATGTTCATGTTGGTTGACGTTATTTTATTTATAAACATTGGGATGTTTTTTTAGTACACGTGAAAGAGTTGATATAAACATTGGATTATTTTATTTTTGCAGGAGCGTGAGATGTTGAAAGCTAACTCTCACAACTGGAAATCAAATCTCGATTTACTACACAATTGGCCAGCTCCGGTGCAAGAGATTGTCACAAGGTATAGATTGGCAGCACTTGTGGCGAGCACATATGCCAACTGTGACAAGACATTGTTGGCCGCTTTTGTGGAACGTTGGCACCCTGATACCAACTCCTTCCACTTACCCTTTGGAGTTTGGTGAGATGACCATCACGTTGGACGATGTGTCATCAATTATGCATTTACCTGTCAGCAGGCACTTTGTTTGTCCTGGATCAATTAACCAACAAACTGTTGTTGAGTGTTTGGTGCAATTGCTCGGAACATACCCTGATGTAGCAGTTGAAGAGATTGTCGTTGTCAACAAAGGCAAGTCTGTCGTACGCTTTTCCTGGCTGATCGAGTGCATCGGTGTTATGTTGGGTGCAGATCCGCCACAACATGACTGCACTGTAAGGAGCATCATGCTTTATTTGTTGGGTACATGTCTCTTTCCAAATAAGAGGTTCACCACGATTGGTGTTCAGTTTTTGGAGCTTTTTCGCGATGTTGATGACCCAATACCATATGCATGGGGTGCATCCACTTTTGCATATTTATATGATCAACTTCGTGAAACTAGTCGGAAGAAGACAAAGCAATTGTCCGACCCTGTCTGTTTGATGCAGGTAATTTAGCTATTTTACTATTTCACTGTTTTATTTGAAATTTTTAAATAGTTGTCGGGCCCTGTTTATCTATTTGTTCTCTGTCTTGATTATATATGCTTACTTAATAAAATGCAATGCAGGCTTGGATACATGACCACTTTCCTAAAGTTGGCATGTTTGTGATGAATAGAAATTATAGGGAAGAGTTGCCTCGTATTAAAAAATGGAAGTCTCAATGTTCTACTGATGATCTGCTTGAGGACTATAGGGTTAGCATAGATCAAAGTACAGTTGATGACATCTGTTGGATACCTTACGAATCACATAGAGCGTATCATCCATTCGAGCAGGTGTCATACTTCTCCGGTTACATTCGGGGTGACAAGTCTATGCAGGTAAATTTGGTTTTTTAAAAAATTTTTTTTTTATAAATCTTATTCAATTTAAAAGATATTAAATTCTGGTGTATATAGTTTAATATCCAATTACATTTGCCAGAGCGGGTTGTTAAACAGTTTGGATTAGTACAAGGTATCCCGCGCTCACCTTAAGTCTTCAAGAGCAACCCATTAAGTCCATCTGACATGGACCAAATGTTCTTACACTGGAATGCTCATAAATTTGATTACACCATATGTCATCGAGCAGAAGTCCCTGGACATACTACTGTAGGATACATGGAATGGTTTCATCGTTATTCTCATCCATATCTTCTCCCTACAACAGTACGGGTTTGTCAAGATATCATTCCACCCCCTCCTCGAACTCATCGCAATTCATTAAGTGCAAGAACTCATTAAATTACAAATTATATGTCATTTGCTATATTTTAATAACAACACAATATATTTATTTTGTAGATACGTTTGGAGGAACGACTGAAGACAATTGGTCATAAGCTGCGTAACATGATTGCTGGTGAAAATTCATGTACCTGTGGAGCTTTGGATGTTGTGATGATCAATGAGTGTGTGACACTTGCAGAAGGCAGAAGCAAATCCTAATAGAAATCTAATTATTAATACTTTTAGTAGGAGGAGGTGTGGGGTGGGACGTGGTCATTAGTACTTTATTTCTTTATTTTTGGTTTGTAATTGATTGATGACTTTATTAGCAAGGGATGTGGTTTATGATTGTGACTTTGTTTAATTTGTGATATTTATAATTGTTTATTTATTTAATATCTATTTGTCACTTTATTTATCGAAGTTATGTTTTATGCATTACAAATTGATAATAAATTCAATCATATTTAATTAAAATGAAATAAATTCAAATATGGTTCATTAAAATAAAAACATCTCCTAACATATCCAATCCAACTAAAAATAATTTCAAATAGAAACAAAAATCTAATTATCACCTAAGTCGACATAACTCGAGTCAGTAGGAGGTAACATCATTTTAAATCTGGCGAATTGATCAAAAAAGGGACTTTCCCAATCATTCGTTCCTTCTTGACGAAATTGCATCCACTCATGATAAACAGGGGGCAGGGGTGAATCTTTAACCAAATTCACCTACATAATCATAAAATTTAATGTCAATACATGTTATCAATAATAATAATAATAATAATAATAATAATAATAATAATCATAATAAAATACCAGAATCCAGTGATCGTCAGAAACAAAGCCAAGTACAACAATGGTATGTGTTCGTATAGGTGATCCCCATAATGGAAAATAAGTATACATCGATCCAAGGTACATACCGACATTAACAAGAATAATCTGGTATTTAGTAGCTATAAGAGAGCTGAAAAATGGCAAGTCTAACCACTTATCCTTAGGAGCGAATTTAGTGGAGCTGCACACATTTAATGAATTTAGAGCTTTGACATACAGATCTTCACACTTAGACCAACCTTCATAAAACTTTGCATACATGTTCGAAAAAAACTCTGAATGTTGCTGAAGAAAGTTAGAAAGATCAGTTCGGACTTTCATCCACGCATTGTCATTACCAAAGATAGATAAAGCGAGTGCCCTGTATCCACAATTACCATCGGATTGCACATTCATCGTGTCCTGAATATATTGCCGAAAATCAGGGTGAAACATAAGAAGATACTTATTTGAACACGACTTCTTTGACTCTTGTTTCAAGGGAGTTTGTGCCACTCGTTTCTTGCCAGTTTGTGACCCCTTGCTCTTTGATGAATGTGCTGAAGGGAAAGGAGAACTACTATCTTCACGCTCCCATTCAGAAGGCTCACGCTTTGTTGATTTCTCAAATTTCATCTTAGCACGATTCTTCTTTGTAGGAGCCCCCTTTGTGGTCACCTTATTCGGAGGTGGGCACATGGAGGTAGTTTAGGGGTATGATATTTCACCCAGTTTCTTAGCAATGTTGATTATCCCATTAGCATCAAGGTGCTCTACACGTTTCCTTATGTCAACAAACGCAGCCTCGACAAGTGCAATAGCACCAACCTTGTTAGCACTCTCTTCAGGAGTTGAAATGGATAACTTCTGCCAAAACACAGGCACTGCATTTAGTGGAATGTTCTCACCCCTTTCTCTGAACTTACGAAGATCACAAGAACAAGGCAAGCCATGGGTAGACCTAATCAAACAACTACAAAACTTTGGTTCATCTCCAACATTCTCAAGTGTCGCAAACTGCTCATAAATAAGTTCCATAGCACTTCTAGAGACTATCGAGCGTAACTGCTTGAAAAAGGGAACATTGGCCCTATGTTCCACAATCATTCTACTAATTTCAAAGGATTTAATGATCTCAGCATGTTGCAGCTCTATTATGTGTTTCATGCCAGAGAAGCATTTATCATAATCTCCCAAGCCATCTTTAAGCAATTTCTTCAATCTTGCATGAGCACCTTCAACCCTAATCATAAACAAAATAAAACCAAAAACCATTAAATGCAAAAAAGGTAAAACATTTCAATGTCAATCATTGTAACGAATCTTACCTATTTGTTGTAGTGTTCCCTAAATGCATAACCTGGTTCGTCCAAGCATCCATAAACTTGACTTTGTTAATATTATTTAACCAATTAACTTCAACATACTTGAAGAACTTTGCACCAGCTTCACCTTCACCTTCACATCTACTTTTGAAATCATTCACAAAATCTTTGTAGTCATCTACGTTTTGACAATGAATAACATTGTCCCACTCTTTAAGCAAAATCTTAACTTTTTCCTTGTCTTTAATAGTTTTCTTGCATTTACTCACCACATACTTATCAATATGAAATTGACAAAGCATATGGTAAGAATGAGGAAATACTTCTTTAATTGAATTTCCCAGGGCAGCATCCTTGTCAGTGACAATAACTTTCGGCAACAAGTCATCTTTTCGAAACAAACATCTCAACTTCTCCAATGCCTATACAAAATGTTCGGTTGTCTCATGTTGAAGATACTCAACGCAACACTAAATGTCTTCATGGTTGAGGTTTGACCGACCATCTCAAGTAGAGGAGTACGATATTTGTTTGTTTTATAAGTGTTGTCCATAATCAATACCAGATTAAATGATTGAATAATATTGATAGAGTCCGGATGAGCCCAAAATATATCTTGCACAATCTCTGAATCTTCATATCTCCTATAAAAATTAACATATTTGTCTTCTTCCACCAACCTCAACAATTGCTGCATATCCGTAAAAGGAAACTTTTTTGTTCGTTGATACTTAGCTCTTGCATTATATATGTGCCTTAAACTAATGCAAGTATTAGGATCTCGCTTTTTCAATGTAAGCCATATACTAGTTGGTGATACCATGCTCTCCGTCACCTCTTCAACTATCTTCTTTTCTTCTTGTTTTAATCGACCAGCAAATGAGTGACCAACTAATGTTTTGGCACGAGCATGGTTGTGATATCCATTACTAACTATAACCTTCCAACCACCATCACTTTTTAACGGCTTCACCATTAATTTGAACGAGCATTCAGTTTTTCTACTTCCAGTAATCCTTTCTTTCTTTTCACCTTTATGTTTGTATATTCTAACCTTTCCGCTCCTTTCACATCCTAAAGTTGCCCTTGTTGGATTACCTAGACGATCTTGCTCGGATCGAACAATGACAACGACAAATCCATTGTCGCGTCCTACTTGTTGACACCATTCTACTAATTCATCTCGAGAAGGAAAAACCTACAAATTCATAATTTTTATTAAAATGAAAATTTAATACATAAGGTTAACTATATGAGAGTCAAAGAGAGTGATCATTACTTGTGTCATTGCAAAAGCATTAGAAAAATCCAGGAAGCCATCATGGGGCTCATTAACTTTTTCCTTTATCATTCTCCATATGGGAATTGCCTTCCATGATTGATGTAGCTGAATAATAAAAAAAAGTAATATATAAGATTTTTTATAAAATTAAAAAATATAAAATATAAAAAAAAAGATGTAATACTGGAACGGATGTGCCATCCGTATACTTTAACGGATGGGTTATCCATCACAAATATTAAAATTGTTTCAAAACGGATTCCTCATCCGTCTTAAATTCGAATCATGCATCCGTGTTCGTTCACAGATCTTGCATCCGTGTTGATTATTCGGATCCCCCATTCGTGGAAACGTGAGATCTAAAGACGGATGCATCATCCGAATGCGGCACGGACGACTCATCCGTGTATATTTCTATGGCACACGACTTGCTTCTTTAGAAACCTGGCACAACACACAATAGAAAGAAAGGATTACCTTTGATTAAAAAGAATACATCAACAATATTTCCAGTGATCATGTTTTTACGAAGGTATGCAAGGTTTTGAATGAGCAAAGTTTTGAATGAGGAGGGTTTTGAATAAGTAAGATTTTGGGTGAACAGGGTTTTTCATGGAGAAGAAGGTGAGTGTGAGAAGTAATACAGAGGGTGTGAGTATAGATATATATAGGTTTTAAGATCAAGGGTGTAAATAATAAGAATGAGTGTAAATAATAGATATATGAGTGCGAGTGGTAAGATAAGAGTAACATTGGAAAGTTGGTGTTAAAAATTATAAAACCTGGGTATAAGTAACAATATACAGGGTGTTAATAAAATCTCCCTAAACTTTATGGTATCAAAAGCGAACAGAGCAAGTTTGTAAATTGTCATGCAAAAGATCTGCCCTCTATTTTTTTTCTAATTGTATCCATTTTGGTTTAGTATTGAAAAAAAAAATAATAACCATATAAAGAGAAATGGTATATTGAGAAAAAACACAATTAAATTAATATATTGAAAATTTAAACAATTATTAAATTTTTTTAAAAAATTTGTTTTGTTTGTAATAATCTAAATAAGTAGGAAAGAATGGAGTATTAAGAACCATAGTCCATTTTCCACAATTTCTCTCATGTGTTAAGTACAAAAGTCAAAACTAAATCAACGTACTTTTCTTTTCATTTTGAGGAAAAATACTCCTAAATTCTATAATTATAATAATTTATATAATTTTATCAATTAAATACTATAATTACCAAAGAGAAAGGTACGCTAACCATGTAAAAGTTTATTCCGCAGCCAATTCACCAACCATCGATCATTTATATATTAAGAGAAATATTAATAGTCATTAACTGTACAAAAAGAGTAATGATAAATAATGAGATGACTGTGTAAAATATTTTATACCGTCAATGCATATTAAACACATTACCAAATTCATTCATTTCCATTTTTCCGGGACATATATTTTTAAAGCTTGTTTATGTATTTAGTCCATGAAAGTTGAATGTGTTTTAGTTTTGGTTCCTAGAATTTTTTTTTACCTTGACTTATCTTTAATTGTTTTGAAATTTTAGTTTTAGTCCAAACCACAAGAAAAAATCCATTACCTGATGATGTGGTTAACGAAAAACCACATCAGTATTCATGTGTGCAAGTATTGCATTATTACATTATTGCATACTATCAGTAGAATAACGTGGATGATCTGGACTTGAAGAAGCAAAAAAGCCAAAGCCCAACCCAAATGTGCTTGTGGATTGGGCCTTGACCCTTTTGATTATGCAGGTTTGGATTATCCACGTCATCCTACCGATGACGCGCAATACGTAATACTTGCACACATGTATGCTAAATGACGTTTTGTTAGTCACGTCAGCAGTTAACAGATTTTTCCTAACGGTAAAGACTAAAACCAAATTTGCAAAACAATTAAGGATTGGTAAGGTAAAAAAAAACTTTCAAATACCAAAATCAAAACATTCCCAACTTTGACATAAATAAGCCGATTTTTAATTACTAATATAAATTTTAGGATGATATATTAACCGCCTATTTTTTTTTTATTTTAATAATTTATCTTTTGATTTTGTAATTATAAAATGATAAAGATTTGTATTTTATTTGAACGCTATATTTTATTTGTATTATAAATGAGAATCGTATATTTATGGGAAATAGAATCATATTTTGTTTTTTTTGTTTATACTAATATACTACTCTTTAAATATTTGCCTATCAAAATATATATATACTCTTTAAATAACCTAATTAATTATTATATTATTTCATTGCTATTTTTGAAATTTGAAATCGTATACTATAAAATTTGGTAAGAGAAATGTAAATAATATTATTATCATAAAAAATACTCGTGACTTGAAAAAAAAAAAATCTTGCTATTCCTTACTATCATGTTTTTGGATAATCGACGCAGGATTACGTCTATACAATTTAAACTAAATAATATTAATTTTTTTTAACCTTATACAAGAATTAATACTGATAAATTTTGTATCTAATTTGAGTAAAGTTATAATAATGTTTATATTTTTTTTATATATATTTTTTTAAATTTAAATATTAAGAAAATTAGATTGGCGCCTTCCAGCATGGGGTGAATTCTCTATATCTCTATTGTTTATTGTTTAAGCATCCTAGGGCTAGGAGCCTTGGTGCATGCTATGTATGCGGTCATAGAAAATAATACTCCAAATTAAGGGTTTTAATTTATTGACCCCTCTACTTAATCATTTGACCCCTTTTTTTTTTGCCAAAACTCAAAATTGCCCTTTTTTTTTTGGAATTTGTCACTCACGCTGGGGGCCAACGAGCAACATAAAAACAAAAAAGAATACTGCTCGCTGAGGGGTCAGCGAGCTGTGTAAATTTACACACTCGCTGATCCCCGAGAGAGCTAATTTTAAAATATGATTTTTCACTATCTCTCTCGGGGGTCAGCTAGCTTGTAATTTTACAAAGCTCGCTGACCCCTCAGCTAGCTAGCTCTCTCGGGGGTCAGCTAGCTTGTAATTTTTACAAGCTAGCTGACCCCCGAGAGAGCTAGCTTTAAAAATAGGACTTTTCACTAGCTCTCTCGGGGGTCAGCTAGCTTGTAAAATTACAAGCTAGCTGACCCCAATTACAAGCTAGCTGACCCCCGAGAGAGCTAGCATATGGAAAAACAAGCAAACATAACAAAAAACGTGTACTCGCCAGCGAACATCACAAAAATTGCACGCTCGCTAGGGGGTCAGCGAGCAGTCAAAAAACAAAAAAAATATACTGCTCGCTGAGGGGTCAGCGAGCTGTGTAAATTTACACACTCGCTGACCCCGAGAGAGCTAACTTTAAAAATAGGACTTTTCCTCAGCTAGCTTGTAATATTACAAGCTAGCTGACCCCTCAGCTAGCTAGCTCTCTCAGGGGTCAGCTAGCTTGTAATATTGACCCCTGAGAGAACTAGCTTTAAAAGTAGGACTTTTCACTAGCTCTCTCGGGGATCAGCTAGCTTGTAATTTTTACAAGCTAGCTAACCCCCGAGAGAGCTAGTATTTGGAAAAACAAGCAAACATCACAAAAAAACGTGTACTCGCCAGCGAACATCACAAAAATTGCACGCTCGCTGGGGGGCCAGCGAGCAGTCAAAAAACAAAAAAAATATACTGCTCGCTGGGGGGTCAGCGAGCTGTGTAAATTTACACACTCGCTGACCCCCGAGAGAGCTAACTTTAAAAATAGGACTTTTCACTAGCTCTCTCGGGGGCCAGCTAGCTTGTAATTTTACAAAGCTCGCTGACCCCTCAGCTAGCTAGCTCTCTCAGGGGTCAGCTAGCTTGTAATATTTACAAACTAGCTGACCCCTGAGAGAGCTAACTTTAAAAGTAGGACTTTTCACTAGCTCTCTCGGGGGTCAGCTAGCTTGTAATTTTTACAAGCTAGCTGACCCCCGAGAGAGCTAGTATATGGAAAAACAAGCAAACATCACAAAAAAAAAACGTGTACTCGCCAGCGAACATCACAAAAATTGCACGCTCGCTGGGGGCCAGCGAGCAGTCAAAAAAACAAAAAAAAATATACTGCTCGCTGGGGGGTCAGCGAGTGTGTAAATTTTTCACACTCGCTGACCCCCTAGCGAGCAGTATATTTTTTTTGTTTTTTGACTGCTCGCTGGCCCCCCAACGAGCGTGTCATAAACCCAGAAAAAAAGGGCAATTTTGGATTTTGGCAAAAAAAAGAGGGTCAAATGATTAAGTAGGGGGTCAATAAATTAAAACCCCCAAATTAGTGAGTGAAACAAAGTTATTGATTTTTATCATGGACAATGTTCTTACGGAATGATTACCATCATAAATCTTTTCTAATGGGCTGATAAATTGGATAGATGTTAAATATATGGGGGCCTGCTACAAGTGACAATGATGTTTGGACTTTGGAGAATAAATGTTGTTTATTCATTTAATTTTTTATTTTATTTTATTTTTATACTTTGAATGAATGTTTGTTTACAAGATTGGAAGTTTAAATGGTAGAGTTAGAACCAACCACCTTTTGAATTGTATGCTACTTTAAAAAAAAAAAAAACGAATTGTTATATCACTAAGATAAAGTTTTTTTTTCGTCTGTACTCTTTAGCCAGTACCACATGTATCCTTAAGAGCACCCTTAATACCATAAAATCCTTGAGACTAATCTTGCACGAGGTCGCGTTCCTATGCCTCTCCCAGCGAGTGACACCCATTAATATCTAATTTTAAAGGTTTTCAAGTGTGGATGATAAGCCCTCTAAAAATAGATGAGAAACAAAGTATCTAAGAAGTAAAAAATTTTATATATTTAATTTTTCAAAAAAAAAAAAAATCATTATTGAGTTGATTTTTTTAAAAAAAAAAATCTAATTTTTATTTCATGCATAAAGCACGAAGAATTGTTTCTCCTAAAATAAAAAACTAATGGAATTTTAAAAGTAATTAATAATTTATACAAAGAATAATATTTTGGAAAAAAATCTGCCAAAATATTAGAAAACATTAATTTT
Organism: Crotalaria pallida; assembly: GCA_037953625.1. NCBI lineage: Eukaryota > Viridiplantae > Streptophyta > Magnoliopsida > Fabales > Fabaceae > Crotalaria > Crotalaria pallida. Next base: position 10,151,660 of record CM075653.1, on the reverse strand, counting down.
TTAATCACAACAATTAAATTTTTTATTTCTAACAAAATAAAAATCTGATATATTTAATAAATTTTAATTGGCAATCAAATGAAATCAAATATATTTAATAATTTTATATTCCACAAGATTCTTCTTTAACCATATATTATTTTCTTTTTTTTAAAAAAAAACCATATATTATTTTATGAAAATATTATATAATAATAAATAATAATCAATAGTAATTTTATTTTGTCCTTTTTTTTTTATCAAAAGTTTCAAAGTCCTTTCTTTCTTCTTTTTTTTTTTTAATTCAAAAGATTCAAAGTTGTAAGAGTATTCATGGCATAGGATCAATAAGTCCTCCTCTATTTTAAGTAAAGAAATAACAACAATAACACCGCAACTCTTGAACGGTTTTATTTTCACCATTTCGTAAAATCCCAATCTCATCCATGGTGAGAATTTAAAACAGGTTCAACATTAACATCACCTCCACTATTTTTTTCTTCAATCCCCTGCTAAAATACTCTGCGTAATAATATACCTTTGTTACAACTCACAAAAGTAACCGCTCGAATACAGCTATTAAAATTTTTATTGCCAATTAAATAAAATCTATATAATAAGTTTTAATGGGCAATTAAATAAAATTCAATATATTTCATAATATTCAAAATCCACCAGATATAATAATAAATAAATTATGATTACTAATAATCTTATTTTGTCCTTTTTTATAAAAAAAAAAATTCAAAGTAGTAAGACTATTTATTTATTCACGGTGTAGCAACAATCAAATCAAATAATCCCTTATTTAAAAATAAAAAATAGCATCACAACTCTTGAAGTTTTTATTTTCACCTTCTCGAAAAATTTCCAATTTCAAGCTTTAGTGAGTTTCGGCATAGAAAAAAAAAAGCAAAAGTCACACCTCCATTTTTTTTTCTTCTTCAGCCGCAAGCATAGACATACTCTGTGTGTAAGCCTTACACCTTTGTTACAAGAGTAACCTCTCAAGTCTCAATTTTATTTCATGGAGGACCAAAACCGTACGGTCACTCAAAATCTGCCACCTACGAGCGTGGTTTCGAAGAACACCAACACCAATAATATTGCTCCGGCTGCTATGAGTGCAGCCGGAACCAACTCTGCCTCGGACTCTGTTACTCTTGCAAAATCCGAGGCAGCAGGTTTGGAATTGGTGGTGGTGAAGAGAGGAAGAGGAAGACCTCGAAAGTACCATGGTAATGGAAGTATGTTGTCGCCAATAATGTCCATGCCACCACCTCCAACACCACCGGTCTTAAGTGCCGAAAAGCGAGGTAGGGGACGGCCTCGCGGCTCTGGTAAACTGCAGATTTTAGCTTCAACCGGTGAGTTTCTTTCACTATTCCTATTCGTTTGTTCATTTGTTGGTTGGTTTAAGTTTTCTTGCATGGTTTTCTTGTTTTTGTTTTGTCTTGGTGGTGAGAGGGATGAGTGTAGATGCATTTCTAATGTCTTGAATCACCATCGTATTATTTTTTTTTTCATCCGGTTCTCGAGTATTACCGGGGTATATCTGAAATATCATATTATCTATGATTTAATAATTTGATATATAGAATAATATAATTAAACATTATAAGATATTAAGTGATTGGGCAGTTATTTTTACTACTTTTAAATCAATATTGTCTTGAGTGTGCGTTTAGTATAGATGAAAAAACTAAATTATAAATATATAAGGTAAGATTATGATATGTTATGATTATAAATAATTAAAATTAGAATATATGTTTGGGTACTTGGCAAAAAAGTAAATTTAAGTTAGTCTGTTTCGTTTGGATCATGTAAAACAAAAATAATTTTGAGTGCGAAAAAATAATTTAAAAAAAAGATTTTTAGCTTTTTTTCCCCTCAAAAATTAAATCTCTTTTTATAGTTTAATCTTTATGCCAAACATTTTCTTGATTTACAAAATAAATTATTTTTTAAAAAATAAGCTAAAATTTCAATATTTAATCTTTATCATGTACTTCGACTATAAATGATGTGGTGGTTCAAGATCATTTATTATTAGAGATTAATGGGTTTACACTAACGGTGTAAAATACACCATCAATTCATCATTCATAATTCATTTGTATTACTTTAATCTAAAAGTCAACGATTATCAATGGATGATACTCTGATGGTGTAAAAAAACTGTTAATACATTCTCCATTTTCTCTTACTATTATTTTTGGTGGATTAGACACTTTCTTTATTTTATTGTATATTTATGATTGAGAAAATAACGAGAGTTGTAATCGTGATAACTTGTTTGCACATATATAAGGGTCATAATAATCATAATCGTTAATTTCTTAATCTATGATTATAATCATGTACTCTATTTTTTTTAATGTGTGATAATTTTGCACTATCCAGAAGCTAAATACATTAAGAAAATTCTCTTTACCGATTCCATAGTGTTCGTGTAATATAGGGTTGAAGGTTGATCAATTGCAGGCTGAAAAGTGAAATGTCTTAGAATAGTGAGTCTTTTAAGTGTTACTATTGTTTACAAATTTTGTGGTTTAGATGAACGTTGTCTCTCTAGTTTTTTTTTTTTTTTTGCAAGGATTTTAATGTATTTATTTCTTATCGAATTAAAGATAGTAATTGATCGTAAGAAGTGCTTTAAGTAATAGCAATGTTAAAGGGCAAGAATGTCAAATTCGTCAATTTTGAACAATTTTTGGTCAATTAGCAACCTTAATCTCTTTTCACTTTTTAATGTCCCCTAATAAGAACGGAAATTTAAGAACACATACACATTTCACCATCAGGTTGTGTTGTTGTGAAGAACTAACTATTCATGGGTGATTAGAAAGAAAAAAAAAATATTATTACGAGCATGACCCTATCAGGAGAACTTCACACAATTCATGTAAAACGGTTTCTCTACTGCTATAGTATTTATTAGTTCCCTTCATTTTTCCTCCTCTTTTTTTGCTTTTTTTTCTTGGTAATGTCCTCTTTTATTGCTGACAATTACTAAATTTGTACGTTTCATTTTTGCTCTAACTGGCGTTACTCTTATCTAGTAAAATCAATCGGCTGAATTTTTTTTAATAAGTATAGCGACTGTCTATTCTACCAGGTAAAAAACCATAATAAAATTATTATTTCTATTATTATTATAGTATATAATTAAGTGAAAAATAGCAAAAGACCTTCAATCGGCTTAGAGAAATTTTGATGGACCAATCCTATGAAAATACAATATTTAGCAACATAAAAATGCTAAATTAAATTAAGGATTTTTTTAGAGTCGAGGATAATGAACTAAATGAAATTACATTGTTTATGAAATACTAATATTTAGTAGTTTGAAAGTAAATTTGGTTTTTCAATCTATTTTTACTATTATTTGAACCTTTAAATTAATTAACACTTAGCAACACAAATATTAGCTACGGATTTCTCATACTGTTGTTATCGATGTATGCATATGGAAAATGTTGTGTGCATTTAGAATTACCTCACATAAGCTTGAGATTATATATAGAATTAGATAATAGATGTGTAAAATATTTGATCAAGTTAGTTGTAATCAAATGATAAAATCTTAAAATAAATAGTTATGTGATAAAAACCATATAAACATGCTTAGACTTGTTGTGCTTGTGCTAGTACCTTTTCCTTGAAATCATGTTGTTCAGAATAAGAAAAAGATATTGAATATTGTATAAGAAAATGTATGGTACAATATTCTCTAGTCCTCTTCTTGGAATGTGAACTGAGTTTTTTCCTTATTTCTACCTTTATTTAGAAGAGTTTCTTCTAGTTTATGAGTTCAACTCCTATCATAGTTGTCATGGTATATAATTCTCAGTTTGCATGAAAGGAATACATTTTTTATTTTGGAATATTCTTTCTTCAATTGGTGCTTATTTTCTATGTTTAAATTAGTCTTCTCTTGGATAGACTTTCCTTTCGTATTGGGTAATCTGCATTTTATTGGGCCTGTTACTCTCAGATTTTCTCGGTCCAACTAGAGTGTAATCTAATTCTTCTCAACCTAACAAAAGTGTATTCCGATTCTTCTAGGCCCAACGAGAACACATGTATTATTATTCTTAAAATATTCTCATGTTTAACACTTTGTTTGTTGCAGGTGGTTTTGTTGCAGAAATAGCTGGGGAATGCTTCACACCTCATGTGGTGATTGTAAATACTGGGGAGGTAATATGAGAAGCCAAAAAAATAATTGTGTAAACTTCAAATATATGTCTTATTTTGAAAGTTATTCTATTTGCTATCAACTAAGAATATATGATTATTGTAATTTTCAGGATGTGGTAAGCAAGATATTATCATTTTTTCAAAGAGGCTTTGGAGCTGTTTGTGTAATTTCTGCTGCTGGTACCGTATCAAAAGTCGCCATTCGCCAACCAGGTGCTTCTGGTGGTGTTTTGAATTATGAGGTACAATAGTACAAACTATATCTTTTGTAACAATGTTTGTGAATCTTTTCATCATCTACTTCTGATCTAGCACTAATAGGTTCGCCGGTTCGGTATTGAATACGAATACGAATACATGCATAGGTACAGCAACTTTTAATAAATAGGGTTGCAATTTTCAATATATATATATATATATAATTAGTTAATTGGACAAAAAACTAATTATGTGAGTTAAAAAAAAGGAAAAAATATGAGTTTTTAGACGAAAATAACATAATTTTGGAATAATTCACATCCAAAATATACTCACAAATATCCCACGCGCATAAGTATCTAATAAGTAATGGCTACAAATATGTCAATAATTTAAGAATACCATGCTTCACAGCTTTTAACTTAACTAGCCCCCAACCCCGTGCGATGCACGGGAGAATCACGAAATCGATAAAATATTTCATAAAGTTACAATTAATATTAGTTTTAATATATTGATAAAACATTTCACAAAGTTACAATTAATATTAGTTTAAATTTATTATTGAATAGTTATGAAGAATTTTAATATGAATAATGTTTAAATGTAAACAAAGTATAATAATGTAAACATTATTGTTTAAAAATTGTTTAGGAAGGAATTTTCAATTTGGGCGGGCGGAATTTTCAATTTTAGTTGGAGATTGGGGAAATTTGGGCAGATATTGTGAGAGGGGAAGTTAGGAAGGAGGAAATGGACAGTGGGGACCACGCTAGGGAGCAAATGGGCGAGATGCAGTAGTAAATGAGGGGAATCACTGGTAATATAATATTATATAGATTAGTTTTAATTTATTATTGAATAGTTATGAGAAATTTTAATATGAATAATATTTAAGTGTAAATAAAGTATAATAATGCAAAAATTGTTGTTTAAAATTGTTTAGGAAGGAGTCAATTAATATTATTATTTACGAAAGAGTCAATAAATTGAAATCGATTAACATTCTTGTATGTAATATTTTTAAACTAAAATATTCGCTTTTAAAAAAAGTGAATAAAATTGTTTTTGAAAAAGAAGTAATTAATGACATTATAAATTCAAATCCAAATAACAAAAACATGTACATAAAAAGAATACAGAAAACCCAAAGCATAGTTTTTTTTTTAATATATTAGGTTTATTAAATAAAAAAATTAAAAAAAGAGTCCGAGCACCAAAAACCGGTGCATGGTAGAAGCACCTTTGTTTTATGTTTTATTTGTTTGGAACATTATTTGTGTCAGAAAACATATAATAAAAAAAATTCAAATCCAAATAACAAAAACATGCATATAAAAATAACACAGAAAACTCAAAGCATATTTTTTTAATATATTAGATTTATTAAAATAAAAAAAATAAAAAAAAGAGCCGGAGCACAAAAACTGGTGCATGGTAGAAGCACCATTGTTTTATATTTTACTTGTTTGGACCACTACATGTGTCCGGAAGAATATATAAAAAAAATTCAAATCCAAATAAAAAAATATGTACATAAAAAGAACACAGAAAACCCAAAGCATATTTTTTTAATATATTAGATTTATTAAAATAAAAAAATAAAAAAAGAGCCGAAGCACCAAAACCGGTGCATAGTAGAAGCACCCTTGTTTTATACTATTTTACTTGTTTGGACCATTACATGTGTCCGGAAGAATATATAAAAAAAATTCAAATCCAAATAACAAAAACATGTACATAAAAAGAATACAGAAAACCCAAAATTATATTTTTTTAATATATTATATTTATTAAAATAAAAAAAATAAAAAAAAAAGAGCCAAAACACCAAAAACCGATGCATAGTAGAAACACCCTTGTTTTATATTATTTTACTTGTTTGGATCATTACCAGTGTCCGAAAGAATATATATAAAAAAAATTCAAAATCAAAATAACAAAATATGTACATAAAAAGAATACAGGAAACCCAAAGCATATATTTTTTTTAATATATTAGATTTATTAAAATAAAAATAATTAAAAAAAGAGCCGAAGCACAAAAACTGGTGCATGGTAGAAGCACCATTGTTTTATATTTTACTTGTTTGGACCACTACATATGTCCGGAAGAATATATAAAAAAATTCAAATCCAAATAACAAAAATATGTACATAAAAAGAACACAGAAAACCCAAAGTATATTTTTTTAATATATTAGATTTATTAAAATAAAAAAATAAAAAAAGAGCCGAAGCACCAAAACCGGTGCATAGTAGAAGCATCTTTGTTTTATACTATTTTACTTGTTTGGACCATTACATGTGTCCGGAAGAATATATAAAAAAAAATTCAAATCCAAATAACAAAAACATGTACATAAAAAGAATACTGAAAACCCAAAACATATTTTTTTTAATATATTATATTTATTAAAATAAAAAAAAGAGCCAAAACACCAAAAATCAGTGCATAGTAGAAGCACCCTTGTTTTATATTATTTTACTTGTTTGGATCATTACCAGTGTCCGAAAGAATATATATAAAAAAAATTCAAAATCAAAATAACAAAATATGTACATAAAAAGAATACAGGAAACCCAAAGCATATATTTTTTTTAATATATTAGATTTATTAAAATAAAAAATTAAAAAAAGAGCCGAAGCACCAAAAACAGGTGCATAGTGGAAGCACCCTTGTTTTGTATTTTACTTGTTTGGACCATTACATTTGTCCGGAAGAATATATAAAAAAAATTCAAATCCAAATAACAAAAAACATGTACATAAAAAAACACAGAAAATCCAAAACATATTTTTTTTAATATATTAGATTTATGAAAATAAAAAAAATAAAAATAAAAGCTGAAGCATAAAAAATCGGTGAATGATAGAAGCACCCTAGTACTGTTTGGACGGGATAGTCGAAACAGGAGGGAGTAGTTAAAAAATAAAGGTGAGGAAATGGGTGGAAAAAAAAAAGAAGAAGTTTGGGGGAGGGGGGGTCCACATGGGAGAGAGAAAAAGGCGGGATAATTTGGGGTGGTGAAAAATGGGGGAAACTTTGCTAATATAATATTAGATAGATTATATCTCTTCTTTGCCTTGTAAAAAAAAAAAAAAAAAGACATTTATCTTGGTTCTCCAAGCTATATAGATCAAAATTAAAGCAATGGATGTGCCCATCCCTGCATATTCTTTTTATCATAATACTATTACTTTTTGTTTTCGGTAATTTCATTAGTGAATGTCTAAATTTTGAAGGCACCTAAAATTTGCTTGTTGAGAATAGACAGATAAGATCTGTCACCTCTTTTATGTGTAACTGAGTATTTCGTTTTTATATATGGTTTTTTATTTAATTATGCTACATGCAGGGATGCTTTGAGATTCTATCTTTATCTGGATTATATACGTACTCTAGTGGCACTGGTGGTGCACAATGCAAAAATGGCACATTGACTGTTTCCTTAGCTAGATCTGATGGGAAGGTTTTTGGAGGAGGCATTCAGAGCTCAATGATAGCAGCTACCCCTATTCAAGTAAGAAATTTTTTTATATATCCATTCAAGGCTGAAACGGACTTAGTTTATGTGTGTTTAACGATCTAGAAGATATTTATACATTATTACTACGTTGATGAAGTAACGCTATTAAACCTTGAAGCATAAGATCGGTTTGAAAGCAAAACTGAGATCATTCAAATCATTTACACACAAGTTAAATATCAGAGTAGTTAATACTTAATACTATATCTTTACTGGCACATATGATAAACATGAAAGATGTCTTTTTTACCTTTGGATGGCATGGCATCAAAATCCTTAGGATCCCAATTACATTTGAATGCTCCAAGGATCATACATCTTTTCATATAAGTTGCCATTTACATACTCTTCGATAATAGGTAAATACTTATTCTTCATCTTATCATAAAGATCTAATAGTTTCAAGGTTTAAATACTAAATTGATCCCTATAAATATTAATTTTTTTTAACATTAGTTTTGGTTAAAAAAAAATTGGTTTTGGTCCCTACGTTTTTTTTTTGTTTTGGTTTCGGTTCTCATATTTTTATTATCCGGAGATTTTGATCCACACTTTCCTGTTTTGTTTTGTTTTGATTTTGGTCTCTGCTTTTCCGTTTCATTTTGGTTTTGGTTCCTGTCTCGTTAGGTCACTTCAACATTTTTTATCCAAACTTTGGTCAGACCAAAACCAAAATGAAATTGAAAAGCAGAGACAAAACGATATAAAAATGTAAAAACAAATTTCAAATATATCACTATTTTTATATGGATGAATTTGGTATTTAAGACTAGTTTCTATATGCTAATTAAGGATTACAATTAGATATATCCTTGTAGTTAGTGTTGGCAAAACATATTGGTACTATGTCCTTGCATTTATAGTGCCTAACAAGGGAGTTGATTTTTGTTTATACTTCTATAATTTTTCTATTGTTGATCTCTATTATATTGCATTATTCCCATAATCATTAACAAACTTAATCTGAGTCTCTCATAATCCATCAGCTTATTATGGCTACTTTCAAGCAACACATCAGTAAGCAACTTAAGAGAAGACACTCATCTGGATCTCCTAATAATGGTACCAGTGTACCTGGTAGTCAAGATTCAGAAAAGGCTCAAAGGAAAGTTCATAAGTTGATGGAAGGTGAACAAAGTTGCCATTCACCAAAATCAGGACCTATGCCATTGGCAGCAGCAACACCTAATGGAGTACCAGATAATAATGTCATTGCTGCAACAACTAAGGGAGTGTCAAATAGTATCATTCACGAAGATCTCAATATGAACTCCACTTATGTTAATGATGCTGACATGGACAGCCAGAACGTACAGCCTATCACAGACCACAGCAAGCATGCAAACGTTGATGATGTCAATGTCCCTTAGATTTTAAAGTGATGTACAAGCACAGCCACTTGAAAACATGCACATGTTTTACATCTTATTTTATTTATTTATTTTTATTTAAATCTCATCTAACTTGAAGTTTGTTTTTTAATCTTAAGTAATGTTATTTTGTTAATATTAATAGAGAAATTATGAAGACCATGTATGTGAAGCGGCATGAGTATGGCAACCTCATTAAGGTGATTATATTATGCAAGTCAATTAACTTATTTGACCAAATACAAGCTAGTAATCTTATTTAGATAGATAAAGGAAGGATTTTTCAAAAGTGCCTCAAGCCTATAAATCCTAATTCAACAGATCAACCGATCGCTTTTGGCTACCATAAGTTTTTAAGTCATCTACGTTTATCAATCATAAGCTTTAAACTCCTAACTTTTTAATCTTTGGTTTGTTTTTCAGTCTTCAGTTTGTTTTGCAAAATTATTTGAACTTAACTAGTTATATAGCCAGATACCTATATTGCAATCAGTTTTCCCTTTTATTCTAACATCTTTAATTTTGGTAAAGCTTATACAAAGCATCTTCGAGTTTCGAAGATTTGATCTATTAAATAAAGTTGAAAGATTTTATCCTCTTGCATACCTTTGTTACTCATACCCCTTTAATAATTTATTGGACTCTGTAAAATTTTGTAAAAAACAAAATCACATGACTTATCCTCCAATATTAATACACACTCGAATGACTCATCCGACATATGTGAGTAATAGTCACAAATGTGAATAAGATTTTCCAGTAACGTTTGTCTAAAAGTCATAATCCACTTGATCAACACAATCAAATGTTTTATCATTCAATTTAATTGCACATAAAATATCAAATTCATTGAACAATTAAACAACTCACTATTAGATACACATTTTTTTAACACTATCAATGACTATCTCCTCTGAAACTTCCTTCTACATATCCTTCTTGCACAAAAAATTCAAAGTTTTTTTACATTTACAAGACATTGGATGTATTTTTTTTATTATTTAATACTTTATTTAGTATAAGAATTAGAAAAAATTGTATAAAAACCTCTCAACTTTTTCATATGATAGACAAAAGCTTTGTTTGGTTAACGGAGAAAAAATAGGATGAGAGAAAATGAGAAAAAAGAAATATGGAAGAGGGATTATGGAGAGAAAATAAGTAGATTTTATGGTTGTTTGGCATGAGAGAAAATGTTGAGTTTTCTTTCCTTTTGTTTGGTTTGAGAAAAAAGTGGGAAGAGAGAAAATAATAAATTTGTCAAAAGGCAATTACACCATTGTTTTCAAAAATATAAATAATTATATATATATATATATATATTTCATATGGTCAGAGATTTTTTTTTACTTCAATTCTTTATCACATAATAAAATTTTCAAATCCAAAATATTATAAAAATAGTTTTTTTATTAAAATAAAAATGTTTTTTTTACATTAAAAAATTAAAAAAAAAAGATGAAGTAAAATGAACAAGTGAAAAACAAATGAATAATTTTATATGTTAATCATAGTTTTCTCTCCAAAATCTCTTCATTTGGGGAGAGAAAACTTTTTTTTGTGGGTCATGTCTTTTTTTCTCTTCTCTTCAATTTCTCTCCTATACCAAACAGGAAAAAAAATGAAGTTTTCTCTCCAAAATCTCTCCCTCCATTTTCTTTCTACCCATTTTCTCTTGAAACAAACAAGGTGTAAATAAGTTCGGTAAAAAGAGTTTGCTAGAGCTAATATAATACCCATCAACAAGGTTCTAGTGTTCGCAACGGGATTCAAATTCACATTTTTGTGTAACATAAGTTAAATCCTTACTAAACGGATCAATCTTGCTTTCTTTCTAAGAACTCTTAAAATTATTCAAATAACATTATCCGTCTAATCATAAAGTTAAGCAAATAAGAGGTCAAAGCAAACGGCATAATTATCAACTGCCGATGCACAGAAAACAGAAAAGAAAAGAAATTTGTCAAGAAGCTGATGCCATGTTATTGAGCAAAGAGGAAAGCACACCCACTTGATTAACAAGGGAGTGCATGAATTTAATTTCACGACAGAACAGACTTCTTCATTAATCACAACAGAACAAATTATATATACAGATTTCTTTAGGGTTATGCAAAATAGATATTAACGTTACTATCTAGTACTGAAAATAAATATATACAAGAGTGCCTCATACAGCAAGCTCCTAAAAATGTAAAATCTAACCATATGTGACTTTACCAGAAAGGACAAGAGACTTTCAGAACCATTCCATCATGCATCTTGGATAGTAGCCTTTATCTGCAGCAACATGAGTGGCAGCCAGTAGTTCTTTCTGAACCTTCCGCCGCTCATAGAACACCGAGCATGAAATCGACGTGCACTTCACAGCATTTTCCAGAAGCCTATCCCCTCCTCCACAATGGTGACATATCTACAAGATAATAAAAACAACAGCTATCACGACAACCCCCTTAAAAAAATGACAGCATCACATTTAAGATATTGACAGAGGAACAAGAAAAGCAGATCGTTGATATAGCAGAAACTTGCATCAGTCGTGACATGAGATAGTAGAAGTTACAAAATAGATAATCTAATGCGAACCAAAACTGCCACTAGCAACAGTGATGCTAGAGCTTAATCATTTTCAACTTTCAAGCAGATTTCCACCATGCTTGATATAACTAACACAGTCCCCTTGGCAAAAGAAACAAAGGAGAAGACCTACATGAAAAATATAATAATAATATACTTACAGAAACAAGATGTTGCATCTCTCGCTCCAACTTCGAAGTTTTACTAATCACTGCAGTCGCAGCAGCTACTCCATTTTCAGAACATTGGTTGCATAAATGGGCCGATGCCTGGACCAACCCACCACAAAGTACACAGTGCTTTGAGAGATAGTAATAATCAATTCTGGTTCGACGGGAATTTGAAGTGAAAATATGCTTTGCAGAAGATTCCCTTATGGGGCGGGGCATTGCTGAAAACCACTGGTTCAGGTCAGCACCAACAAGCCCAAATACCCGCTGAAGAGCCGGTATTATTTGTTTATTTATGTAATATAAATCATTTATTCTAAATGGGGAATCAATTGCCAAAACTTCCAGCGGATCGACAACCATATCAGCGAGGCGGGCTCCGGGCTCTCCATGGACTACAACATAAGGTATTCTCTCAGCATAGCGTGGTTCTGCCCTACGATCAACCCTCATTGCCTTAGTGGCCACAATTGCAGCAGGAGGAAGTGAAGAGATCCTTGCACTGTAGGTACCCAAGCGTACCTCTTTAGCAAAGACAAAATCTTTAAGGGAGAATCTGCCTGAAAGAATCCTCTTCCACTGACGTTGCAAATATGTCTTCACCTAAAGGCAGAAAAATTAAAAGGTAATAAGCAGGAACTCAAGTTAAACTAATACTGTAATTTTTCAGATTTAGTATCCAGAACCGATATTGGAAGAACTCTGTTGTTTCTGTGTATCTTTTCTTCCTCTCAAAGAAGTTGCTTGGACAAGGAGGGAAATTAAGAGAGCATGAATCTTTCCCTAACATAATTTCCATTGTGAAATTTATTGCAAAAATATAAAAATAAAATAAAATCAGAATGCATACATACAACATCCAACATCCAACTGCTACATTTAATTTGATGAGAAAAAAAAGGATGCAATCAGCAAGCACTTATACCTTCAAAATATCCTGATGCTCAAAAAAGAGTCTTAAAGACTGCTCCATCATCTTTGCAACTGCATCACAAGTGTCCCTGCGAACTGTTTCAATACCCTTAGCATCAAAAGTAGGTTCCATTTGATCAGGGCTTTCATAACTATAGCCAACATATCGCTTCTTAGTAAGGAGGAAACAAGGGTGATAAACTTTCTCCATCTTCAGGGTGACAGGATTAGGATTCATAGCAGTGATAGCGGAAGCAATCTCACTTCCAATTTGGAAGGATTCTTTGACAGTGCGTCCTTTAAGGAGGACAAACAGACTGAAAAAAAAAGTCACCACTTTACTAATCATTTTTTGGTAACAACAATCATGAAGGAGATGACACCGGTCAAAATTGGACATCATATCCATATGGCCTACATTCAGTTGTTAATGAATCCCGACACACTTTTGATGTAACATATTAATTTAAATGGAAGAAACATGTTTCATTTTCAATAAATTACAAATGAAAAAGTGATTTTGCAATTATGCAATGACTAACAATCATCTGTTTTATATGTGCAGACATCATAATGATGCAAGCTAAGGCAAACGGGGAATCATCAATAAGTAAATTTAGAATTTTTTATGTAATTTTTGAGGGGAATATCTTTCGGAATTTCGATAATTTTAGATAGTTTAAGAAAACTGTGTTAGATTTTGCCTTTCGATAAAACAAGAATTCATTAAGAAAAGAATAAAAAGGCTGCAAAAAAACAACTGCAAAGAGGAGAAAAGAGAAAGGAGCAACCCGGTCCATTTGAAAGTCTGACCAAGATCCATAAGCATAGAGAGGTAAGAAAACCATGTTAAAATTTTTGTTATATGATTCCCCGTTTTTGTTATATGAACCAAGACTGTCATAGAAGTTTTTGTTAGAAAGTCTTGTCATCATCATAACTTTTATCGTGCTTCCTGCTTTTATTAAAAAGGACTTTCCTGGTTTAAATGAACCTTCAACTTAAAAATATTCAGCAGTCATGTCATAATTTCAGGTGATCAAATCTTAAGGTGTTTGAACCCTGCTTCTCATCTTCAACCCACTCTCTACAATTCCTCAAACTAATTTTACTAACTAGCTTATGCCATTATTATAACAATTCCAATATTGGCAGTCTAAAATTTGCCATGCCGGATACCAGAGAGGAAAATATACTAGAAATTTATGTGTCTACAGCACACACTGCACATAAGCAGAAGGGTATAATTATACCAACCCCCGCAGAAGGGCAGAAGGCTTTGCCTTAAATTACACTAAGCTCCCCTCTTTTAACTTTAATAGAGTATATGATTGTGTAGCTTGTTTCTTATAGACTTTTTAGCAGACAAATACCCAGGTAAAACATTTTCCAGACACAAATAAACTCTGTATGCAGGCCTTCGATACAGGTGAAAAATTGAAAACAAGGAAAGACAATGTACTTTCTGAAATAAGAGAAGAGTTGAGTATAATCTAAGGTAAATCTTATGTGAGGTTCGTGTACACAATAATTAGAGATAGTGTACACTGATACCTATCTGTATCTCCATAAACAACTTTAGCCTTCCACTTCTCATGCAGATTTACAAATGATATAGCCTTTTCCAGTGTACTACGGCCACATTGAACAATACTATCTGCAAGTTCTGCACAAGGCATGCGACCACTAAATCCAGCAGCAGTGTAACCATATGTTACATTTGATATGAGCTTCAAAGCAAGCTGTCTTGCATTAAATATCTGAAAAGAAAATTGTACTACTTTTTAATTTCTATTTACATTATGCATATACACAAACCATATACAACATCACACATGACAGATACAATAAAATCTGCAGTTTCTCTTGAAGGTGAAAATCATGCATTCATCTGGAAAATTTTCATAAAACTTCTCAGTTTATCTTTTAGATAAATCCATGAATTTTTAAGAAAACCCTCCAGACTGAAAGGGCCATAATTTATTTAAAATCATTCGCTTTGTGAAGTCTAGGCAATGCACATTCTATAAAATATAAAAATGGTATTTTAAGAACATAGATTCTAATCATATTGTATGGTCTACTGTCTTTAGTCTTCACTAAAATATACTACAACGTATTAAGCAAGCTAGATGACATTAAATTCAAACTGACATTCATACCCGCTGAAGAACTTGCTCTGAAGGAGCCAATTTCTTTATTGCCTGTTTCACCATTATTCTAGTTGACAATATTTCTTCCAATAAGCGGGGCAACACACCTTTGCGAATCTGTGTGACAGTACAATGCATATAAGCATTACTTCTCTCCTCAAAGGTCACTTGGACCATTACATGAAACATTTACTCTGCGCAAAACTAAAAATTTAAAAAATATGCTAATTGAGTTATGGGAAAAGGTCGATATAACAGTTTGTAAAAACAACCACCACATGCACTAATCTTGTTGAACTTAAAGACTCGCTCATCTGTACAACGAAATATGAAGGACATGGATGATGGTGGAACAAAACTCAAGACTACTCAATAAAAAAACAGAGATTGAATGAATTACATTGATTGATCAGCTAGCGAGAAACTAGACACCATACCTTACATCAATTTACAGTCATGGAAAATCTCTGGTATTCATTCAGGTCCATTATTATTAACTCCAGGACTCCAAAATATAAACGACTTAGACAGTGGGTCAAGACTAATGTCATGGCTACTGAATAGAAAAATATTGAATGAATCACCTTGGAAGGTACAAACATAACACCATTTGGAGTGACCAAGATTTGATCTTTCAAATTCTGCAAAACATGTTGCTCTGGTGAATATGAACTAACCCCAAGCGTGTTAGCCTTCGATGTCACAACTTTTCCCAGACACGTACAAAAACAAAGGTTGTATGCAATTATCATGGATGGATACAGAGACTGGAAGTCAAGTACAACCACAGGATCTGAATAAAATCCTGATTCTGGTTCCATTACAACGGGTTGGCACTCCATGGCAGGTTGAGAAGCAACCTAAATGTGACAAAGATGAGTTGTCAAGCCCTTGGGTGCAGCATAAGAAATCAAACATTTAAGTGACCAAAGACTTCAAAAGGAGCCTCAGAATAACTAAACTTCACAGCAGTTATAAAATGTATATAATCTTATTATATTTGGCTCATGATAAGATCACAAACACTTGATTACATAATTAGTTATCCACAGAAAAAAGGAGAGAATGGGAATAATGTGTGGGACCTGTTGGTTTCCTGGTGAGATGGCAAGATAATTTTGCGTATGAGCCAACCTCAAAAACATGGATTCAACACGGTATTGTGAGCCTCGAGAGAGAACAGAAAAGAAGTCTATGCCAAAGACACGAGCAAGTTCTGATGTTCGATTCACCTGCAGAAGAAAAATAATCAAGAAATAAGGAAAGACTACCAAAGTATTGGATCCTTAAACAAATTATAACAAAGCTAATTAAGGAATCCAAACTCCAAAGAGCCGTAGATACATAAAAATAAGTAGAATTTATTACTGTATCATTCATTAAAGAAAGAAGAGCTTAAAATAACTTCAAAAGTATGGGTATATTGGGTACATGTTTTACAATTTACACCAAAACAAACCTAATAAATAGACTACGAGTATAGTATGCCAAAACAAGCACGCAATCTCTGTGAATATGAATACTTATCAAGAAAATTTTCATTTTGGCAATAAACTTATCATGCCATTGTACCATATCAAGTTGGTTTAATATTTCAAGGTTCAGCTTCGCTCTCTCTGTAATATATTTGAGACACTGATATCTTGCTTCTCCGGCACCACTTGAAAACCATTTTGTTAGCACCTTGTGGTGAATTGAAGGAATTTTTCGCCTCAGTACAGCTTCAGCTACAGCTTCAAATGAATATAAATTCAGCTTAACTTCTCCACGTATCAATCGCCATACATTAAGGACAATTCTACCACCTACATGAACTCCACTTGCATGCGTTCGTCCCCATTCATCCTCAATTATTGAACTTTCTTGTACACAAGAATCTAATGTTTGGCTATCAGGGATGTCCAGTTCCAAGATACCTTTTGCAGAAGTTTTGGTATCTTCAGAAGCAACCCAAGACTCAGATGGAGTGCGAGACAAACTATTAAGTAATCCTAAACCAAGATGTGAAGACCTTTCTGCTAGAAAACCAAGAGAACCCCCTTGAATATCCCAACCCATCAAAATATCTGGATCAGATGAAGACACGATCTTAATAAATTCTTTTAACAATTGCTTTTCATCAGTGAAAACCAATAACTTGCAGCCTGATAGGCCATCAAAACTTCTGCAAAACCAATGATGAATAAACATGAATAACTTCTTTTTAAATAAATGATTAGTTTGTAAGAAATATAGTGTATACTGGTGCATAAATTTTGTCACCAATGAAAAACAAATCAAGAAAGATATTGAGTAAGGTGATACAACACAAAGTGACATTACCATACCTATGACAAGGTTCAAATTTACTGTGCAAAAGAACAAGAACTTCGACAATAGACTCATTATCATTCTGAAAACCAAGAGCAACAATGTTGATGCCATCAAACTGAGGATCAGGCAAAAGGTCTCCTCTTGATTCCGCAAGAACCTACCAATGTTTCAATCAAGTGAGACATAATATTCATTCTGTGTAGAGTATACTGATGCATAATGAATATTCGCGCCCCAAAAGAATTTGTACTTTTAATAGAAAGCAATAAAAGCAAAAGGAATCCCCTCTCCGGTATAATAAAGATTCGGATATTAGTCTCAGCAGGCAAGAACAACTTGTTGACTGCTAAAATAAGGTTTGTTATTTGAGTTATCGTTATATCCCTTTTAAGTACAATCAGGAATGTGGATCGATAATTTGATGCTTTTGTGTTTGCATGCGATTGATCGCCACGAAATCTTAAGTATGTAATTCTTAGTGAATGCTAGGAAAAAGTTGTTCTAAACTCCAAACTTCAAATCAGAATTCAACATGCAAATTTGAGAAACAACTAAGAACTCTAGGAGACATATACAATATATGAGGCACAAAAGAACCAGGAAAATACTATCTCCAATACCTCTATACTAAGTAACATCAATTGCTGTCCTCGTCCAATACTCGCAGGGTCTCGAAATCCAATTTGACTTAGAGGGGTAAAACTTGATTTCCCATCTGGGCCTGATATCTGAGAAATATCTTGTGAGCCATCTAGGTATGCTTTTACTCTTTCTGTTTGTCCTCCACTACTGTGTGGAGACTTCTTTTCTGCACCAGTATCTTGATACAGCTTAGGCCCAAGAGGAGGTCCAGAAGCACATTCAGGTTCATCCTTGTAATCGGCAGAAGTTTGTTGAAGCGTTTGATCTGGAATTTGTCCCGGGTGATAGTTGATTAGTACAACCAGATTCATTATACCTTTGTCATGATCAACAGGCAACAGAAAAACCAACAAAACTGCTAGAAGATTTAACAATAAGACACTTATATCCCAATTCAAAAATTCAAATTCATTTGTCATGAAAAATATAAATGTATACCCTTCAAATATTAAGGCTTTTATATTTAGTGAATTTTCAAGAGCAAATAATACAGGTAAAAAAAACTAATACAGGTAAAAACAAATTACTGTTGATAATGAAATGCACATATTTTATTGATACCTTTATCATCTAGCCATCTTTGAACACTAACTGTAGAAGGAGGCAAAATATTAGGTGTTAATAGGTACAGGGGAGAGCCATCATTTTGATAGTGAGTGGAAATTCCCTCTGTCCCATGAGATCCAGAGGCTTTATTAGTAACAAACATGTTTCGAGTTTTCATCTCTTTCTGAGACTCCTTTGCAGAAATGGGAAGAAAAACATCCAGAGCATTCCCTTCAAGAAATAAACAAAAACTGGTCAGAAGTTACATTGAACATCAGAAAGATCAGACCACAGGACATGAAAGAAGAATTAATTCTAAAATTAACAAAAGCAACAACCAATCCTTATCCCACAACATGGTGTTAGTTACATAACATAACAAAATTGAGAGTAGAAACTTCATGGACTGCCTCACTACCTGATAGTCACCAAAGTCATAGCAACTGTGATGATACTATAGTGCATCGAAACATGTGTGTTAAGATGAATATTTAAAAAATACAGCTCCGCAGAACCAAAATGAGGGAAAACATGAATAATATGATACCAGTTTGTAAAGTTCTGCTGGCCACACAAGTTTCTATGAAATATTAGCATTCAAAATCCTGTTTCCATTGTTAAGGTGGCTGCTACCACGTTACCACATTCATCCAGACCTTTGTTTCTTCCAAGAAAACAATAACAAAGCAGCCACCCAGCAGTGGAAACAGCATTTTTCCATCAGAGTTTCTTCAAGAAGGTAAATCAAATCACCAACAATATAGTAGTTACAAATAAATCAGCATTCAATCTAAACAGACAGAGTGCATTCAATATATGAGAGGATATCTGCCATCTACTTTTCTTAAATGATTGGACCTCTACTCTAGACACCTAGAACAATGTAAAACTTTCATCTCGGTTTCCTTCTAATCTTCCTGCAGAACTTCAGATTGTTCTTCCCAAAAAATATAAATGAAATTAGACCGATAGCTAATATTTATGAGAGAGGCTTTTCTTTTCTTACAATATGCATGAGATTGAATCTCTTGGTTACCAAAATGCCTCAACACAAAAAACAGACCCGAAAACCATTCAATCTATTTAAACATTTAAACCCTAGTACGAAAGGACCGGGAAGGACGCACCCCTGGTGTGTCAGTTATCGTGCCCACAGTAAACGTCTTATCCCAGTCAGAAGGATATCATTTCATAATTATCTATAACTTTTTATGTCTCTAGCACGACTACTTAATCAAATGTGGAGGAAGGTGGGATTAATGGCCGATACTACTGGAAGGATTCCACTTTGGATAATAGATACTGTAACTGGTATTGCTGTGATTGGTTTAATTGGTATTTTCATTTATGGTTCATATTCCGGATTGGGTTCATATCCCTGGATGCTATCATATAGCTTTGTGTCGGCTAAGTTCACGAGTTAGCTATATAACAGAAATAGAGATAACAAAAAAATTACCAAGAAAATTGGGTTCGAGGACGCAAAGTTACAACCTGACATTTCATCAAAGAATCCCTCATCCAAATGTAAGCCGGAATTAGAAATGGTTGGCAAGGGCATATTACTTTCAAGATTCTTATCAGTCAAAGGGGCTTTCTTGCCCATGGTTATACCAGTTAAATTCATCACGTGATTACCCTTCAGGTCATCAACAATAGGTACTGTGTCAATAGTCTCGTGCATCAAATTTTCACCATGCTTTTGATTTTCGCTTAGCAGTACTTGCATGTCAATTGCAGCACATTCGTCATTCGGCATACTAGCCTGTAAAGAACTATCACTGTCTTCTGGGAGCACCAGTTTTTCACCAACTAAATTATCATGATTGCCTGCTTCAAGATCACAATTCTTCTGGAGTTCTGTTTCTTCATCCGTTTGCATTGTGTTGAAATCCAGCTGCTTTTGCCAAAGGCATGTGTTTGGTCCCTCATGCCCATCAAAATGAAGTTTTTTAGTTGTTGCAGACTCACATTCAGTTTGTTCAAGTCGATAGGATCGCTTTCGTCGCATCAAGTCCCGCAAAGAGCAGTTAACCAATCTGTTTACTGCTTTTGATTCTGAAGAACTTTTTCCCACATTTCTTTTAATACAAACACTATTTCTAGCCTCACTTCTGGTCAAGTAATCTGAGTCAGCTGCATGTCCTTCATCATTATTAACCTTATCAGTCATGGAAATAGGCAACGACCCCCATTGTTTATTCCTTTTATGTTTACAAGCCGTACCTGTGCCAGTATTGTGCTGTACATGGTACCCAGAATTTGATCCGCTATTTGGCTCTACTGCAGAGGAAGTTCCAGCCAAACTAGCACATGGACTTGAGAACTCATCGGCAGAACCATCAACTTGGGGCATCTTACTGTTTGATGAAGCCGCAATAGGATGATTGAGATCAGAAAGAGAAGAAGGCTTTTGCATATCATCAATCGAATCTAGAATATCCTGGCACTCCTTCTGGGACTCACTTTCATAAGCCATATTCGCTTTCTCCAGCACCTTATCAATTGTTGAAGCAGGTAACAAGGGACTCACGATGGTTTCACAAGCAAGTTCATCATCAGAGTTTATATCTTCTGCAGCTTGAGAAGTTGCAAGCCATTTGAGAAGATTTTGTGCTTCCTTATCTGCAGCCTAAATGGCAAGAAATACATAAATTCGTAAGATAATTTCAAAAGATCATATTGTGTAAAAGAAAGAAAACCGAAAGTTGAATATTGCCACAACAAATCTAAAAAAAGCCCTTTGGCTCCACTTAGTCTTGTTACTGGATTATTTTCAAGAAAAATAATACAAACAAACACATCCTTCTTATTTCTTTAAAAGCTCATTATGATTTTTTTTTTTTAATTTATAATTCACAATTAAGTATTGAAACACGCAGTTGTATTAAAAAAATTCCAAAAAAAATGGCAAACATCTTTTAGCAAAAACACAAGGAAAATATTTCCAACATAAGAAAAATTAAATAATTTCCATCATCTTTCATTTAGGAGGTAAGCAGCACAAGGAATCATAGAGCTTCATGTTCAGCCTTTTCTTGAGTGGCGAAAGTTGCGTGTACAGCTTTATTAATGCATGTGAATGAGCACCAGCAAAATAGCAAGTCCTAATGAAAATTTGCACTCTTTCTGTAATCAAAATATAGACAGCCAGGCAAGAAGCTATTAATGGAGATGGGTGATGTCATGCCAGTGTTTGAGCAAAAAATGAAGATTTAACAATGAAGAATCAGTCTCATTAGACCCTTTTTGGGATCCTGACTGCATGCAGAGCAACTTATCATGGCAGGGGAATAAATATTATGTGGCTGAGGAACAGTACTTTTGTTATGGATAAGGCTCCTAAAGTGAGTTTTTTCCTTTTGTTCTATTTGTAGGTAATACTGCAGCAGGATATACATAATAGGAAGAAAACACACTCGGTCTACAAAATGCACACTAAATAATAAATACTCCAACATCTGAATAAGGTTATGTGCTTAAAAAAGTAAATATTATGAAATGTCATGCTATTCATAAAAGAAAATCATGGAAAAAATTACTGCCTCGACGTCCAGCGCTCCAATCAATTCAGATGGTTGCATTTCATCAACAGTCAATAATTTGAGATTCGTGCCAACCCCTTCCTCGTTCAATTTGGCATCTTCACTTAATGAACATGGCGGTGTTGCCGAACCAATAATGTCTGTTTCTCTGCAACAATTTAAGGGTTCTCCATTAGTATTATTAGGCTTCACATGCAAGATTTACCAAATTCTCCATCATGTAATAATGACAAACCTCAATTCTTTTTGAGAAGGAGTAAGAGATGAAGAGGTTTCGGCTTCACTGCACAATTGAAGAAGTTTTTGCTCAAAGTCAAGACCAGCAGAAATAAGTTTCATAACATCTTCTGGAAGTGGTTTTCCAGGATCAGGAGGCATAGCACCCTCATGAATCCCAGACCTTTTCTGCTGCTCCTGAAACAATATAAGGCAATTAATTTAGCAAAAACCCAGATGACATAACATGTACGATAGGTGTATAGGAAGACAGAGTAACAGATTACCTCCCATATTGGCACAAGTGACTGAACCATTTTGACATCTGAGCATGTCTGTGAGAGAGATGAATACATTTTAAAATTTTGATTAAGAATCTCTGCAAGAACAGAATACATCTTAATAATCAGCAAAGAAAACAGCAGCAGCAGACATTTTTACATATTTAAGAATATATGTATCTTCATGCATTTGTGATTGTAATTTCTATCAGTATGGTCATGAAATCAAACAAACCATCTACAGAAGCATCTCCCTCAAGTTCACAGATGCTTTGACGTTGAGGGCAGTGAGCCTTATCATTTGATGAAGCACCAAATTCACTAGGGAGTGACCACATCCAATCAGGCGGGATCGTGGAAGAGGTCCACACTTTTGACTCTAAACAAGCATCAGAACCTGGATCTGCCTAATGAAAAAGAGTATGATATCAATCAACTTTTAATATAAACAAGGGACATACCATCAAAAGAGACAATAATGTCGCAATCAAACAAGAAAAAGGAATCAGGGGTGAAAGGAAAATGTGCAAGCCAACTCACCATTCTATGCTGGCTATTGATATTTAATTTCTTTCGAGAATAGTCTAGTATAGGAAGACGAAACTTCATCTTTGATAGGTGCAAATAACCCATGCCATACAAGTTGTAATCAACCTAACATTATTTTAACAAAATTATACACCAGAAAACATGACACAAAAAAAGCTTAAACAAAAATGAGCCAAAGGATCGAGTATTTGAGCATCTGCAACAAATAGAGCCAAGTAATTAACAAACAAGTCCCTTGCTTATGGCAACTGAGTGAAAGCATTGATTGACAAGCACATTCAGTTCACATAACTCAAGAAGCCAGTTGAAAAGGAACACAATAAGTTCAAAATTACCAGAAAAAAGTATCCCGCAAAATGAAACGTTAACAGAACATCTATCATCAAAAGGTACAAAGTAAAATGAGAAATTCATTAGTCAATAGTTTAGTAGTTGTTTAAATGTATCACAAAGAACACATTACGAAATGCAAGCAAAAAGACAGCAGTGAGGAAAAGAAATTTTCTTTTTTAGATTTGATCAAATTTAACAGGTGAATGCTGACAGATACTCAAATGTCCAAGGTGCGATATGATGCCATGAAAGCAAAGACAATCACTAATTAATATATTTCTCTTCATGTTATCAAACTTATTCTTTTGACAAAAAAATAAAATCCGAATATCATTTTATCATGTTCAGTTACGTTGTCATTTACTATATACAATAGGCTTAAGTTATATTAAGTCATTTTAAGTACATACCAGAAACTGAAGAATAAAGGGAATATGTGATTCATGAGGCTGTAAACTTTTGTCAAGAACAGCACCAGCCTGAAATAGAAATGTCATGATGGAAGCTTATTCTCTGTAAAATGAAACTAAGATGTACTAGTTTCAATGAAGATTTTCAAATTATCAAAACAACATTGTAGTATTCTGAATGAACCAAAAACTGAGGTACGAGTAACAAGCTAAGTACAAGTATCGTTCAGAAAGTGTACCAAGAGAAGATTAGCTGCACGGGAGACGTCTTGTGGATAATATCTTAAGCATCAGTCAAGGCTTTCCACATATTTTTTTCCTTTTTTTCGAAAGAAGGCTTCCCATTATTTAAGCATACTATCGTCCTAGTTTGTACACACAACTGACATAAGCAAGCCAGGCTCGTGCATGTGAAAATATATTGCAAAAACAAAAAAAAAGTGTACAAAATTAGGATACAAGTATATCTTCACAAATAACTCCTCAAATGAATGATAACCATAAAATTTCCTTGCTCGTACAAGGCTGCAGCCATGTACGTGTTGTCTCGTGGAACCAGCACCACCTTTAAGCTGTTGGAGTTGAAATGAAATTCATTGAGGCCACATCTTCAGTTTCAATTTACTAATTTATACTACAAACACAAAGCACAAAATAGAGAGTTCAAAACTCATTCTAACTCAAATAAGGATACCTTCAAAGCTTGCTCAAGAGAAGCAGCTAGCTTATAGGTGTATGCATCACCTGTACAACATCAAAAGGAAAAATTTAAAACAGTCACGAGAAAGGACCCGTAGTTCCGCAATTTCTTCAACTCTATTACCTTCTTGGTCTGGTTGAAGCTCTATATCTGAACACGGGACATACAGATAAGGTAAAGCCTACAAAAAATAATAAGGACAAACAAATTAAGTTTATCTATGATATGATATCAAAAATAAATCAGGAATTGCCTGTCTGAATATGCCATGGGAAAGTTGATTCTGTCATTTGGAAGTTGGAACTCTGATTAGACATTTGATTTCATTAAAATATGCTTAGTACATGGGACATTTTGCCTGCATGGCTGAAATTTGGAATTTCTCAATCTTAAGTCATCTAACTAATTAATGACCTTTTTTTGTTCACAATACTTTATTTTAATTTTTTTCATTTGCAAATGGCATTCTCTATCATCAAACTTATTCTACTTATTTGTTCTCAATGCTAGCTTCGAACAGAGGACCTGAAGTTTGTAAGCAAAGCTACAAACCAACAAGTCACTCAGGGGCCGGCAAATTATCCTACTTCTAAATTTAAAATTTCTAATCATGCACTAACTAATGTTACAACCGAGAACTTAGACCAAAATGTATTGCTCAATTTTCTATTTAAGTATATGCTCCTTCATGTTCTTATTATAAGTCATTTTCTAGAAGTTTTTTATGGTCCTTTTTATAGGTCAATACAAATTCTATGAAACATTCTTTTT
Organism: Crotalaria pallida; assembly: GCA_037953625.1. Taxonomy (NCBI): domain Eukaryota; kingdom Viridiplantae; phylum Streptophyta; class Magnoliopsida; order Fabales; family Fabaceae; genus Crotalaria; species Crotalaria pallida. The sequence goes on along the minus strand of CM075653.1, from coordinate 10,126,258 downwards.
TGTCTCCTTCTTTTACCCTTATTAAAAGCTTTAATTATCACCACCTTTTTTGTCATTGATTAAAGAAAAACCAATTGGATGAATCAATAATCCCTGGAGAGTGGGATCAGATTAAAATTTTGTTGGTCCCAAAACAATCAACTATGGAATACTCCGATATTAAATGGGGGTAAAATTGTAACGTTACAACAATTTGTTTTGTAAAAATTACAAAAGTTAACTAAACTTAACTAACTTAATTGATAATTTAGTTAAAAGTGATTTTTAATAAGGACCAGATAGAGCATAATATTATGTTATTTCCTTTCTACTTATCTGTCATTTTGGAGGGAAATTTTTTTGTTTCTAAATAGTTGTATGAGGTATGAATAGCTATCTTTTCACTTATGCCCTTACATGGGAAATTGAATTAAAAATAGTTAGTGAAGTAATGTTAATCGATGAAAATAATAGTTAGTGCGTAATATCAATGGTGATTGATGGAAAGATAAAGATTAAATATGAAAAACAAAAATAAATAGATTATGAGAATTACTTATATTGATTAGCTTTATCAGTTTGTGACAGATAAATAGAAACGGAGAGACCGAACTAGTAATACAAATAAGTATATTGTACTGATATAGTGGTAACTGATGAACAAAATTGATGGATGATCTTACTTTATGAATGTGTAAACAAGTTTTCTGGCCAGCAGGTGTAGAACCATAAACTCTTATTACAGGAACCTCCTTCACTTTCCCACCTTAGCATAATAAAAAATAAATAAATAAATAAAATAAAACTAGTAGTTCATAATTCATAATCGAAAGAATAAACACGGAAAGTGAAAGTGAAACTTCAAAACGCAAAGAACCCTAAAAATGGATGTCGTTTTGGTGGCGTTACCATGGAAACTGCTATGACAGATATCAGCGTTTGGAATTGGCGGTGCCATGTAATGATCGATGGAGACAATTCGAACACTGAACATTTCTAAATTCGATTCTGAATCTGACATTTTTTCCTTTAATTCTTCGCTTTCATCAAATCAAACAAGGAGCATAGTAAGAAAATGAAAACGGAGGGAATTTTATTTTGTTTAGTTTGGCGCTCGGTGGTGGTTAGAACTTAGAAGTTAGAACTTGCTACACTGGAAGATTGGAAGATTAGTCTCAGACCCCGTTTTTATTTCGTAATAACCCCATTTTTTCACGGGGTTTTTTCGGAAAATATTTCCGATACCTCATTTACTCTTTTATTAAAAAAATTCATTTTTAAATTTGGTAGATGCATATTTTCTTTTAGGCTTTTTTAAGCGATAGGTCGCTAAATTTAGGGGGTATTTTGGATTTAGTCCTTAATCCTTTTTTTTTGTTGGATCTGGTCCCTAAACTTTAACGTTGTTTGGAACTAGTCCTTCTGTTAACTCAAAGTTAACTCCGTCAGTGTCTTCCAATAAGATGTTGCCACGTGTCCCAACTTGCAATTTTTTTTTTGACTTTTTTGATTTTGAGGTCCCTAAACTTAAGGGGGGGTAATTGAATTTAGTCCATATCCTTTTTTTCGTTGGATCATGTCCCTCAACTCCGGACCATTTTGGATTAAGTTCTTCTGTTAGTTTTAATCTAACATCATTGCCCTGGGGAAATTTTTATACCACGTGGACCAATAAATTAATGTCACATGGAATTTTTCTTTTAAAATTGAAAAATTACAAAAAATAAATAAAATTAAAAAAAAACTCTTGCTTTCTCCTTCTATTTGTTCGATCAGCATGAGTTTATTCCTAGAACTCAAGCATTTGTTAATCCATCCACTTGCATCCTATCTGTTCCTTTTAGCTTATTATTACCTGATTTGAAGCACAACTGAACCAAGCATCATAAACAGACCCACCATGCCACATAAAATTTTTCAGGCCAGAATGTGAACCACATTCCCTATCTTCCTCTCGTTCCTCGTCGTGCTCGATTGTCTTGTTAAGGCTTGACATCATGGTTTCTTCACCTTGTTTAAGGGGTGACATTGTTTTTCAGAATATAAAGATCTAAACAAAAAAAAAGAACACACACAATGTCAAGTGATAAAAACTGAGTTAGACACCTACCAAACCTTCATCATCAAAATCTAAAGTAATAAAAAAGAGATTTTTCTGTGTCAATCAAAGATACTTGTTGCCTTTCTTTCTCCCTCCAGACTCTGCATATGACGCGCCGCTAAGAAAAAGGCGGAGGAAGCGGAAAAGAGGGTAGAGGCTGGAAAGCAGAGGACGCTGCACGATGAAGGAAGCGTGACTGGTCTCCTTCGGTGTCGCATCAGATTTGCAGAGAAGATGACCAAGCGAAGGATGAAGAACAAAGAGGATCTTCGGGGTCGCCGCCACAACTAGGTTCCAGGGGCTTTGGCTATAACTAGCGCCGTCGCACACCATCAAGCGAACTCGTGACTGTGACAGTGATTTTCGCTGTAAACCGAAGCAAGCACAAAACTCAGATTGAGGCGCGACCTTGAGGACGATGGCGAAAGTTTCTCAAATCGTTACCCTGATGGCAGTGGTGAGTGCTCGAGACATCACGACCATGACGATGATGCATCTCGTCGCAGACGCGAGTATTCTCATCGTTATAAAAAAAATCAATTTTTTTAAATTTTATTTATTTTTTGTAATTTTTCAATTTTAAAAGAAAAATTTCATGTGGCATTAATTTATTGGTTCACATGGCCTAAAAATTTCCCCAGGGTAACGGTGTTAGATTAAAACTAACAGAAGGACTTAATCCAAAATGGTCTAGAGTTTAGGGACCTGATCCAACGAAAAAAAGGATAGGGACTAAATTCAATTATCCCCCTAAGTTTAGGGACCTCAAAGTCAAAAAAGCCAAAAAAAAATGCAAGTTGGGACACGTGGCAACATCTTATTGGAAGACACTGACGGAGTTAACTTTGGGTTAACGAAAGGACTAGTTCCAAACGACGTTAAAGTTTAGGGACCAGATCCAACTAAAAAAAAGATTAAGGACTAAATCAAAACACCCCCTAAGTTTAGGGACCTATCGCTTAAAAAAGCCTTTTTTTTTTTATTCGGGAGTATCGAAAAATATTCCAACGGAATCACAACAAAAAAAATAGGTGCTCGAGATTAAAAAGAGGTTTGGGGACTACTCTCTCCGGTCCTATTTATAGGGTTTACTTATCCATATCACAAGGACCAAGGAAGATAGTTAAATTTCTTGAAACTTTAAAAAAATACATTAAGATTACAATTTTACCCTCTTATCTTGTATTGGGAATTTCATAATGTTTTATTTCACATTAATAGATAAAAGGCAAATAAGAAAAAATAACAATAAATGCTTTCTAGAAAATGCAAAATGTCTTATAAACAAAACCAAAAAATTCTTCTAGAATATGTCCTATAAATAGGAGCGATGGGAGTAACATTCATTACATTGATCAAGTTCAACTTCAAAGCTTATGAGAGGATGATTGGGCTGGCTACTACTTTAGGCCCATAAATGATGAGGCTGGTCCATTTTCAGCCCAAACTATAAATACTTATCGGTCATTAATACAAGACTTTTTTGATAAATTTTTTTATTTTATTTGTAAGATTGTATTTCAATTTCTAATTTTAGTTATTTTTTCCACAAATAATTCTATATGCTCAACATTTTTTAGTAAATAATAATTACAGGGATATTTTGAAAAAATAAAAAATAAATATAACAAATGCTTATATTTTCGATATCACTAGCAACATTATCTAACTTCCTTGATGGACGTGAAAGTTTTTAATCTTATATCAAGTATCATAGAGAAATACACTCAAAGAGTGTATAACCAGTTAGTAGTTTAATATAGCTTTGGGATGCTCTAGTAGTAACTTAGTGACGACGAATCAAATGGAGTTGATGATTATTTCCTTGAGTTCATGGGGTCGGGCTACGAAAGATTTCCTTTAGACAAAATAAATAAATGCAGGTGAATATTAAGCTTATAAGTGACACGCTGAATGAATTCATGAACCACATAGGACGACATGTTGGTATTAGGATGTCACACTAATTCAAAATTATGGGAAAATTTGTCATGCTCCGATGGAAGAAGGAGCATGGTGTGCTTCATTAATGAGGTTCTTAAAATTTTTACTTTTTGTATTTTGGTCCCCTTTCTTCCTGATAACCACCATATCACCATCGTCATTGCACCACCACAGCACCTTTATTTTCTCCTTTTTTTTGGTTGCCCACCACTATCTAGGTACATCCGGATCCGATCTGGGTCGCGTGTCTGATTATGGTAGATGAGTCTTCCAACATGAGTTTTCTGCATCCACAAGAAATCGAACTCGAGACCTTACTTAAGCGAGACTGAGCCACTTATCACTCGTCCCAATCCATGTTGGTTTTTACCTTCTCCTTTCACCTTAATCTATTATCATATTTGTCGTTGACAACCATCATCATCCCGAACCTTTCTTCTTAATCACCATCACGTTTCTCAACAATCCCATTTTTAAAAAAAAAATAATAATTTAAGAAATCGGTAAAATATTAAATCAAATAGTAACATTTTCAAATTTCAAATTCAAAAATTACTTTGGATGAATTTTACACCACTTCAAAAACTACATTGAACGATTATGCCATTTTGGCCAAAACATGTTTGCATCTTCAAAAATGTGTTTAATTGGGTAATTTTTAATTAATAATATATTGTTTTGGTCATGTTAATGTGTTTTATACTTTTATTTAACCAATGGCACTGTGTGTTCATTAAGAGTCACGTAAATAAAATGGTCAGATCAAATACATGTTTATTGACAAAAAATTAACTTATCCAACATTTGAAAATTTTAAGGACTATAAATTACTCTTTTGAGCGAAAATCCTTTCTATTTTTGTTATGGATTATGATTGAACCAAGTTGACTAATTTGATCAAGATGGTCACATTGGTCAAGCCTAGGACAAAGCATCGTGCATGATGTGGGTCGTAGTCAATCAATGAACTCACCAATGCTAAATAGAGATCTTTGAGATGCCTTAGAAAGGAGATGAGACACAAGGACATGGAGAATGTCCTCAATCCTACGAGAGTAACCATCGGGGCAATCTAGCTCGCAGCCCATCCAAAAATTTGCGAGAGATCCTTGATGGGAACTGAAGGAAGCAGACCCCTTATAAAAAACGGTCGCCAAGCCAACCTTGATCCACAAGCTCCCCACAACGGTCTCGTCAAAGGGATGAGACCCATGAGACCTGTCTCTCAACAAGACGAGATCGCCAACCCAATCGGGATAGTTCGGATAGTTGTAATCCTAGTCCTTTAAGATCAAATTCAAGGCTCCATACTCAAGCATTGTTTAGATATGTAAGCAAAAGAACTAATCAAGAAGACTTCTTAACAACTAAATTATGTCTATTTCCTAAGAAAACAGAGAGAATTTAGACTCATTTTTTGTAGGGACTAAAGATGCCTTTTGAAAAACTTCATGTACTATGACTTGAGGATTAAATTAGACTTTTTTTTTTTTTAAAATAAAGATATAAAATTTTATCTTTTGGATTCATCATTTTCTATAAAACTCAATATTGTTGGATTCTTATATTTGGACCGAGGTTGTACAAACTTTTCTTTTAAAAGATTTTCTTAACCTCGACACTAAAAAGTTAAGGCTGAAGATAAACACCTTAAACTATATATGTTTTCTTGGAAATAAAATATAAAATACTATCTTTTATATATTCATTATTCATGATTTTCTATAAAACTTAACTGTTTATGGATTTTTACCCTGAACCCTTGGTGTTAAGTTAAGCAAACCATCAGGCTGAAAAAGGAAAAGTGAAATCATAAAAAAGCTGTGAAACACTCTAATTCAATATTTTGAAAGGTGTAATAAATGCAGAGTAATAAATCATATTACAGAATTGTAGAGAAAAAGGCTTTGTGGGGATGCTTCTTAGTTTCCTTTGAGATCAGGCTTAATTATGCCATATATCCCTCCTGCATTAAAAATACATCAAACTCCTTTGAAGTTTATGTTCTCATAGTACTTAAAAGGTGACGAATGATGATGACTAAAGTTACAGCTTTTTTTCCCAATGGAGGTGAAAATATAACTTCTCACACATAAGAGGGTGCATGTGGAATATAATGAATACAAACCTCATAGGAGTTTAGTATAATTTTCCTTCATGTTTTTTTTTCATTCCCTTGAAACTATGCCGAGCATAACTGTGCTGCTGGGGATGTTGAAGGGCTGCAGACCTTGTATTGCGGTTCTTGGATGGCTTCGATGGCTTCCAACGCCTCCACCACATCTATCATAGAAGGACGGTTTACAGGGTCATGTTCTAGGCATTTTAGAGTAAGCTCCGCTGCTCGTAGTGCTGCCCAGAATGAATATTGGCCTTCTATCCTATCATCCATGAAGGCTTTCACCATTTTATTGTCGATATAAGGCTTAACCCAATCAACTACGTTCTGCTGCCCTGATTTCCGCTTTGCATCAATTGTACTCATTCCTATCAGCATTTCAAGCAGCACCATCCCAAAGTTGTACACGTCACTCTTCACAGACAAGTGTCCTGTTGAATAATGATACAATCCCATGCATGTTATCCATAGCTTATTTCATACATGGTTTATATATACAATATAATGTGTAGATATAATTACCTGTTGTCATGTATTCAGGAGCACTATAAAAGCTGCAAGAGCCTATGACCATAGTAGATACATGAGATTCACCTTCAGAAGGCCCCAATTTAGCTAAGCCAAAATTAGATATTTTTGCATTGTAATTCTGTATGTACGAGACACGGTTATCAAAATAATATGTGGAATTGAGGGTATATGAAAAAGGTCATTGATTTTGTTACTTCAAAAGATCAACTGCTCATGACATCAAGTAATGCAACACACTAAAAAATTGACAGTATGAAGGAAGAAATTCCTGATGTGCTTCAACTAGTTATAGCACTTAGAAAGAGACTTGGAGAAAAAAAAATCGAACTTTTCAGCTGATATTCTATCTCTGCATTGGATTTTTGTATCTCTTTAGTATGAGTTAGGTGCCCTTTTTTCTACAACGTGGTTTTGCCCTTGTATATCTTTAGAGATAAGGGAGAAGGGAACTCTATTTATATAGATTCTCATCAGTACGTTTGTCCAAGAACAAAGAAACACTTCTATTTATCGATGAAAAAACATGCACTCATAAACAAAGGCATATATGCACCGGTGAACAATTCACAATTCTCACTTGTTGGTTTTACAAAAGGTAAACAAGGAGCAACATAAAAAGGACAACTAACAAATAATAACCGACCTTGTCGAGTAGTATTTTTGAGCTGCTGAAATTTCTGAATATGACTTGCTTTTCGGATGTGTGCAAGAAAGCCAAGCCCCTAGCTGCACCAATAATTATTTTAATTCGGTTGTTCCAAGAGAGGGCACTGGAATATCCTGCTCAGAAACAAAACAAAGAAAATGAATTAAACTCAAATCCATGGCCAAGAATTTTCTGTAGCCCATTTTAATTGTGTTTCATTTCATACTTCCAAAAAGATGATTCTTCAAGCTTCCCTTTGGCATGAACTCATACACAAGAAGAAGCTTGTCTTCATCCCAACAATAACCTAGTAGCTTTACCAGGTTTGGGTGAGAAAGCCTTTCCTGAAAGTAGATTTCTGTCTGCATTGCCAAGTCAACAGAGAAACAGATCAGGAAATCTGATAGCTGGGAAGAATTATTAGTGCAAAAAGAACAGAATTTATCATATGGAAGATACCCTTATTGTGTTGATGGTTAAACACTATCACAATAAATGCACTATGACTACTGAAAAACAACCAATTTGAATTATAGCACAATTTATGGAATCAATTTTAAACAGAAAAATGAGAGATTTTATTAACATAAAATTTTGAGTGAATTATCAATTTAGTCCTTAATATTTTTTCACTTTTTGAAAATTTATAAATACGTATTTAAGTCTTTAAGATTTTCGGATGTATCAGTATGGTTCATTAAGCTTTTCGGATGTACCAATTTTGTACTTAAAATATGATGACCAAATTGGTATGTAAAAATCTAAAGGGATTAAATTGATACATCCGAAAATATTGAAGCACTAAATATATATTTATAAATTTTCAAGAACTAGTATCTGTGCCCGTGCGATGCGCGGGCCCATGTTTGTTTGGGTTTTGTTAATTGAAGAGTGGGAAAAATTAAGTGTATATTGAAAATTTGAGTGTGATAGAATAATTATTAATGATATTGTCAAAATTGTGTTCATAAATTTTGTTATATTATTTAGAGGTGAAGTTTATAGAAGACAATTATAAAACAAAATCATATAAATATATAAATGAATGCATGAAAAATTTTAGAGGATTAATTATTGAAGTACAGAATAAGTGAGTAAATAGAAAAAGAAGTAGACTAAAAACATAAAATACAGACTATAAATCATAAAATTCATTAATAAATGTGAAAGTAGAATTAATTCAACAATCCATTAAATTTATTTTTTGGTCGGCAATGACAAAGGGAAAATGAATTTGTGATTTTGACTTTTCAAAGTAAAAGAGTATAAGCTTCTCATGGAAGCTTATGTTGGAAAGAGCCAAGCTTATTTTAGAAGTTTATTATTGGACGGACTACTACTTGGGCGACACTACTACTATGTACTACTACTATTATTATTATTATGGGGTCTACTATTAGAAACTCATTGATTTTTCTCACAATTTGGTCCAGGAGGGAAAACTTAGGAGAGAACTAATGTAGGAGGGAAATTAAGAAATGAAGTAACTTCTCAAATTATATAATATATTGAATATTAATTAAATTATACAATTAAAAAACATCTAGTACTAAGTAGAGGAAAAATCCAATAATTTTTACCTTTAAAACACTACAGTATTGAAAATGTAGGGAGAAGCCAAAGAGTTGAGATTGAAGTGAGTGAGTTACCTCACCTGCCATATTTGAAACCCTCGGAAGTGGAAGCTGTCAGGCTTCATCCTTTTGATGGCGACAACCATTCCATTCAACCATCCTTTGTACACTATGCCAGAAGCACCTTCATCCATAAATGTTTCCAACTTGAAATTCTTTGCCGCTGATTTCAACTCCCTGAAACTGAACTCAACCAATTTTGGAGAAGGAGAAGTAATTAGTTGTTGTTGTTGTTGAGGTTGGGACCCATCATCATCATCATCATCATTCCCTCTCCCATTGATTGAAGAAGAAGATGAGCTTGGATCAGGAGAAGAAGATGGAAAGGTGAAGCAAAGACCCATGTATGTTTGTGGACCCTTCAAAACGTTGAATGAGACCTCAAAATTGCGACAGCTTTGGTGTTGTATTGACCCATGGAAGCTAGCTGATGTCCAAGTCTGAAATTGGGGAGGTGTCATTCAATGTCCATTGACAAAATTTAGGCTATGTTCATTGTTCACAACCATCATGTCACAGGTCGACTTCCCTCCGAGACGTAAAGATCATTGAAATTAACTTTACTTTTAATAACAAATTATTTTTCATATCCACGACGCGAATTAACGCTTAACATGATCTTTAAAGGATCAGTCATTTTCCAACTGTGTTAAATTTTGTAAATAGATAAAATTATCATTCTATTGATTGGATAATTTAAAATAGAACTGAATATAATTTTTTTCCATCATATCTCTCAATTCAGAAAAAAAAAGAAAAATTGAAAATTTAAATAAAATTAGGTAAAATTTATTCCATCAACATCCATTTTACCCTGTTATTACAAATGCAATACAAACAATAAAACATACCATCTCTATTCCTAAATATAAAGTCCTCTTGATACTTTTATTTTGTCCTTATTTATAAAGTTTTATACCAATTTTCAATGATCATTAATTAGTTTTTTTACAAATACCCCTATTTATTTATTTAACATTTTTTAGATTCTCAATAATATTAATAAGGGTAATTTTGAAATTACATATCAAAAGTTCACATTTCCAATACAATTAACTAAATTATTCTTTTTTTTAATGGACGTAAAATCCTCAAAGAAGCTTTATATTTAGAAACAGAGTGAGTAATAAAATATCATTCTACTTAGTGTTATTCCATCACATTACTTGGATTCAAACATAGCCTTATGAATCTGACACATTTATTTATTTATTTATTACTCTGAGTAATGCTTGAGCTTCAATTAATTGTAACCCTTGAATTTTGATTAAAAGTCAAATAAAAAAACACGTGATCCTGTTTTCCCTTATCCACACGCAAATCCCATACCCCCTCAAAGAGTCAAACCCCTTCCAGCGAGAATGAATTCTTTTTCCCTCCTCTCCTCCTACCTGCATGTGGGAATGAAACTGAGGAAGTTTATGTCAGTAAAGTGTGAAAATCAACGTACGGAAGTTTATGAAACTGAATACTAGTATTTATAAAATCCTGATTTAATTTCTAATAGCATTTAATTATTTGTTTCACAAATATCCTTTTTAATTAAACATTTTTTAGAATTTCAATAATAACTAGTTTCAATCCCGTGCGATATACGGGAGAAATACGAAATCCATAAAACATTTCATAAAGTTGCAATTAATATTAGTTTTAATGTATTGATAAAACATTTCGCAAAGTTACAATTAATATTAGTTTTATCTCTCCTAAATAAAAAGGAGCACCTTAATATAGAATTGTTTTCTTGAAAAAATAAAAATATAAAGTTTTATCTCTCCTAAATACACTATTTTCTATAAAACTTAATTACTTTTGGACTCTTATCCTCAGCCCTTAGGGCTGAGGTTAAGCAAACCCTTAACTTTGGATTTTCTTAACCTCAGCCCTTAGGGCTGAGGATAAGCACCTTAATCTAGACTTGTTTTCTTGAAAAAATAAAAATATAAAGTTTTATCTCTCCTAAATACACTATTTTCTATAAAACTTAACTACTTTTGAACTCTTATCCTCAGCCCTTAGGGCTGAGGTTAAGCAAACCCTTTAACTTTTAATTTATGAGGAATTTTAATATGAATAATGTTTAAGAATAAATAAAGTACTCCATTGTTTTATGTTTTACTTGTATGGATCATTACGTGTGTCAGGAAGCATGTAATAAAAAAAATTCAAATTCAAATAAAAAATATTATGTACATAAAAAGAACACATAAAACTCAAAGCATATTTTTTTAATATATTATATTTATTAAAATAAAAAAAAGAGCCGGAGCACAAAAACCGATGCATGGTAGAAGCATTCTTGTTTTATATTTTACTTGTATGGACCATTATCAATGTCAGGAAGCATATAATAAAAAAATTCAAATCCAAATAACAAAAACATGTACATAAAAAGAACACAGAAAACCAAAACATATTTTTTTAATATATTAGATTTATTAAAATAAAAAAATAAAAAAAGAGCCGGAGCACAAAAAACCGGTCCATAATAGAAGCGCCCTTGTTTTATATTTTACTTGTTTTGACCATTACCTGTGTCCGGAAGAATATAATAAAAAACATTCAAATACAAATAACAAAAACATGTACATATAAAAAACACAAAAAATCCAAAGCATATTTAATTTTAATTTATTAGATTTATTAAAATAAAAAAATAAAAAAAAAGAGAGAGGAATGAGAGTTGAGCTGAGAGAGAGTGAAAATAAGGGACGGAGTAATTTTTTTTGGCTCCCAAACACATGTCCCTTGCAACATAATATGTTAATGTGTAATTTGTTAAAGCAAAGAATAGAGGGATCCACGTGAGTGTTAAAGACGCGGGATAATTTTGGGGTGGAGTAAATGGAGGGAACAACACTAATTTATATATAGATAGATTATAGGAGTACTTTTGAAAAAACATATATATCAAATTCTCACATTTGAAATATCACTAACAAATTAAATTATTTTTTCCTTTAATTAAAGTGAAAAATCCAAAAAAAAATCTTACCTATAAAATCAAAGGATATATTTAGGGATGAACCTATAGGCATTACCGCATCCGAAATTGGCGAATTGTTTCTCAGCTTCAATATTCACTATTTTACAAAAACACTAGAAACATCCCGTGTCACCCACGGGGCCAATACGATAACCAACCAAGTTAAATATGAAATTATCGGTGTGGTGCACAAATTAATTGTTAATTAATTACTATAGAAGAATATAAATACATATCACAATGTAATATTTAAATGGTTGATTTATCTTATTATTCCAAAACTTGTATGATATATAATGGACATAATCTTAACTCTTTTCTATTTTGAAAACATATCAATATAAAGAATTATGGTAATGATATTATTAATATAAATAAACTTTGTCGATATTTTCATTAATTATTTTAACTATAATTTATGACAAAAAAATTTATAATTTTTTATCATATTTATAGGGACAAAAGAGTTATTTTTTTTATACACAATTCTTCAACTTTACAGTGTAAAATTTATAGGGGGTCCCATAGGTGTGCTATGTATTTTGCGGGAAATAGCAGAAGTAGAAGATCCACAAATTTATACTCCCTCCGGCCTACAAGGATGGTAAAAAATGACTAAATTTTTTGTCCCTAAACTATAGTTAAAATAAATGAAAATTTAGGAATTTTAAACTTTGAATTGTGATTGGTTGATTCATGCAAAATGCATTGAATTAGTTGTTTCATAATTGATTAATATGCGAGACAAATCATTAAATGCATGTCTCCTTAATTAAATGAAGAAGTGTTTGAATATACTTCATTCGATCTCACTTTTAAGCAAAAATAACTAATTCATACTTATTAAGTAAGTTAGTTGAGTGTATTTAATTTTCTCAAATTCATAAAAACTAAAAAAGACTATTTTAGTAAACTTACATTGGAAATGAAACAAAAATTAAATGATTAAATGTTATTGAAAGTTGAAAAGATATTTTATAAACAAGATCAAAATTTAAACCCCAAAAGGATCTTATAAATATAATTGGAGAGAGTAACACAGTGAAATAAAAAGAGTAATTGTATTTTTTTATACACACTTCTTCAACTCTACAGTGTAAAATTTTAAAGTTTAGAAATTTTAAAATTTGAATTGTGATTGGTTGATTCATGCAAAATGCATTAAATTAGTTGTTCCATAATTGATTGATGTGCAAGACAAATCATTAAATGCATGTCTCCTTAATTAAATGAAACAAAAATTAAATGATTAAATGTTATTGAAAGTTGAAAAGATATTTTATAAATAAGATCAAAATTTAAACCCAAAAGGATCTTATAAATATAATTGGAGAGAGTAACACAGTGTAATAAAAAGAGTAACTGTATTTTTTTTATACACACTTCTTCAACTCTACAGTGTAAAATTTTAAAGTTTAGAAATTTTAAACTTTGAATTGTGATTGGTTGATTCATGCAAAATGCATTAAATTAGTTGTTCCATAATTGATTAATGTGCAAGACAAATCATTAAATGCATGTCTCCTTAATTAAATGAAGAAGTGTTAGAATATACTTCATTCGATCTCATTTGTAAGCTAAAATAACTAATTCATACTTATTAAGTAAGTTAGTTGAGTGTATTTAATTTTCTCAAATTCATAAAAAAGAAAAAAGACTATTTTAGTAAACTTACATTGGAAATGAAACAAAAATTAAATGATTAAATGTTATTGAAAGTTGAAAAGATATTTTATAAATAAGATCAAAATTTAAACCCCAAAAGGATCTTATAAATATAATTGGAGAGAGTAACAAAGTGTAATAAAAAGAGTAACTGTATTTTTTTATACACACTTCTTCAACTAATCTACAGTGTAAAATTTTAAAGTTTAGAAATTTTAAACTTTGAATTGTGATTGGTTGATTCATGCAAAATGCAATAAATTAGTTGTTTCATAATTGATTGATGTGCAAGACAAATCATTAAATGCATGTCTCCTTAATTAAACGAAGAAGTGTTAGAATATACTTCATTCGATCTCATTTTTAAGCAAAAATAACTAATTCATACTTATTAAGTAAGTTAGTTGAGTGTATTTAATTTTCTCAAATTCATAAAAAAGAAAAAAGACTATTTTAGTAAACTTACATCGGAAATGAAACAAAAATTAAATGATCAAATGTTATTCAAAGTTGAAAAAATATTTTATAAATAAGATCAAAATTTAAACCCAAAAGGATCTTATAAATATAATTGGAGAGAGTAACACGGTGTAATAAAAAGAGTAACTGTATTTTTTTTATACACACTTCTTCAACTCTACAGTGTAAAATTTTAAAGTTTATAAATTTTAAAATTTGAATTGTGATTGGTTGATTCATGCAAAATGTATTAAATTATTTGTTTCATAATTGATTGATGTGCAAGACAAAACATTAAATGCATGTCTCCTTAATTAAATGAAGAAGTGTTACGAATATACTCTATTCGATTTCATTTTTAAACAAAAATAACTAATTCATATTTATTAAGTTAGTTGAGTGTATTTAATTTTATCAAATTCATAAAAAAGAAAAAAGACTATTTTAGTAAACTTACATTGTGAATGAAACAAAAATTAAATGATTAAATGTTATTGAAAGTTGAAAAGATATTTTATAAATACGATCAAAATTTAAACCCCAAAAGGATCTTATAAATAGAATTGGAGAGAATACACAGTGTAATAAAAAGAGTTACTCCCTCCGGTCCTATATATAAGCCTCATTTCAAGACTTTTTTTTTTGTCCTTTATATAAGTTATATTTCCAATTTCCAATGTCATTAATTACTTTCTTTCCACAAACACCCTTATTTACTTAACACTTTTTACATTCATAATAATAATTATAGAGGTACTTTTGAAAATATATACAAAATATTTACATTTCCAATGCCACTTACTAACTTTCTTAAAGGAAGTGAAATTGGTAGATGAAATATGATTGATAGAGTAATAATAAAAAATAAATAAATAAATAATAAATAAATAAAAAGGGAATGGGGTGGGGGTGGGCGGGATGTTTCCCGCCTGGCACACACCCATGAACTTTTATTATAGTATAGATAATACTCCTTTGGTTCTAAAAGTCTTGACCCATATGTTAATTGATCCATATGTTTTGACTATAAATAAACCCAATATATAATTATCCTATTTTTTTTCAATTATAATTTTATTCATAATTACCATTTCTTCACATTTAATATTTTCATCTCTTATCTCATCTTTTCTCAATAATTATTGATTACAAAAAGGTATTTTAGTTAATTATCCAAAATTCTTATATTATTTAACAATTCCTTAAAATTTGTATATCATCTATATTGTGAAGAGTGAAGACCTTTGGATCATATGAATAGCTACTATCGATAAGGATTTGAAGTTTAAAAAAAAAAAGCCAAATCAATCATTTGGTCCTTCCATTCTAAAAATTTGTGCAATTGTGCATTAATTATATCAACTCTGTTTACATATTTATCCAATATTTAACATGTGTCATACGACATACATTAGAAAAATCATTTTAATGTCCACGTAAGACAGCTCGGTTGGTGGCTGCAGGGATACTTAGGATTTCCTCCTCCCCAGGTCACGGGTTCTAGTCCCAGACCTCCCATGTAAAACAAAAAAAAAGAAAAATCATTTTAATAATAATAATATATGCATTAACAAACAAAATATCAAATTAAAATAACAAAAACATGGATATACTATAAAAAAGAAAAGAAAACCCTAAAACACATTTTTTAACTTACCTGATATATTTTTTAAAAAAACCTCGGAGTATGGACTTACCCGGAGCATTAAAGCAATGATCGAGTTTATAATTGTATTGTGATTATTTTCAGAAAAGTTTTCTCCATCGAAAATACCACAACCACAAGTTCTCTATTGGAATCAATTGAGAAAACTCATTCAATTATTTATTCTAAGCATGAAACTTTTAAGATGTAGATGCAT
Source organism: Crotalaria pallida (assembly GCA_037953625.1). NCBI lineage: Eukaryota > Viridiplantae > Streptophyta > Magnoliopsida > Fabales > Fabaceae > Crotalaria > Crotalaria pallida. The sequence continues at coordinate 10,110,332 of CM075653.1, read as the reverse complement.
CTAGTAATCATCAATGTTGACAAGTTCTTCTTCTATAATTATTTATTTTAAAAGAAAAACGCAAGCTTTTTTTTTGGTGTACACCAACCGGTACCCAGATCTGGTTTACCCAGAATCCGACTCATCCGGTCCAACCCAACTAAGCTCGCACTAAGCGGTAGGGGTCTCCCAGCGGGGGTTGCTCCATACCCAAGGCTCGAACTCGAAAAAAAACGCAAGCTACTAGTAGAAAATTGTTACAACAGTTGAAGTAATGGAGATTTTATTAACACCCAATATTTTACTATTTACATCCAGTAGTTTATAATCTTTGCATCATTCTATCAAAAATACCCTTACTACACTACTAACATCCATAAACCTACTAGCTAGTCTACTACTCACACGGATAAAAAATTCAATCCTTATTTCCCTCATTCCACTGCTCACATCCATCTTATTCCCCCTCTCAAACCCTTTATTTTCTTAACTTGATCACTCCATACTTGTTTTGTTAAGATTTGCATTGCAATTAAAAAAAATTTGTCACACCTCTCTTGAATCTTTCTTTACCGGGCTCTTTTGTAGCTTTATCAATTTTATTGGATTCCAATTTATCCTTCGAGACGGTGAAATTAAAGGGGTTGAAGGAAGCCAGAGTTCCTCAACAAATTGATAATTATTGAAAAGAATATTAGCAGAATGTAAGTTATTATTATTCGCAATCACTCTGCCATTATTTTCATAAACCAATTTATCTTTCAAATTGAGCATACATTGACTTGCAATTTTCTCTTCATGCATCGAGCAATAATTATTATTAATTTTTAAATAGCTAATGATATTACCAATCTTCTATAAATTATTACTACCTCCGTCCCTAATTATAAGGTCCTTTTGGAAGATTTCACGTCCATTAAGAAAGTGGAATAATTTAGTTAATTGTATTGGAAATGTGAACTATTGATACGTATATTCAAAATTACCCCTATTAATATTATTGGGAATCTAAAAAGTGTTAAATAAATAGGGGTGTTTGTGGAAAAAAATAATTAATGCTCATTGAAAATTGGTAAAAGGCCTTATAAATAGGGACAAAATAAAAGTGTTAAGAGGACCTTATAATTAGGGACGGAGGGAGTATTTTTTATATGGGGTGTATGAGTCATCTGTATTGTCATTCAGATATCCAATTTGTTAAGCCATTAGTCAAAACTTCCTCCATTTACTAGTACCTTAATATTATCCAAAACTCAACAACTTAATGCTTTAAACTTTCAAATTTTGCGGTGTAAAATTAATTTCCCATATATATATAAAACATACACACTCAAAGTTAGCATGCAACTCGATATGCCAAGGAAGTCATGTTACACGCACATACTAATAACAGAAATTGAATAAAGCACTATGAAGAAGCTGAAAATAAAGAGGACGAAAAAAGGATGGAGAGGTATAGAAGTAGATGTTTGAGTTGAAATTGAATGGGTGCATGTAAAAGAAATGGTTTAGGAGGATGTGGGTGTGAGTAAAAAGATTGAAGAGAAGATAGGAACTAAGAGTTTGACATTAAAAATAAGGGTATTTTTGCCTTTACAATACAAAATTTATAAACATCCGGGTGCAAGTAACATAATTATGAGTGTTAATAAAATTTCCCTTGAAGCAAATGATCAAATAATCTAAATTTGTTCCAAAATGAAATAAAATCACTCCAGTTATCTTCAATGTACCATTTTATACTATTATTCAAATTAGGTCTTAAACATTTCCATGTTAAAACTTAATTTGAATATGAGAACATACCTTTAATAATTTAAAAAGTAATGTTTTTTTACAGTAGTGGTAAAATGGCTTAAACATACTTAACTATGCAGTTGGGTATTGGGGACTCTTTTAGCAGAGAAGAGAAGATTAAAGATGACAAGCACATCTTTGACAATGTTTTGAATTTAGGTCTGGGATCGCTACAGAACAGTGGTAGGAAAAGAAACATTTTATAAAATCATAAGTCTAAGGTTCAGGCAACATAGGCATAGCTACTTCAAATTGAGAGACTGTTGGGAATTCCCATGCCTATTAGTTAGTCCACTTTCACTTGTAGGATAAAGTAAGATTAAGGACTAATTCTTACTTTATTATTTTCTTCATGAATATATACAGATAAGCTTTCGCTTTATTACTTCTTAATTATTTGACATGAATATATTTTATTAAATAATATATTTTATCTCTTTGGTATATCCTACTCCCTCCGGTCCTTAATATAGGGCATACTTAACCGAATTACATATACCAAGAAAAGTGGTTGGTTTTATGAATTCTATGAGAATATATTGTAACATTACAATTTTACCCCCTTAACTTTTCTTGAAAAATTCGCACTCATTAATGAACAACAAAAAACACATAGATAGTCAAAGCATTTAATAAGGGCAAAAAAGAGAAAAATCAATAAATGATGCATAGAAAATATAAAGCGACTTATAATTAGGACAAAAAAACTTTCTAGAATGTGACCTATATATAGGACCGGAGGGAGTATTAATTATCGAACAGAGTAGGCTTTGATGGCTTCCAACGCATCCAACACGTCTATCATAGAAGGACGGTTCTCAGGGTCATATTCTAGGCATTTTAGACTAAGTTGCGCTGCTTGTAATGCTGCCTCAAATGAATATTGGCCTTCTATCTTATCATCCATAATGGTTTTCACCTTTTCATTGCAGAGATGAGGCTTAACCCAAGCAACCAGGCTGTGCTGCCCTGTTGGCCGCTTTGTATCAATTGCGCTCATTCCTGTCAGCATTTCAAGCAGCACCACACCAAAGTTGTACACGTCACTCTTCACAGACAAGCGGCCTGTTGAATCTATACCTTTACAAACGCGGAGCACTTCCTCCTCTTGCTTTCACTGTTCATTTCCACGTGGACATTATCATTCCTTATTTTCTTTCGCCAACACACGTTTCTCTTTGCTGGCCTGTGACTTTCTGTGTTTTTACTGACACCATCCACACTTTTATTAATGCCTGCGTTGATGTCATAGAAATATCTTTGTTTATTCAGTAAATCATTTGCATTTAATGCTTTGTGGTAGAGGTTGACCATAGCCTTTCTTTCTACACTTTAGCTTCCCCTTTTCAGTCTGATTTGTTGCCAACTTTTATTATCATTTGTCCTGTTTCAAGCTATTCGAGTCTTTTCCCTCCTATCGCCCAGATGCTTCTCATATTTTCCTCTATAAATAGCAGTTTTTGATTACTACTTCGGTGTGCACAATTTTATTATCTAACATCCTCTCAATCGTTCCTTTTCTTTTAGTGAAATTTCCAAACATCCTACTATTTTTAATTTCTTCCATTGCAAATGGGCATTAAATATGATATGCTTAGTTGTGTCAAGATCCAGAGGGAGTCATATGGGTTTCGTGTAAGGGTCGTTCGGCGATGGTTCGCTCCTGGTTTTATTAATCCCAAGAAGCCAATGTCAATGGAACTAATATTGATGGATGAGAAGGTATTCATCATTCTAACTTTAATTTTTTCATTCTTAATTTATTTCTTGCTAAACCTCATCGCCATCGGTATTTGTCTCTAATATTCTTGCTTCCCTTTTTTTTAAGGGTGATAAAATCCAGGCCACTGTCAGGAAAGCAGTACTGTATAAGTTCTTCGACCTTATTATTGAAGGACAAGTATATCGAATGTCATGTTTTGGAGTTGTTGCTAATACTGGGTCTTACCGTGTCACTGTTCATGAATTTAAGCTTGTGTTTATGCTACGTACAACTGTTACTCAGCTTGATTTTTCATCCATTTCCTTTTTTAGGCTTTCTCCCACAGCCTTTGACGTCGTATCCATGATTAATGCCGATCATGATTATCTAATTGGTTCATTTTATATTATTTTTTTGTACTATTTTCTTTTTCATTAATCTTTCATTGTTTCTTAATATTTCATTTAACTAAAATAAATTTTCTACTGTTATTTCAGATGTTGTTGGTGTAATGTCTGATGTTTCCAAACAGAGGGAATATTTGCGTGATAGAAAATTTACCAAAATGATCGTTATTGAATTGACCGACCTTGCGTTAGTCTCCTTTAATCTATTTAAAATATTTGGTCGTTATTGCTTTCACTGTCCTGACATTACATTATTTGCACTTTTTTATTGTAAGTGGTAAAATTGAGTGCACTCTCTTCGGCGACTTTGTGGACCAGATAAACTCTTACCTTAGTGATGGCCATGTATCTCCTCCTATAATTGTTCTTCAGTATGGCAAAGTTAAAATCTTCAAAGGTAATAATTTTCATCTTTTATTATTTAGAATTATGAAATATTTATGTATCTAATTGAAGCCGTTGTCCATGTATATTTCAGGTAAACCTGTCGTTCAGAACAGTCTACATGTTTCTCGATTGCTAATTAATCCTGACATTCCTGAGGTCGTGGAGCTTCGTAATAGGTTCAAATCTTTAAAATTAATTTGCTTTCTGATTTAAACATCCTTTACATTTATGATGTTTCTATAAAGAAATGTTCGTTTTGTTTTTTAACAATTTTTCTTTACACTGTTATCCTTATAGGCCCATTAAACACGTGAAACTTCAACTGACTTAAGACAATACAATTTCCATTTCTCTAGGCAATTTAAAGATATATATCAAAATTTAACATTTTCAATATAAATATATAGATTATTTTGTTCTCTCAATGGACGTGAAATTTTACAAGGGGACTTATAATTAGGGACGGAAGTAGTAATAAAAAATTTTGTACAACTTTATTAAACATTTACTTTTCGAATATTCTTTCTAAAATTTTTGTCATCAATATTTTTCAATTTATTGTATACTTTCCCAGGCAGTATGTGGTCTATCTCTACAACTTTAAACACGCAATCAGTAATCCACATGTCTCGATGTCTGACTCTCTCAACCACTACTCTGGAGAGTTTACTTTAAATTTAAAGCATTTACTATTCTCAACCATCTATTCATTCATATAGTATATTTTAATTTTTCTACTGTTCCGTCTATCATGCCTTCGTCCAAATTATGCAAGTATATTTTATCTAACACATACATACTAGTACTATACCCGTGCGATGCACGGGGTTAAATTTGTGAATAAGTTATTTTCAAAATAACTCATGTGATATTGTTAGCGATAGATTATGGAAATTTAATTCAGCGAATAAAATTGTGAAAAATTCTATTGAATATGAACATTTTGCAAAGAGTTAAATGAGTTTTTCTATGTAGTGAAAAAGATAATGAGGTCAAAATGTACATTTAATTTTTAGAAATGAAGCAATATTTTCCAATTTGATCAAAATTATTCATTGACATATGTTCATTGGAGGGAAAAAAAATTGTCTCAAAAATATTTAAAAAAATATGAAGTTGCGTATGTTTTGGGTAGTCTTAAATCTCCACATGTAGTTACACAACATTATGTTGTGAAAAAATTCCAAAGAAGGAAACCTTTAGAAACATAAATAATTAAATTCAGCAAACAACCCAGACTGAAAGTAAGGACATCTAGGAATACTGAACACAAATTGTCTTGAATAGAATACAAAACATAGATAACATATAACCATTCAAGGTTTCAAATGTTGACATAGTACATAATTACATACATATCATGAGGATAAAAGAAAATTAATGAACACCAGACATAATCATACTTTGACACAGGTTTTAAGGTCCAAATTGCTGGTTGTTTCCTCCAACATTTGCCGGTTGATTTGTTTGAGGATTATATTCAACATTCGGTAGAAGATGACTCCATGTAACTTTTGAAAGCATAAAATTATGGTTACAATCTTATGGTTATAACTTCACTAACAAATTTAAATTTAAATTGTATTAAATGATGTTTGCATACCTGCATAACAGTGTGGACACGTGCAATCCCACAATATAGTATGCTTGACACGAAGAGGGTAGTGCACATGTAGTCCTTGTCTGTTTGTTATAGTGAAATAATATTCTTCACTATTGTTCATTGAACCATAAAATTTGAAACGATTAAGACCCTCTAAATCATATTCTTCCACCAATTTCTCTAATCCATGGACTATTACCATCAATCGAGTATGAGAGTTTCCTTGCAATCTTATTTGATGCCTACTTCCCAAAGGATCTATAACAGTTTTGGTTATGCAAGGGAAGTATCCAACAAATGCAGATTCTTCAATAGTGAGTCTTTTTTGAATCTAATACATAACATGATATTGTAATTTCAGTAACAAAATAATAATAAAAATGGTTTATATATATAGCTAATATAAATTACGATATGCTAAATTACCTCTCCTTTCATGAACCAAAAATCAATTCCTGCCATTTTTTCTGATAGTAGTGTCTATTTATCAATATCTGCCACTTGAACACCAAAAAGAACACATGCAAGACTATAATCAGTTACAAATGGATAATGGTTAGAAACAAAAATTTTGTTTTATTGTAATAACGGATCTTACAAAGTGCTTATGAAGACAATATAATGTAAGATGTATCTTAGAAACTTGCCTTGATCTTTGCAGATGAACATTCAGACTACAACCGTTTTACTTCTCCACAGCCATGAATGAATTCAGAACACAATATATATAAACGTGTGAAGAATGAAACAATGGAGGAAAAGATAATGAAATCCCCATTATCACATGATAAAGTTGTGGCGGACCCAACTTACAATATCTCTGACATATTTATTGTGTTTTGTCTTATCAAATTGGAAAAAGCATACTATCCCAATAGTGAATGTAACTTTTTGGAGCACTGCATTTTTACACAGGGTATAGCTTTTAATCTTCTTGTAAATACAGCCGAGTGCTGTTATTGGGAGCATATTAGAATAATTTATTTTCTCCCATTTTTAATACGATTATCAATGTTGCAAAGACTTTAATTAATTTATCAATTCAATGCTTGTAAGATCAATATGTGTTAGATTTATAATAATAAATATACGGGAATTTATTTTAAAAAAAGATCATTGAAATTTGACATACAAAAAAAGTGAAGTCAATTTTCAAACTGACATGCATTTTCACTCCTCTCCTAAAAAAAATTGTAGATTTATTTGGAAGAACTTTAGAAAAATAACATCGTCATACCTTCGTTAATAAAGAAGTAATGAATGTTAACCTTTTAGCTTAAACATCCGTCATGAATTCCTTTCCTTCGTTAATGTTGAAATACAAATGAGGGTTACCAATAATTAAAAAACTGGACAATTAAAAACTAATAATTTACCTTAAAAATAATAATTTTAAAGATTGATAAATTAAAAATAAGTTTTGAGTATTGGAAATAATACCGTCAGATAAAGAACAAAAAATTTCTAGGATCATGACAAATTTCTTTACAATGACCTGTAGTGTTTTTGCTATAAAGTCATATTTTTATCAAAATTAAATATATCTAACTAAATTTGTAATGAAAAACTTAATTACCTAAGGTTAAAACCTATACAATTAAAAGTAGCTATATAAGATGATATACTAATACTACAGATAGACATTGCATTAAGATTTTGCTTTACTTTCAACTGAACTGATATAACATTGATATTAATAGCAAAATTCAGAACATTGACGAAATATATAAGAAAACACACATGACGATAGGCAACATCTTGTCTTAAAGTTAAGTTAAGAGTACAAAAAACATTAAAAAGGCTGCCAATACTAAAAGCAACAAGTTAAATAACTTGCTTAGACATATGAATAACTACATCATTCACTTCAAAATACTTTTCAACCAGATCATCATGCCAGATATATATAATGTACATTTTTGTCCACAGGTGAGTATGACATTCAAAGAGCTACATTTGAACAAAAAAAAACAAAAATGTCAGTTGAAAGTAGGAAATAAATATGAAAAAATATAAATTCTTTGAAAATTAAGAGATCAGGGCCAAAAAAAACAACACATACCTATAAAGAAAATCTTCCCTGAATCAGATAAATTAACCCCAAGCTTAAATCTTTGACCAGAATGAATATTGCAACGCTTGCAAAAGTTAAGCCAACCTTCAGAAAGGTAAGCTTCTTTCTTGTTTCTATCTGCCTTTATTAACTTGCAAGCAAAACCTTGTCCTAATTCATCAATTAAGATGAACCATTTTTTTTTTTTTGGTTGGGAAAGCTTGGTCAACAAATTTGCTGAGCAGATGCTACATTTATAACAAAATTGAATAATGAAATTTTAAAAACAATATATGTTATATGTTATACGAAATTATAAAAACAGAGCTATGAAAAATGTATAACAGATAATCAACCAATATTCCTTTGTTGCATTGGTATTCAGTCAATATCTTCTCCACTTGAAAGTCAAAGTTTCTGATGTGTCCTAAAAAAACAATGAAATATTTAACACTTAGCATAATAAATAAATAGTTAACAAATAGATTTGAACTAAATAATATTAATTCTCCTACATTCCATACTTACGTGGTCTGCAATGGAAACATGAACACGGTGGCAAAACATTGTTTGTTGGTGGAACTGGATATGAAATTGTTCCTCCATTTTCTTTTCTTAATTTCAAACTGTATTCATTGTTGTCAGTCTTGTACACATTGATATAAACTTTTCCATTCAAATGATAAAAGTCCAGTATATTGTCAAAACCCTCTGTAATCCGTGACTTGCCATCATATATAGACTTCTGAAATCGTAATTGATGAGAATTACCTACATTGTCTTTGATCGTTAAAACAAAGCAATTTTCCAAATGAAGCATTTCACTGCTTTTATCATCCACAATTACATTCCCCTGCGAGTCATTAACAATAGTGTAATTAAAATGTTGAACCATAACAGCCATTAAATTGTAATACATACAGTTATAGTAAATTGACCAACCATTCCATGTGTGATCCATAGTCCAAATCCTTTCATATTTTGACACAATCAACTGAGTTAAATAATCTGCAAATAAGTAATAAATGTTAGTATAAATTGTGGGGAAGAGATGTTCATTTAGTATATCGTCATCTCCCTATAAATTGAAAGCAAGAACTATATAAAAAAACTAAAATGCTCAAAAACAGAAAAATTATTACCAAACCTCTGTTTCAACTAATGTATTACAAAACTATTTATAACGAAATATAAATTCATCTATATAAAACTTGAAATTGCTAACCCTAAATGTTCAAACCAAAAATACAATAGTTGTTTATGTTAAACGATTTCAAATAAAGCAGTAACTTTAAAACATTTCATTGCATGTACTAATAACGAAATATAAACTCATCTTTGTAAATGGGATAAAGAAAAACCCTTAATATACAAATAGAGAATACATTCGTTCTTTTTGATGAATGGTCTTAAAGAAAAGAACGATTTTGAAATTGATATTAAAATAGAAAGTTATTTTGTATACATGCAATGAATTTTAAAACGAAAACAGTACAATGAGGAGAAAAGGACGCCTTACCTGATGTTGAAAGCAACTTCTCTGAACAATTGTGAACACAACAGTCTTTCCTTTGGCAGCAATATTGTCTCCTTTCAATGAAAAGTTGAACTATTTAAGTGGAACAATTAAGCCTTTTTACATAAGTACTAAACCATCTTATTTGACCCATTAAAAAGCCCAAAACCTTGTTCTTTCTTTTTCTAAGTGAAATACTGATCGATAGGCCCAAAACGTGAATCAGTTAAATAAACAATAATTATAACCTTGCATCACATAGAAAACGAATGAGCTACTATGTAATTAATTACAAATATAGACTTAATAAAAAAAATTTACACAAAAATCATAAAAAATACGAAAAATTAAAAAAATTTACCTATCTAATTCTAAAACTATTTCTGTTAAAATTGTCAAAGAGTTTGATTTGTTTATATCTCTCTAAATAAAAAAATTTTCTTTGTGTTCTGAATGACCCTTAAATTTGAGGATTATACTCGACATTGTACTGTAGCTATTGAAATTTGCAAAGGAGCACAGTAACTCAATTAAAATCGAAACAGTGTTTTTGTGAGTTGGGGCACTGCGCGATGAACAGTAATCTGTGTCTATGAGATTACTGTTTATGTACAGTAGAATTGTGGGACACTGTGGCAGGATTGCAATTGCACTGCAAAAAGTCAAAACTACTAAAGTGAGTCACGTGACTCTATTGTCGAGGAAAAAGAAAAACTTCTCATAGAAACCTGGTACATGTGCTGAGTATAATTTATTACAAACAACAAAGTTGTTAAGTACTATTCGAAATAGGTGTTAAAATATTTGAAACAATTTATCTAACTATTTGAAACAATTGTTAAGAAAAAAATTGTTAAGTACTATTTGAAACATTTATCTAACTAATAAATTTTATCTTTCAATTTTGTCGATTTAAAATATAATAATCAAAATTGTTCACAGTAAGGTGTTAAAAACTGTAAATTTCAGACTTATAACTTCTTGCAGATCTATAAATATGCTTAATTTAAGTTATGTCTATTACTTATACATGAAGATGCAATTAACTGCTTTTTATTTCTTTTAAATAAAAATTTAACCAAACTATACACCCAATGAAGTAAACTAATAAAATGATATATCAATCTTAACATATTCTTCAAAATTCATTAACTAAAAGTAATATTGCCTTTAAATTAAAAAACGTACTGATAATAAATACATACTTAAGTCTTGATAGGATAAACATATATATATATATATATACATAATAACAGATTTGTCTTAATTACATGCCAAAAAAACAAAAAACAACAACTTGTGCCACAATTTTCAGCAGGTGCATCCTTCTACTGAACAACTTCCTGATTGAACCACAATAAAATTAAAAGGTGAACATATATTAAAGCTAAATATTTATAAACATTTAAAGTTCTGAAATTTTGTTTCCTTAATCAAGGTTCAGATTTGATGCGCAGTGTTCCTTTAGTAGATGATAGCTGAGGAGTTTGAAAATCTGCAATACCCATAATCTCCTCAAGATCTTGTTCAGCAATTCCTTTACCCTTCTGTTTAGATGTGGATTCAGGTGTTGCAAAGACAGATAGCAGATCTTCATTACCTGCTGAATTACTTGCCTTTATGATTGACAAATTACAAATTTCAAAATTTAAGGACTAATATCAGAAACTTTAAATAAATAACGTATTCAAAAGTGAAAATACCAATGCACTTATATTCTTATATGCAAATCAAACTCACATTTTCACTTGTCAGTTCAAAAAACTTTGTGCTTTCACTTCCAACTCCATGTGATTCAGTTTGAATAAAAACCTATAAATTTTGTTATTTTTTAGTATAAAGTGCGATTTTTCTATCAAAAAATGTAATAATACTAAATGAAACATACCTCTATCATCTAAACAAAATCATAAATTAAATCATTCAAGATTGCGAAAAATTTATGCTGAACAGTACATATTACATATAAAAAACTAAATGAAAAACAAATAGAAGTCAAATTTAAAACTTACTTGATTGTTTAGGAGAAAATTTCTGAAATCATCCAAATGTTCTTGATGATCTGAAATAAACAAAATCCCATAACTGTCCTTCTTTAATTCAATGTTGAACCTTTGTGAAACTTCCAACAGAAAAACAAATTCTTGATTGAGAAGTTGATATAAATCCTCTGGATAACCAAACTCATCATCAGCCTATTTTGAATACACAAAAAACAGTTATATTTGTGCTTAAGAAAAAACAACACCAAAAAGATGATGAATGTTTCACCATAATGCTTATTAACCACACCTTCAGTAATTCTTCACGCAATTGTTTCGCAGTCTTTTTTAGCACCCTGAATGCTTCCTTGTCAAATAGCATAAAACATGTAGATCCTGTGCTATCAACTACATTCATCTGAAGTTTGAACCTAATTTTATCAAGAAATAAATTAACTTTATTTTGTTCTTTCCATATGAATAATAATGTATGTTATAAAATGAATAAGGTTTAAATTGCTGTTATAAAATGTTTCCAACAACATCACAGAATAAGTAATTCATTCAATACCTAGGAACAATAAGCTTGGGTGTTTCCAAACATTTAGGACAGTGATGAACTTCAATTCCATCCTGAAAAATGGATCTGACTTGCTTGTTGCACTTTGAACATGCATTGTAACACCAGTTGTTATCTTCTATTATTTCATTCACAGTTGCAAGAACAGTGTATTTTTCCATGCTGCATAAATTTATAACTTTATAGACACTAAAATGCTACTTATTAAATGATGGTAAAGATATAAAACAATTAACATATTTGCTGCAGACTACAAAATTATACCTGATAAGCTTCCCTGATATGCTTTAGAGTTCTTCTAATTGTGGGATCCATTAAAGAATTTCTGTTTGATGGTTGTTGACTGCTATCAGAGTACTGTGTTTGACTTGATGTTTGAGTTGGAACAATTTGAGAAGTGTTATTATCAATATAAGAAATATTTATTATATAGTGATATAGTTATCTAATATGAATTTTGCTTTGAAGATTTTAAATTATCAAAACAATAGAGATAACATAATAAACAGTCAAACAAAATGTTCTGTTGCAAAAGACATACATTTGTCTGAAAACTTCAACTTCCTGAATTGGAGGATTGACCATTATTTTGGTAGCATCCCAATAGCTGTTCAATGAGTATGAAGCTAAAAAATTCACAGAAAATTTGTCAGTCAACAATGTGTACTAAATTGTCAAAGTATTGAAAACATGTCATTTTAATATAAATATGCTTACATCCATATTTATTGATCTTTGCTAATTGCATGACAACAACTTTAGGGTAGACTTGGTTGTTTAGTTCTTGCATCATCTCATCAGCATGATGACCAAATAAACACACAGGTATGAAATGATTTCTGAAATTTCATAACTACAAATCATCAAACACTTTTAAACTTACATTCTTTAACATTTAATAATTGATATTTTCATATGTATCATATTTAGTAACAAATATATAACACCTAAAATTCATAGATGAATCACCTTATCAAACAAATCGCAATTAAATGAAAAAAAATATATATTACGCTTCATCAGAGAGAATAAAATTCAGCTTCTGTCCAACCACTCCTCTTGTTTGGAAGCTTTCTATTGTTCCATGCTGTACAACAACTCCAATCACATCTGCACAGGGAAATAATAATGCAGAGAAAGGAGATATAATACATGTACATGAATCTATACAACAATTAATTTATTGCATAGTACAATAGCAATCAAACCTATCAGATACTTCACATGATTTTCACATGACTCAATCTCATCAAATGGAACAAAACTCCAAGCCCTTTGTGGAATGTTCTGATCTACAAATAACTCAACCTTTGAACCATAATTGATAAATATATGTAATGGATTGGTAGTAACTTGATATTTTCCTTCAGCATGAATAACATTGAATTTGGATATTGCAATTGTCCTTCCTTCTAAGAGATGGACCTTATGTTTGTTCATGGCATCAATTGATTTGATGGTGGCTTGAATCTTGTCTCTCTAACATGTTAACATTGATAGTTTACCATCAGTAAAAGTGTTACTTAAGTATTATTTTTTCCAAATGAAAAAGACACAAAAGAAAACTTACATTTCTATCAACCAATAACATATGAATTGCTGTAGCTGTTCCATCTTGAGCAAAAACTTTCAAAGCCTCAAAATTCTGACATTGAGGACTTTGACCTCTCTTCCAATACTTAGATTATTGATTGAACAACCATCAAGCTTAAATAAAATTTTATTAGATACTAACAAAAATTTAACAATTTGCAAAAAATACCAACACTTTTCATTTCTTGATAAGACCAAGATACAATATAATCCATATTGCATAACATCTATAGTTATTTAAAAGGTTATATTATAGAAACTGCATCATAATATATAAGATTTTAACTGCATCATGCAACTTACAGTGTATATCACACTATATTCATTTCACACTGTAATATATCCTCATACTTGTGTTTTTGGAATAATTTTATCTTTCTGTAATTGATTTTTTTCCTCTTTCGTATGATAAAGAAATATCCAAGCTCAATCATTTTTAGATGGCCATGTCTTTCAAGTTTGTACCATTTATTTATTATCAAAACCTAATATATTACCATTTTATATAAACTATACCTCTGGAATGGGTCATTTCCCTTCTCGGATGGCAATCTGCACATGTAAGTAAACAAAAATAAGAAGGGAATATTACTGATTCTTTATATACTAGAATAATTAAATGTAAAATATAGAATACTTTAACATACTCTTTTGTCGTAACCATCAGAGATATTGTTTTCTACAGACATGTCAAAGTACAGCCAAGAATCTTCATTTTTTGGTCTTGCTACTATTTTCTGCAAATACATTCGTTGGCAAAGTATCAATAAATAAACATAAGCAGAATAAAGGGACTACACATCACCTAAATCTTAACCATTTAACATGCATCTCTATTTTAAAGAATATATAATGACCTAACTATCTATTATCTTGTACTTTCTACAACTTCACTCCAGATTGTAAAAACTGATCTGCCAAAAAAGAACATAAAAGGAAGAAAGAGATGAAGTGTAGCAACTTGTTTGTAACATATAGTACTTCTTCCACAGTGTTTACACGTGCATAGACAGAGCAATCTACTCTTAATGTTGCCATTGTATATAATATCCATTCACCTGAGCATTACACCTTTGATTTGAAAGGTCACTGATATTCCTCGAAAATGATAAGTTTGTTTTACAAGGAGAACATTGGAACTGCTGCAGTTCAAAAGCAACCATACTTTTTATAGTATAGTAACATGATAGTATAATCTGGTTACTGGCTAAATGTTCCCAGTTGAAGAATCATGTAGAACTAATATAATAGTTAAGCTAGATAAATACTGTCATATAATTCATGTTAGAAAAGAGAATTAAGAACACTTAATTCTTTAAAATATATTGACAAACAGAAACACATCAATAACTTTATTTCCCTTGGAATTTTGACCCTTAATCTATATTTACATACATATATAACACATATAACAAATGAGAAATATTTATTATTTTTACTTTAAAAACGCTGAATAATTTTATATTCATATGTTTTATTTGATACACAACGCTTAAACATATTAATTTAATACTAATTTTTAATAATTAGTAACATATACACTTAATATTAAATGACTTCAAAACTAATTCCCTATTTACTGAAAAACCAAATTACTTTTAAAAATTAAAGATTGTGAGAACAAAAAAAATATTAGTTAATAATACCAAATAATCGTTTTAGAGTATAATTTGTCCATTGAAATGGACCTATGCTTAGAACAGACGAAATTAAGCCAAAACATAGGGGTTCAAAAATCGAAAAGATATCCAAATCAAAGATTGCATTCTAAATGTTTATTTACTTTTTAATACTCTAATTATATTTTAAATTTTAATTTTCAAAAAAAAATTGCCACAACAGTTAGATACATCTTTTCGAACCCCTTATTTTTTGCTAACTTTACAAAAATCAAATAACGTTAACCATATCAACACAATATATAAATAACATTAAAATATGCAATTAAAATATAACATTATCCCAGAACAGAAAAATTAAAATAGAAACTAATCTTAAATTGTCTTAACTTATACTAAACTAATTAAAAACATAAAATAGTGCAAAAATAGTTCAGCACTGACCAAACTTACAAAAACTTATAAATAACTTAATTCAACACTAACACTTATAGATAAAAAACTTAAAAAAACACTTAGACACTGGTGTTCCCCGGCTGGACAGAAACTTGGCTTGTGACTTCAGGTTCATTATCATCATCCTCTGCTACGTTGCTGATGTTAGTACAAATTGTTGAATCATCATGGTCTTTCAGATGCAGATAGAGAGTTCCATCCCAGTCAGGAATGTTCATAATAAAGCGAGAACCACCAAGATAGAAAAAATTCACTATCCTGCCATGTGTGAGACCATACCTTAACTTCATCTCTTTCCAACTATCACCGTTAACGGTGGAAGAATTAAGACCACTATGAACCCAGCGCAACCTCAGAACATCTCCATCTGGACAAAAACAAATCCAAAAAGCCCCAATTTTGTTTGCACCCAATGACACCAACTGAGGAGGCATATCAAAAAACGTCTGGAAAATAACAAATATACAAATAAGTGCTTCGGTGTGTAAGCAATAATACAAAATTAAAACTCCGTAATAATTAACAATACAATTACAACTTTGACAAAACATGATGTTTTACATTTGAATAATAGATAGTTAGACAAATATGGTTGAATACATACCTTAGTATCATCAACAGCAATTTGAAATTGATACAAAATAGGGCCATTAGGAATCCCTGCGTTTGCCATTGTTTCTGAAACAACAACACAAAATATTTTCAAATAATTTACTTATGTATAAACAAACTGCAATAAAAACAAAAGGAGAAAAGTTGCTAAGCAAATATGATCTCTATTTGGATTGCAGATACTCATATATCAGAAAAACAAAAGCCTAAACATAATAAGAAAAGAAAGAACCTTGAATGATTGAGTTAGAACATTAAAAAAGAGAATTTATCTTTCTCTGTCTTAAGTTGTGTACGAATAATGAATAAGAAAGCATGTGTGAGGCAATGTATTTATAATAGAAATTTGTTAGGGCAATGAAAGAATGTGATGTTTGACATCCCTGTTCAAGAGTTATGTCCTATCCCAACATTTGATGAACCGTTGTTTTACCCAATGTACACAACGTTTCCCCAAGCGAAAAAAATTTCTATTACAAATAATAAATAAAAGATTAAATTTAACATATATTAAATA
Source organism: Crotalaria pallida (assembly GCA_037953625.1). Classification (NCBI taxonomy): domain Eukaryota; kingdom Viridiplantae; phylum Streptophyta; class Magnoliopsida; order Fabales; family Fabaceae; genus Crotalaria; species Crotalaria pallida. The sequence goes on along the minus strand of CM075653.1, from coordinate 10,093,529 downwards.
ATTTCAATCATTTATAAACTATCAACAACATTGTACTTTTTGATAATATTTTATTTCGACTTTTTATTGTTACCTTTCAACAACTTAAAGTAACCGGGCCTAACTATTGAAAGTGGATCCCAAAAACCCATGAAACGTGTGATTCAAATAGTTCAAAATATTGAAAAAAAAAATAATAAAAATAAAAACAACTTTGAAATTTTTACCTTCTCATATATGAAAATTGATTCTTGATGCAGTAAGGAAATACTCCAAAGTAGTAATAATCGCAACTAAACTTCTGATGATATAGTAAACTATCTGCAAATTAACTATTCAAAGTTAGGCAACTACATCCTTATAAACTAAATTGTATATGCAGTTTAAAATAAAAAAGATAATATATTCTGAAGAGTAAAGGAGTAAATTCTGCTATTCCAGTTGATGTTCATTCCACGCCAATGTTATTCCTGTGCAATGTAGACCTGAAACCCTTTATTGTCATTCTCAACTTGCTGATTTATATATGGAATGAATAATCTTAGATTTTTTAACAAAATGCAATTAAGCTAATCTTTTCTATATATGTGGATGAAAACAAATATGAAATTGTACATTTTCATGTTGTATACAATATAATTATTTTAGACATTAATATATCTTTTAAATATAAAAATATGTTTCTGCTGAACATCACATGATACTCCATATCCATATGAAACAGAACAACAACTGATCATAGCATTGATCTCAGATCCTCGAATATTTTGTTTAAACTGAAAGACAAAACCACAGAGAAACCTTTAACAAATATAGAACAGTGAAATAATGAAATAACATCAGAATACAAAGTAAATGGACTCCTAATATAAATTGCATAACCACAATTTAGAACAATGAATAAAAAATCAGAATTTACTTAAATCAAGGGAAACTTACAAAATAACTGGACTCCTAATATAAATTTTATTTCATAAAAAAATAAACATACAGAATGTGAATTTATGCATTTAAATAAATTTACTGCCAGATAATTTACCTGTGGAGTTCTTGATCCTTGAATTGTTAAAAATTGAAAACAACATCCTCTAAAATAATTTAAGCGAAAGTTTATTTTGCAAACGACTAATCTGATATCCCTTCATTTCATCCCAAAAATATAACCTTCTTCTGTATTGCCACATGCAATCCCATCAATAATATGCAACTAATTTGTTGAATCTGTTTCTGCAAGTGACTTTCACCTACACCAAAAAAATTTCAAAACCTGACTTGTATCAGATTATTAAGATTGGAAAACCTCTTTAAAAACAACTATGTTGTTTTTGTTTGAGGATTCCCATCTTTATCTAAAATAACAAATTTTAAACCTCCTTTCTGTTTCACTCTGGATATGGCAACATAAAGTTGACCATGACTAAAAACAGGTTTTGGAAGATAAACAAATACAAACGACAAAGACTGGCCCTGGCTCTTGTTAATAGTCATACAGTAGGAGGTTGTAATTGGAAATTGACGATGGCATAGCTTGAATGGAAGCCTAGAATCTGAAGGTCTAAGATTCATCCGACAAATGAAGACTTCCTGGCCCAAGCTAGATCCAGTCATCACCTTTGCTCCAATAACATGTGCCCCCAGATGAGTGATTATTAACCTTGTGCCATTTACCAATCCAGTAGACTGATCCAAATTTCTAAGCAACATAACAACTATACCCAATTTTACCTTCAATTTATGGTTAGGCATGCCAGAAATCCTAAGATCATTAAGCATTGTAGTAGTTATGTACTGAGTAGACATATCAAATTGATCTCTATCTTTGCAAACAGTATCACATGATAAATAAGTTCTCTCTTCACCAGGAACTTTATCTAGTATATAATCATTAACCTCATCCACAACCTGTAATGTAGGAGCCAAAATAGCTCTTTCTTTCAGATAACCCGCATCAGAATAATGTCCATCGAAGCTTGGAAATGTTGCTTTGAAAAGCTTCCAATGGACTATCAAATTTAGTAACACAAAGCTCTCCACGTATATCAATCTCTACTTCTCCGTCATTTGGTTCATTTATCTTTCCTTCACCAACATTTAATAACCACTGCGAAAAATTTCTAAGATCTTCTAAATCTTGCGTTTCACCTTGTTGAAGTCGCATGTTCTTAGTCAATTTGAATTCCTTACAGTAATTCCATAAATATGAAGAATTAATTGTGGCCCAAACAACTTCGGATCTACTACCACCAGGTAAGACTGGAAGAATCTGTCTAAAATCACCACCTAATACAACAGTCTTCCCTCCAAAAACCAATGATGCAGCATCAAGATTACTTAACTGCATAATATCCCTAAAGGTCTTATCAACAGCTTCATAACACTCTTTCCTAATCATTGGAGCTTCATCCCAAATAACCAAAGTAGACTTGATCAATAATTCAGCTTGAATAGAACCTTGCTTGATATTGCAGGTAGAATCTTCGTTTATTACAATAGGTATTGCAAATCTTGAATGAGCCGTACGTCCCAGAGGGAGCAGAGTAGCTGCAATTCCACTTGATGCTACACAAAGAACTATTTGGCCTTCAGATCTAAATTTTGACGACAAAGGTCTCCAAAGGAACGTCTTACCAGTGCCACCATATCCATTAAGGAAAAAAAACCCACCTACAAATATGAAAGTAAACAAAAATATTCTAATTCAAATGTAAAAAACTATGAGTCCAAATAAAAAACTGATTATATCATAACAAAGCAAACATAATTTAGCAATCTAATATAAAACAGACATATATAAAACAATTCTATCATGTTCAAATGCATGACCTTCATCTGAGCTAGTGGCTGCAATGATACTGTTGAAGACTTCTTTTTGTTCATCCATCATTAAATCAAAAAGCCGCCGAAATTCCTCCGCTTCAAAAGCTCTGTCGCAACTTAATTGCTCCTGAATAAGAGGGTTTTGTACATTATACCGAAGATCCTCATGAGCCAATGGCATGCTCGGAAAATCCTTGAGTGATTTCCCTGCACGCCTGAGCATTGTTTCAATCTCCAAAAGACCAAGGTCTTGCACCTCTTCATCACGCACATTCATTGTATTAAAACATATAACCAATATTTAAACAGTACGTATAACAACATTAGTGACATTACCACTTTTATAATATTTAAATAAATAACAATATAAAACTTACTCAATCTATAATTTTCACAACCACATTACCTTGATTACCAAGAAATCTCCTATAATAAATAGCCAGATCTTCACAAAGAAACTTCCAGCTACTTTCCCAAACGTGCTCTGGTTTGCTCATAGAATAAGATAATAGCATGTTTACAAACATACCCCTCAACATGACTCCACTACCCCATTCAGCAGCCTCCTCAATTGCATTTATATATTCTCTATCATCTTCCAACAATCCTAAATGTTAACATGCTTCTTTGAAAGTATCATACTGTACCTCATTCACTGTTCTTATTTGCTGAAAATTAATAGGGCCTTTGACTATATTCAACAGCAAACTAAGATAATAAAGTTCTCCAGCAGAATATGGAACAAATGTGAGTCTACCAACACTAATCCCTTTTTTCCTCTTATGCCATAATTTTTCCTTTCGGTCATATACAAACTTACTGGGAAATTCTATATAGGTAAGTTCTTTTGCCTCTTCATATATCTGATTTGCTTCCATCCAAGCAATGAACATTGAAGTGAGATTTAGTTCTATTTGAACAACATTTTCAAGATCATCATCATCTTGATAAATTACAGTTTTCTCATTCTCCAGATGAAACTTCAGCCTTTCAACAGATGGTTTTCTATAATTTATCTCAAACCCAAAAATCCTCCAAGCAGCTTCACAGGCAGACACATAACGACAATCATAGTAACACTTGATTTCATCTATTGGTTGATTTGAATCATAAATAGTACTCTGATAAATCGCAGCTGTCACCCTATCAGAACCCTTGTTGATATACTTGAACAAATACTTGATACTTCTATTTTGATTACACCATTCAATATTGCAATGAGATTGAGCCAACATTAACAATTCCTTATTATATGGAACAACATCTCTATTGTCAAATATATGACCACCTTTCTCCATAGTGTTGCCATTATCCCTTCTTCTATAAACAGGGTAACCATCATCATTAACTTTAGTGACTTTATTAAATGGTTTTGGAAAATTTTTGGAACAACGTCCATCAACCATACAAGGAGAGGTTCGATTTCTATTACCACATGGCCCATGGATCATAAACTCTTTCACAGCCTCAAATAAACTTGGGTTGCTATCAGCATCAGGTATCTCTGCAGATATAATCCTATCAATATCATCCGGATGTGGATACTTAGCACTTGGATGAAGAAAGAGCAATATGTGAGCATGTGGTAGACCTCTTTTTTGGAACTCAATTGTGTATACAACTGGACAAAACCAAAGATGTTTTTTAATTAAAATATGAAGAAAATAAAGCTTTCAAATACTATTATGTACAAAATACATCTCCAATTTTAAATTACCAGCCTTGCAAGCACCAAATATTGAACCATCCTTCAATTTTTTCACTATCTGTTTCAACTTAAGTCTGAAAATCCTTGCAACAATATCAGGTCTATCTTCCACTTTAAGCCCATGATCATCCATAAACCTTGTTATCTCTGGCCATTTTGGGTTACATGTTATAGTAATGAAGATATCTGGATAGCCTGTCCATTTACATATGGCCATGGCATCCTGATAATTCTGTATCATATAACGTGCACCACCAGTAAAACTTGATGGCAAGATCACTATTTTACCTACAGATGCCCCATTGGTTCTGCCAGACAAGACAACATCCGTAATACCGGAATACATTTCTTGCCTTATCTTGTTTTGTTTGGACCGTATGAAATTCAATCTCCATGATTCTACCATTGTATAAGCATCAACTACAAATTGCTGAAATAATCTTCTTGTGTGCAACAGTACACACTTCTCAACCTCCCTTTCATGTAGTCTGAAAGCAAACCATTCTCTAAGAGTTACATTCTTGTTTGTCTGACTATCTGGATCAGATTCAACAGAATGTAATGTTTCCTCACAAAAACCATCTTCACCCCAAGGTAAACACAATGGATAGTGAAGTGGAACATATAGTGGATGTAGCTCATCAATCCTCTGCAAATGACCACCATGCTTTTCTACAATTATATCTCGATCACCATTGTAGACATTGACATCACCTACAAACAAAACAACAATTTCATCCGCAACTGGTAAATTGTATACTCTACTGTCTTTGCCTCTTTTTCTTACTAAGCGAATCTTCAGATCATGCACAATGTCATCCTTTAGCCTATCTCGAGCCATTCTGAAAATCTTTGCAATAGGATTGCAAGTATCAATCATTTCTTTAAGCTTGCCTATGATACACTCCTTCATCTGACGTTGAACCTCAGATTCAACTGGGGACCTACAATTTAATTAAAGTTATAAATAATTACATTTTATATCCAGAATATACAAATATGCAATCAAACATGCAATGATATATTTTTAACACCCATCAAAACAATACTCATTAAGACAAATATAATTATGACATAATGACACAATTAGACATAACACAGAAAATAAAACTAAATAGCTTAAACCTGAAGGAATGCATTCGGTTTGACACTTCATTATCGGTGTGATAAATATACAACTGAGCAAACTTTGAATTATGACCTTCGTTGGGAAGCAAACATCCAATCTTGTGATGATTTTGTCCACTAAGTCTGTAAACATAACGTCCTCTACCATCATTGACAGTATTATCGACTTTTCCGCCCATTGACGTGAATGAAAACATCATGTTGAATAATCTAATGTGTTTTTGAAAGTATAGAGACTCTGCATCTTCATTATTAAAAATCAAGTGATGCAAATATCGTGGTGCCTCTTGCAAAAAAGGTAGCTTGATCTTCCCCTGCCGACAACAACCTGCATATATAGGAGCATCACATTGCTTACCTTTACTAAGCTTTTCCAAATACCAAAATTTTGCTCCACACCATTGACAAACAAAAGTAGCATCATTGAGATCATCATACTCATATTGGGTATTTTCTGACGATTCAACAACCCTTCCTCTTTTACTCCGTTTATTAGCACAATTTTCAACAACAACTAAACTACCAGATGAGTCCCCACCATCTTCAGTTCCAGGAAAATCTTTTTCACAGCTTGAACCCACCAAATTGAATCTTCGACCCCTTTTCCTGTTATTAGAAGTTACCACACCAACAACCTCTGATGATAAATTATCATTAGACATGAATTCATTCATTTCAACAGCACACTTTCTTCTTTTTTTTTGATTTGTCATCTTCTGCATATATATAATTTATTATTTGCAATATTCAGACAACTTATTACACAATGGAACTACTTATTCTGTTACTCAAGAAATACCTGCAACTTGACAAAATGCAGAAGAAAGATCACGCACAGCATTATCAGCAACTCTTTTCACCCTCCTATCTATCATACACTGTTCAGAAAAATTAGTAGTTGTGCATGTATCTACAAATTCAAACTGATCTTCGCTACTTCGCATCTGATGTAGATTCTCTGAAAAATTAAAATTAACATATTAAAATTGTAATAATGATAATGATAATGAAAATGATAAGGATAATTATTCAATAAAATTATATACCTACAAAAAAATAAAATAGGGTTAATTATAGTAGCGGAAGCAAACCTTTCCTGTATTTACTTTCTGCCCTTGTGGAATTTTGTAGACATTGATTATCAAACAACATCTGAACAGGATCAAAACCTGATAAAGTTGATATCAATTTATCAACCCTCCTTCCACTTTCTTGAACATATGCTTCAACATCACTTGTTACAGACCGTTGATATCCATATTCAGCACATAGAAAGGCATCTAAATATATACAATTAGTACATTTAGCTTACAGATACCCTATAAAATAAAAAATTAATGATTAAATTGGAAAGACATAAGGTTTACCTACATACAGTTTGTCAACACAAACCGGAACTTCATTCAAGAACAACTCTTCATGAGGATCCAACTGCAGTCGCAATTCATCCTTCCTAGGACATTTATCACACAAAGACTGCACTTTACGATTCTCCACATTATACCTATCCAATTCAACTTTATCATCTTGTAATGACCCAAATCCTGTTCCTGAAACACTTCCATAACATACATCTCTAGAATCACTACAGTTGAGCCGCTGTATCTTTACACAACCTAAATTAACAACAAAACATGGAATAACAGTTTCAATATTTAATATGTTATCTACATATCAAATACAGATCGAACCTCAAGGAACAAAAATATCGAACTTTTATCTTTCACAGTACTGTCCCCAACAATATTGGAAACATCTTGCAGAACATTACCGAATCTAATGCTTCTTCGATGGGAACTTGAATGTTTTCCTACAAAATTATAACATAACCATTCATGAGACTGTATCAAAAACAAATTTAAAATTAACACACATTATTCATCTTAGATTCAAACCCTCGCCGCTCCGACGCACAGTGCGCCTTGTTCTCCTGCGAGAATCGTTCAAATCCCCCTGCATTTCACAATCCATCTGCTTCGAACATGCAAACATCAATTGTTAACGTTAATAACTACTTACATAATTAATATATACATACAATAGTTACATAAAAATGTAAATAATAAAATTTGTCAATCAGATTCATAACCTTCTAAGTGTCCACAAGGAGAGAAAGAGAGATGAAGCTCAGCGACAGTGATCGAAAATAAAGATTGAAAATAAATTTGGTTTGAAATAAGCTTCCACCAGAAGCTAGACAGAAGCTTGTCTCATCCAGAAAACGTCACGTGAGCTCCACGTGCATAACTTAATGGCTCCGCTACAGTGTCTCGCAAAATCACTGTACGTGTACAGTAAACTCACAGACACATTTCACTGTGGATTGAACAGTGACTCTACACCCAATAACACTGTTTCAATTTCAATCGTGGTACTGTTTCCTTTGTAAATTATAGCCACTACTGTTCATGGCTAAACATAATCCTCAAATTTAAATATATATAGATTAGGAAAACTAAATATTACTATTGCAATCGTATCAAATAATATGCTCTCATTACAAATATTCCTCTATACGTAATTTTACAACTATATTCATTCCATCATCTTTTTAATTATTATTGTATCATCCATATGTAATTATTAAATGTGTACTTGGAATAAGCTCTTTAATGTTACCTAGATGTTCCAAAAATACTTTTAAAAAATGACCACTAAAGTAATGCTGGATTTTTTTCCTGCACTAATGGATGGATTTTCATTAATGGACACTCCATATAGTTCTATTTATAAAATACTTTATCTGTTTTTTACTCCCATAAACGAACATAATTATATTTCAAGTGGAAATGAAAATTTGAAAATGTGTTATATTTTTTTTAAAACTATCCTTTTAATTGATACATGTACTCCAAATAGTTCTCTTAATAAAAAGAAATAACTAAATGTCAGTAAAAATGGTAACGGATATTTATAAAAACGACCAAAATAGATAGCCCAGATCTGATTCATAAATATCATCCACTTGAGTTCTCTACTCCCTATCTTTTCATTCACTCCAAAAGTTGTGAAGGTAAACAAACGTTGTTCTGTTCAAATTAAAACATCATCATTTTAGGTTTTTTTTTTAAAAAAAAAATCATCATTTTCGTCATTTATAACTTTTTTGGAAAAATAAACATTAAATCTAAGAATAATAAAAAACTAATTTCAAATGATTTGTTAAGTTCCTAAAATAACAACTTATACTATATATTCATTGAAAAATTTAAAGAAATATGTTAAAAAAATAATTTTTGATTTTATTCTCTAAAAATTAGACTGGGAGGATTTTTTATTTACAAAATACCCTAATTGCCGGTGTTTTTTTGGTTAAACCATTTTAAAATAATCACATTTTTGTAGTACTAAATTTATATTTTTTTTCAAATTTATTTTGTCTATTAACTCATAAAATTGTTATTGTACTCTCAAAATTTAAATTTGCTTTTTTATTATTCCAATATTAAAATTTTTAAATTTAACTTAATAATTAACACTGCCGATATTAATTCGTACCGCCTCCGTCTCATTATCTTGGTAAAAGTTAAACAATTCAATGAAAATAATAGAACATCGGTTTAATATAATACATGATTCATCATTAATTACTCATTTATATTATAGAAATTTAATATCATTAAAATTAATACATCTTACAATATTGTCTACAAAATAATCTTTAAATATATTTTTCTTACTTACTTATCAATCATCGACACAATATATAACGTTTGTCCTTTTTTTTTAAATTTTAATATGGTTCAAATTTTTTTGCACTTTTTTGCTACGATAATGGGACGGAAGCAGTATAATTTTCACAGGTGTCTCTATACCAAATTAATTAGTTGTATTTTACTTTGGTAGTATATGTTTAGTTATTCTGTCTACATAACAAACTCATTATCTCAGTATATATATATATATATAACACCTTTTATGTCTTTCAATTCTATCTATTTTGTTTTTTTTTCCATACTTTTTTTAAGTTAATCTGTTCATTGTATATTAACATAATTGTAAATCCAGATCAGATTATTAATTTCAAACTCTAGCCGCTGATATATTTACTTTACAATTTGCATTTATCACCATGCAACAAACTCTTCAACTATAATTTTTGAAATTTATTCTGGTAGCTTATAATTTTTGTCACGGTAAACTAAAATTAGCATAGGTGAACGTAAAAACAAAAAAAGAGAAATGCTTTCAAAAATTTATTAAACTCCTTAACTTCAATGATCAAGACTTGATTTTATGTTAATTTTTACACCAAAATTGTATTAAAACTGGTTATTGCCTTGATGTAGTCTCTAGGTGATTATATTCTCATACTTAGCACTTACTTCTATTTTTATTTTAATTCTTTTTCCTTCTCCTGAGAAGCAACTCATCTCCTTTCTTTAATGCTATCACATTATCCATCTATGTATTTATCCTTGACTGATACGCATCTTGCCACCCAAAGTCCACTAACTCTGCTACAAAATGCATTTCGTATAAAACAATTACCAAACCAAAGCAATAGTCGTTAACGGATTTATATTATAAGCAATATACAGTAAACGAGAAGACTGGTGCATATGTACATATATATTCCAAATCCCTTTTATATTTAACTATCACATTTAAACACCAAGCACAGTAAATACATATTCTCTATTTGCTTTGTAATTTTTTTTTCCTAATTTTCTTCATACACCTTCAATATATTTCTTTACTTTAAAATTCCATAATATGAGCTTCCATAACATTTTCGGTTTCTGTTCATTAGAAATAAAAAAACACTTCAATATCAAACGTGCTCATGCTATAATTTCTTTAAATAATTGATTAACCTTAGGATACAATATTTATGTTTAGTTTGTAAGATTTCTGTGTCAAATATTTATCATACAGTTCCTGCCACTTATTTTAAATATATTATTATTCTTCTTCTTTTTAAAATACTTCTCACTAAATTTGTGCAGAAACTGAAGCAACTGATTACCGTAGTAAAATGAAGACTATCTGATATATATATATACACAAGGGAATCAAAAATATAATGATATCAAACTCTTTGGAATATCTATCTGTAATCATGTCTCGGTTACATCTTCATTTGTTCATTTTGAACCAATTATTTATAACAACTACTGTGTATTATTTTTTGTGCTTGACTATTAACTTTTCTTTTAATCCAATTACTGATTACTGAGGATTACAATCAATTGGAAAGATAACTCTCACATTATTCCAAGAGTCATTCACACGTCTCCAAATGCAACACTGCCTTTCATATCCACTGCAAAACGAAAGGTTATTTTCAGAAGTTTCAAACCAGTAATTATTTCCCTCACACCCTTTCGTCTGCTGCTTGCCAGATTGTAATAAATGTCACTACAACCACTGAAAAGTCATATTCTCATCAGTGGCAATTTCCTATCATATAAATATGGTTCCTATAACTTCCACAATTCACACGGTTTATCACCTAAGCATTTCACTTTTCCTAAAAAATTCAGAATAGTACTTAGCTTAACCTTTTATCCTATATTCTTTTAAATCTTTTTTCGCTTTCTTATTTACTTTAACTCCAATATTCTTTTTTAATTTCAGACACATTATGGCTCAAATTGGAAACATCAACAACCTGCCAGTTCTGTACCATCAAATGAGGAAACTATTGTTGCTGAAGAAAATTAGCTTAAATATGAAGATGTTGAAAACATGCAGAAAGATGGAGAGAGTTTGCTTATGTTATGTTCTTTGTCAAAACTTTAAGTAGTTTATAATTTTATTTTCTTAATGTCTATTAAGTTTGTTCATTATAATTTCTTAATATGTTTATCCCATGGTTTTTGGTTGATCACTACTATCCTTCTATATAACTTTTATCTTATTTATTTTTAATTATATTCCAACTCCGTTCCTATTACCCTTTATTTTTATATATTTTAAATGAATTGTAAGTTTTTATAGTGTCGACACTAATCTGCATCCCTTGCTTTAAAACTATAAGTCATTATATAGCTCGACTTTACTTATTTGTAATAATAATTAACAAATTATAAATAAATATCAACTTTTAAGTTAACTTTTTAGCATGTTCATTTCTTAAAAGTAGCTTTCTAAAAGTCCGCATATACAATGGTTGTGGGATTATTTCATTTTAATAAAAATTATAAATATTAAAATTAGGAAAAATGCAGAATTTTATATTTATTCGAATGTCACAAATACCGTGTTTTATTTTAATGGTGCAAGTTTTTTATAATTCAACTATATTTAACTCTTACGGAGTACAAGGTATACTTATATTTATAGGTTTTTAGTCGTTTATGTATTTAACCTTATGAAACAAAATCCACATACATTGAAAGTGCTTCATTCGGAATCATCTTCCATTTTTATAATGCACCCTGTGATTAAACTTTTCCTATATGAGATTTTATAAAATTTTGAAAATATAACAGTGTTTTACAATTAGGAATCTTCACTTTTTAATTTAATACTAAGGCACATTCCCTTAGAGATTAAAGTTTAGGCTGACGAATGTATTTGAAACAAATTTCGTATCTATTATTCGTCCATTTCATAAAGTTTAACCCCAAACGTTGACACTCAAATACAAAAAGTCATAAATTGCTAAATATTATTTTATACGATTTAATTTTTTTTCTGTTAGTCATAAATTCAAATTATTAAATTTGATGGGATATTTTTTTACCCTAACTTTGCTTTACGTTTGGCTTTATGAGAATATTCTTACTCTAAATTAGCAATAATTTCAATCACCATAAGTTTTTTTTATAGTAATTTGAATATGGAAAATTATTTCACCTTAGTTTATTACTGAAAAAGACTGTCTCCCCTTATTTAAATATGTACCTACAATGGACTATGAGTTGAGGACATTAAGTACTGTTATATATTTTAGTATGTTCAATTTGATTTTCTTATTTTGAAATTTTAATTATGCATTCAACTTATTAATTATGAGGTACATTAACATTCTAATGATATCTGTGACTACTGATATTCAACTTTTAAATATGACATATATTACATTCATTAGTTCAGTATGTGATTTCATTGTTAAATAACCGACAATACTATTATCTTCCAAAACCAAAGTCATTCCACAACACCTACACTTCAGAATGAAATGCCATCAACTCGAGCAATGTTAGGTGTTAGAGTTTACTAAATCTAACTCCGACACATAACAGCACTAAGTTCATAAAAACCTTAAAGTAGACTAAATTAGATAATTAAAGAAACATATGCTTACATAGAATACTACCCACTAAAACTATTACTCTTCACAATTACTACCCATTCTTCATAGTCAATTTCCTTCATGAATATTATTCTATCACTCTTTTTCAAATTCCTTTCCTTCACATATGGTTTTCAGCATTCAGATGTTCATCTTGAACTTTTGCTGGAATAGGCTGCACACATTTATTACAATAATTTGTTAACTCTTTTTAATTTTAGAGATTTATAAAAAAATTCTTCAAAAAATTCATCCTGATAACTAACTGCTCACAACACTAATAGCTTAGGTCATAGAACATACCAATGTTTGTCTCTTTTTTAGTTGGCCACTGCTAATATTAACTGAGAACACTTCAATCATGACATGCTCTCCCTCACTTAACAGTTCTTCATCAACATCCTTTACAGTCTCTTCTTCTTATAACGTCCATAGCACTACATTAATCTCAAGTAAAAAACTACACAAAATTAAATTCAACTTTTGTTATGAAAAAGTATCATTATCATCCAATTTAAAGAGACAAACCTCTGGTCTTGAAACATATCCATCAGCAAAATAGTCAAAGATTATTTTACTTGAACCTTCATATGTAAGGTCAAGAATTTCTCATTTATCTCTCTCATTTACAGCCCGATTCCGAACTCTACTCATACAAGGTATTGAATTGCGATCTTCAACTGTGATATCAATTGATCTGGCCAGATTTTCCAAAAGGAACATTGATTGTAATTACGAATAATAAAACCAACATGTTCAAGATGACAAATTACCTTCAAAATTTTAGTTTTAAAAGAGTTCAGTGGAGAGTGTGAGATGTGCAGGGTGTTGATTTCGTTATCTAAGATGCAAAATCAAATAATCAAACAACCGAATAAACAACTTACATAGACATCTTCACAATACGAAAAGTATTCTCTCTCAATAATTGTGCAATACAATCAATTGGAATAAATATGTTTGATTTAAAGATACAAATAAACCCTAGACTACAGAAGGAGGAGGGAAGTGTCGGTGCTTGGAGGACATACTTTGCCAAGAAGGACATTATTCATTCAACACCAATCATGTTTTTATTCTGCAAGTTGGGCTTCATATTTTGTCCATTATAAGTTATTACAAATGGGCCTATATGAAATTATGTAGTTTTAAAATATTATGTAGTTTCTCGCCCGTGCATTGCACGGGCTTCTGCACTAGTAATGATACAATCCCATGCATGTTATCCTTATTTCATTCATGGTTTATACCAAGCATTGACCAATGCAGTGTTTGGTATGAAAACATTTGAAAACCAACCAAAAATAGATCAGAAAAAAGTGACTGTATGCATTTAGAATTCTGATGAGTTCAAATGCATGCATTATCTTTTACATTCTTTATTGACTAGCAGTCTAGCATTATATAGCCTAAGCCAGATATTTAATTTGAAGGGAGTGAGACTAAATATAAAAGGCATGAAGGCATAATCAAGTTTCAGTGGCATGAATAAAGTCAAATACAGTATATACTTAAAAAGCTCTGCATTTATGGGCAAATAATGTGTAGATATAATTACCTATTGCCATGTATTTAGGAGCACCATAGTCACAAGAGCCTATGATCTTAGCAGATACATGAGATTCACCTCCAGAAGGCCCAGTTTAACTGAAGAATATCATATGAGATTAATAGTATGCACTGACTGCACAATTTTCTTCTAAGTGCAAAACTATTAGATTTGAGATTTGACACTTAATTTTAATAAGTACTCCGCAATTTAGAGCCGAAAAAAACCTGCCCCGACTGGCATGATCCGAATAAGCTCGATATATAAATGGGTTTAGATTCTTAAAATACACTCCAAATAAATTTCAGACTTTTTTAACCGGAAGCCTGAACTCGCAAAGCATTCGGGCCGCATGCTAATATCACCTACAAAAGCCCGAATTAATTTTAAAAAAATGACCCGCTACTGGATTTAGTTAATTTTTTTTGCCCGAATTTAATCCGGTTCTTTTTAGCCCAGTCTTGATCATGACCCGAGCCCGAAGCGGGTCGACCTGAACTCGATAGGAAAACCCGAATTGCCTCCTCTATCGCAATTCGCATGCTCAATCATTTTACTTGAAACTTTCTCGATTCTACCAAAATTTTCGATTTTAAGGTCATTGCATTTAGAAAAAAAAAGATTATAATATACCTTTATTATTATATCTAGGCTTAAATATGTTTTTGATAACTAAAAACTTAGGCTCCGTTGGGGTGGTTGTCAGTTACTAGATTTTGGTTTCGAAATTGTATTTTCAAAACAAAACATGTTCTACAAAATTTGAGCTGAAATGGTTTTTTACTCATTATCAGAACAATTTCACCTCTGTTCTCAAAACAACAAATAATGGTTTCATAATTTCGGTTGAGTTTCAAACTTATACCACCTTATCTTTTGTGTCACTCAACTACCACCACCACTATCATCACTACTTTCACTACCATAACCGTTGCGGTCACTGTTTCCACCATGACCACCACCAAACTAACACCACTATAACTATCTAAACCCCAACCACCACGGTGACCACCACAACCACCCTAACCACTACCGTCCTTGATGATAACCACCAACTTATAACCACCGCAACCGCCACCACATCCTCATCTGCTATCGTTGCCCCTCCTTGTACCACCATCATTACCACTCGGACTACCACCATCATAGTGACCACCCCAGGCACCATTACCCTCGCATGACCACCACCACCATCACAACCATCACTACCAACTCAACCACCACTATCCCTCAATGATACGACCATCGACACCACCACCTCCATGTCCATCCCAACTATCACGTTTAATCACCATCACCACCACCACCACATCCTCACCCCCACCCCCATCATCTCTCCCTTTACCAACACCACAAAACTTATCATTCTAGGCTACAACCACTATAACAACGACCGCCACTTCTAACTAATAATAACAACAACCACATGGAAGTTGTTATTAAATAGTGGTGGTAATATACAAGATGATGTGTATATGGTGATGCATAACATGGTAGGAGCGCTATAAAAATTATAACTTTGAAAATAATTTTGAAAACTGAAAACCAAAAAAATTTGAAACAAACATTTATAAAACAGAAACTATTTTTGGTTTTTTTAAATTGTAAAACTCAAAACTAAAAACCTCCCCAAACGGGGCCTTAATGATTTTTTATTTTAGTCCTTATAATTTTTTTATTGGTCCTTAAATAGTTCAAAATTTACCAACGAGGCTTGGTTCAGTTGGTGTAAGGCCCCAACTGAAATCTTGGGAATGGGACACGGGTGCTAGTAGCTCCGGGTTCGATTCCCACTAAAAACATCTCTCTGGGAGAGCCAGCCACGCAGCTCGCTCCGAATTAGTCTCAAGGACTCCCTGATATTAAGGGTGCTCTTGGGGATACCGGTGGTTCCGCAAGGAATACGGACCAAAAAAAAATAGTTCAAAATTTTGGTTTTAGTCTTTATGGAGTACGGTCGGCTCCCACGAGTGACACGTGTTATGATAATTGGCAACATAGCCAATTATAATATTGACACATCATTTATACGAGTAAAAGTGTAAAACAAAAATCTTGAAACTTAAAAAAGAATTTGGTAATCAAAAACAAAAAAAAATTGTAACAAACTAAAACCAAAATTCATTAAGTTTTCTAGATAAAAAGATATTTAAGCCTTTTTTATAATCGAAACTACTACCTCAGCTTTTATATATTTATCACATTAAAAAACATGTCATTTAAGAAATGTGATGATTATTTTGATTTTCAATAAATTAATTATGTTTTTTTCTAATATATCCATTCTTTCCTTATAATTATTACGTTTCTTCATTCCTTACGTAAATCAATACTTTATTAAATAAAAGTAAATATAAAAAATATCATTTATTATATGTTAGAAATATCTAATTGTAAGTTGTAAGTAAAAAAGTCTCTACTCCTTCGTCCCATAAAGTTAGTAAAAAAACATAGAAAACTTTTGTTCCAAATTAAAGTTAAAATAATGAATAAAAAACTTGAAATTGCATTGTATATTCTATGATTGGTTAATTAAGGATATATGCATTAAATACTTGCTTTGGTAATTAGTTGATTTGGGAGACAATGCATTAATAGCATGTTCCCTTATTTTTGTTGAATTTTCAAAAATTTACTGACTTTTTGGGACGAAAGGAGTAATGGATAAGTTGAAGTATATAAAAGTGATAAGGCTCATATACTTATTACCTTAAGATTTTGAATCAAAATATATTGCTAAACTTACTTATATGCAACTTTACTTAAATCGTTCGGATTATAAAAAAGAGAGGGAGTATATCATTAAAAAAAATGGGTTTTTGACTTCAAAACAAATCGAAAAACATCCAATTTGAAACCTAACACAATTTATACAACCAATTCTAAATGTAAAAATGAGAGATTATATTACTCACACCCGTATGTTTTAAGGTGTTGGCTTTAAAACACCGAATAGAAACACATGCATCATGCATCATTAAGTTAAGATCTTTTTTTAAGAGTAAACTATCACTTTGGTCCCTGAATTTGTCAGTCGCTTTCAGTTTAGTCCTTAAAATAGTCAAAAATGCTTTTTGGTCCTTGATGTTGACAAAGTTGTTTCACGTTAATTCCTTGGCCCAACTTCCGTTGACGTCCGTTTGCAGTTGAGCGATGTGGCTGTTAGTTTCACTTCAGCCCCTAATGTTCATTTAAGTTGTTCACTTTAGTCCCTAATAGACATTTAAGTTATTCATTTTAGTCCATAATCAACAAACACTATCACATAAATATTGAAAACACACAAAACTAATTTTAATACCCAAGGTCGGATTCTGGGTAAACCAGATCCGGGTATCGGTTGGTATACACCAAAAATAATATTACAAATATTCTCATGAAAAAAGTGTAATTTATAGTTTAGAAAACTAATTTTTTAACAATGTGATACAAATAACAATCCAATACTTTTATCATGAAAGTAGTTGAATGCAAAATAACTCTTATGTATTATTTTATTTCAAAAATTTTGAAGTAGATTTCTGTAAGTTCATTTCATGACAAGTGTTTATTGAATTCGGATTTGACACATAACCATTAGGGTGATAGATAGAAAATTATGAGCTTGTTTGATTACTGTTTTGGAAATAGTACGTTTTTTTTGTTCTTGAGAAGTAAAAAAAAATTGATTGATGAAAGTGTTTTGATCAAAGTTGTTTTCAAAACATATTTAATTTTTTTTTCTAAAAAAAACAAAACAAGCCTTGAATGTTTTGGTTTTGTTTTGGCCCATTAGTTTCGGGAAAAAAAATACATGGAGAAGAGTTGTTCTCATTAATGGCATTCATGTAATTATGTGCTCATTAAACCTAATTTATGTATATTCTTTTCGGCCGTTACTCACGTCTCTTCTAATTTTGATATCACAGTATTTTTTTTTAAGTACTTGAGTATCGCCTAGTCCTCTTTTCATTTGAATCCTGAACATAAATTCTTAGAGAACGGTTCATAATTGATACTTGAAGTAATACCTTCAAAACTAATTAAGAGCATTTCTCTTTGTATTTAATATGTTTGGATTCTTAAGGATTGGTCGCATTGATATTCATAAATATTAATAATATAATGAGGATATAGCATGAATGAGCATTTATTCATATCCACTAATCGCAATAACAATAACATATTCATGTAAGAAATTAAACACATAACAAGCATGTTCATACATACGCATGCATGTCCTTATGATCAATATATATCTAATGCACGAGACATGACAACAACACATAAAGAGTATAATCATGTGATAAATATGATTTTTTTAAAAAAAAATTAAACACACATGATACACTCAATATATGTAAGCACACAAAAAGAAATTACCATGTCCTAAATATGATTTTTCAATAATGTAAAACACACATGATTAAAAAAAATTGAGCAGAGATATTTAATTAATTTTTTGCAACCCAACATCTTAATCAACATGAATTAATATAGGAAGTTATGAGCAATTAAGTTACCAAAAATTTAGGCTTATAATTTTCTATTCATTTTTTCATATAAGATATTCTCACATGCATTTTCAGTGATATGAGAGATATACTTGGGTGATAATTTGCTCATGTCATTAGGTTTAGTGTTTTTTCTTATCCATTTCCTCTTTATAAGTCTTTTTGGCCTTGCATGTTTCCTATCGAAATGATAGAAAGTTCGAGTTGATGATTTTCAATTTTTATTCCTAGACTCTTGGAGTTGTACTTTTGAAGTGTAAGTCCTAGAAGTTTTTTCTCTTTAATTTTTTTTCATGCAAAATAGAAGAACTAGAGAACCTTTTTGGTACCCATTTTAACTTGGAGCCTTGGAGATTAACATTAGGTTCTTAAGAATTTTTAGGAACCCATACAAATTTATTTATCAAATTATAATGTTTTCTGTTATAGCATAAATGAGAAATATATCCTAACTTACCACAATATATAATTGCATACAATAGAATTGGATAATGTTTTATTTTTTACGAAAATATAATAATTGTTGAGGCACTTTTTCATGATGACAATCAAGTGCGTATTTATAAGATTAGTTATTTGACTTTCCATGTGAATTTTCAATATTTTTATTTTCATAAATAGGCATGGAATTCATATGACCATGATTGTCATCCTTGATACATTTGGAGCATATAATCTCAAGTTATTTTTCAAAATTAGCACAATTTTCATAGTTACTTGAGATTATACTTTCTAAAGGTTTTTCAAAATTAAGAAAAGCATACTCAGAACTCAAGTTTTCAATTTCAGTTTCTACAAAGGATAGATAATATTTTCAAGATTGCATATTCTTATCCTCCAAAATATTTAATGCATTATATAATTCATTATATGTCAATTTGTGCAAGTTATTCGAATGACAATAATCATATTTGTACTATTTACCTCAGCGTCCTTCTCATAAAAAGTGGCTTCATCTTTCAATTCTACCGAGGTTTCATGCGAATATTCATTGATGTTTTCTTTGACATAGGACAAGAGGATACTATTGGTTAACATTAAAAAAAAAAGAGTCTAATGTGTCATTGTGCAACGAGAGTAAGATCCAAGTGTGTACATCAAGGGGTATCTCTTTTGAGGCGAAAATATGACCAAAATATGTATAATATCTCATAACAAGTTAACAACACCATTTTTATTTAGTCTCGTTAAATAACTCGAGTAGTAGAGCTGCATGACATAAAGTGAGCATGCTTAGATTCAAACGATAGTAACAATGCCTTCTTCCCCCTACCTTTAATAAACATATTTGCCTATTAAAAACTCATAAAAGGAATTAAAACCTATGAAGCCCCGATACTCCAAAAATGGAAAAGTATCCGTGTCGTATCCGTGTCTGATACCGATACGCGTACGATACTTCCCGATACGTGTCCCAAAAGTATCCAATTATTTTTTATTTAATTTTAATTATTTTTTAAAAAATACTTTTAGGATATTTCTCAGATACTTCCCGATACTCCCTGATACTTTTTCGATACTTTCCAGATACTTGTTTGATTTTACTTTGAATTTTGTAATAATTATTATTATTATTTAAAAAGTAGCTTTTTAATTAGTATTTTTAATAAGATAAATAACCCTTTTTATGTCCTTTAAATTGTGGAGATTAATGAGTGTGCACTGATGATGTAAAGTTTTTTGCATCATTAGTCCATCATCGACTATTCATGTGTTTATGATCGTCGACTTTTAGATAAAAGTAATATAAATGAACGGTGAATGATGAATTGATTGTGTTAAAGAACTTTATACCGTCAGTGCACCATCTATTTTCTCTAAATTGTGATCATTATAATTATATATGTACTAATGTCATTTTGAATTAATAACAAATGAATGAAAATTAACAATGTACAATATCTTTTTAAAATTTTTAATATATATATATATATATATATATATATATAAATTTTTGTAAACGTATCCTATGCCGTGTCGTGTCTTAAATTTTCAAAAATTCCCGTATCCCCGTATCCGTGTCGTATCGTATCCGTGTCGTACTAAGTATCAGGGCTTCATAGAATAAAAACTATTAACTCTTTTGGATGAGAACAATGATGTGGATCTCACCTTGTCTACTACTGTACACAACCCAACTCTGTGTATAAATAAACAAATCCAAACTTGCCATTTCCAAAAACCATTTCTGTTTCTTTTTCATTTCCCTCATTTTAACTCCCCAATTCCTTGCTTTCACTCTCACAAACTTATTCATTTCCTGTTTCATAACCATGGCCGGCAATAGCAAGAACAACAACAACAACATTAGCAAAGACAAGAACAACAAAACAGATGACAAAGAAAACAATGACTACCACAAAGTGGCGGTGGCCATCACGCGTCGCGCTAAGAATTGGCCATGGGGCTCGAAAAGCAAGCCAAAACCATCAAATATTGTCACCGACGACAACCCTAACGAATTTCGAAGCCATGCCATTGAGTTTTCAAGCGGGGTTGACATTGCTGAAAGCTTGCTACGCTTTGCTAGAACTCACCAAAGAGGTCTATGTGTTCTCAGCGCCACTGGAACCGTCATCGACATCACTCTTCGGCAAGCATCTGGCTCTATCACGCTACTCCATGGTCAATTTGATATAATATCATTGGCTGGTATGTTTTTCCCTCCTAGATCGGTCCCACCGAGATTAACCACCATAACTATTGTCCTTGCCCATGGTCTGGGTCAAATGATTGGCGGTGCATTGGTGGGTCCGTTGTGGGCGTCAGGACCAGTTATGGTAACAGTGGCTACATTTGCCAATGCAATCTATGAGAGATTACAATCACCCACTAAGATAAATGATAAGGAAGAGCAAAGTGGCGACGTGGACAACGATGGTAACGAAAGTGGTTCCTCTTTGCCAGGGACGAGTGGCGGTGGCAAACCGCTTGTAGGAGGTCTCATTAATGCTCAACAGGTGAAGTTTGAACCTTATTGATGCGCTTAGGATCAATCATCATGGAAAATCACCCAATGAATTTAATATTCCATAGAATTTGTACTTTCTCTTATATCTTCTTTACTGTTTATTAATTAGTCGTATAATTAATAAGTGAGTTAATTATAGACTCAGATGAATATTTAATTTATGACATGATGATGACGTTGCTTTAATTAATGGTCATTTGTGACTGTGAACCTAATTAATATTTCTTTTGTTCTTATATATATGTCATATTCTAGGAAAAAAAATCTTATTCATATATGTAGATCATTTTTATATTTTTAGGAGGTATTTAATTCTTTTTTTTCTAAATTATTCTTATTAAATTAATGTTCTAATTAACTAAGTTCATTTTAAAAAAATACTGCAAGTAAAGTGGGTAAAAGTGTACAATTGATAATTTTTTTTGTTTAAAACAAGGAGTTAACTATCCACATAAGTCTATATCTTTCGATTAAGTGTGACTTACAAATAAAAAACAAGAAAGTATTATATTTAGCTAATCCATCTATGCAATTGGTTAGAGCAATAAGGGTTTGGCATGGAAATAAAGAAACTTATGATGTTCTTTTTATCTTTAGAAATCTTAACAAGTATCTTAATCTTTAATACACTTTCTAGCAATACTCATATATTTATTGAGAGAGTTTAATACCAAAATTAGATTTCGGTAATCAAGTTTCAAGTTGAATTAATCCAAGTCCAACACAACTTTCAAAGCCATGATAAAGCCGAATTACTCCAAAAATCAAGTGGATACCGCATGATTAATGTTATAGTTTTATTGAAATTTTACACTTTGTTTTGTTTGATATATTTTGGAAGGAAGAGATATTGAGGGAATAGAAAATACGAAGAAAACAAAATTTTATTATGTTTGATTGAGGAGAGTGAGAAAATTTGGTGGGACCTAAGAAAAATATTTTCTCTCCTAACTAGACAAGTTAATAAGGAGATAATGGAATTTGAGGCATATAACAACACTCAATTGTTATAAAATGAGCGGAAATAAATTGGAATAATGAATAAGTGTGGTTCAGCTTATAACTTACTCCACATATAAAATGACGATATACAACGATATTATTATTTGACAACAACCCAAACCCCAAATACACCCAAAATACGACACGATATTTTCTCACCGGTGTATCTACTAAATTCTCTATAATTACAAAGAGAATATGTTTGTTACTAATGTTGTTGCTATTGTTGTTTCTGTTGTTGTTGAAATGAAACTCTGCGGGTATTTATAATTTAAGCTATAACTAAGTATAGCTTTGGGAAAGAAAATGAAACGGAGGAAAAATAGGAGAGGAAAGGAACAGAGGAAAAATAGGAGAGAAACTCTCATTTCCTATCAATTTTAAGACGAAAAATAACAAATCTCCACCTTAGTTTAAAATGTCTTCATTCCAATGCTTACCAACTCCAAACAACGCTTAAACACTGTAACCAGCTTCGTCATCATGTCGGTTGGATTGTCGTTAGTACCGATCTTTTTGACTTGAATGGTACCTTGAGAAATGATCTCTTGGATGAAATGATATTTGACATCAATATGTTTGGTTCTTTCGTGATACATTTGATTTTTGGTCAAATGTATAG
Organism: Crotalaria pallida; assembly: GCA_037953625.1. Taxonomy (NCBI): domain Eukaryota; kingdom Viridiplantae; phylum Streptophyta; class Magnoliopsida; order Fabales; family Fabaceae; genus Crotalaria; species Crotalaria pallida. The sequence goes on along the minus strand of CM075653.1, from coordinate 10,070,017 downwards.
CACTTTGGCTATCACAGTAAACCACCGTGATATCTTGATCCAAACCCAAATTGCCCACCAAACCTCTAAGCCAAATGGCTTCTTTCACGGCTTCTGCTGCAGCCATATATTCAGCTTCTGTAGTAGACAATGCAATAGTGGATTGCAAAGTTGCTTTCCAACTAATTGCACTCCCCCGAAAGCGAGAAGACATAACCTGTGAGAGATATCCTTTTGTCTATATCTCCAGCATAATCAGAGTCAACATAACCAATAATACTAGTGCTAGTATTATGACTCTTACCATAAATTAAGTCAATATCTGCAGTACCTCGGAGATATATGAGTATCCATTTTACAGCTTCCCAATGCTTCTTGCCAGGGTTTCCCATGTACCGACTAACGACACTAACAACATGTGATATATCTGGACAGGTGCAAACCATAGCATACATGATGCTACCAACTGCACTGGCATACGGAACAAGTGACATTTGTTCCTCCTCCTCAACGGATTGTGGTGACATTGCGGCTGAGAGTTTGAAATGGGCTGCCAACAGAGTGCTAACTGGCTTAGCATTCTCCATTCCAAAACGCTCCAAAACTTTCTCAATATATTTCTTTTGAGACAAGTATAATTTACCCACTACAAGAGATTTCCATGCTTAAAATCTTCTTAGCAGCACCCAGATCTTTCATTTCAAATTCACCACTAAGTTGAGCCTTCAATTTCTTGATCTCTGACATGTTCTTAGCAACGATGAGCATGTCATCACATATAGCAATAAATAAATAAACGAATCATCTTGGAGCTTTCTATGGTATACACAACTATCATAGTCACTTCTGGAATAACCATGACTCAACATAAAAGTGTCAAACCTTTTGTACCATTGGCGAGGAGATTGCTTTAAGCCATATAATGACCTTTTCAAGAGACAAGCATGATCTTCCTTACCTTCAACAACGAAACCTTGTGGCTGCTGCATGTAAATTTATTCCTCGAGCTTGCCATGGAGAAAAGCCGTTTTTACATCAAGTTGCTCGAGCTCCAGATCAAATAGAGCAACCATGGCTAGTAACACCCGGATAGAACTATGTTTCACCACAGGGGAGAAAATTTCATTGTAGTCAATTCCTTCCCTTTGGCTGAAACCTTTTGCAACTAAACGAGCCTTGTATCTAGCTGCTTCTACTCCAGGTGATCCTTCCTTTTTCTTGAATACCATTTGCAACCAACGATCTTTTGTCTTTTCGGTGGTTTCACTAGGTCCCAAGTTTGATTCTTGTGTAGAGACTCCATTTCCTCACCCATAGCAGCAATCCACTCTGCAGATTCATTACTTGAGATAGCCTCGTTGTATGTTACGGGTTCTCGAGCTTCAATGTCCTCTGCCACCGATAGCGCAAATGAGACTATGTCAGCATGACCAGATCTCTTAGGTGGCTTTATCTGCCTCCTTTCTCTGTCTCTTACGAGATTATAATTCTGCAGTAGAGTCTCCTCTTGCTCTTCGACAACTTCGGGATCTTCTTCTTGAATAGGTGGATCAAAAGCACCACCTTGAATCTCCATTGGTTGTTCAATATTAAGCTCCACCTGCTTGCTAACACGATCTTCTTTATCTGCATTGCCAGTAGCCTTCGTCGAATGAAGCATGAATGATTCATTAAATTTAACGTCTCTGCTGATTATGAATTTTGTTGGTTTAGTTTCAGTGCACCATAATCTGAAACCTTTAACTCCAGATGCATATCCGAGAAATATGCACTTTTGTGCCCTTCGCTCAAGCTTCCCATCACTGATATGAGCATACACAGGACACCCAAAAGTTCTTAGATCAGAATAATCAGCTGGAGTACCAGACCATACTTCTATAGGAGTCTTTAATCCAACTGCAGTGGACGGAGATCGGTTCACCAAATAGCAAGCCATGTTAACAGCTTCAGCCTAGATTTCTTTTCCCAGACCCGCATTAGAGAGCATGCATCGAGCTCTATTTAAAATAGTTATGTTCATGCGCTCTGCTACTCCATTTTGCTGTGGAGTCTTTCGCACAGTGCGATGTCTCACTATGCCCGCATTCTCACAGAACTCATTAAAATCACCTCCACAAAACTCCAAACCATTATCGGTTCGAAGACGTTTGATTTTCTTACCTGTCTGATTCTCAATCAACACTTTCCATTTCTTGAAAGTTGAGAAAACATCACTTTTGTTTTTGAGAAAATAAACCCAAACTTTCCTTGAAAAATCATCAATGAAAGTTAATAGGTATCTGGCACCGCCCTTTGACGAGAGAGGTGCAGGGCCCCACAAATCAGAGTGAATATAATCCACTGTACCCTTAGTCCTGTGAATGACAGTGTTGAACTTGACTCTAGTTTGCTTCCCGCAGACACAGTTTTCACAAAAATCAAGCTTCCCAATCTTGTGATCACCTAGCAGACCTCGTTTGCTTAAGATAGACATTCCAGCTTCACTCATATGCCCTAGACGCATATGCCAAAGCCGAGTAGTATCAGAATCTGAATCAAGCGAAGACGATACAGATGCAACTCCACCGACTGTACTTCCTTGGAGTATATAGAGACCATTGACCAATTTTCCTTTGATCACAACAAGAGCGCCTCTAGAGACTCGTAGAACTCCACCTTGAGCAGAATACTTATACTCTTAAGAATCAAGAGTACCCAAAGAAATGAGATTTTTATTCAAGTCTGGTATGTGCCGAACATCTGTCAAAGTTCTTACGACACCATCACGCATCTTGATTCGGACTGTTCCAATGCCAATGACCTTATAGGACATATGATTTCCCATAAGAACAATACCACCATCAATTGACCGGTAAGTTGTGAACCAATCCCGGTTTGGACACATGTGGAAAGAACAACCAGAATCAAGGATCCAAGCATCACCAAATGAACTAGTTGATACTGACAGAACACTATCAATATTTTCAACCACACTAGCTGAGTGACTTGAACCAGCCTCATTCTTTTCTTTGAGCTTCAGACATTCTGCTTTCCAATGCCCTTCTTTCTTGCAATATCTGCATCTCCCCTTCCGTTGTCTAGATTTAGATCTAGACTTGCCTCTGTTAAAACTACTCGAGCCAACTTCCCTAGATCTCCCTCTTGCAAATAAGCCTGTTGCAGGATCATCACGTCCACCGTTATCGTGCTCCATCTTCTCACGACTCAAAAGTGATGATTTCAATTCATCAATATTAAGGCTTTCACGCCCATATATGAGGGTTACTCGAAAATGCTTGTATGAGGGAGATAAGGAGCAAAGCAATAGCATTGCTTGTTGCTCACTTGAAAATGACTCATCTATATTTTTCAATTCCATAGTCAAAGAAGTGAACTCAGAAATGTGTGATCTAATGGATGTCCCTTCATCCATGCGAAGTGTGTACAAACGTTGTAACACACCGAGACGATTAGCCACCGTCTTTTTCATGTATAGGGACTCCAACTTGGTCCACAAAGCCTCTTTCGTCTTCTCCGATAAGACCTCCTGCAAAACATCGTCTATGATGGATAGGTGAATAGTTGACATAGCTTTTGCATCTATGTCATCCCACTCAGAATCCTTCATTGTGTCAGGCTTCTTTTCTTTCTCAGAAAGTGCCACCTTTAAATTTTGCTGGGTCAAAACAGCCATCATGCGAACCTTCCACATTCCAAAATTGATGTGCCCATCAAACTGCTGAATATCGAATTTTGTAGTCGTCATTTTTAACACACAAATTCCCAGAACGCTCTAAGCGCTCTGATACCAGTTTGTTATAAAATGAGCGGAAATAAATTGGAATAATGAATAAGTATGATTCAGCTTATAGCTTACTCCACATATAAAATGACGATATACAACGATATTATTATTTGACAACAACCCAAACCCCAAATACACCCAAAATACGACACGATATTTTCTCACAGGTGTATCTACTAAATTCTCTATAATTACAAAGAGAATATGTTTGTTACTAATGTTGTTGTTGTTGTTGAAATGAAACTCTGCAGGTATTTATAATTTAAGCTATAACTAAGTATAGCTTTGGGAAAGAAAATGAAACGGAGGAAAAATAGGAGAGAAACTCTCGTTTCCTATCAATTTTTAGACAAAAAATAACATCAACAATAGAAAAAAAAATACAATAATACCTTGTGGTACAAACTAATATTAATTTCTTTGTTTTTTGAGTGAAGAGACACTTTGGTCCCTCAAGTTTTTTGACAGGGACGCTCTAGTCCCTCAAGAAATTTAATTCATTTTTAGTCTCCATGTTTTCCAAAAGTACCAATTTAGTCCCTCATGTTTTCTAAAAGTACCAATTAAGTCCCACAACGAAGTAGCTAACGGAAATAGGACAGGGACTAAATTGGTACTTTTGGAAAACTTTGGGGACTAAAAATGAATTAAATTTCTTGAGGGACTAAAATGTTCCTGTCGAAAAACTTAAGGGACCAAAGTGTCCCTTCACTCTTGTTTTTTTTTTCTCTGGTGATATCATGAAGATCTTATTTCCTTTGTTTTTTTTTTTAATATTAGTATTATTTTGTTGAAGTCTTTTGTTTATTTGTTTTAACTTATGTTGTTTTGTTTAGAAAAAAATCAATATAAATTAACGACTAATATAAAATTCTACTCCATTTTTTCTTTTACATTTTGGAATCAATTTTTTTTTTATGCAACAAAGAATGGAAGTTAGGAATCTTTGGTTATGTTTAAGTTTACTTACGTGTGAGAAAGAAAAAAAAAAATTTATTTTTAATATGTAAAATAAAGATATATTTGTCTTTTGTCATTTTTTTTCTTTTCTCACTTTTCTTTCCAATCAAATAAAAGAAGAGAAAACCAACGAGCTGTTGGTGCAGTGGTGCCAAGGGCTGCACTTAGGGCAAATCACGGTTCGATCCCCGCAACAACGTTGGGAGAAGAATAAAACCTTAACCCCGAGACCCTCCTCGAACTGGATTAGTCGACCCAATGGGCCGGATACCAGGGTACAAACAAAAAAAAATAAAAGCAACTTTTCTCTCTCCTTTATCTCTTCACATCTTCTTTCGTACTAAACAAATTATAAAATCTACTTATTTTTACACCATAATCTCTTTCCCACTTCTCTCTCCTACTTTCATCTACCCATTTTTCTTTTGAACAACCAAACATAATGTTAATTAATGTTAATGTGTATAAGATGGAGAGTTAAATTATACTATTCCCAGTCATCTTAAATGTAAGATTGTTTTGGAATGTCTTTTGTCTTATTTATAAGAACCAATTCTAATTTTCAAAAACGTGTATTTACTTCTTTTCAAAAGCACTTTTATTAAATTAATACTTTTTTAGAATTTCCATAACAATTATATATAGCAATAATATTGAAAAGGTACATTAATGAAAATATTTTCAATGTCATTAATAAAATTAACCTACTTTTTTAAATAGACCTAAATTCTATAAAAGAATCTTACATTTAAAACTCTTATCAGAACTTTAACATACTCCCTCCATCCCTTAATATAGGATACTATTTTGGTAGAATTTGTGTTCCTTTTTATAAGTCGTTTTAGAATATCTAGGTAGTATTAAAGAGTTTATTCCAAATACATCCCTCATAATTACATATGGGTGATAGGATAATAATTACAATAGAGAGAGAAATGAATAGAGTTGTAAAGTTTTAAATAGGGGTAACTTTGGAATGACAACATATTTTTTGATAAAATTTAGAGTAATAATTACTTTTCTTAATCTGCGTGAATTAGGTAAAAGTGACTTATATTAAGGGACAGAGGAAGTAATTTATTAGGTGAAAAATAAATTCAATTAATGAGAACCATAGCGCTTTATATAGGCACAAAAAATTAAATGATGTCCCGCATGCAGAGCTTTACCAACTTAGGATGGAAAATACAATCTTTGGTTATTTCTCTAACTACATTTAATTTGGATTAAATATGTTTTTTTTTTGTTTTACATGGGAGGTCTGGGATTAATCTTAGTGTCCCTGCAGCCACCAACTGGATTACGCGGACGGATTAAATATGTTTTTGTTATTTGAAAATTTATAAGTTTTGATTTTAGTTTATATAGTACTTTTTTTCTATCATCCTATTTTTCAAAATTTTGATTTTAGTCATTGTTAATGATATGTCAATAGCATAATTAATCTTGTAAGTAATTAATATGCCACGTATCACATAATTGTGTTAGCCATATTATCCCTAAAGACTAAAATCAAAATTTTAGAAAATATAAGAACCAAAATCAAATAAAAAAATATAGAAACTGAAATAAAAACACATTATATTTCCAGAGATAGAAACATATTTAACATTTTTATATTTTTAGAACCACTTGATTGCAACGGTTTCTTTTTGGATTTTTGATGCTTTCGAGATGAAAAAATAAATTATGGACTTTTGTATACACTTAATAAATCAATTTTTTTTAATTTTTAATAAAATTTAATTGTTTTTTACATTTTTCGTTTCATTTTGTTTGACCTTTTAGGTCTGGGTACACATATTAAGAAAGTGTTGATTATTATAAGTTTTATGTGTATTTTGTCTAAATGCCCATATTTAATCATTATTGAAAATTGTAGTCGCATTTAATTTTTATTAGGAAATGTAATTATTAATTAATGTATAGTAGTTTAGATATGAGAGGATAAAAGTATAATTAACGAGGAATGAATGAAATGATTGAATGAAGGGTTAAAATTAAAAAAAAATATTTATGTATTTGAATTGTAAAAGGATAAAAGATATGGAACGGAAAAAAAAACCTAAAAGGCCAAACAAAATGGAAGGGAGGAAGTATGATTTTTTATCTTATTCATACACCATCCGGCTTACAATATAAGCAAATTTAACTACTATTACGCTTATAGGTCATAACCTGATTCACGATCAGAAACTCCTAAACAAAGTCACGATCTGTGACATATACAATGTGAAATGACAAAAATATTTCTCATTAATATTTAATTAAATTAAAGGACCCATATCTATTTTTTGTGGCCTAGCCTTACTCAATGTGTTTTAAATTGCATTTGTAGTTTTGTCGTGTTTACTATAAATACAATAAACCGCTAGTAAATGTGGTTGATGTGGCTTTAATTATGATTGTCACATTGTTGCAGAGACTCCCAAATCCGCAATGTCACGGCCTCAATTGGAGTTGCGTCCTTTATTTAAAGCAATGATTCTAATATTTTGATTGTCATTATATTTGTATTAACCAAATTTGACTAGAAAGTACTCCCTCCGGTCTTTATTATAGGGCACACTTAACCGAATTACACATACTAAGGAAAATGGTTGATTTTATGAATTCTATGAGAATATATTGTAACATTACAATTTTACCCATTTAACTTTTCTTGGAAAATTCGCATTTAATAATGAACAACAAAAGACACATAGATAGTCAAAACATTTAATAAGAGCAAAAAAGATAAAAACCAATAAATGATGCATAGAAAATATAAAGTGACTTATAATTAGGACCAAGAAAACTTTCTAGAATGTGACATATATATAGGACCGGAGGGAGTAACTTCTAATATGAGACAATATTATCTTTCTAATTAAAAAGTAGGCTTATTTATGTCTTTAGTCCCTGAAAGTTCAGCGTGTTTTGGTTTTAGTCCTTATAATTTATTTTGATCGGGATTAGTCCTTAAATTTTCAAACATTTTGGTTTTGGTCCCCTCCGTTTGTAAAAATTTGTTTTGTTTGTGTAGCTAGCGGAACATCATATCAACAATCCATATGATCTGAAGTGAAACCAAATAGGTAATATAACGTGGATGATACAAATTCACGGACGCAAAATGATCTGATATGCAAAATGATCTCGTACGCAAAATTTTGAGTTCATAGGCCTGAATCATGTATGTCACATCACCTATTTGGCGCTACCTTACACCTAGTGACAGTTGGTGTGGATTTTCGTTAACTATGTGGGCAAATAACTGATTTTTTGTAACGGAGGGGACCAAAACCAAAATGTTTGAAAAATTAAGGATTAGTCCCGATCAAAATAACTTCTAGGGACTAAAATCAAAATACGTTGAACTTTTAGAGACCAAAACCATAAATAAGCCTAAAAAGTATTCCAACTAACATGTATCTAGTATGCAGATTACTAAAATCTCCAATTAACATGACTAGGTATGAGCTTTAGTTCGATTAACATGACTAAGCATCATCTAATATATTTGGCTGATCAGCAAGTGTGTTGTTAGAAGGAGTTTTTGTTATCAATCATACTCAACTACATAGACTTAGCACTAAGACATAACACAGATGCTATTGGAGGGAATTGGTTAAAACAATCACAAAATGTAACTAAGCTCACTTAGCTTACTTAATTCACTTGTTGTTAGCAGATGTATTGGCTCAAGCTTGAATGATTTCTTAGGCATTTAAGAAATCACAAGCCCGCAAGCAACAAGCAAGCCCGCAAGCAGCAAGCAAGAGCAAGCAAAGGATTGAGAGTTTAGTTAGCTGAATAGGAGCTTCTAGAAACTCAATTATTAATGTAATTATTTGTAATAAATAGAAGAGGTAGTTAGTGAATTAGTTAGTTGTTAGAAAAGTAGTTAGAATTGGCGCCAAAAGTTGGTTGCTAGCTTATTAGTATCAGCTGTGTATATAAACTCATTTCTCTTTGTGTTCAATAAAATAACAATCATTTTTCTTACACAATTGAGTTTTTCTTTCATTTTCCATAATCTTCTCTCAACTTGTTCATACTTTTCTCTACTTCATTCATGAATTCTACCATGTTTAACACTTGTGTATCAAGTAAGTTAGTTATAGTTAGTTGGAGCTTGTTAGCATATGGTTAGCTTAGCATACAGTTAGTATACAGCTAGCCACAGTTAGTTAGAAAGCTTGCTGAGGTGCTTGTAGCTTGAGATGCAAGCTACATCTACATGTACATACTCTGATACTTGTGTATATAAGCTCAATTGAGCTATTGGAATCAATTGAGAAAGCTCATTCAATCATTCGTTCTAAGCATGAAACGTTTTAGATTTAGATGCTTTTAATAGTAATCATCAATGTTGACAAATTCTTTCTTCTACGATTTTTTTTTTTTTAAAATACAAGATACTCGTGGAAAATTTAGTTCTGATAGTTGAAGTAAATTCAAATAATCTAAATTTGTTCCAAAATGATTTAAAATCACTCCAATTATCTTCAATGTACCATTATGTAACGAGGCTAATTCATAAAACTTATCAATGGACATAATTCAATCACACTAATACATAATTTTGGATCTGAAGTCATAATAATGCACTCAAGTAACAATAGTTACACTGAAGTACTGATAAAATGAAAAGATTAATAACAAGAAGAAACTATAGAAATAAGAAAACAATAAAACTTAATTCAGACTAAGAAAAGTAAGGGAATGGAGAGGGGAATGTATGAGGTAGAAAAGCATTGGAGCAGTGAGACGGAGAAGAAAAGAAGCCAAGAGAGAAGATAGAGAGTCCAAGTTTGGTCATAATTCTTCACACCCCGAATGCTTCATCAGTGTTGCTTTTTAGCCTCATTCTTTCACTCCAAGTCAGGTGGTACTTAGTTGCATATTTTTTTCCATGTTGCCCTTTTAGGTTCATTACACATTACATATCATTCAAATTAGCTCTTAAACATTTCCATGTTAAAACTTAATTTGAATATGAGAACTTACCTTCAATAATTTCAAAAGTAATGTTTTTTTTACAATAGTGGTAAAATGGCTTAAACATATTTAACTATAAAGATGGGTGTTGTGGACACTTTGAGCATAGAAGAGAAGACTAAAGATGACAAACACATCTTTGACAATGTTTTGAATTTGGGTATGGGATGCTACGGATGCCCATATGTTAAGGTTTAGGTGCATTTCAAAACAATATCATGACCACAATTGTGGCAGCATCGGCCACATTTGCCCGAAATTGTTAGTAACACTTAGGTTTAGGTACACTTCCGACAACGACCTCTACTATTATTTAAAACCATGCATCTTTGAGAAACAATACAAAACTTCTCCGGAACATCAAATAAATTTCTGTTTACCACTATGCAGATGCATATATGCATAGTGGCAATTATTCATATTGAGTCTGATTTTAAACCAATCATGCTGCTTAGAGGACCATATGACACATTAATATATACAAATATATGTACTATAATTTAAGTATGACTACAACCAAATCAGCACACTATTGTATTTACTTTGAATAAAGAATCACCAGGCTTTAGCATGTTTAAACAGAACAGTGGTAGGAAAAGAAACATTTTATAAAATCATAACTCTAAGGTTCAGGCCACATAGGCATAGCTACTTCAGATTGTGACACTGTTGGGAATTCCCATGCCTGTTAGTCCACTTTCACTTGTAGGATAAAGTAAGGTATATGGCACCTTAACGGGTCCAACTCGGTTCTTGAGTTCTCCATCATTGTTCCTTCTTATGATTCTTTCCTCGATCTCTGCCAGTTTCTTTCCAAATTTCTCAAAGGCTTCCAATGGTTCCAAATCACTTGTCCAATGAGGAGTGCCTCTTTGTCCAAGATAGACCTCATCAGAAGAATGCCTAGACAATAATTCTATGACTGAAATTCCAAGAAGAGTTTGTAACTGTGCTGTGATTGTTTTCAGAAAAGCCTTCTCAGGATATTCTACAAGTTCATCATATTCTGGTGTTCCTTTCACCGGCATGAATCTTCGGCTTATAGTTGGGCGATTCGGGAGGTAACCAGCATATGGATATTGTCCAAAGTTAACTGCGGCATGGAGAGCTGAAGCAATCCATATAATAATAGTGCAAGTTTCAATCAAATCTTCGCGAGTTTGCATCTTTGGCCACCAAGTTTCGTTTTTCTTGTCGCCGTGACCTTCCTCCCTTAGTTCTTTCCACCAAGATTGCAGTTCTGCATCTTTCTTGACCGTGTCATCCTCCTTGTAGTAAAAGGAACAGTAATCCTCAACCCATGTTTTTATAGCAAACCATATCTCTAGCCCATCAACTGCATAAGGGTAATCCTTAATCAGTAGTTTAAGGCCATGCGGAGACGTAGAATCTTCAACAACCATTCCTCTGAAAGAAGCAACTAAATATCAGCACATTAAAATGATAAAGTTCTCTTTGGTCTAATTCTTGTGTGATATATTTCATCATAACATGGGCAGAGCAAGAAGATTTTCATAGAAGAGATCAAAGAAGAGTAATACTTTATTTACGGTCCAAAGTAAAATACTGCAAAAAATTTGGGGCAACCATAGTTACTATACTACATGTCGTCCCTGCATCCAATTAAGTTTGGTTATACTAATATTTTCCAAAACGTACAAGAAAATGTGATACAATATCATGATTTCAATTCAAATTCAGAACAAAACTTGATGCCAAATAGCTCAGTTAAAACTACTATTATTTAGCACCTGTTATGTGCTTGTGTGAATTTTACCTCTTGACAAGTTCTGCAGGCAGTGCTTGCTCAGGGAAAATCCAGTCCTTATAAAGCACAGATGACATTTCCATAGCATACTTAGATGGAAAAACTGTTATCTCTAGAAGGCCACCAGCATTGATGAGGATTTGTCGCGCGAGTGCATTTATATTCATGGTGTCGCGAAAGTGAGGATGCAGTAGTTTATAAATAGGGTGAAGCACGCTAAGATGCCTATTTGCTGCTATAATGAATGGCTCAATCGCTGCATGAGTATGTAACCTGTGACATACAGAAAGTCGGAAAGATATCAAAATTTAATTTCAGTTGCAGACAAATCGACAAAATAAGTTTGCTTTTGTTTTCTTATACCAGTGACTGATAAGTTGATGATAGCCTGAGTCGTTCACCGCTACGTAAGCTTTAGCCAGTTGCCAGATGGAATTCTCGACACCTTGTTCCCCAGGCGTGTAAACTTCACTTATCGCACCATATTGATCGCCTTCAGAATGTGGCAAACTCAACTCAATGACCAATGGCTTTAAGGTCCCATTCTTTTGCAAGAAAAGGATCGTCCTGCTTGCATAAATCTTTGATGAGGTGGAGTTTATCCTTCTCAAGTATGGCATTAGCGCATCATGGTAATCTAATATAAACAACTTCTTCTGTCTAATTGCCTATTCAACCAAATACAAGCTAAGTTATTAGTACAAAGTAATCCTAATAAGATCGTATTAAGAATCAACCAACTTTAACTACAAAGCTGTCACAAAATTCATATAAAAATAAATCATATGGTTAGAAGTTAGAACTAAGTATCATATCGAACTTGAAAATTACCTCATCCACAGTGAGCCCATCCAGGTTGTTCTCAATTTGCTCTTTCCTCATTGTACTGGTTTGATTACCATACACTTTAGGATCTAGTTTGGTTGCTGGTGGAAATTCCTGCATTCAAGTTAATGTGAGGGGGGAAAATCATAGTCGATTATCCTGAATTCGATTCATTCCAATTAATTAAAATCATTTAGTCATACTTGGAGGCAGCGAATAACGACAGGGTTTACACCAGCTAGCATCTCTCTAGCAAATTCTTCATCTGTTCTCCATGCAGACTTGTCCTCTGCTCCAAATCATTAAGAATGTCATTATTTGAATTATTATATAGCAATCATAGCTTACGAAATGCATGATTTTCTAGGTTCTTGTATGCAAAATATCATGTTAAGTTAGTTACCCATGTGGCCATTCTGTCATCTAAAAATCATGCAAATTAAAATACCTTTAATTACTTGAGGTAAGGGATATCTTAGGAACCCTTCGCCATCGGTTCGAAAAAATTCCTTGAGCATCTCTGCGGAGATGTTATCCCTGATATACTTAAGTATACCCTCAGGCAACTTAATCCCACCTTCATATAGTTTAAGCACATCTTCAAAGCTATCAAACTCATCAATGGTATTGTCAAATAGAGATTCCAACTCAGGCTTGAGAACTTGAACTACTGATTTCAATGCATAGGCAAGAAAGTCTGACATTTTCAAGTGACCAAATCTTTCATCCGTCGGAACATAGATGTCGAAGCTCTTGGTTAGACTCAACCTACTCTCACTATTAACATCTGCCAAGAGAACAACACAATCAAGAAGCAAAAAAATGAGCACTACATCAAAAAATTAAAATTACATCATAGCAAATCCACTAATACAAAATATTGAAATTTAGTTACTGTTCTTTAGATATTTGTGGTGTTGTTCTTTGATTAAAATCTAACATGTATAACACATGTTATATTTTTATTGATAAGCTATTACGCATGTTAATTATGATCGAAAAACAACACCACAAGCACCTACATATTAGCACTTGAACTTTTTCTTACATAAATAGTCTAACCTGACTCTGAGGATGGTCTACCAGTTCTACCCCTCCGAGGGTAGGGATATTCATTGGACCCTCCTAGAATTTGACGAGCATACTCTGGACCCTTATCTGGATCTCCCAAATCATTGTAGTATGCATAATCATAAACTCTGTCCCACTCTTGAAGGTTACCTCTTCCATCCCCTCTTAAATTCTCTAGTTCTTCTTCTCTATACTTGAGCAATGGCTCTGGAGTTTCACATGGAAGGTATGTCTATAAAACACATCATTAGTAATATGTGACTATGTGTAATAACTAGTAATATACATGCATGTATTACAAAAGTGAGTCAACAATTAACTTAGCCAAGGAAAGTGCATAGCATGATTATTAAGAGTAAATCACCAATTTTTGATCATTGAATAGGGCACCAAGCAATCTAGTTCCTCATACTCTAGAATTGTACTTTTCAAAACTTCGATCTAATTAGTACCCTAATGCGAAAAACTACCATCAAATTAGTACTTAGTATTACACAAAGGATTAATTTGATCAAAATTTTGAACATTCTAGAACGAAAAATACTACTATCTTAAAGTGTGGGGGGTTTATATTGCTCGTGCTCTTTTTCAGGGACTAAATTGATGATTTAGTACTCTTAATTATTAATTGTATATGTTTATTTGTAGCTTTATATATTACTTGTACCTTGTTGCTGAAGAAAATGCGATCCTTGTCATATTTATCTGAAGGGTATACCCAAGAGTTGCAAATAAAATGGATATCACCTTGGCCTGGAACATTTTCAAGTGTCAAGCTTCTTAGGTAGAACTCACTGTGATGATTATTTCTTATTAAGAATGCTCCTGGTGTTCCTATATCCTCGTCCCAATCAAATGTTACACTGAATGCTGATTCACCAGCTGTCAAGGATGTGATTGTGGTAATCCAATCTTCCAGATATGCAGGCTTCCCCAGTTTTCCTTTCAAGCCATTCCCTTGAAAATTTGTCACCATAATATCATTGAAGCGCCATAGCTAAATTTCAATGATAAAATCAAGGCAAAGTTGCTTATTTGATTTTTTTTTTCTTATTTATTTGTTTCCAAGTCTTATATTATTTTTTGGTTTTATTTTGATCATTTAACCTGTCTCGATTTGGTCCAAAACATTAGTTTTTAGCATATTATGTTAGAAAATTCTATTAAAAACAGAATATTTTGTTACAAAAATATTATCTTAATTCGTTTAATGGAATATTGTAATAAAATATACTAAAAATTAATATTAAAGACCAAATTGAAACAAATAATCAAGTTAAAGGATGAAAATAAAACAATAAAAATGAATAACCAATTTGAAACAAATAAATAAAATGAAGGATTAACTAAAATTAATGATAATTTATGCATAAATTATGGGCATAAGCAAACTTATCTTAAAAAAAAAAGTAAGTTTGCCAGGATTTAATAAAATTTTGGATTTTCTCTTGGTACCCTATGAAAAAAAGGGTTGTGATACCCTTTTTAAATGATCCAATAAAAAGGTGACACACATATTTTAATGTCATGTCAGTTTGGCATAAATATAAATTATTAATTTTGCAGTTAAGTTTATACTTTATTTACATAAAAATAATATTTTTATCTTTAACATGATTTACCCAAAATACCGCGTAAATATTTAGAAAGCCTCCATTGAAAATCGATATATTTAACTTAATATATAACTTTATTATTATGGGTGGGTGAAGTATCGATCAACTTAGTCCTGTTGTTTTTTCACCGTACAAACTTAGTCATTGGAAATTTGTGAATACACATTTATTTCCTAAAGATTTTTGGATATACCAATTGGGTTGCTCAAGATTTTCTTACATACCAACTTGGTCCCTCATGTTTTAAGGAGACCAAATTGGTTCATTTGAAATTCTTGAGGATCAAATTGGTATATTCGAAAATCTTAAGAGATAAATGTGTATTTATAAATTTTTAGAGACTAATTTAATACAATGAAAAACATCAGGGATTAAATTGGTACTTCAGATTATTCAATTATTAAAAGTTTTTAATATATTATTATTATTATTATTATTATTATTATTAAAAAAATTCTAACGTGCACGTTATGACACATGTTAAAATTTTTTATATTGGGTAAGTATGTACATCAAGAATTATTAAAACGGGTTTTTTTGATGTGCACCCTCCAACAAATGTCAAAAAAATCAATTTGGATAAGTATATACATCAAGAATTATTAAAAGAATTTTTCTAATGTGTAAATATATGCATTGGGAAAAAATTTATATCAGATATATATATATATATATATATATATATATATATATATATATATATATATATATCTCGAGAATTGATATAATTAATAATAGACATAAATTTTTGAATAATTCAATTTTCAATATAGACTTGTTAAATATAATTTTTTTTAATATATATATGTCATAAGACATACATTAAAAAATCCTTTTAATAATAATATTAAATGCACTAAAAAATAAAAGGTCAAAATAATAAAAACGGATGCATTTTTTTTAAAAAAAAATAAAAACATAAAATATGTTTTTTTCTTACCCAAAACATTTAAAAAATAAAAAGATAAAAAAACAAAAACAAAACAAAACAGCCCGGAGCTTCGAAGCAACTCCCTAGACAGTTTAGTAGGCATAGTAGCAACATAATGTTGCAATTGTTGAATACTTGAATCACTTGAATGACAAGTTGTATAAATTCAGAGAGATTGACGTTCGAGAAACATTACATCATATTGAGTATTACTCCTATCATTTCTATCACTCATTTGCTCTAACTTATCGTTGCAAAATATTCACTCAAGTCATGACTTAGAAAAATTTAAAATCTGATACCCCTTCCAGTTTTTATAAAGGATGAAGGTAAAAAGGAGAAAAATAGATTATTTGTTTTCCATCGTGTTACAATAAGCAAGCATGTATAAACATTAAAATAGGAAAATGCTTCTTGTCATGTGAAAATTATTCAAAGGACAGGAGTCATAAAAACTAAAATAATGTCTTATATTAATCTAAAATTTCTTAAACTTTTGTATTTCAATTTTTATATTTATCTCTGTTCTCAATACGTGACACGTGAAAAAAGATTCATTCCCCTTAAAAATAAAGAACATGAAACTATAGGGTGTAGAAAGAAAGAAAAAAAAAATAATAATAATAATAATAATCAAATCATAATGATAATGATATATATACATAAATAATTAGGAAGTACTTACCAGGATCAACATTAACAGCACTTACTAGTTGGAGAGAAACCCTCTTGCCCAGAAACTCATGAACACGATCAAGAATAGAGGCAGTGAAGTCATTGAAGTCCAACACATTTTTCTTCATCAACACCACTGTCCCTTTGATCTTCTTTTTGGTTTCCTGGCCGGTGAGGCATTTCACTACGTTCTTAAACATCTCTTTCATTCCTTCTTTGAAAGCTAGCAAAGAGCACCTTAGAACTTTTTGTGGAATTTAACTACAATAAAGAAAACAAAGAACAAATGCTTTATGAAATGAGAATAATGTACGCTTTATGAAATGAGAATAATGTACTCCCTCGTATCCTATTTATAGGGCATACTTAACCGTATTCCCCGGATCAAGGAAAGTGATTAGTTTTGTGAATTTTATGAGAATATATTGTAACAGTACAATTTTACTCCCTCCACTTTACTTAGAAAGTGCACATTCATTAATGAATAACCAAAAAACATAGTTAGTCAAAACATTTAATAAAGATAAAAAAGAGAAAAAACAATTAATGATGCATAGAAAATATAAAATGTCTTATATATAGGACCAAAAATTTCTTCTGGAAGGTGCCCTATATATAGGACCAGAGGGAGTATGAAATTAAATGTGAATGGAGGTCCACTCAGGAAATGGATTTTCAGCGGTCACAAAATTGACTACATGAGATCCTGACCCTTGAAAGTCTTTTATTTTATAATTAAATTTAGAAGAAAAAATGATAGATGAATTTTTAATGATGAGATTGATGACTGCACTAATAACTGTATCAAAAGTAAAGTTAGATAATCCAAATCCGTCCACTCATATTTATAGACAAAAGAACAACAAATAGTCCCTCTCGTTGTTATTATAGGTCACAGTTCAAAAAAATTTCGTGGTCCTAATTATAAGTTATTTTATATTTTTTATGCGTTATTTATTATTTTTTCTCTTATAAATGTTTTGATTATTTATGTTTTTCGGTTTTTTTAATAAATGTTAACTTTTTGAAAAAGTTAAAGAATAAAATTGTAATATTAGTCATAATATTTTATCATAAATTAAAAAAATAACTACTTTTATTAATATGAATATATAAATCAATTAAGTATACCGTGGAATAAACATCAGATGACGACGGAGTGGTGAGAACCAAGAAAAACAACAAATAGAAATCCAATACGTAATGTGCATTCATAAATGCGAGCCAGAGAGTGCCATACTTCGATCTAGGCCAACGTACAAGAGGGGTTCATCTTTTTTTCCCATTAATTAGTAATTAATACTCCTTCGAGTACTTGTTACAACTCATTATTTTGAAAGTTTTTTTTTTTTTTTACACTAAGAGTATTCTTCGGTCGAAGACTAATTTCCTATGAGGTGTAAAGATCATCGAAGTGGGTTTTTCCTCAACCAACAAAATCTTTTCCATACTCACGACAGAGATCGAACCTCTGACATCATGCTTAAGGAACTCAATTATGTGAACTTTGTTGGCCATTAATTTGAAAGTTTTGTTTGTCCTTTTCACAATGCATTTTATACCCAAAAATAATCAAGAGACTTAATTAAGGAGACTTACATATAAATATACACATAAGATTATGATATTTGTATTTTATATTTTATATTTTATTTCTTTAATTTAAAAAATAACATAAGTTTTTCATTGATACCGTAAGTTTTTCAATGAGATTTTGGGGGTAAAATTATAATTGTGTAAAATCTTTTTTAAAAAAATTAAGAAAGCTAATTACTTTCGTTGTTATGTGTAATTCAGTTAAATATGATTTATATAATAATACTATTTTCATTTAGTGCTTTACACAAGATTTTTTTGACAAATCACGAGAAAAGTACTAATTTATTTTCTTAATTACATTAAAATTGTAAACATTTTATAAAGTATTGTATTTCAAAATTATACATATAATAATAAAATATTATTATCATTATTATTATTATTATTATAGGGCTTTGAAAAACTATTTAGTAAATATATGTATTTAAAAAAAATAAATAATTAAATATTATTAAAAATTGGAATGATATCTTATATCTTATAGTATCTTATATCTTATTATCTTATAAATAAAATTTGAAAACAAAAATCTTTTATGGATATGAACTTTGTCTTTACTTTTTTCTGTTTACAAGATCGCATCATTTCTTTGGTCTTCCACTCAAGTGGTATCATAAATGCATGATTTTTTTTCATGAACGAGTGTAGCGTAACTGAGTGACTAATCCCTCGCACCATGGTCGGGGGCGATGCTCCTAATAAGGCTTGCTTCGTTCACATGCGTCTCGGGAACGACTCGAACTCGCGACCACATGCTTAAGAGACACAAGCCCTTTCCACTTGTGTCAGCCTCTAATTTTTTAAATGCATGATCTAGGGTGATACTAAGATACACCGGATTGACTTTTTTTTTTATGGACACACCATTCTTTTTTTATCTGTTATAACAGGTATAATAGATTATTTATTAGTATCTGTTACTATAATTTTTAAAGTTTTTAGGAATTTTTATTTATTTTAATTGTTAGTAAAAAATTTTACTTACATCATAAATTTAAATTTTTTTACTTAGGTCATAAATGATTTTCTTTATTGACTTTTTATTCAAACACACACTAATTTAGTGAAATTAGGATTTATGATTTTTTAAAAATAAATAACTATAAAAAAAATATAATATGAGAAAGGTGATTTTTTCATTGGATCAAATTAACATAGTGTAACAGATTATTGAAGACAAAATACCATTATGTGTTTTGTTAATTATAAAAATTTATGATTTTTTTAAAAAATAAATAATTATAAAAACTTATAGCATGGATAATCAAAAAAATGTAATATGAGAAATGTGATTTTTCAGTTGGACAAATTAACATATTATAACAGTTTTTGTAGACAAAAATACCCTTATGTGTTTTGTAGAAATATATTTACCCAATAATAACATTATTTATAAATATTGATATTCAAATATTAAAGTTAATAAACAAAATTATAATGCTTTGAAAATTGTATACAGTAGATTGACGACCGAATCTAACAAATCATGATTTTGGAACGTTGAATCCTCACATAAGTTCACATTAAGAGTCATGATTTACTAGATTAACCTATCATATAAATGATACATGGATCACCATTTAAGTGCGTGTTTGATATAGCTGAAAAATTTATATTATGATTATTTTTATTTGTGATTATAATCTATAAAGCTTATGATCCGTTAAAATTATAGTAATTTTTTTATGTTTAGGTCGGTTGGCTGAAAAATGGAAGAAAAAAAATGTTATGAAGTTAGTTATTGTCATTGGAGTGATAAGAGTATAATAAGAAAATTACACATGTCAATAAATAATCTTACCAAAAATAATCTACAAAACCTATGAAGGAGATGTTGAATTTTAATTATTTTTTAAATAACATAATCTAAAATTATTTTTTTAATTTAAATTTGATAATCCAATTTACAGAAATTGAAAAACTAAATTATACGACACACAATGACAAAATAACCTTGATATAGATAAATTATTTAATTTACACCAACAAATATCATGATAATCCTACTTACCTGAATTACATTCCCTACGTCAGAAATACTTCAATAAGAAAAATTAATTGATTTACATCCTCGTAAATTGATACTTCAGATATAATTTAGTGAAATTAGAATTTATGATTTTTTAAAAATAAATAATTTTAAAAACTTATAGCATAAATGATAATTAAAAAACTAAATATATAGATAATTTTTATTTATTACTTATTAATAAAAAAAATTTAAATGCAAACAATAAATAAATTTAATAATCAGGTCTATATTTGAAAATTCATTAAGGTCATACGTGTTATTTACGTAACAGATTACAAGTAGACCCAATTATTAAATTAACAAGTAGTATACTCAAACAACTCTTTTTTTTTTTTTTGCCAAAACCATGATTCAGAATCATAACCATACCATTAATTTGGAGTATTCATAAAAAAAATGTATAAAGTATAAACTAGTTATCAAGCTCATGTGTTGCACGTAATATTTTCTATGTTGTAAATTTTTTGGTTTTTCAAAGTATCCGCGTAATTGGGTGACTAATCCTTTCGATATTGTTGAGCTTTTTGGGGGGTAAATTCTCAGCGAGGCCAGGTATCAAACACCGGCCACTTGTTTAAGTAACAACAGATCCCTTACTATCTGTGTTAACCCCTCTGATTTTTATGTTGTGAAATTTATATTATACGTACTTTTCTCGTTGTCAACCCAATGTGTAGATACTCCCTCCGTCCCAAAAAGTTGATAAATTTTAGGAAATTCAACACATATAAGGGGACATGCTTTAAATGTATTGTCCCTCAAATCAACTAATTACCAAAGCAAATATTTAATGCATATTTTCTTAATTAACCAATCACATAATATATAATGCAATTTTAATTTTTTTATTAACTACTCCATCCGTCCTTAATTATAAGATCCATTTTGGAGATTTCACGTCCAATAAGAAAATTGATTAATTTAGTTAATTGTATTGGAAATGTGAAACTTTTTATGTGTATTTTCAAAATTACCCCAAATTAATATTATTGGGAATCTAAAAAGTGTTAAATAAATAGGTGTGTTTGTGAAAAAAAGTAATTAATGATCATTGAAAATTGGTATAAGGTCTTATAAATAGGGACAAAATAAAAGTGTCAAAAGGGTCTCATAATTAGGGACGGAGGGAGTATTTTAACTTCAATTTGGGACAAAAATTTTCCATGTTCTTTACTAATTTTATGGGACGGAGGTAATACAATATAATGATTAACATTATAAATGTCGATATAAATTTCATGAAACTAATCAATATTAATTATAGGCTTAATTGCACTTTTGGTCCTCCAATTTTGACAATTTGGCGATTTTGGTTCCCTAGCTTTTAATTTGGCGATTTCAGTTCTCCAATTTACAAATTGTGGCTATTTTGGTCCCTCCGTCAGTATCGTTAACGGAAGAGTTGACAGAGGGACCAAAATTGTCACGAATTGTAGATTGGAGGACTGAAATCGCCAAATTAAAAGTTAGGGAACCAAAATCGTCAAATTATCAAAATTTTGGTATTTTTAAATTTGTGGTGTATACTTATTCAATATGAGTTTTTTATATGTATCATACGATACATGTGAGAAAAATCTTTTTAATAACAATAATATTCATACAATATTAAAAATGTTATAAAAGGATTTTACCGATGTGTATTATATGACACATGCTAAAAAAATTCATATTTGATAAGTGTGTATCAGGAATTACTGTAATTAATGCATGCAATTTTTAAATATATTAATTTTCAATATAGACTCAATATACTCCCTTGATTCTGTTTATAAGGTCATTTTATCAAGTCCACGTAGAATAGGAAAGTAGTTAGAGATTATTACTCTCAAAGTTATAAAAATAAAATACTCCTACATCAAAGTTTCAAAATTATCCATACATAAAATTCAATACAATTTAAATTGATGTTGTCATTATTATGAACAAGTAAAAAGGTTCCTTGGAATATGGAATATAAATTGGAATTATCAGGGGTATATTTGGTATAGTTTATTTAACTTTGCCGAGATATTGTAAAGTGACTTATATTTTGGAACAAATAAATCCTCAATAAAATGACTTATAAATGAGAACGGATGGAGTATTTTGTTTAACATGTGCAATTGACTTAATTGCACTTTTGGTTCCCCAATTTTGATAATTTGGAGATTTTGGTCCCCTAACTTTTAATTTGGCGATTTCAGTCCTCCAATTTATAATTCGTGGCTATTTTGGTCCCTCGTGGCTATTTTGACCAAAAGTGTAATTAAGCCTTAATTATACTGAGAGAGTTTCATCATACATACTTCATTACATATTACTCCCTCCGTTCCATATTATCTGTCACTTTAGCATTTTTAACTTGTTCCAAATTATTTGTCGCTTTAGGAATTCGAGGATGTATTAATTGATTTTTTCCACCTTTAACCTTGCATTTAATGTGTTGAAATATGTGAAATGGGTGATAATTAATGTACTTTGAGGGTATTATAGTAAAGTTATTTAATAATTCTCTTGAAAATTGAAATATTAAATGACTTTCTTAATATTTGTGAAATTGCTAAAGTGACAGTTAAATCGGAACGGATGGAGTATCTTTTAGTGTTACGTTAAAAAATGCAACATGGAATTGTCCGTGAAAAAAAATACTTGTACTCGCTAACATTAATATCACATTATTTACTGATTGCTACTCTCTATCTTGCAAAATTTACTGCATGTAAAACCTTTTTCGAGAATTATTTTTTCTTAAAACAAAATGTCATTTCAAGACATTTCTCAATAAAATTGTTTATGCTATAGTAAGTATTTTTGCATCAAGAGTGTTTCTAGAGTTATTTTTGCCTCTATTATGTAGGTTTTCCCAATTTTAAATTCTTAATATGAATTAATAATCCTATGTGAAATAAGTTTTTTTTTAAGCGTAAATTGTATTCTTTCATTCACTTTCAACTAATGATTTGATATCCAGGAAAAAATTTAATCAGACAATATTATACCAGATACATGATTCTTTTTTTAAAAATATATATTCATAAAACAAATGTGATTTTTTAATTTTCGAAAATAAAATGCAAAATGTATTTTCACTTGCATTATTAATTTTTTATTAGAGTTTTATCATAGATTTCCATAGAAATAATTTTAAGCTAAAACCTTATCTATGTCCATATCGATATGAGACTTTTATTTCTAAAGTAAACCTTGATATATTGTTATTTCTAATGGCATATACAATTATGACATTTTTCTTCTAAATTTGACATCTCAGTGTGTTCTAAAGTAGGTGGTATTTTCCTTTTACACAAAATACTGACAATAGAAATAAAATTATGATATATTGAAATAGCTTTATCATTTTAATTATTAATATAGATACTAATAAAAATAATTTTCACTTATAAGTTAGATCTTTGTGATAATTTTTATTTGGTCAAAGTCTCCACGGCGTTTTCACGCCCCTCTACTGAGAGGTGCACCATGTTGATAGGAATCGGCAAAGACCTTCTTGTACACGTCCTCGAGGGCAGCATTCATGGCAATCATCACTACTTTCTCCCGAGGGCATGGTATGACTTTGTTCTTGGTGTTGTTTAATAGATGTCGAGTGCCGCCCCGTCCGAGAATCTCCATCTGCTCTAAGTGGGCGAGCTAGAATCCTTATGTCAGGTTGGTTGTTCAAAAGAAATGTCTTTTCTCTTTACCCTTTGCATCTTAATCTTTTCGAAAGCCTAGACCCATTCTTCTGGATCTTTATTAGTCCTAGGTGCAAAGCCTCTTCAATAAAGACCTCTATCTTTCTCCTCAATTTCTCATTTTGTTGATTGAAAGAGGATAAGCGCTATCCATTGAGTAAAGGGAGGCTTTGCTACACTACAGTGATTCGGGCGGTTGGTGGCCCCTTCGAGAGTTGCGGGTCCTTGCCGCTGCATGAGTGGTAGCTCACGCTCAAAACTCCTCCTACACGAGTCCTAGTCGTTGCGCTGCGGTCCGTTTCCCGGCTTCGCTTGCCCTATTTTTTTCACTTATTTGATTATTTCATCCATCCCCGACCCTAATGAATCGAGTATGTATGAAGGGGTCAGTCAAGCGGTTCGGGTTCTCGGGAGATCCCATCCCCGGACAGACACGTCTGAAGAGGAGGCGGGAGTGCAGGTGTAAAAAACTGAATTTATTTTATTCATAAGAACTTATGTTATATTTTTTTCACTTACGTACCGATACAAATCTTGAAAGTTTAGAATATGGCATGGAAAGGAGAAATCCATGAGCTTTTTCCTCCTAAAATGAGAAGTAAAATATAAGCATGAACAAATTTTATTGAAAAAATATTGTTCAAAATTGAAATACAGTAATAACAAAATTATTAAAGCAACTCTTCAAAGGAGACATAATATAAGACATACAAATAGAAGTCATTATCGCAGGGAGAGGGACAGGTCATGGAAAGGTTTGTGTGCTTCTGCAAGGGCCTCATATATAAAGTAGATATTTTTTGGGTGAATCCCCCCGGCCTACCCATCACATGATTGGTAACTAATCCGTTCACACGTTTATTGAGTTCTTTCATGGAGCAATTATTAGGTGGTTCGGGACTACATGATCCAAAAGAATCATCACCGTCCATTATTTAATTTTTAAATTTTTTTAATTAAAAAATAAACTATCAACGGTTGAGATGTACCTGGACCATATGCATAAGTCAGGAATCGAACTCATGTCCACATATTTAAAGGACACAGCAGACCTCGTCCATCTCTCTTAGTCTCCACTGATGTGTGTATATATATACATATATATATATATATATATATATATATATATATATATATATATACTAGCTCTCACCTCGTGCAATGCACGGGTTATTGATAATTTAAATTTTTATATTAAATATTTTAAAGTAAAGATTGTTTTTATTTTAATGTAAAAATTATTATTATACAATAATAAAAAAATATACAAAAAGGCAGAGAATTAAATCAAACACTACACTTAAAAAAAATTAATTTAAATGAGTTTGTTGAGAAATATTGTACTTTCTTATATGAATAAAAAGTAACATTTTTTATATGATATCTTCCTTATTTTTTTATTAGATAAATTAACATTTTTATATGATTATTAACTTTATTTTAAAGAATCATAAGTAAATCATATTTAAATATTTTCATCTTTTTTTTTTGGTGGTATTATAAGTAAATTTAAGGATAAATTAGAATATTCAGGGGCATGAAGACGACATTGAACTTGTTATTCTTGATTGTCTTGATTAATTAACACATTGCATTTTATAAGGAATATAATGACTGCTCTTTTTATTATATTTTTAATATTATATTTGTTTATATAGATGATTATTAAATTAATGTATTTCTTATTTAGTTGATCGATGAAGTAACACTTTTTATATATCATTATTACCTTTATTATGATATTATGATTAATTGGAGTGGAATCAAAATTAAACTTTTTTTTTAATATTTTTTCGTTTGATGGTATTATGAGTATATTTAAGGATAAATCAAAATATTTCCTATTTCATAGGACATGATAATTTAGTATTTTTTAAATATAAATTATCATCTTTTTAATATGATTATCACATTTATTATTATTATTCATATTTAAATATTTTGATATTTTTCACCGTTTATCTTATCTCAAATTAATCATAAGATTTGATTCTAAAAATTCATCATCATCATCATCATCATCATCATCATCATCATCATCAGTGCTCTTTTATGCTACAAACACACAACAAAAATCAAATATAAAATAAGCAATAAATAATTAGGAACATAAAATACGAAATAATAAAATTAGAGAATTCTTGGAAGTAGAGAGATCTGAAGTCATCATCATCAGTGCTCTTTTATGCTACAAACACACAACAAAAATCAAATATAAAATAAGCAATAAATAATTAGGAACATAAAATACGAAATAATAAAATTAGAGAATTCTTGGAAGTAGAGAGATCTGAAGGTGAAACAAAGGTAAAGAATGAAGGTGATATCATGTTATATATAAGTGATTTTTTTTAAATATGTTTTTTTAGGATAATGATTATTTTTTTTCAACAAACTGAGGATAATGATTTCACATACAGATAATCCTCAAGCATATCTCTTTGTGTTTATCGATATTTTTGAGGATAATGATTTTTTTATAACAAAATGAGGATAATGATTCAACATATTCCACATATAGATAATTTATTTAATTTTAAATATTAATTTTGAACAAATAATTTATTTATTTTAAATTATAATTTTGATTAAAGACAAAATTATCTACCTACAAATACTCTGATGCGAGTATTCCTTAAGCGAACAAATGTGGTACCTCGAAAATTTATCCGACAAACGTAGTGCCTCGAAAAGGGATGTTTTTATATAAGTATAGTATATTACTCAACAATTTCTTATATTGATAAACATATTTACGTTAATTTTTATCCCAAACTATAGTTAACACACCTTAACGAAACTATTGTGATTGCAACATTGATTTTATTATGATTATAGAAGCCTTATCTCTTTGGGTTTAGCTATTTTTAATTTTTTTTTTGTTGATTCAGAGTTTAGATTGGCTGGGGGCTCCGAAAAAAGTTTAAAAATTTAAAATTCAAATCAAGTTGCTTGATGAGTAGAAAATCCGTCAAACTATTATACATAACAATTAATTTAAACTCTAAAGTACAGGTTAACTCTAGAGTAAGAGTAAGTGTAGGATTTGATTTGAATTCCTACTTTTTTATATAATATTTTTTATTGTTTTTAATAATAATATTTACTTGATAATAAAAATAAAAATAATCTTTAATTTAAAATATCTACTATCTATATATATATATATATATATATATAAAAGAATTAAAATATCAACAATTTGTGCATTGCACGGGGTAAGAGCCAGTTATTAAATAAAAAGAAAGTTAGAAGAATAAGTCAACAATAAAATCCCTAAAGGACTCAACCTCCCACCGAATAAATTTCCAAACTTTGCGTGCGTCATTCATTTTAGTTTCGGATATTATCAAGATTACTCAACAATTTCTTATACCGATAAACATATTTATGTTAATTTTTACCCCAAACTATAGTTAACACACCTTAACGAAACTATTGTGACTGCAATATTGATTCAAATATAATAACCAATTTTATGATTTAATAGTTAACACAATTATCTGGAATTAGAATTTAGTGGTAAGACATAAGAGAACATCACCAACCAAGCACAATATTATATAATAAATAATTGAATAATTTATTATCGGTTATTTGGTGACCAAATAATTTGTAAAAATTAAATAACAAAGAGAATGGTAATCATGTGTGAACAATTAATATATTGATGTGTGAGTTTTACTTCACATGGTTAAAGTAACACTCCCTTACCACATCATTATTTAAATTTAACAAATCTAGACTAATGATAAAGACCTAAATATCTAGACTAATGAAATCATAACTATTCTCAAAACATCCTTGTTCAACATCTTCTCAGCCACAGTATCAGATGTAAAAGCCATCTTCACCACAACTTGCAATACGGATATTAACTCTTCCTGACCCATAGATTTCAGAACTGCTCCAAAAGATCGCATGATATCTGCTTTAATCAGCTGCAGTGCGACAGAAGCATCAAAGGCAAGAGCTGAAAGGGCAGAGCAGGCTTGTTCAACCTGTAAAATATAAAGCAGTCACAATCACCGAAAAATGCAGAATATATAAAAATTCGTATGTCTAGAACAACCAAAATGTACCACATGACAGTTGTCACTGCTTATCATGCTTATAAGCTGCCGCACTGCATTCTCATCTTTACCAATTACCGCTCTATTTCCTTGGTCTTGCATTATCTTTGCAAGGGTTCCCTGTGGTGACACATTGAAAAAGGCAGTGGTTCATGAACAATAAAAAAGAGAGGAGAATGATGAAGAAGGTGGTTTTTATGACTTGAGATCATCACATTTATAGTTTGAAATATGTAGGGTCTGCCGACCTTACAGAGATATACGACCTACTAAAAGGATTCTCATAAGGGCACTTCCCTCGGATTACTAAGCATGCACGTCCCTCGCTCGGGCTCATGGGCTCCGAGCATACTGAAGGACCAGGCTCGGACTTGATGGGGCCGAGCCTCACAAATCGATCCTCCACCCATCAGGCTCGGGACTCTAGGGCCGAGACATACCGTCGGCTTGTGGATAGACTCAGTCTCATTCAGGCTTCTTATCCCTTCTGCGAATCTCTCCTAGATTCTCGCTAACAGCCTAGACATGAGATCTTCAGTTGATCCTAACCAGATTCTGAGCATAATTATCCGATATTATCTCACAGAATCCTGGTTCAGCACAACTCTGATACAGGGCCCAAGCGGCCCATATCAGCCTCCTCCAAACCCTATAAATAGCTCATCACAGCTAGGGTTTCAGGTACGTACTCTCATCCCTAAGTTGACACTCTGCACACACTTGTTGACTGGGGAGACCCTGCTTTTCCCGACTGGAACTGCAGAAACACCACAAAGTCACATATTAACACTTGATCCTCTCTTGAGCTCCTGGTTCCGTAATCTTGAGCACTTAGAGGGTTAATGACATAGTGTTCAAGGACACTACAAAATATGTGATAACTAAAAGGATATTTGGGTTTATCATGAATTCAAGCATCATCTCTTTTTGAGGATAATGATTCCACATATTATTTAATTTTAAATATTAATTTTGGATAGATAATTTATTTAATTTTAAATTATTATTATTTGGATTAAAGATGATGTTATCTACCTACAAATGCTTTGGTGCGAATATTCTTTAAGCGAACAAACGTGGTGCCTCGAAAATTTCTCCGACAAACGTGGTGCCTCGAAAAGGGATGTTTTTATATAAGTATAGTAGATATAAAATTTATATAATTGTGTTCAAATGCAAAGCAGTCAGTATATTAGACATTTGAATAGTAATGTTTGGAAAACTTTTTTATTATTGAAAAGATGGATAGAAAAGAAATTAAATGACAAGTGAAAATTATATAAGCAGTGCAATTTATAATTCAAATGACTAAGAAGACGTAAAAAAAAAACTGGAAAAAATTGAAACTGTGCAAATTTATTGAGCGATGCATTTAAAAATAAAAAACGATATTCTTAGGCATTATGTTTTTGCTTTTGCTTGCCTACTTTCTCTCAAAATCCTCTATCATATACTTACTGAGCATTAAACTAATCAAGTTGTTATTAGCTATTCAAAATTGAAGGAATAATTGCGCAAGTCATACTTTCACGTTCATTGAAATTTCTCTTAGTTTTATCGGTGTCCATCTACATGGGAGGTTTGGGACTAAAACCCATGACCTGGGGGAGGGAGAAATCCTAAGTATCCCTGCAGCCACCAACTGTGCTTTCTTACGCGGACTATCGGTGTCCATTTCTGATAGATGAAAATAACACAACATTTATTTCTAATTAACCATAATTTTTTTTATCATAACTGTGAAATTTTTTTATAATGGAACAATAAAATGAAAGCTTATACTTACATATGGTGTATATATATATATATATATATATATATATATATATAATTTTACATCAAAAACTTTTATTAGTATATGTATATCGAGTATTTAATCCTGTAGGTGCAGTCTACTTTGCATAAAAATTAACGTAATACAACGTTAGGAGTATTATTGTCTTGCGTAAACAGACCACTACTGAATGAATTATATATCTATAAAATTTCATATCATTTAGTAGCTCATATTTTGGGAGATGATGTTCCTGCACCTGCACGCCATCACCAACAAAATGACTTAAATTGAGGTTGGACCGAAACTAAAAGAGCCGCGTATGCCCTGTGCTTGTGGTGCACAGTGACCGAGCGTGGCTTCTTTACTTTCATTCATTGTTAGTGCAACTACATGATTGATTTCCTTTTAAATGAACTAGTAAGCAAGTCCGTGCGATGCACGGGACCATTACGCGAAGCCCCTAATTTAAACATGAAATTATTAAAGGTTTTATATCATGACTTAAATTTGATTAACAAACAATTGATTAAAATTTATTATCATGACTTAAATTTTATATTTTAAAAATAACCAAATGCTAAAGAAATTCAAATTAAAACATGATTAAAACATGTCAAGTGACAAAACTTTCCTTAACCAACTTAATTTGGTTGTTTTAGAATTTGTTGATTTGTTAGATTATTTTCATGATTTTTTATTTTTGTAATTTTTTATCATTTTTTAAGACAAATGAAGCATTTCAAATATTTTTTTTTTAGTTTTCTTAACTTCAATCCTAAAAACCCATAATCTTTTGATTTTTTCAAGATAATAAAGTTTGTCCCTTTTTAGATTCCTATTCTCAACCCAAGATTATTAAAAACTCTTTTTTTTAACAATTTTCGTAACTTATGCATCAATGCATAACAAAAACCATTAATTAATAATAATCAACTTGAAAATATTTTTTAAATGTTGTAGATATTTCTCTCATATTTGTCTTTTCAATGATCCAATTAATTTCGGTCTTCTCAATGATCCCATTAAGTTCTCTTCTATTAGTGAATTTATCTTCTATTAATAATAGATTTCTTTTTTTTTTGTTTGAAAAAGATTTGAATCAGATTTGGAATAAAATAATTACATTCAAAAAAATAATATAATACCCGAGATTGAAACTTTTTAATGGAATACAAATTTTCGTAACTTATGCATCAATGCATAACAAAAACCATTAATTAATAATAACCAACTTGAAAATATTCCTTAAATGTTGTAAATATTTCTCACCTATTTGTCTTCTCAATGATCTCATTAATTTCGGTCTTCTCAATGCCATTAATTTCGGTTTTAAATATTGTAGATATTTCTCTCCTATTTGTCTTCTCAATAATCCCATTAATTTCGGTCTTAAATGTTGTAGATATTTCTCTCCTATTTGTCTTCTCAATAAACCCATTAATTTCGGTCTTCTCAATGATCCCATTAAATTTTCTTCTATTAGTAAATTTCTCTTCTATTAGTAATAGATTTCTTTTTTTTGTTTGAAAAAGATTTGAATCAGATTTGGAATAAAATAATTACATTCAAAAGAATAATATAATACCTAAAATTGAAACTTTTTAGTGGAATACAAATTTTCGTAACTTATGCATCAATGCATAACAAAAACCATTAATTAATAATAATCAACTTGAAAATGTTCTTTAAATATTGTAAATATTTCTCACCTATTTGTCTTCTCAATGATCCCATTAATTTCGGTCTTCTCAATGCCATTAATTTCGATCTTAAATGTTGGAGATATTTCTCTCCTTTTTGTCTTCTAAATAATCCCATTAATTTCGGAATTAAATATTGTAAATATTTCTCTCCTACTTGTCTTCCCAATAATCCCATTAATTTTGGTCTTCTAAATGCCATTAATTTCGATCTTCTCAATGATCTCATTAAGTTCTCTTCTATTAGTAATAGATTTCTTTTTTTTTTGTTTGAAAAAGATTTGAATCAGATTTGAAATAAAATAATTACATTCAAAAGAATAATATAATACCTAAAATTGAAACTTTTTAATGGAATACAAATTTTCGTAACTTATGCATCAATGCATAACAAAAACCATTAATTAATAATAATCAACTTGAAAATATTCCTTAAATGTTGTAAATATTTCTCCCCTATTTGTCTTCTCCATGATCCCATTAATTTCGGTCTTCTCAATGCCATTAATTTCGATCTTAAATGTTGGAGATATTTTTCTCCTATTTGTCTTCTCAATAATCCCATTAATTTCGGTATTAAATATTGTAAATATTTCTCTCCTATTTGTCTTCCCAATAATCCCATTAATTTTGGTCTTCTCAATGCCATTAATTTCGGTCTTCTCAATGATCCCATTAAGTTCTCTTCTATTAGAAATTTATCTTCTATTAATTAATGAATCACACCATATTTTCATACTTTTAGTAACTAATTAGTAATTGATTTTTTTTTTCTTCTATTATTAACTGATTTTTTTGTTTATAGTAACTGATTTCTATGAAAAAAATAAATAAAATAAATAAAATTGATTATAATCTCACGTATGAATTGATGGAGCTAAATACCATGATGAATACTTGAATACAATCAATACATTTTAAATTATGGCGCATTCACATCAAAATATTGAAGGCAAACACAACGCATAATCATACAAAACAACATCGGCTTACCACTATGTCAACTAAAGCTAACAGGTCCCTTGCACCTAATTAGCCCATCTCAGATAGAAGAATTGCATCAATGAGTTGAAGTGACTTCAAAGCCCCTTTCTTTTCTTTATTTTTTGTTTCAGCAGCATCCTTATTCATTTCTAACATAATTTATGGCCTAACATCTTTATCAGTATCAACCCAAAATGAGCTGTATAATAAAACTAAGTAAAATCAGCATTCTTCATTATTTAATTCAGTACAGAATCCAACATCTTACCAAAATATTAGTATTCCCTGATTCATATTCAAATTCAAGCTTCTCGTCATCACTCCTCTGCGCATAAATTGATTGCAAGGTAAATCGTGTAACCGGGATTCCATTTGATCGCTGATGTTCATCCATCACAATCTGCCAATTTAGTTATCATCAAACATAGAAGCATCTAAGTGTTATCATAAAGATAAATAAATTGTCAAAGAATCAACTGTTTGCTTTCTCCAGTGTGGAAAGAAAAAAAAAATCAGAAAATGCTCAAGATTCAATTTCATGGAGAGAGAAAATGACAAACCTCTGGCAAGCACAACCATTGACTACATGTCTAATAGCCACAAAAGTGTTTATGCGAGTTATTGATTCCTTAACTATTGTATGTATAGAAATACCTAACTCAACTATAAGCAATGTGTTGTAGAAATCACCTTACAGCATAAGTATAATATTATTTGAAAATATAAAAATCAAATATGCATTCAGGTTTCCCTGTACCAAATTACACACACAAACGCACACATATCTGTATGCCGGTGTTATAAAAGCAAATTAGTCTATGAAAAAACAAATTAGTGAACCGTTCATGGAAAAAACAAATTAGTCTATGAAAAAAAACAATTTACTCATACTATTCACACTTCAATTGATTCATATTTGATAATGATTGTTTGTCACAGATGATTAGAATACAAATACTTGTTTCTGTTGAAAAAAAAACAAAACAAAAGAAGCATAAAAAAGGACTATGATCCAGCGTCAAACTTACACTGATCTTGTTATTATGAACTTAAAAGGGATTCACCTAGATATGAGTACCACTTCATTGTCCATTAAACTGCACTGTAATTCATGTGAGAGCGGTGGATTAGAGACAAAACTTGCAGGAATGCCCTCCAATTTTCCCAAAGCCTTTAGTTCCTTAGTTTGCACCAATAGTGTTTCCCTTGTGTTTTTGTATTCACCTTCAAGTCTTATACAGAAAGTTCATATGGCATCTTGCTATCCACTAAGGCAATGCAGATGGAGAATGCTTGCAAAAGTGAGAGCGACGAATCGAAGGCTATGGAATACACCCCATGCTTAAACGGTGCAAGACCGAAAGCACACCAGTGCTCTTGTTCATTATTCCCTTGTGGTTTAGCATTGAAAGAGTTAGAGAAAATTAATAATCAATAATGATAAGTGCTAAAAACTAAAAAGGTTTAATTAACAAAAGTGGAGAAATCGATTAGACACTCACATAGCACCACCAGTAGCTAAAAAGGGCCAAATGATTTGAATAGTGACATACAAGTCATAGCGATGCCATTAGCTTCTCCCCTCTGGTGTTGTTCCTGTTTTCAGAATCAACATTCCAATATGATGTGAATTCCATTGAAGAAAGAAACTAATATCTGCCTTTGGAAGGAAAAAAAATGCTATAAAATGATCCAAATTTTACCACAACTTTGTTTTGCACCAGGAATAAACCAGTTATGATGGTTATCTGTGTCCATAAAAAAGAATATCATTTAGTGAAATTTGACATGTGAATAAACTTTTATATGGTTTAGTGGATCCAAATTAATTCATTTTGAGCTCTCATCATAAATAGTTAAATAAAAAGAGGTGCACTTACAGCTAGTAGACTCTTCAGAACTGCAGCCAAACTTACACTATGTACAAAGTTAAACCTGTCAACATTGCTATGAATGGGTAACTTTGCAAAAGTGGTATGGATATCACCTGCATATGGTACCACAGAAATATGACATATTTGATACAAAACAAACACTGAAATTCTGGTTTTCTTTGCCTGGAGCTCTGCAGCTTTCAGCTTCCGCTTTGCCTCTTCTTCCATCATATTTGCACTTCATTCAAGTAGTAGGCATCCACCTTGAATTCATTAGCATCCTACACTGCCAATTCCTTGCTCTTATGAGCATATCACTAAAATAATCACATAATTAAGGGTTTCAAACAATAGAAGATTTTTATCAAACATGAGATGTGCAATATTTTTAGTGTCTCAAAAATACTCTTATGAGCATTCTTGAAAACAAAATCCAATGGACAACAAAATCCAACCAAACGCATCACATCTTCCATGCAACATCAGATTAAACCCAAAGCATAAAAAAAATTAAAGATTCAATCCAAAAGGTTGAAAAGGTTAAAAAAACTATTAGTCCATTCTATGAGGCATTTGAGATGGGTTAAAAAAAATTAATTACAGAATATTGAAAAGGTTTCGCTACTCCTTGTTTAGAGGAGATTGAAAAGGTCCTTCAAATCCTCACTCTCAGATTCGAATTCCAAAACTGCAGTGAATAATAATAAAAAAATGATGTTTCAATAACCTAATGATTCACACTTAAAACATGATCGATAATAATGTGATTAAAATGAAAAATGGCAGTGAATATAAATTATGATAGAAATAATGTATCAAGAATCAGGACAGACATATGTAATAACTCAATAAAAGAATAGAATAGCTAAAAAATTCAATGCAAGTGCACAAACAAATGACAGACCTTTTGCAGTTTCATCAGAACAGAATCCTCAAAAGCTTGATACCCAGCCCCGACCAGATCAGGTTCCATAGGCTTTGATGATGATGGGTGATGAGAGAGCAAGAGAGAGCTGGTGGTGGTGGCGGCGCGATTCACGGCGGCGTGGTGGTGGCGACCCGATTCGCGGCGGTGCGGTGATGAGATGATGAGAGAGAGTGCGGGAGTGATAAAGTGAGAAAGAGAGATAGAGTTGAGAGAGAGAGAGAGCAATGAGAAGAAAGAGATAGTGAGAGAGTGAGAGAGTGAGAGAGAGACATAGAGTCGTGAGGCTGAGAGGTTTTTGTTTTTGTTTTTTTTTATTATTATTATTATCACCCCTACACTGAACAACTATAAGTCTATAACTATCGATACACATACATTGTCTCTAAAGCTTCTATGAAGCTTCTTCAATACTCCACCCAATAATAATAATTAATAGTGTTATTAATGAGTGTTTTGAGTGGGAAATGGGTATGAAGGTGTATGATATCATCACATGTGGGATAGCTAATTATTGAGAAGTCAAATTTAAGTCAAAATTGAGATTAAGGAGATGGGTTTAGGAGGGAAAATTGCAATTAATGCAATTTCAGATCTGGTTATGACTGCTCTTCTTTTATACTCCGTCTGTTTCACTTTAAGAGTCTTTTTGGACTTTTTGGCACATAGATTAAGAAAGTGTTGATTATGATGATTATTGTAAGTTTTATGTGTGTTTTGTCAAAAATACCCCTATTTAATATTTTTATTTTGTCAATGCATCATTACTAGTATTACAAATTTCAAAACTAAAACAACATTAAATGTAAGGGTAAATAAGGAAAAACAGTATTAAATGTTGCCTAGATTTAGTAGAAAGACACTTATTTTGACACAAAATTTTGATGCTAAAAAAGACACTTAAAGTGAAACGGAGGGAGTATATAATATTGACTAGACCCCAACCTAGAAATACGAAATTGATAAAGCATTTCATAAAGTTGCAATCAATAATAATTTTAATATATTGATAAAATATTTCACAAAGTTACAATTAATATTAGTTTTAATTTATTATTGAATAGTTATGAGGAATTTTAATATGATGTAAACATTCTTATTAAAAAATTGTTTAGGAAGGAGTTGATTAATAGTACTATTATTTACGAAAGAGTAGATAAATTAAAGTCGATTAATGTAACACCCCTAATTTTCGTCTCCCGAATAATAGGAAATTAATAATAAAAAGTTTTATTATTAATTTATAGTATTTTTCAAGTTTATGTTTTGTATTTAATTAGCCTTAAATATAAAAATAAGTGGAAATATTTTTATATGGCAAATAAATGCAAAATATAAGAAAATTGCATTTTGGTCCCTGGATGAGGACTAAAAGGCAATATTAGAATAGTTCTTGGAGGGAAAGATTTAAAAATAATAATTTTTAAATTTTGAACTGATCTAACCGGTTAGTAATGCCCTGTAACCGGTTAGACGATGAACTCAGAAACTGGTTTAGTGGATTTTGATGAGTAATCACTCAAATTACTCCGTAATCGCCACGATTACAGCCTTGGATTAGTGGCAACACACGCGTCGCCCTGCATGCAAGTGTGATTTGTCTATAAATAGAGGAAATTCTGAGGATTTGGGGGTTGTTCATCTGATTTCTTGTTGAAGAAGCTGATTTAGGGTTCCAATTTCGTGAGGACGAATTCTCTTTCGTTCCTGAGTTTTGTTGAGCGATTGATACACATTCACAAAGCTCACATCAAGGGCTTTGTGTTGATACCAAATTTGTGAGTTAAGAGTGAGTGTGGAAAGAGGAATCAAGCTTGGAAGCCAAGAGATTGAGTCTGAGCTCTGTGCTGTTCTGATTCTGGAAGCTGATTTCCAGACTCGATTTTGGTAAGCTTAGTTGACCTTTAAGTCTCAAACTTCTTTGATTCTCTAGTGCATGTACCCTACTTTGAATTCTGATCATTTTCCCTAATTTCTTTGGCCAATTTCTATGTCAAATTTTGTGGTTTCTGGACCCTGTTGCTGGAAACCGAATATGAGAGCAGACTTGGGGAAATTGTGGGGATCTGTGGTTTTTCTTCAAATCCAGTGATAACCTTCATCAAGATCGTCTTAGAGGTATGGGAGAAGTCTATACTATACTAGATTTAGACTAAAAATCGAATGATTTAGGATTTGAGTTCACAAAACTCAAAAGGGCATTATGTGTTTTTAAGCACAAAGGCTTGGAGGCCAAAAACTTGCTCACTGTGGTTTTGAGCAACTTTAATTTGATGCATGCAAGCTATATAAATGCTGAATTCTGTGTTTGAGTGCTTAATCTAAGTTTTGTTGTGTTAAATTGTGTTTATGTGAATTTTCATGCAATTTGATACAATAAACTTGATGCATGCAATATGGATGTGTTTCTGGGTGTAAACATGTTTATTTTAAGGCATATGAACTTTGTGCATAATGAAATTTGGTTAGATTTGAGAAAGGAAGAAATTGAGTTGTTAAAACTCTTGTTTTAATGGTATGACTGCATAATCTAACCGGTTACACGATTTTCGTAACCGGTTAGACACTGCAGATTTTCAAAGAAAATGAGTTTATTAAACAGTCCTGAAATCTTAATGGTTTCTGCTCAAATTTAAGCTTTAATTTCATTATACATGATCTGAACTTGAGTTGTCAAAGTTCTGATTTGAAAGATCAAATTTAATGCCTTAAGTTAATGAAATAATTTCAAGAGGAAATTATGTTCATTGGAAAAGGAAATGTGATTTGGACTTTTGAATGTTGAAACAATGGTTTTTGAGGTATAAAACAATGTTAAATGTGTTTTGGATTGGGTATAGAATTCAAGAAAAAGGGTTTTTCTGAATTGCAATGATAAACAGTTCAGGTCTGTAATTCTAACCGGTTAGCCTGAAACTGTAACCGGTTAGTACCTGAATCTGAAAAATAAAAAGTTAAGTTTTTAAATACCATTGAAGTTGTATTACTCAATTTAAGTTTAAAAAGGCATGCTTTGAGGAAAATTCAAAGGGGAATTTTATGCCAAAGGTTATACCTCAAATAAATCATTCAAAAGGAGAAATTGGGATATATCTAAATCACATTAATTAATTCAAAGATAAAACCAACTCTGATGTTTTTGCATACATATAGACTGGAAGTCTGGTTGGTAGGAACGTTTATCATATTCTGGGAATATGAGGAGGGTACTCCGGGAGTACCAAAGTATAACCTACTTGATGACACATTATAGATATGTGGTCAGTGTCCGGGACCTGGTTTTTATGCGTTCTGGGAACGTGACGTTCGGGGAACGTGGTGCACACTCTGGGAGTGATGCTTTTTATCCAAGTATGGTTCGGCATTATGTTCTGGGAACTAATGTTGGTGTTCTGGGAACACAAGGGTGTACTGGATGGACGTCCAAGATGGACATTTAGAGGCCTCAGTTGTGGATAGAAAATCATACATCATGCCACCTGCATTATAAGAGTTATAATGTTGAAAAATTGGTGTGCTCATATATATTTGCATTATGATATGTCCATGATATATTTGTGATTGTAATTTTAGTCTTTATCAATTATGCATATGTGTATACTTACTCCCTGTGCCCTGTTTAGGTGATGGCCAGATACCTAGCCTGCATCGAGATACGCCCTATCCCTAGCGGTATATGGACATATGAGGAGCACCGTGCCACTTTTGAGGGGGAGGTTGAGATTACTCTCTACCACCCTAACCCTCTGGTGCGTGTGCGACCTCGTCGATTTAGGATCCCATTAGTCTATACTATGCATGTTCCACCTTTTTATACTTATAGAGGACCACCCCCGGCTCGACCTATGCGTCGTTTTCATAGTTTTAGATTTAGAGCTGCCACTCGTTCCCATCCTTCATCCCATAGAGTTGTCATTGAGGAGACTCCTTCTCCTGGTCCGACTGAGTATGATAGGACTGCTTCTGCGGATCCTAGACCCAGTGGTGGGGTCTCTACATCGTCGGGCGAGGTCGAGGAGGACCCTGTGGAGGATGAGAGCGAGGAGGAGGTGCATGTTGAGCCGACTGTTTCTGCTAGAAGTGGACCCGCTGGTTCATAGGAGCCTGCATAGCATAGGTGTTTTGGATCCTAGATCCTAGGGATAGAGCTGTGGAGGATCTGTGGAGCTGCTGAGGACATGGAGGACTTGCTCTGGGACTTCTGCTTTTGGACTTTGTTATATATTGTATATATTGAGAGGTCTTAGAGTGAGCTTTTATTTTAGTGCAGCTGGTCTGTATATGTCTTATCAAAACTTGCTATCTCGACTTTTTATCACTTTCTACTGTACTGATGGGGTTTTATTTGATGGTATGATCTATATATATATGATGTTTATTTTCCTCAGCAGTGCCCCATAAGTATTATTTTTCTTCCGTGAACTCTGATTTCAGTTTATAAAGAATTCGGCGAAACGTATACATTTTATATATTCAAATCCCACTCGAGAGGCAAATAGTGTATTCAACTGATAAATACTAGTAATGTTTTTTTTAATCAAGAAAATGCGTTCTCGAGAGTTTTTCTCAATTTAAGATAGTACTATGCCGAATTTATGTAACGGTTTATGTCGAAAAGAGGTTTTTGATTGAGCAAGTAATAATATTAAAAAGGAAATATTTTCTAGT
This sequence comes from Crotalaria pallida, assembly GCA_037953625.1. Classification (NCBI taxonomy): domain Eukaryota; kingdom Viridiplantae; phylum Streptophyta; class Magnoliopsida; order Fabales; family Fabaceae; genus Crotalaria; species Crotalaria pallida. The sequence continues at coordinate 10,030,116 of CM075653.1, read as the reverse complement.
CCTAATTTTGATAGCAAGTAGTAAACTATTTGGAAATATTAATTATTTTCAAGTCAAAAAGAGAGCGTCACACCCTTTGGTGGTATCAGAGCATTGGTCCTGTTCCTCATGGCCCTGAAGATGCAGCTAAGTATGATATTCAATGTTGATTGAATATGTTTGAGTAAGTTAGTGGTAGTATTTATGTTTTAAAGACCTTTTTAGTAACCCAAAGCCCATAGTGCGGGTCTTTCTATGGCAACCCGAAATCGAAATGTTACTAATGAAATGTTAGAACGAATCACGACTGTGCTGGAAGGCATGCAGCAGCAGCAGAGGCATCAATCATCTCAAGGGAGAGCTGGTAATCCATCTGCTGGCAACATGGCGAATCATGATGCTAAGACTCTGTCGGAGTTCAGGAAGTGCAATCCACCAAGATTTGAGGGAGGATATAGACCTGATGAGGCGAACAAGTGGTTGTATGAGATCAATAAGATCTTCCGAACTCTGGAGTGTTCTGATGAACAGAAGGTGACCTATGCAGTTTACATGCTTCATGGGGAAGCTGAAAATTGGTGGGATCACACGGTCCAATTGCTGAATTTTGAAAGGAGGGCAATCAACTGGGGAGTATTTATGGAGAAATTTCTTAATAAATATTTTCCAGAAGATTTGCGGAGGAAAAAGGAAGTGGAATTTATGCAATTGAAGCAAGGGGATATGAGTGTAGGGGAGTATGCTGCTAGATTTGAGAAGCTGATGAAGTACTCTCCCTATTACTTAAATAACCCTGATGAAAGAAGTAAGTGTGTGAAGTTTGAAGGTGGGCTAAGGCCGGAGCTGAAGTCTATCTTCAGTTATCAAAGGATTCAGAGTTTCCCTGCACTGGTGGACATGTGCAGAATGTATGAAGATGATAAGAAGGCGGAGCTGATAGGAAGTCAAGTGAAAGGGGTTGGACAGAACTATGGACCACAGAGGAAGAAGAAGTTTGACCATCGGAATAATGGTCCATATTCTAAGAACAAAGGAAAGGGCAAGGCAGTGATGGATAACCGGAACAAGCCTCGCGATAATGCTCCTTATTGCGAGAAATGCAAGCGTTATCATCATGGTCAGTTTTGCTGGTCCACAGGAGGATGTTTCAAGTGTGGAAAGCAAGGTCACTTTGCCCGTGAATGCAAGGAATCTGCAAAGGGAGATGCAATGGGATCTGCTGGAAAGTCTGTGGTACAAGGACGAGTATTTGCTCTGAGTGGTAGTGAAACAACCCAAACCCCGAATCTCGTGCAAGGTAATTTTCTACTCAATAATCAACCTTGCAAAATCATGTTTGATTCTGGAGCTACACATTCTTTTGTTTCCCCTGAATGTGTAAGTAGGCTGAATCTTATTGTTTATGATTCACCCTGCTATCTTAGTATAGACACCCCTACGGGTATACCGATCTACACCGCTAAAGTCTGTTTAGGGTGTGAGGTAGAAATTCTGGGTCGTTCATCCAAAGTAGACTTGGTTTGTCTTCCTAAGTTACAATTGGATGTGATCTTGGGAATGGATTGGTTGATGAAGAACCAAGTGATCATCAATTGTGAGGAAAAGACCATTCAATATAGGACCCTTGAACCGGAGGGCTATATGTGTTTATTCTCGGCTTCTGGGGAAGAAGAGTCGATGCCGATCGAAGAGATTCCAGTGGTGAGGGAATTTCCGGAAGTATTTCCTGAAGAGATACCCGGATTACCTCCGAAGCGAGAGATAGAGTTTGGGATCGACTTAGTCCCTGGAGCTGGTCCCATCTCTATTGCTCCTTATAGAATGGCACCACCAGAAATGGCAGAAATGAAGAAGCAAATCGAGGAGCTGTTGCAGAAACAAATGATCAGGCCAAGTGTTTCGCCTTGGGGAGCTCCATTACTGTTTGTAAAAAAGAAAGATGGAAGTATGAGGATGTGCGTGGATTACAGGCAGTTGAATAAGGTCACTATTAAGAATAAGTATCCTTTGCCAAGGATTGACGACCTTATGGATCAAGTGAGGGGAGCTGCAGTAGTCTCCAAGATTGATCTGAGATCGGGATATCATCAGATCAGGATAAAGGAGGAGGATATACCCAAGACTGCATTTCGATCGCGATACGGTCATTATGAGTATGTTGTGATGCCGTTCGGATTGACAAATGCACCTGCTATTTTCATGGATTATATGAACCAGATCTTTAGACCATATTTGGATTTGTTTGTGGTGGTATTCATTGACGATATTTTGGTCTATTCTAAAAATCCGGAAGAGCATGAAGAGCATCTCAGGATTGTGTTGAAGGTCCTGAGGGAGAAACAACTATATGCCAAACTTACGAAGTGTAAGTTTTGGTTGAATGAAGTGAAGTTTCTGGGGCATGTGATCTCTAAAGAGGGAATTGCGGTGGATCCAGCGAAAGTAAGTTCAATGCTAAGTTGGGAACAGCCTAAGACGGTGACGGAGGTGAGAAGTTTCTTAGGGTTGGCTGGATACTATCGTCGATTCATAGAAGAATTTTCTAAGATTGCATTGCCTTTGACTAAGTTGACTCGGAAGGATCAACCGTTCGTGTGGGACGATCGGTGCGAAGTTAGTTTCCATGAGTTGAAGGAAAGGTTAACATCGTCTCCTGTGTTAATCTTACCTGATCCTCACAAGAGTTTTGAAGTTTACTGTGATGCATCTAAGCAAGGACAGGGTTGTGTATTGATGCAAGAAGGAAGAGTAGTGGCGTATGCATCGAGGCAATTGAAGAATTATGAGGTGAATTACCCGACGCACGATTTGGAGTTGGCTGCGATCGTGTTTTCCTTAAAGATATGGAGACATCATCTCTATGGCACTATATTCCAAGTATTTAGTGACCATAAGAGTTTGAAGTATCTGTTCGACCAGAAAGAGTTGAACATGAGGCAAAGAAGATGGATGGAGTTTTTGAAGGATTATGACTTTAAACTCCATTATCACCCGGATAAAGCGAATGTGGTTGCAGACGCGTTGAGCCGGAAAGCAATCCACATCAGTGCGATGATGGTTAAGGAAGCAGCGTTGATTGAAGAATTCAGAGATTTAAGCTTGATGACACAAGTGGAACCATCAAGTATCAAGTTGGGGACGTTGCAGATCACCAACGAGTTCTTGGAAAGAATTCGGGAGTTGCAACGAACAGATGAGGAATTGATGGAAAAGATGAGACTAGGTTCGGAAGGAAAGGAACCTGATTTCAAGTTTGGGCAGGATGGAATCCTTCGTTTCAGGACAAGGATTTGTGTACCAAGAGATCAAGAAGTTAGGAGACTAATTCTTGATGAAGCCCATAAGAGTCGGATAAGCATTCATCCTGGATCAACCAAAATGTATCAGGACTTGAAGAAGATATTTTGGTGGTCAGGATTAAAAAGGGATGTGGCAGAATATGTGGCGGCGTGCTTGATTTGCCAAAAAGCGAAGGTAGAACATCAGAAACCGGGAGGACAGTTGCAACCTCTGAGAATTCCCCAGTGAAAGTGGGATAGCATCTCGATGGACTTTGTGTCTGGTTTGCCGAGGACCCCAGCAAATCATGATGCAATCTGGGTGGTTGTGGATAGGTTAACCAAGTCGGCGCATTTTATTCCGATAAATATGCGCTATTCTTTGAGCAAGCTTACCCAGATCTATATCAAGGAGATAGTTCGTCTTCACGGAGTGCCTTCGAGCATTGTGTCTGATCGAGACCCGAGGTTTTCATCGCAATTCTGGAAGAGTTTGCATGAAGCGATGGGGACAAGGTTGAAATTGAGTTCTGCGTATCATCCACAGACGGATGGCCAGACGGAGAGAACAATTCAATCTTTGGAAGATGTGTTGCGAGCGTGTGCACTTGAAGAACAAGGAAGCTGGGATCAAGTGTTACCTCTTGCAGAGTTCACATACAACAATAGCTACCATGCGAGCATTGGAATGGCACCGTTCGAGGCGTTGTATGGAAGGAGGTGTCAGACCCCGCTTTGTTGGTTCCAAGTGGGGGAGAACCTAATGGTTGGACCAGAAATGATACAGCAGACATCTGAAAAGATCAAGATGGTTCAGACTAAGATGAAAGCGGCTCAGAGTCGACAGAAGAGTTATGTGGATAAGATGAGGAAACCATTAGAGTTTTCTGAGGGCGATCATGTGTTCCTTCGGGTGATTCCGATGAAAGGAATTAGTAGAGCCTTGAGAACCCGAAAGCTTTCGCCTAAGTGTATAGGTCCATACCAGATTCTTAAGAGAGTTGGTCCTGTTGCTTATCAATTGCCCTTACCACACTCTTTATCCAACTTGCATAACGTCTTTCACGTTTCGCAGTTAAAGAAATATGTTCATGACCCATCCGTTATTCTAAAACTCCAACCTGATGACCTAACTCTGAAAGAAAACCTGACCTTTGAGACCAGACCGGTTCAGATAGAAGATCGTGAAGTCAAGCGGCTCAGAGGGAAGGAAATACCCTTGGTCAAGGTAATTTGGGAGAATACTGACGTATCGGAAGCTACATGGGAATTAGAGGAGAAGATGCGTCAAGAGTATGCGGAGTTGTTTTTGTAATCTAGAATTTGTGGGACGAAATTCCTTTTAAGTGGGGGAGTAGTGTAACACCCCTAATTTTCGTCTCCCGAATAATAGGAAATTAATAATAAAAAGTTTTATTATTAATTTATAGTATTTTTCAAGTTTATGTTTTGTATTTAATTAGCCTTAAATATAAAAATAAGTGGAAATATTTTTATATGGCAAATAAATGCAAAATATAAGAAAATTGCATTTTGGTCCCTGGATGAGGACTAAAAGGCAATATTAGAATAGTTCTTGGAGGGAAAGATTTAAAAATAATAATTTTTAAATTTTGAACTGATCTAACCGGTTAGTAATGCCCTGTAACCGGTTAGACGATGAACTCAGAAACTGGTTTAGTGGATTTTGATGAGTAATCACTCAAATTACTCCGTAATCGCCATGATTACAGCCTTGGATTAGTGGCAACACACGCGTCGCCCTGCATGCAAGTGTGATTTTTCTATAAATAGAGGAAATTCTGAGGATTTGGGGGTTGTTCATCTGATTTCTTGTTGAAGAAGCTGATTTAGGGTTCCAATTTCGTGAGGACGAATTCTCTTTCGTTCCTGAGTTTTGTTGAGCGATTGATACACATTCACAAAGCTCACATCAAGGGCTTTGTGCTGATACCAAATTTGTGAGTTAAGAGTGAGTGTGGAAAGAGGAATCAAGCTTGGAAGCCAAGAGATTGAGTCTGAGCTCTGTGCTGTTCTGATTCTGGAAGCTGATTTCCAGACTCGATTTTGGTAAGCTTAGTTGACCTTTAAGTCTCAAACTTCTTTGATTCTCTAGTGCATGTACCCTACTTTGAATTCTGATCATTTTCCCTAATTTCTTTGGCCAATTTCTATGTCAAATTTGGTGGTTTCTGGACCCTGTTGCTGGAAACCGAATCTGAGAGCAGACTTGGGGAAATTGTGGGAATCTGTGGTTTTTCTTCAAATCCAGTGATAACCTTCATCAAGATCGTCTTAGAGGTATGGGAGAAGTCTATACTATACTAGATTTAGACTAAAAATCGAATGATTTAGGATTTGAGTTCACAAAACTCAAAAGGGCATTATGTGTTTTTAAGCACAAAGGCTTGGAGGCCAAAAACTTGCTCACTGTGGTTTTGAGCAACTTTAATTTGATGCATGCAAGCTATATAAATGCTGAATTCTGTGTTTGAGTGCTTAATCTAAGTTTTGTTGTGTTAAATTGTGTTTATGTGAATTTACATGCAATTTGATACAATAAACTTGATGCATGCAATATGGATGTGTTTCTGGGTGTAAACATGTTTATTTTAAGGCATATGAACTTTGTGCATAATGAAATTTGGTTAGGTTTGAGAAAGGAAGAAATTGAGTTGTTAAAACTCTTGTTTTAATGGTCTGACTGCATAATCTAACCGGTTACACGATTTTCGTAACCGGTTAGACAATGCAGATTTTCAAAGAAAATGAGTTTATTAAACAGTCCTGAAATCTTAATGGTTTCTGCTCAAATTTAAGCTTTAATTTCATTATACATGATCTGAACTTGAGTTGTCAAAGTTCTGATTTGAAAGATCAAATTTAATGCCTTAAGTTAATGAAATAATTTCAAGAGGAAATTATGTTCATTGGAAAAGGAAATGTGATTTGGACTTTTGAATGTTGAAACAATGGTTTTTGAGGTATAAAACAATGTTAAATGTGTTTTGGATTGGGTATAGAATTCAAGAAAAAGGGTTTTCTGAATTGCAATGGTAAACAGTTCAGGTCTGTAATTCTAACCGGTTAGCCTGAAACTGTAACCGGTTAGTACCTGAATCTGAAAAATAAAAAGTTAAGTTTTTAAATACCATTGAAGTTGTATTACTCAATCTAAGTTTAAAAAGGCATGTTTTGAGGAAAATTCAAAGGGGAATTTTATGCCAAAGGTTATACCTCAAATAAATCATTCAAAAGGAGAAATTGGGATATTTCTAAATCACATTAATAAATTCAAAGATAAAACCAACTCTGATGTTTTTGCATACATATAGACTGGAAGTCTGGTTGGTAGGAACGTTTATCATATTCTGGGAATATGAGGAGGGTACTCCGGGAGTACCAAAGTATAACCTACTTGATGACACATTATAGATATGTGGCCAGTGTCCGGGACCTGGTTTTTATGCGTTCTGGGAACGTGGTGTTCTGGGAACGTGGTGCACACTCCGGGAGGGATGCTTTTTATCCAAGTATGGTTCGGCATTATGTTCTGGGAACTAATGTCGGTGTTCTGGGAACACAAGGGTGTACTGGATGGACGTCCAAGATGGACATTTAGAGGCCTCAGTTGTGGATAGAAAATCATACATCATGCCACCTGCATTATAAGAGTTATAATGTTGAAAAATTGGTGTGCTCATATGTATTTGGATTATGATCTCTCCATGATATATTTGTGATTGTAATTTTAGTCTTTATCAATTATGTATATGTGTATACTTACTCCCTGTGCCCTGTTTAGGTGATGGTCAGATACCTAGCCTGCATCGAGATACGCCCTATCCCTAGCGGTATATGGACGTATGAGGAGCACCGTGCCACTTTTGTGGGGGAGGTTGAGATCACTCTCTACCACCCTAACCCTCTGGTGCGTGTGCGACCTCGTCGATTTAGGATCCCATTAGTCTATACTATGCATGTTCCACCTTTTTATACTTATAGAGGACCACCCCCGGCTCGACCTATGCGTCGTTTTCATAGTTTTAGATTTAGAGCTGCCACTCGTTCCCATCCTTCATCCCATAGAGTTGTCACTGAGGAGACTCCTTCTCCTGGTCCGACTGAGTATGATAGGACTGCTTCTGCAGATCCTAGACCCAGTGGTGGGGTCTCTACACCGTCGGGCGAGGTCGAGGAGGATCCTGTGGAGGATGAGAGCGAGGAGGAGGTGCATGTTGAGCCGACTGTTTCTGCTAGAGGTGGACCCGCTGGTTCATAGGAGCCTGCATAGCATAGGTGTTTTGGATCCTAGATCCTAGGGATAGAGCTGTGGAGGATCTGAGGAGCTGCTGAGGAGCTGCTGAGGACATGGAGGACTTGCTCTGGGACTTCTGCTTTTGGACTTTGTTATATATTGTATATATTGAGAGGTCTTAGAGTGAGCTTTTATTTTAGTGCAGCTGGTCTGTATATGTCTTATCAAAACTTGCTATCTCGACTTTTTATCACTTGCTACTGTACTGATGGGGTTTTATTTGATGGTATGATCTATATATATATATATATATATATATATATATATATATATATATATATATAATGTTTATTTTCCTCAGCAGTGCCCCATAAGTATTATTTTTCTTCCGCGAACTCTGATTTCAGTTTATAAAGAATTCGGCGAAACGTATACATTTTATATATTCAAATCCCACTCGAGAGGCAAATAGTGTATTCAACTGATAAATACTAGTAATGTTTTTTTTTTAATCAAGAAAATGCGTTCTCGAGAGTTTTTCTCAATTTAAGATAGTACTATGCCGAATTTATGTAACGGCTTATGTCGAAAAGAGGTTTTTGATTGAGCAAGTAATAATATTAAAAAGGAAAAATTTTCTAGTCCTAATTTTGATAGCAAGTAGTAAACTATTTGGAAATATTAATTATTTTCAAGTCAAAAAGAGAGCGTCACAATTAACATTTTTTTTATGTATTATTTTTATACTAAAAAATTCGCTTTTAAAAAAAGTGAGTAAAATTGTTTTTGAAAAAGAAGTAATTAATGACATTATAAATTAAAAATAAAATTTATATGAAAGACAAAAAAAAATTGATTTTTGTGGTAAAATAAACCCGATTTGTACTATTTTTTAAAGTGTAATGCTATTTTTAGTGCAACAAATCTAATTTGTACTAAAAAAGAATTTCATGTACCTTAAAATGACCAAAATCCAATGCAACTTCATGTTTCTTCCCATTTATTTTCTAGTCTTCCTATTCATTCAGTAACTGATCTTTCAAAGCAAGAAAAATGAAAGAAATAACATAGGAAAATGAGGAATCTTTAAAGTATTAAATTTTATTTAGGCTCAAGTGCATAGAAATACATAACATGCATCAGTGCATGTTACGTTTACGCCATTGATTTTTTGTGACATGGATTGAAGGGCTATAATGAAGTCATGATAATGGTGAGTAACTTTGCTCCATTGTTTTTGTCGAAATTGCAATGATCCTCCAATCAAAACGTCATCGTTTTTTTAAGGTGCAAAAAGCAATGTTCTAAAGTTTTAAAACGCTGTCCTATGTGGTAAGGATGAAGGAAGGTAACCTTAACTTGTCCTCTGTACTATGTTTAGAGAAAATTGTCTATTTGATCCCTCAAAGATACACCCGTCATCAGCTTAGTCCCCGAAAGATTTTGGGAATCAATTAAATCCCCAAAAGATAAGAATGACATTACGTTAGTCACACCGTCCATAAATCCGTTAGTCAATCTTTTTAGTGCCACGTGTCACATTCTCATTGGTTATTTTCGGTGAACATATTTAGACACGAACCACATGATTATTCCTTCATAAAATATCAACCATTGCTTATATCTGACGGTCCAAATTTAAAAATGAAAAATAAAATAATAAAACAATATTTAACATTATTAAAAGAATAATAAAATTCCGAAAAATAATAAAAAAATCAGAAAATTTTTATAAAAATCTGTAAAATATTTTGAAAAAAATACAGAAACTTATTTTTTAAAAAAGTCAGAAAAATATTTAAAAACATGCAAAATATTTTTTAAAAACTCTGAAAATAATAAAAAATTCATAAATCTATTTTGAAAAAATCTGTAAAATATTTTTAAAAAAATTTGAAAATTTATTTTTTTCGTTTTTTTATAATCTAAAAAGTAATGGAAAATTCGTAAAAATAATAAAAAATTCTGTAAAATATTATAAAAAATTCGGAAAAATAATTAAAATATAAGAAAAGTTTTTTAAAACCATTAAACTATTTTAAAAATTTTAAAAGCAGATTTAGTTTATAAAATTTTTAAAAATAAAATTAAAATTTTCAGATTTTTTTAAAAATATTTACCAATTTTTTTAAAACATATTTATGAATTTTTTATTATTTTCAGAATTTTTAAAAAAATATATTTGCATGTTTTTTAAAATTTTCTGACTTTTTTATTTTCATAATTTTTTATTATTTTATAAATAATTTTAAAAAAAGAAAGACACTTTTTTCATAATTTTTAAAATTATTTTACAGATTTTTAAAAAAATTTCTGAATTTTTATTATTTTATGAAATTTTTATTAATTTTTAAAATTTAAAAAAATAAATTTTAGTATTTTTTTAAAAAAATATTTTACAAATTTTAATTAAAAATTTTCTGAATTTTTTATTATTCTTTGGAATTTTTTAAATAATATTAAATATAGTTTTATAATTTTATTTTGAGTAATTGGTCAAATTGGTCCCTGACTTTGTAGGCGTCGGTCAAGTTAGTCTCTTACTTTATAGAAATAGCATTTTAGTCCCCGAAATAGCATTTTAATTCACATACGTCCCTGCCTTTATCCCATTTTAAAATGCAAATACATCCCGACGATAGTGACGACAGGGACTAACTTGATCGATGTTCTCCTATCTCAGGGACTAAATTGCTATTTCAATAAAATCAAGGACTAACTTGACCGACGCTTACAAAATCAGGGACCAATCTGACCAATTACTCATTTTATTTTTCATTTTTATATTTGGACCATTAGCTATAAGCAACCATACTGTTCGTATGTGAGAGACCTGCAACAATGGGGTGCAACAACTAACTTCTACCTCTGTCGTGAGAGATCTGCTCCTTCTCTCTTATGTTGGGTCGAGATCTGGAATTGAGAGATAGATTCCATATATTCAATATTTTAGAAATTGTTAATAAGGGTAAAATGGTCTTTATACATTGGTTCCTTTCTCAACAAAAATCAAGTCCGTGTGGGCTTCCTAGCAAATACATAAGAAACCTGTGAAACTGTTGAAAGATGTAAAGTCAACACATACACTGAATGCATATTATGTATTTCTATGCACTTGAGCCTCGCCTAAACAAAGTCATTTGAAAAAATATAGAACATAAGTGTAAAATATTATAGCTTGTTAATCATATTTATTATTTAAAAACCGATGATGCATGGTAGAAGCACTATTGTTTTATATTTTATTAATTTGGACCATTGTCTGTGTCAGGAAGCATATAATAAAAAAAATTCAAATCCAAATAACAAAAACGTGTACATAAAAAGAACACAGAAAACCCAAAACATATTTTTTTAATATATTAGATTTATTAAAATAAAAAACCGGTGCATGGTAGAAACACCATTGTTTTATATTTTAATTGTTTGGACCATTACTTGTGTCAGAAAGCATATAATAAAAAAATTCAAATCCAAATAACAAAAACATGTACATAAAAAGAAGACAGAAAACCCAAAGCATATTTTTTTAATATATTAGATTTATTAAAATAAAAAATAAGAAAAAGAGCCGGAGCACCAAAAACCGGTGCATGGTAGAAGCACCCTTGTTTTATATTTTACTTGTTTGGACCATTACCTGTGTCAGGAAGCATATAATAAAAAAATTCAAATCCAAATAAGAAAAACATGTACATAAAAAGAACACAGAAAACCCAAAGCATATTTTTTTAATACATTAGATTTATTAAAATAAAAAAAGAGACAGAACACCAAAAACCGGTGCATGGTAAAAACACCATTGTTTTATATTTTACTTATTTGGATCAAGTTAGCTTCTCAAGGAAGCTTGATTAGTGAAAAGAGTGGATGATAGTAGTACTTTGGGCGGGATTTTTTGGCTCCATGGTGATAGTACTACTTTACATTGCTACTCCACAGGCGGAAATGTTTGCTAATTTTATATTATATAGACAAGAGTTTGTTTGTTGTAGAACCACACCAAACAACTTAGTTAAAACCAGTTGAATCATGAACAAGTCATATTTGTACAATCCAAACAATTGGTGGATGTTTGATTCTGCGGTGAGTTAATCCAGAATTAATTCTAGAATGCCAAAGCTACTAACAGTTGCTTCTGCTCCAATATGATTTTGGACCAGAATTGATTTGCTGACTCATTCCCAAACATGCTATTAATTACTATTCAACTCGAATTTTAACTCAAAATACTAATCATAACATCAAGAGGTGATTGGTTCAGGTGGTACATACATGCTTGTTCTCGTTAAGCAAAGCAAAGATTTCGAGTCTTGCGAATGCAAAAAACCCTCGTCTAGAAAAGCTAGCCTATACTATGTATGTTTCTTGCTCTAACAAGATTACCTTGAAAGGAGATTAACTTGTTGTAGCTAAACAAAAAAACACTTGCTTCTATAATTTATCTCATATTAATATAACAAACACAATCATCTAATCTCAAGTACATTAATTAAAATGTCATCTCACCAAACTGTCAAACACAATCCAAAACTACTTCCAAAATCTACACACAAAAAAGTGGCTCCAAACTACAGCATATGGGAACAATCTATTCAAAGATGTAGTAAAATTTTAGTTAGAGGGATGCGCCTTCTCATGCATAATAATGCCTCCATAGTACATAATCTTCTCACCTTTCAGAGATTTTGTAAGAGTTAATAAAACTGTTAAAATTTGTAATAGACAACAACATGCAGGCTTGCAGCTAGCAAGAACTCTCTTATGGTACAAGCTTCCGGACTAATACAACATGTGAGCAATATGAGGCAGAGAGTAATACTATATGCTGGTGTAAATATTACATTGGTCAGTGCATGCAATCCAGTGATCACTTTCACCAACCATGATGTCCATGACCATGACCGAGCCCGTATGCGTTCATATAACCAGCTTCGTGGATGTGAGCATCACCATGGTGATCATGTCCATGACCATGACCGCGATGGAGATGGTGAAGATGATCATGATCATGATTATGATCACTACTTTTTGCTTCATCAAACGTCTTCTGTATGTGGTCCAGGATGGGCTCTTGCTCAACGTTCCTGACAGACTTTGGTAGCGACAAGACAAAGTGGGAAATTTTTTCAGCTATCTCAGCTGCTGCATCCTCCTGAGAACACAACAAATTGGATTAATGTCAATAGCAAAAGGAAAAGAACATTGACATCATGCGATAAAATAAAATGGTGATTTTTGCGATACAGAAACACAAATAAATAGTATGGGTTCAAGGAACATGAAAATAATACGGGGGTGGGGAAAGATTTCTCAGCTTTCATTGATCGCAATCCTTAAGCAAGAACAAAAGTTCATCAGCTCAGTAATTTCTTTCTCCCCCATTCCTCAAATATCCTTCTCAAACATCCTCTTCCCTACTCTTACCAAAGAAACTGAGATAATTCCTCCTTAGTATATGCATGAGTCTACTAAGGGGAAAGACTTCGCAGAGTTTGTTTGTATCTTATTTTATTTTTTTATTTTATTTATTTATTTATTTTTATGTAGAAAACCTCCACAAAGATGAATAGATGATAAATGGTTGTATTCAATTTCACAAGATAAGAAACAGTTGTGTTGAAGATCAAAATTCTACACTGAGAGAAGGTTATGTTCTCTTTCTGTATATGATAGTACTACAGCAGAAGTTCATTAGCCAACTCTACTGGGAAACATGAAAGAGAATAATAACTTAATTCTAGATTTCTAATATGACATTTTAATTAATTATTGTATACATAGATCACAGTCAGTCTTTTACTAATTTAGTCCCCTACATCTCTAGCATCAGCCTATCAGGTATAGAAACCTTGCATGTGGAGAAAGAAGTTAAAATTAAAAATAAACGAGTTTTTACCCCACAGCAAATTCGTAGGCATCACAGCAACACCTATATTCTTTGCATTTTCAAATCCAAAGAAAAACCTCAGAAAGAACGAGAGAAGACCAAAGATGACAACTGGATCTCTGAGAAGCTATACAGGACTTGTCCAGATCTTCAACTCAGTTTCCACTGACTACTATGCATAGAAAATTGCTATTCCTTTGGGAGACTAGTCAAAATGGAGCACATGATTCATGTTTTGCCCTATATTAGGAAAAAGCCCTCATCTAATACTGTATCTACTATTTTTTTGTTCTTTTTTTGAGAAAAATAATTCTTGGTTCACATAAACTGACTATGCAAAAAACAAAAACTAACTATCTCTGATGCAAGCAGAGCTTCTTTACCATAAAGGCAAACTGTTGGTATTTGATGGCAGTTTGCATTATTAAAAGCTTATGCCTTATATAGTCTTGTAAAAGTATCGCAAGCTTGAGTCTTTACTCTTTGTTAAAGTTCAGACGAATGCAACATGGTCATAAGTAACAAGCACAATATCTCAAAATGTAATGCTAAACTTATCATTATGCATGTGATCAAGGTTTAAGAACAAATCATAACCAGCTCATTCACTAGGAAGAACAGAAATGCATCACATTTCCAAAATTCTTCCACACAATTTGCATTCTGTTCTAGGCATTGATTTTCAATTTCAATCTGATTAAACAATCTATTTTTGACTTTAAAAAAGAAAACACGAGCAAGTATGGAAGCAATAATGTAAACAATAAATCTTGAACTTGCTCACCTGAGCCCACCGGCCACCAGAATGTGTAACAAAGCTCGCCTGCGGGAGCACACGAGCAACCCGATTTCCCTCGTCGCTCCATTCCTTAGACCAACCATCAGACCAAAGCACTTGAATCGGCATACCTTTCAATCCATCAGAACCACCCCATTCTTCTACATCAAAGCTCGAATTCAACCTCCTCCCGATCGCAACAACCGCTCTCCTCCCATCTCTTCCCTTCAAAAGCAACCTCTCCGCATCCGCATCCTTCGCGCCAATCCCTCTAGAACAACACAAGTTCAGCACCTTAGCATAAATAAAATCAAACCCCAACACCACCTCCCTAACCAAAGGTAACTCCAAAACCCAAATAGGCAAAGCTCCTAAATTCGAAGCGTCGATAAGTGTCACGCTTCTCACCAACTCGGACTTATCCGAAATCCAATTAGCACTCAACCCTAAAGCTGAATCATGCAAAACCAAATGAACAGGTGCTAAACCCAAAGTATCAATCACTTGCCCCAAAACCTTTCCAATATCTTCAGGACCCAAATCAACAGGCTTAACAACTTTCCTCTTTGACATCCTAGCTACAATCTCTTCATAAGGAATCTGACCAGTTTCAACCATCTGATCAAAAGCCCAAAAGAAACCCTTTTCTTTAATTTCACTATACACATACTTAAACCTCTCTAAAACCCCATTCACCCCTTCATCCGAAACCACCTCCATCGATTTTTCGGAGAACCCGTTTCCTGGTAAGTCAATTGCAACAACTCTCAAACCCTTGTCAGCCATAAAGTTCAAAACTTTACGGTAGGAGAATGAGCTTAGGCCAGAACCGTGCAAAAAGACAACGCTTTCGGAAGCTTTTGTGGGACCCTTTTGGAATGTGAAGAGTTGGATTGGTGTTTTGGAGAGGTGGACCTTGATGGTGCGGCCATTTGAGTAGTGGTGGCGGAGGGTGATGGGTAAGGAGAGGAACCAGGATTTGGGGTCTTGGGAGGAGAATGAAGAGGTGAAGATGATGGAGAAGAGGGTGATGAGTGAGATTGTGACAGTGAAGTAGAACCAGAAAGAGAATGGGTCATTGGTTGTTGTTGTTGATTTGGTTGATGATGATTTGGGTTTGGTTTTTGGTGGGATTTGTGATTGGTTTGGTTGCTGTCGTTGTTTTTGTGGTGATGGGTTTGGTTCATCTTCTTGTTCAGTTATGACGGCCATGATGATGATGATTCAGTTAACAAATTCAAGTTTCAAATTTGAGATCACTGTGACTGTGATAGAGTGCAGATCAAGATGAACTACGTGTAGTGTCTTTCTTTTGGTAATTGGTTTATGACTTTATGGCATGTTTGGATCACAGGGACAACGGGCACGCTGGTGCCAGTCTATAAACGCTTTCGAGAGTTCACTTTTTTTAAAATAAATATAAAATTATAAATAAACTAGTTTTTACCCCGTGCAATGCACGGGTTGTGTATTACTCTCTCCGTTTCACAATGTTTGGTCTTTTAGGTCTGAGCACACGGATTAAGAAAGTGTTAATTATTGTAAGTATTATGTATAGTTTATCTAAAATGCCCCTATTTAATCCTTATTGAAAATTGTGATAGTATTTAATTTTTATTAGTAAGTGTGTCCATTAATTAATGTATAGTGGTTTAGAGATGATAAAAGTAGAATTAATGAGGAATAAGAGAAATGATTGAATGAAAGGTTAATATTGGAAAAAAAATATGTTTGTGTATTGAAAATGTAAAAGGCCAAACATTATGAAACAAGGGAAAAAGTCTAAAAGGCAAAACATTGTGAAACGGAAGGAGTATTAGTTAATTATTTATTAGTTAATTAATTATCTTGGGAGATATAAAAAAAATTATTTTTGAATTTTTTTAGTAATTCTAATAACTGATAATCATTTTGGGTTGAAGAATTGAATCGTTACCAATTATTTGTTGCAAACATAAAATATTTTATTTAAAACTCAAATGATTAAATTCAAAATTTAGAAAAGCATAGAAGTTAATAATAGGCATGAAGATTGAAAACTCGAAATCAAGAAATTTAAATAAAAATGGGCTAGATAATGGATGGTAAATTCTAAGTATTATTTCCTTCAACATATTTAGCTCATGGTTCATTAGTTCAGATTTAATATATAATCTTCACTAAATAAAAAATTTCATGTACCCCATAATTATAGCAAAAAAATCCAAAAAGTTTAAAATAAAAGTATGAAAAGAAAAAAAAAAAGAAGAAAGAGAGCAGAAAGATTCTAAATTAAAAATGAAAGTAAAAAACAAAAGTAAAAATTCCATTAACATGCAAAATTCTAAATTCTGAAAAAAAAATAAATGCAAATAATTTTATTTTATATATATAAAAAAGGATATATATATATATATATATAATATAAATATTTTAACCTTTCCTTATTGATTATAGCATATATATTTTTTATTATCCTTTAATCCTTTATAGGTGAGACGTGATATATTGATTAACGAATATATTTTAGAATATATTAATTGTGTCAAATTTGTTATAACATTCAAAATACAAATTTCAAAATGCTATTCATTTTCCAAATCATACATGACTTTCATTCTATACTATCTATGTTTGCCTCCTTTCTTGTATCATAATTTTAATCAAATTAGCATATAGGTACAGCAAATTAGTGCGTATAGGTACAACAAGAAAACCAAAAAGAAATATTGGACCTTATCAGGGAATTCAAAAAATAAGTAACAAAGTAAGGACGACAGACAATTACTCCCTTACGTTAATAATTAAAAAATAAATCATTAATATTTTGTTGTCTAGCTTCTCAAAACGCTCAGTTTCTGTTATTTAGTAAAACCCGAACAACTTGCAAGTGACTTAAGTGGTTTTTGAATCAAAATCAAAATAACGAATAATCACTTTTTTTGTGAGAAACAAAAACAAATAAAACCCCGGGCCCTGAATTCATATACGTAAAAAAAATTAGAAAAACCCTCTTAACTCTTTTCTTCTTATATACTTTTTTCTCAATTTAATTATACATAACTGTTCTGTCGTAAGATTACAGTACTTAGACAATTCGGTCTAAGAATCCAGCAATCCCACATTTGATGTCAGACGTGAAATGAGCACCTTGAGTACCAAGATACACACTCTCTTGTCGTTTTCAGCTTTGGGGGGTGATGTGTGTGTTTGTGTGAGATGAGTTAGTCCATACCTGTTAGCTTACCAGGTATCTTATACACATACCAGCGTTGTCCGTATTGATGACCGCTTTCATGTGGCGGGTAAGATTCCTCCAAACGGCTCTGATATGATGGCTGGTATTAAAGCGAATGGAATCCTATGTTGGTGAAGATAGTGGGATTCCTTCAGGTCCCTTATTAATGCACGTGTCCGAATTCGTACCGGTATAACGGTATGAAGGTCAACTGCTTGAAGTCATATCTGAATCCACCCTCCAGGATTTGCCTAGGATACCGTTCTATGTCCAAATCCGGTTCGGGGCGGTCCCTTCTAACCCAATCCGGATTCAGCTTTAATGGGCTACTCCTAGCCTCAATTCGGAATCCGGTTCCTTTGGTCAATTCGGCCTCAATCCGGCGGTGGCCTCTGGGCCTAGTGGACCTCATCAATTCGGCCTCAATCCGGCGGTGGTCTCTGGGCCTAGTGGACCTCGTCAATTCGGCCTCAATCCGGCGGTGGCCTCTGAGCCTAGTGGACCTCTTCTGGTTCCAATCCGGTATCTGGTATCAATGGACTCCTTGGGTCTCCATCCAGAATCTGGATCCAATCTAAGTAGGCCTCTTAGGCTTCGATCAAGTATCCGAATTCGGCATATCAGTCCCGTTTACGTGGTCCATAACAGTAGCCCCCCAAGTCATGGTTCATGAATGTGAGCCATGAGTTCTAAGTGGATTCATCAAGTCTTCTACTCCTCAATGCCTAAGTTATTTCCTAGGTACATTGGACATTGGGAATCATAGGGCCTTTTAGGACCTCATACCTGTATCTGAATCCGGCTTCATTGGACCTCTTAGGACCTCATACCGGTATCAGAATCCGGCTTCGAGATACTGGTTTTGTCTTTGTGTATCCATACAATTGTTGATCCATGGAAATCCTATTCTAGCCAGCGAATGGTTTTCCATTTAACTTATTAGTCTTTTACATTCAAGACTAACAGGGACCATACTAGATACATGGGTGGTGTTCATTTTTATACAAGAACATCTTCTACCCATTTCTCTCCTTATCTGATGGCTAGTCAAATAAGTGGTGTATTTAGCTTTGGATACTGAATACTTATATCCGGATTTGGATTTTTTGACTGTCTTGCCGAATTCATGGCATTAACAACTCATGTTTTAGATCGAGGTGCCGAATTCCTGATGCAGATATGAGGCACTCTTTGGTTCTGAAAAAGATTAGACTCACTCATGGGGTCTTTGATTGAAGGAAACCGGTTTGGGATGACCAGCTCGTGGGGGTATAACACTTAATTCGGCTTTTCTATTAACCCTCGTCCATAGTCTTGATCTTGTGCATCACCAAATAGTCTGTGAAATTTCCTGGTCTCAGAGCGCGCATCAAGAGATGAAGGGCCACCGAAGCCTCTATGTCACTTATAGAAAGGTATTCTGTATTGAAACGAGTGAGGAAATCTCTCAGCGATTCCCCCTTTTCCTGCTTAATTTGGGATAAATGGTGTTCAGACTTTGGCTGCGCTTTGCTTGTTGTGAAATGTCCCATGAATTTGGCAGCCAAGTCCTTCCATCCTGTTATCGAGTCAGGTTCCAATTTGGAATACCAACGCAAAGCTGCTTTTCTCAAAGTTAGGGGGAAAGTGCGACATTTGTACGAGTCATTTGCCCCTTGACATGACATTGCAACCAGAAAGCTGTCAATATGCTCTTGTGGATCTGAATTCCCAAAATATGGATCTACATTGGCTGGAGCTTTGAGGTTCTCAGGCATGGGGAAAGCCATTATGCTTTCAGAAAACGGGTGGTCTTTTTCTTCAGGTTCTCCTACCAGTTCCACCTCATTTCCTTTGCCAACGCCCGACTGGGATGTTCCTTTCCTCAATTCCTTCAGCAGCTTGTCTTGTTCATCCAGTCGCTTGCGCAGGCGAGCCAATTCTGTCTCCATGCTTGCTTTCCTCTGTGAGCATCCGCCAGATGACCCCTTACTCTCATGTCGGGAATGCGGAGGGCTTCCTCCTCTAGTGGGGGGCCTCTGTCGCGATTTTTCCTGCTCATGATGAGAAGGCTCCTCCTGTCTCGAGCGCTCTTGTTCTGCACTTCTCCTTCCTTCGCTTAACCGTTCCTTGAGGTCCTTCTGACGAGAAGGTGCTTGTTCACCACTTTTCCTCACTTTCAGCACACTGTGGTGGCTGGGTTCAGCACGTTCTCTTTGTGACTAATTCGCCATGAACTTCTTCAGAAGGTGGTGGGAATTAGTTTGCCGCTCCCACTGTGGTCGCCAATGTTCTGTCGTAAGATTATAGTACTTAGACAATTCAGTCTAAGAATCCAGCAATCCCACTTTTGATGTCAGACGTGAAATGGGCACCTTGAGTACCAAGATACACACTCTCTTGTCGTTTTCAGCTTTGGGGGGTGGTGTGTGTGTTTGTGTGAGATGAGTTAGTCCATACCTGTTAGCTTACCAGGTATCTTATACACATACCAGCGTTGTCCGTATTGATGACCGCTTTCATGTGGCGGGTAAGATTCCTCCAAACGGCTCTGATATGATGGCTGGTATTAAAGCGAATGGAATCCTATGTTGGTGAAGATAGTGGGATTCCTTCAGGTCCCTTATTAGTGCACGTGTCCGAATTCGTACCGGTATAACGGTATGAAGGTCAACTGCTTGAAGTCATATCTGAATCCACCCTCCAGGATTTGCCTAGGATACCGTTCTATGTCCAAATCCGGTTCGGGGCGGTCCCTTCTAACCCAATCCGGATTCAGCTTTAATGGGCTACTCCTAGCCTCAATTCGGAATCCGGTTCCTTTGGTCAATTCGGCCTCAATCCGGCGGTGGCCTCTGGGCCTAGTGGACCTCATCGATTCGGCCTCAATCCGGCGGTGGTCTCTGGGCCTAGTGGACCTCGTCAATTCGGCCTCAATCCGGCGGTGGCCTCTGAGCCTAGTGGACCTCTTCGGGTTCCAATTCGGTATCTGGTATCAATGGACTCCTTGGGTCTCCATCCAGAATCTGGATCCAATCTAAGTAGGCCTCTTAGGCTTCGATCAAGTATCCGAATTCGGCATATCAGTCCCGTTTACGTGGTCCATAACAATAACCAATTATTCAAGTCATGAATAATAAAGCAAAACGAAACAAAGCAAGTTCTGAAAAAAAAAACCAAACTTTCAACTGATGTTAGTAAAAAAATAATATCATCAAAGAATAACATGAAAAGAATAGTTATAGTTATTATAATTATAATTATACCAAAAAAGGAAAACCGTCATACTTATTGTTCTTTTATCTATATAGGGATATGATATAAAAAATAAATAAATTTACGAGGATAGAATAGGATAAACATAATTTACAAAGGCAAAGACAACAAAAATAAACATGGAACGGGGAACCGCCATATTGATACCCAGAGGCTAACCGCCATACTGAACAGGGAACAGAAACGCAGTCGCAAAGACAGCCAACAAAGTGTGAGTGATTTAGGAGTTTGTCTTCTTTGTTTATCTACTTTGTTCATTTTTTTTGGAATCCAATAAAATTGAATAGAATATAATACTTACAACGAAGAAGGACTAGAACATGGACACCTTTCTCTTTTTCATGGCTGTTAGACATGGTGGGCGTTTGCGAATTGGAAGTGGAGAATGAAAAATTGGAAGAGGAAGAAAAGAAGAAGGGAAAGGAAGAGTGGAGAGATGTGTGATGGAGAGAGGATCACGATATGACAATTTTGATTTATGAGTGTCTTAAGTGTTAACCACCATAAATATGAGAAAGAAAAAAAGGAAGTTAAAGGGATTGAATGCAGTTTTGTTTAGCGAAGCAGTTACACTCATAACTCAAAAATAGTGCCACGTGGATACCCTGATTGAAGAGAAAATGCTAACTTTTGTTGTGAAGCCTTTATTTTGAAAATGTTGAATGAGAGAACAACATTGGACCTTTTTATAATAAAAGGAAGGAAGGAAGGATAAATGCTTTTTTTTTCATTTTAATTCTTTTGCTTTGTTAGTACTTTTCTATTCCTTGATTTTCGCCCTTTAAGCGTCTATTTTGGTATAGTTGAAAAAATTAGATTATAATTATTTTTATTTGTATTAAAATTATATTTTGTTTATATTTAAATTTTTTAGTTTAAAAATGAATTTAAGTTGATCTGTTATGTTTTGATAGTGTTAAAAAAATTATATTTACCAAGTAAATTAAAAAAAATGGTAAAATGATATGGAGTGATAAGATGTAATTAATGTTGTTGGAATAATAAGGATAAAATAGAAAAATTACATAAGTTTAAAAAAATTATTTTGGCAAAAATAATATATCACACTTATATATATATATATATATTATATTTTGATTATATTTTCAACAATATAATCTAAAAGACTTATTTATGTTTTTAGTCTTTTAAAAGTTAAGAATTTTTTGATTTTGGTTTTTAAGAGTTTTTTTTTTTATCTTGACTCATCTAGACTACATCGAAGATTCGAAAATTTGGTTTTAGTAAGAATTCGTTAAGAGCTTGTGTGGACAACATAATGCCTCATTAGTATACACATATGTGCAAGTATTGTGTATCATCGATAAAATGTCTTAGATAATTCAGATCCTTTTGAGTAAAAATGTCAAAGCCCAATTTATAAACACATTTGCATTAAGGATAGTTTTAAAAATACACGTAACTTCGTATTTCTATTGCTATTAACTTTGTATCTTCTCGTCGACAATCAAAGACTAATCTCTTCTCAAAAGCGTAGAGATACTAACAAAATCTTTTCCATGTTCACGGCATAATTAAAATCCATCACCTAGTGGCTGCCATTGTTTTCGTCCCACCCATATTTGCAGCCAGCCAGCCACGCTATTTGCATCCATCTATCATTCTCCAACTTCAACCCCCAACATGCAGCGAGTCTTGATTTCATCATCATCATCCACTCTCTCAATCTCAACAACTCCCCCTCTTCTCCTCCTTCCTCTAACCCCCTCCTCCTCCCCATGCCCACGCCCTATTTTCTTCCGCTCCTTTTCCATCATCCGCAATTGCAGCAGCAGTTCCAACGTCATCAAAGTGAAACCCTCTTCTCAAATTAAAAAGACCCCTTCCCATTCGGAACCCGACCCCAAATTAACTGCTCTCAGAACCCTTTTCTCCAAACCCCCCGGTGGTGCCGGAGTTTCAATTGACGCTTACATCATCCCTTCTCAAGATGCCCACCAGGTTTCTCGCTTCACCCCCTAACCACTTTCACTTACCCTGTTCATTTTTCCATGCAGGGTCCTCAAATTTAATGCTTGTTTGGTTCTCCTTAGTTGCTTCTGCTAACGGTTGCTTCTGTTCCAACGTGATTTTGGGACCGAAATTGATTCTGGAACTGTAAACCAAACATGCCCTTAGTCTCTCACTTTGATTTGATTTTGTTAACTCACGTGTAACGGAATTACACTGATCAAGGCGAGTAGTTAAAAGTAGTTACTTCCTCCGGTTCTATATTCTATAGGGTAATATGGTAAGATCCTTATTGGCACTTGCGTGTTCCAAAGCCAAATGTGATTGGTTTGCAAGGACCAAACTGACCAAATTGTCGGAATGGACCAAAATTCAGTGATAAATTGATGATTTACATGGCAGAGACTAAGGCTTTCTTTGCCGCATGTAGCTGAAAGTTGAAAAATTAGTTGATAGCTGAAAAGCTAGGAGTTGAAAGATTATGGTTGATAAGCTAGATATTGAATTGGAAGTGCTTGGTAATATTAAATGACCAACTAGCTGATAAGTGATAAGTCTAAATGGCATAAACTTGGCTTATAAGAAATAAGCTTATCTAATTGAAAGTTTTGTTCTTTTTTCTTGTTGCTCTGTGTATATTTTTTAGGAGCCTTCGCTATCTGTCTCTTTTGGTTTTTCCTTGACTATCTTGTAATTCCTTTAGTACCTCTGGTACTTGGTTTTAATGAATTTTTCGTTCCAAAAAAAAAAAAAAAATTGACTTATCAAAATAGAGCTTATAAGCTGAGAGCCCTTTTAAAAATCCTCCTTAACCAAATACGTCTACTAGCTTATTTTTGGTCAAACGAGCTTTTTGACTAGCTTATAAGCCCCTGTGATGCCAAACACTCTAAATTAACCAGCCATTGTCAAAATCAGTACTAAATTTACTTTTTCTTAACTGATGATGTCAATTTGTAGGCTCAAATAGATGATTTACTCTATTTGGTGGGCCTCATGTGAACTAAGTGTGTTCGGTGCCGGCCCTATGGGAGGGCGAGGAGGGCGGTCGCCCTGGGCCCAAAAAATTCAGGGGCCCATAATTTTTTTAATAGTATAGTATTTATTTTTGGTAAAAAAAAAATTAATAGTTGCAAGTTTCTTTTTATCTTTTTATCATCAATGATTTTTAGCATAAAACTTCAATTTGTCTTTTTCATTTTGCTCACTTAATTTATAAATAAATAAAGTAATGAACTTTACTTTTGCAACCCAACATAAAAAAAGTTTTTTATTACCTCTTTATTTGATCATTTTTATTTTATTTCAAATCTTATTTTTTAATAACTAGTTTTATTATTGATTCCAGTCATTGTTTTAATTGATTATACGTATATATACTATATTTTTAATTAATTTTTTTTTAATAATTTTGTTTTTATGAATTAGGGGCCCCAAATTCCTTTTCGTCCTAGGGCCCGAAATAGGTTAGGACCGGGCCTGAGTGTGTTCAAGAGAGTGTGAGAGTATAAAGAGAGTGTTTCTTGCATTGCTTGCATTCACATCATAACATGAATCAAATATATCGATTGGGATGGTAAACTCGTGTTGTTGTTTGAACTTGCTTTTAGAGTGAGTTCATTGCTGAATGTTACTCGAGGAGACGGTACATATCAGGGTTTACTGGTAGTGCGGGAACTGCTGTTGTTACAAAGGACAAAGCTGCTCTTTGGACAGATGGCCGTTACTTTCTCCAGGTTTCCTTTCAAACTTTTTTCAACTGTCACTTTCGTTGGAAACTAAGGTAGTTCTTGGTACTTAGTACTATGTTAGACACAAGGGAACATTACATATGACTTCTATTATTTTTCTCCCCCTCATTTTATGGTAGCTACATAAGTTGTTAAGCATTTATTTTGGTTGATTTTATAATGTTAACAACCAGCAGCTAATAAAATGCTTGGCAACTTGCTCTGTGGTACTTCAAGAAAGATAGGTACTGTTAAATTTCCCTGTGCCTGAAGGAACTTCTTTTTATCCCTCATTTTAGGCTGAGAAGCAACTGAATTCAAGTTGGATTCTCATGCGTGCGGGAAATCCTGGAGTTCCTACTACTAGCGAATGGCTTAACGATGTTTTGGCTCCTGGTGGTAGAGTTGGCATTGATCCTGTGAGTAATAGTGCTTTGCATCTTTTGATGGCTGTGCCATACATTCACTTTATTTTTCTTATGTTGCTGATTGGTGATTAAATTTTCTAATTGCTAAAGTGCAGTTTTATATTTTTAAATTGAAGTATATATTTAATACCTTGCGTTCTACATAGCAGGTAGATACCGAAGCTTTATTTTCACTTTGACATATGAACAATGCTGAAGGCATAACCCAGTAGGTGATAATATTATTTTTTCTAATTGGTAGTCTATAACCATCCTGTTAGGTTATGCTTTTGAAGTCTTTTGTTTTTACAACTTTATTGGGGGGTTCCTGTTTTCTTTTTATTTTTAATATTTTTTAACAGGGTCAGTTGTTTTTTATGCATATTGTTTTTTTTTTGTTTTGCTTTTTGGCTTGACGACCATTTTTATTGTTACTGTGCCTGACCCAACATGCTCTTCCATATTGTTAAGGAGGCAGTTTCTTTTTACTTCGGATGCTGCAGAAGAACTTAAGGAGGTCATCTCTAAGAAAAACCATGAGCTCGTTTACTTGAGCAATTCAAATCTTGTGGATGAAATATGGAAAGAATCTAGGCCAAAGCCGCCGAATAAGCCAGTTAGAATACATGACATAAAGTATGCTGGTTTTGATGTAGCATCAAAATTATCCTCTTTGAGGTCAGACCTTGCTGATGCTGGTTCATCTGCAATTGTCATCTCCATGCTTGATGAAATTGCATGGTTGTTGAACTTGGTAATCCACCTCAGCACCTTCTTTAACTTGATGCACTGATGGTTATTTGTGTAGCATCACATATTCACACATCCGTGTAAACCTTCTTTGAATATCTTGTTCAATTTGCTTGGGTCTTACATAACTAGCTTATTGGTTTACCTTTTTCCACCATTCAATTTGCTTTTGACTTTTTATTTTGAAGAGAGGCAGTGATGTTCCACATGCACCTGTGGTGTATGCATACTTGATTGTGGAGATTGATGGAGCAAAACTATTTATAGATGATTCTAAAGTCACTGAAGAGGTCAGTGATCACTTGAAGAAAGCAGGGATTGAGCTGAGGCCATACAATTCAATTCTATCTGAAATCGAAAGGTAATTGAGGGAAATGTAATTTTTTTCTTGACCTTGTCATTAACCCTCTCAATAAGCAATTAAGCATATTCTAATGGAAATGTCTAAGAATGTTATTGTAGATGGGCCAGGATGGCTTTCTAAATAGAAGATTTCATTCTGTTAACGTTTATGCTTATTAGCTTTTATGTAACTGCTTTGGGAACTGAGCTTCTTTTTATTTTAATCAGTTTGGCTGCACGAGGTGCTGCACTTTGGTTGGATACTTCATCTGTTAATGCTGCTATTGTACATGCCTTCAAAGTTGCCTGCAGCAGATATAATGGGAACCGTGCGAGTGAACCCAAAACTAGGACTAAGGGTTTTGCTGGATCCAATGAGCACTCCATTGGACCCATTGCTGTGCTTAAAACATCTCCTGTTTCACTGGCAAAGGCCATAAAAAATGAACCAGAGCTAGATGGAATGCGAAATTGTCATTTAAGGTTACCATATCTTAACTTGTTGATAATTAATGTTGATGCTTTTGCATGTTAACATTTAATTTCTATGTTTTGATGATCTTTTTCAAATTGGAGCTCTTGTACATATGCAGACAATAGAATGTCCCAGATGAGCTATGCAGTGGACTACTGGACTCTTTGTTTCAGTTATTGAAAAAATTGATCTGTCGTTTTGTTAAATTATCAAAGAACTTTAAGTGGCGAACTGATCTTACAAATTTACTTTTTATTTGTCAGATCATGATTTTTCTGGTTTGGGGGTATATTTTCCTTTCATTGCTCTGCACATTTTAGTGTGTTACTATATTCATTCTTTTTAGTGAAATGTTACTCATTTATATTTGAAGAGAAAACTAGTTCATTCAGCTGTAGCAGGCATGCATGCATTATTTGTTCTTCCCTGTTGGATAGTGTGAATTTATATTTAAAAATTGGGTTTTTTTTTTTTTAGAAAGAGGTCCAAATAAGGTATATTTGCATTGGAAAACCATGTCCACTACTTTTCTAAGTCATAAATTCATCTTTTCCCAATAAAAAGTTACTCTTTAAGACTCCTTATCGTCAGCCCTAAGGGCTGATTTTAACATTCTCCTTAAAAAATACTCCCTCTGGTCTCTCTATTATATGAAAAAAAAAAAACTACACATTTATTAAGGAAGTTAGTTGAGTGCATTTAATTTTCTCAAATTCATAAAAAATAGTGTTACTTTAGGAAAGTTGCATTGGGATTGAAACGAAAATTAAATGAAAGAACCAATTACTAGGAATATTTTAGGAATGATTGTATTGGGAATAGAAAGTTAGTTAACTTTTTCTTATATTTGAGACCATGATAAGTGTGTCCTTTTTTCTTATATTAGAGACCGGAGTAGTAATATATAGCTAACGTTCAGCCTTTATATAATTGTGCTATCTTTTTGTTTCTAGGGATGCTGCTGCTCTTGCTCAGTTCTGGGATTGGCTAGAGACAGAAATTGCTAAGGATAGGATATTAACAGAAGTAGAAGTATCAGACAAAGTTCTTGAGTTTCGCTCAAAACAAGCTGGTTTCTTGGATACTAGCTTTGACACTATAAGTGGTACTGTCGTATATTGACAATTTTTTTTAAAAATTTCCCACAATGATTGTTAAAGAAACATGAAAAGATACTAGTATAGTGTTTCCACAGGTTTTGCTTGACTCCAAGATTTTAAGGGCAATTACAAAGAAAAAGCATATTCTGATAAAAATATGGACGATGAATGAACAAAAAATAGTATTTGAATGTAAAAGATTGCTGGAATTCTATGAAAATATGTGGCTATTAGTCCTCTGTGGCAAAATATATTTACTAGTTGTGCCTTTTTAGTATATTTTTTGTTCTCTCATTTACTTCTTCTCTTGGGTTCAGGTTCTGGTGCAAATGGTGCTATCATACACTACAAACCAGAACCAGAGACTTGTAGTGTTGTGGATGCCAATAAATTATTCTTATTGGATAGTGGTGGTCAATATGTTGATGGCACAACTGATGTAACACGAACGGTTCATTTTGGCAAGCCTACACCAAGAGAGAAAGAATGCTTTACCCGAGTTTTACAGGTAGGTATCTTGCTGTTATACCTTTTTTTTTTTTTCCTGAGATTATTTCTGCATTTGATTCATGAGATAATACCTCACAATTCGGAAATCTTTGTCAATGTGTCAATCATGCAAAGGCATACAATTTTGTTTTCCAAGTATTTGTATGATGGCTCTGTTTTTAATGTTTAATATTTCTGTCCTTCCAATTTTACCACCTTAAATGATTGTCTTAACTCTAAACACTTGCATCTAATTGTAGGGCCATATAGCTCTTGATCTATCAGTATTTCCAGAAAATACCCCTGGTTTTGTGCTGGACGCATTTGCCCGCTCCTTCCTATGGAAAGTTGGACTTGACTACAGGCATGGTATATTCCGACTACAACTAGAGAGCTGTTATTTATTTACTTAAAGCCAAATAGATTTATTGATTGGTTGAACACTTATGCTTGACCGTTGTCTATTTAGGGACTGGGCATGGTGTAGGAGCTGCATTGAATGTTCATGAGGGCCCTCAAAGTATTAGTTTTCGTTTTGGAAATTTGACCCCTTTAGTGAACGGTATGATCGTTAGCAATGAGCCTGGATATTATGAAGACCATGCCTTTGGTATTCGGATTGAGGTAATATTCTCTTTGGATATGTTCTATTTTCTGAAATGTTTTAACTCTAGCTCCTAATATTGCTGCATAGTTTGGATTGGCAATCAATTAATTCTATTAGGTGTTGTTATAGGCATATTCATTTTATCTCCTTTAGAAGTATGTGACAATAATTTAAAAACGATTCCGAGTTTCTGATGAGAGAGTGAGAGACGCTCATTTGGGATCTGTTGATGCTTGATTGCTATTTTCCAGATTTCCTTTCAATTTTTCAGGGATGGACTGCAAAACCTTCCGTGAGTCATGAGTGTCTTAACTCTTAAGAGGCTCGCAGTGAATTATTGCATTCAAATTATTCATACTGTTCAATATTCATAAGGTCACTTATTAATGAACAGAAAATGCATGGGTACCTTCCTACTTGATCGCCAAGTTTCTACATGATATTGTTTTCCCTTTATCTTTGCTTAACTGTTGAAGTAACATTTTATCAGTCTTATATTCTATCTTGCATGATGAAAATGTTCTTTTCGCTTGCAGAATCTCCTGCATGTAAGAGATGTTGAGACACCAAATCGTTTTGGAGGAAATTCATACCTAGGATTTGAAAAACTTACACATGTACCGATCCAGGTATGCTGTTGGCTGTTAGTCATTCTGATAGCTAGTTTCATGTTTTTCGGGGTGAAAGATAATACCCATTGTTGTTCAACATCAGGATATTGAGGATGTTTCAATTGTGTGAGGCAGTAAAATAGCTTATTCTCCCATTTAATATGCATCTGTTTATATTCTGTACTAATATATTAGTTTCAACTTTCAAGTCCTTTCTTTACGAGGGGATCTGGGACCAATGGAGTTCCTTGATCCTTTTAGGTGGCAGCCCTTCCAGCGTGAATGATGTTTAATCCATTAACTATGAAACATTATTTGATAATTGATACTTTGATAGGGTATTTGATTCTATAAAATTCAAGCGTAGTGAGAATACTAATAAAATGTTAGTAACTAATCAGTTATCCGAAAAAAAATGTAGTGACTAATCTATTTGCTCTGTACACATGCACATAGCTGAAAGGATTCCGGATAAATATATTATTGATAAAAATTGGCTGCACAATTTATTTTAGATATACTTCCTAGAACCTGAAGCTCTGCTTTTTGTTTTAGCTCAATCTTCTCAGTTTCTCCTGAACTGTAACGTGTTCTATTTTGAGCCACATATTCTTTCATACACTAGTTATTAACCTGGAGTTTCTTGCAGATAAAATTGGTTGAATTATCTCTGCTATCTGCCATAGAGATTGATTGGCTTAACAACTACCACTCGCAAATCTGGGAAAAGGTATTTTATTTTGGCTCTTTTAGGTACACTTGACTTGCCCTCTAGTGTTGCATAACATTCTTTTTTTTTCTTTTTCTCCTCATGTTTTGCTTCAACTTCAGAAAATTCGTTAGGTTGTGCTTTTGTAATTTCTAGGCTGATCCTTAGTCTTTTTATGTCATGAATCAACTTGTTATTAAGCGAAGGCACATAAGGCCTTTTATCTCTATCGTGTCCCTTCACACGAATCCTTTTTGGGCTTGAAGCGTA